>JAVQMG010000132.1:31974166-32672500 GCA_032878915.1 Castanopsis chinensis
TTTTAATAGAGCAATTTGGGTGTATTGTACCCTGATTTAGTTGTGATCTCACAAATGAAACTCCTTGCAAAGTGGGACAACAAAAATGAGCCCTCATTCAATTCTGTGTCTTGTGCATGGGTTTGGATTTTGTTGTTTCACATTTTGTATGCAAAAAATGGTCTGTTTCACATTTTCGTATATGGTCTGTTTGTGTATTTGGTAGTTATTTTGGACTTTGTTTATCTCTTGGTTTTTGACTTTTGCAAATGCAAATATGCACAACTTACACATTTTTTTCTCCAAATCTGCATGCACCCTGCACTCCAAGGTACAGATTTTACTTCTTTTTCGTGATTGGATTTAATTTTGTAGGTTTGTTCAATTTAGGTTTATTGATTTTTTGCATATGTTATTTTAGCTTCACTTCGTGATTGTGTCAGTTACTTTAGCTTCATTGTCTTATTTCAACATATCCAAATTATGTGTGTTTGCTTTTTGTTTCAATTTCTATTTATTTTTTACTTTTCATTTTGAGTATTATGTGGTAGTCAATGTCCTATTTGGAATGACAGCATATGGGCATCTTATTACTGAGTATGGGCTTCTACATCATCTCTTTGGTCTTCTTGAATCTTTGGTGTCCTTAACTTTCAATCTACCTCTATTTTTCGTTTCTATGTTTCAATATCAGTCCTGAACAATCAAGCATCCAACCTACAACAATCCAAGACTTCATCATCCTCTCTCTTCTCCACTAATCGATTACACAGGTATGATTCGTAGTCCATCAATGAATATTACTCTGAGTTTGTGCATGGGATTCTGTCTAATGATATCATTTATGGGTTTCGGAATGAGATTGGGTGATGGAGGCAGAGTTGTAAATGATAAAAGCGGAGTTAGTTGTGAATTTATCCATCACAGCTGCTCAAGGGCATTGGGTCATGGAAACTTCAGGTATGCTCAATATTTAACCTTGAACACAAGATTCACATTACATTTGATACTTTCAGTTCCTCAGCACAGTCGTGGTTTTGATTCCTGTCTAATAGTAAGAATTATGATTTTCAACTTCCTTAACAGCAACCTTTGTGCTTCAATTTTAAAAGACTGGATTGTGATTACTCTGTTCTGCACATGCTTGTTTCATTGGTGGATATGGAGTTCAAGATTCTTTGTAAGTGAATTATATAGATGTTGCTTTTTGGGTTCTATTTGGAAGTTGAAAATTATTGAGTATTTATATATTCTAATTTTTCCCCTCCTATACAATTTCGATGTGCCATGAGATAAAGACTGGTATAAATTCATTGTGTTTTGAAATGATGACTGGTAAAAATGTCATTTTCAAATTTTGTTACAACCGACATGTTTTTTATGTTGACATTATAGGACTACTTGTGGCCTTTTTTAGCCACAACAATTTAAAGCTATATATAGGGTACATGACAATCTTTGCACCCAGTTTGCGAGAATATAGGACTACTTGTGGCCTTTTGTGAGAATATAACCAAGGGTGATATTCATAAATCACCATCTGGTGATTCTCTCTCTCTGTCTCTCTCTCTTTAGGTTAAGGTGTTCTTTTCTTTCTACCAATTTCTAATTTGATTTTTGATTCATCCCTGCAAAATTTCAGGCCTGAATTCGTCCATCACAGCTGCTTAAGGGCATTGGGTCAGGGAAACTTCAGGTTTGCTCAATGTTTGGCCTTAAACACATGATTCACAACCCATTTGATATGTTTATTTGCTCAGAACCATCGTGGTTTTGATTTTTGTCCAATAGCAAGCGTTATGGTTTTTGACTTCCTTAACAGCGTCCTTTGTGCTTTAATTCGTCCATCACATGCTTGTTTCATTGGTGGATATGGAGTTCAAGATTCTTTGTAAGTGATTTAATTTCTTTCATATTCATTATAGGCTGAAATTTTCGGATCATGCACTTTGTTTTATTTAATTTCTGCATGTTGTTAGTTTTCAGGCACCAACAATACAATGCCCATGGGACTGGATGTTTTTGGTTTACCACTTCAAGAGGTAGAGTAATTGGAAAAGAAGTGTTGACAACTTTTTGTAAAGAAATAAAAGTTTTCTTTCTATAGCATAAATCTTTGTGGCCAAAAAAAAGTTGTGTGAGCATCAAGTAATGGCTATGAACTTTCAAAATCAAAGAGAAACATATATTAATTTAATTAAGAGGACTCTATGCTGAAAACTTGACGTTGCATACAAAATCTCATGAGGCAAAATTCTATCAAGCATGGTCAAATTTTCAATTTTTACTTTTTTAAAAAACAAATCCACACGCACATGCACATATATGTAACGAACGGCCTTACTGACTTTGCCACCGCCAGACAATTCTTCCTCTGAAAACATTACTAGTAAAATTTTTAAATTTTGTTTTTAAACTTACAGTGTAGGTCTGGTATTTCAATTAACTTGATTTAGATTTAGAGTTACGTTTGGTTGTTTTTTCTTATGAATGATTAGCAGAAATCAATGGGGTTTTGATAATTTCGATTATTGGGTGCATTGATCTCACATTCGTATTTCAAAAATTCAATCAAAACTCCATTTCCTAACCGTATCCGTTTGCAAGAATATAACCAAGTGTGCTATTCATAAATCACCATTTGTTGTTTCTCTCTCACTCTTTTGAAGTTAAGGATTTTTTTCATTTGCAGTTGAGATTTTCTTTCCTAATCTTCTTCTTCTGTTCTGTTTAGAATTGGTTTTCTTTTGAGTATTTGTTTTAGTCTCCACATTTATATTGACAACTGTTTTTGTGTGATTGCATAATCTGGTGGATCCTTCTCCATTGCCAACAATTATGTCGAAGAAGTGTAAGAAATCAAAAGCAGTAATTATGTGGGGGTATTCCTTTGATATTGTATATGGAAGATTGAGCGCCTCCATTTTTTGGGTTGAAATTCCTACTTATTGTTGGATATTGTATATGGCAGATGAAGTGCATCTATTTTTGGTGAAAAATCAATCCTGGAGCCAATGTCTTTAGAGAGCCAATTCTGGAACCAATTCTGGAGCAAGGTGGAGAAAAAGAAATCAAATTGCTTTTATCTGTAAAATATCTTTTTCTCTCGCAACCTGTGTGATTTTTGTTATATTAATTTCCCCTCAAATGTTTTTTTCTTTCATGATTTTATCTGCAATTCAGGAGGCTATGAACATGGAGTTTTCTAATCCTGCAGAGAGAAGATATGTTACTCAACTAGCAATGAAGTTCCGCCATATATGGGGCAAGCTACCCTCCATTTGACTGTTTACAGTATTCAAATTTCACATTAAAACTTACACTTTCAAAATTGTTATTAGGATTTAAGTTCAATCTAGGTTGAGATTATGAGAGAATCAGGAAATGTAGATTTCTCTGAATATTTTTGTGCTAGAAAATATAGTTGAGTTTAAAAGACTTGACAATCAATGGAATCGCTTAATTGTCAGGCATTAGTAATGCTTAAAAACCTTGGTTGAAGATGAATCCCTTCTCCCATGGTGTGCTAGAGATTATATCTCTATTATATTGTCCCTCATATTTTGAATTCTTGGTTGAAGATTATATCCCCTCAAATGTTTTTTCCCTTTCATGATTTGATAGATAATTGTAACTCAACTAAGAAGGGATACACTTGATCAGTCTGTGGTAAGTGTTGATTGTTGTATTGTTTATTATTATTTTTGTTATGTGAAAGGGCCTTCTCTTTTTTGTTTGAAATTTCTCTCTCCAAAATATTTCTGCTGTGGTTTTATATTTCAGCAAGTGATCTAGCTACAGGTTCCCGCTCCATGCCTAAGTGATTTTATATTTTCAGCTTTTCTTGATTGGTTCATGTGATGATATCATATTATTATAGAGTGGATTGGGGAATTGAACCTTTACTTAGCATTTATCAGATTTTAGTGAGAGAAAATCTTATTAGAATTCTGTCTTGTTGTTGGATGAAATTAAATTCACAACAATGATTTTGATATCTTTTTAAATTCAATGGGGGACCAATTTGATTATAACAGGACAATCTCCCATCATAAATATATGATAAATGGCCCTTGGTGTAAATTATAATAAATTTGCTTGAATGGATTTCCGAAAATTTCTTTTTAGATGTTATTTAAATTTTGAATTAAAAGTTCTTATGCTTGATGCGAAGTGTTTTCCTCTGTCATCTATTGCTACTGCCTTATTTGTGTAATTATCATAAGGAGCAAAACATATGATCTTCCCATGGTACTTTGTTGCCAATATTAAAACCATGCTAAGAGATTGTTTTTTAATTCCAAGTTCCTTCATTATTTTTTATCTTTGCAGGTTTGAGATTGTTTTTTAATTCCAAGTTCCTTCATTATTTTTTATCTTTGCAGGTTTGAGATTGTTTTTTAATTCCAAGTTCCTTCATTATTTTTTATCTTTGCAGGTTTTAGGTGAAGCATATCAAGTTCCTTTCAAATCACAAGTGTTCTTTTAAGGGTTTGCATTTGTATGTACTAATATTTTTATGTTTTATTTTCATCTATGGGTTGAAGGTATCCAGTTTTTTGCAAGGGTTTGCATGTTTACATTTTAGGATATTAATGGTGGCTATGGTTTGAAGTTATAGTAGTCATGAATCTGAGCATCTGTTTGATTTGAGTAGGATGTTTAAAATTTTAGAAGTTTCACCATTATCCGGGTGTTATTTTGCTTGGTCAAAGTCTTCTGCAAATGCTTATAAATTATGATGGATGAGGATAAGGGTTAGACAATGTTGTAGCTACTACTTATCTTCCATATCCTAACGAATTTAAGTTACATAAAGGGAGGGATGATGCAGGGGATGTGATGGGCTGTTTGTGTATGGTTTAGAAACAATGAAAGAGCTGAGTTATTTAAAACAAATTGATAGGTGGATAAGTACCTCTGCAAGATACTTAGTTCCAAATAGCACACAAAGGCTATCAATTCAATCAATTACCAAAACCGATTTATAAAGATCTTACATTCTCCTACTTATACTAGTTGTTTGGCATTGGCAGCCTCTAGTTGGTTGACAAGTGTCTAAATCCTATAGGCTAATGCCTAAGAAATTTTCTAACTAACTAATTAGTTACAAGTGGATTAGGATATAGGCATTAGTTGCTTGAAATGCCCCGCATCAGGACTCTCCCTCTTAAGAAGCACTTAACCTCAAGTGCTCTTGGTTGCCACAAGATTTGAGGTTATAGGATGATGCAGTTGCCTTTCTGCACAGCCAAGTCCTACACCAATGTAGATGCATCTGCATTAAGAGGACTCCCTTTCTTGAAAGCAAACTTGTTCTCAAGTTTGGTTGACTTTTCAGTTGTAAAACATATACACCAAATTGAACATTAAGTGTTTTGTCTCGCTAATGATCAATCATGCATATTTTGACACTACAAGGCTTTATTCTTCACTGGTGACTCAACCTTCTTCATCTTAACCATTGGCTTGGGGCTTGCCTTCCCTTTCTTTGGTTGCAAGGAGTGTGAATGCACTAACTTTTACATGCTGTGTGTTGCACCTTTTGCCCACGATAGCTTCATATAATTTTTCACATCTATGTAAAAGATGGAACCCATTCATGGCTACCTCCTCACAAAGAATATAACCTTTATGCTGTCTATCATCCTCTGCTTCTTGTTTTAGAACTTGCATAACCCTTGTTGTTAATGGATAGTCATTTGCTTCCTTAACAAGAGCATTTACTCGTTCTTCCACATACTAACCATGCACAAATTCTACCATACTTATTATGCATTCAGTCAATTCATTTCCTCCCTCACCAATCTGTTCTTCATTGTAGCTATTAAAACCAAGATGTCCAATGTCTTGGTCTTTTAACTCTTTAACCAGAAAGTCTTTATCTTTTATCTCTTCAACAACCAAGGTTTCACCCTTTGACAAAACAGGTTGGTTCTTGGCTGGTACCTTGGAAGCCTTAACTTGATTTAGCAACATTTGATCCATTTTCAACCTTCTTGGTGAAGTTGGATGTTGCATTACCACTTCAGCCACTGATTTTAGAACTGAAAGGAACTGATTGTGCCCCCTTGACTTGATGATTCTCAATCAGCACTGCCCTATTGAAAGCTTCTGAAACAGTCTAGCCGTTTTGGAGGAAATGGACATCTTGGATTGGCACTTTGCTATAAAGGGTGTGGCTGTAGTTGGAAGTCAAGAATTGCTTTCTAAGCTTCTGTCTCATCTTCTCCCAAGTATGAATCTTAGCTTTTCCTTTCCTCAATCTTTGAATCTTCAACTGCTCCCACCAAGATCTTGCCTTGCCTCTCTAATTAGTTGCCAATTTAACTTTCTTGGATTCTGGAATATAACAAGCAAAGATCTCTTCAACTTGGCTAAGCCAATCCACAAACTCCTCATGATCCAAGCTGCCATCAAATTGAGGGAATCCAATCTCAAATCTTGATTCCCAATTCTGGTTTGGCATCTTTGGTTGAATCATCACAGGATTGCAGTTATGCCACTCTAGTTTTTGCTTAGGAATATGGACAAAGAACTGCTCATAATCCCCCCATTTGAAGTTGCACTTCCAGCAACATCATGCTGATTGTGTTGTTGTTTCCTATCTCTTCTCAATTGTTCAGTCAAGGCTTGTAATTGCCTCCTCAACAATTCCACTTCAGCTTCTAAGCCATTTTGAACCCTTCTACACCTTGGTCCATTAGCTGCAATATCATCTTCCTCTACTACAAGAACAGCTTGCTTCTTGCCTTTATCCTTCCTTGTCTTCTCAAACACCATGGCTTCTTGCAACTACAAACTAAGTGCTAGCACCTATGAAGGCTTTGGTATTGGTAAGAGAGGTATTTTAGGCTAGGAAAACAATCAAGACTGAATCTTGATAGATTCTTGGACAAAAAATGAAGAAACAAATTGCAAATGAACTTCAATCCTAAGGATCTCAAGCTCTGATACTAATTTGATGCAGGGGGTGTGATGGGCTGTTTGTGTATGGCTTAGAAACAATGAAAGGGCTGAGTTACTTGGAACAAACTGATAAGTGGATAAGTACCTCTGCAAGAACACTTAGTTCCAAATAGCACACAAAGGCTAAAAATTCATTCAATTACCAAAACTGATTTACAAAGAACTTACATTCTCCTACTTGTATTAGTTGTTTGGCATTGGCAGCCTATAGATGGTTGACAAGTGTCTAAATCCTACAGGCTAATGCTTAAGAAATCTTCTAACTAGAGAGACAAGCCAACAAGCTAGAGAGAGGCAGAGGCCAGAGAGTGGCGACTGGGTGAGGCAAATTTTCCAATTTTCTTTCTCTAGTTAGAGAAAGGGAGTTAGCAATGATGGTTTTCTTGAAGGTTGAGAGAAGGAAATTGAAAGGCAGTGGTTGGTTTGTGGTTTCAGTGATTTCAGATATTCTCTCTTTAAATTTTGTATGGCTTGATTGATTTCTCTCTCTCTCTCTCTCTCTCTCTCTGTGTCTTTGAAATACTGATACTAAGCCTTTTACATGTTTAATGCAAGCTTTGACTCAAGCCTAGAAATTTCACTAAAACCTAGTTCTCTAAAATTTCAGCGGAGTTGTCATTCTTGTTTCCGATATCCTTCTTCATGGTTCTTTCTTTCTTTCTTTCTTTTATGGTTGGTATAGGCAGCTGTAAAGTGGGTTTGTCGAGATATAGCAAGTTAAGAAGAGAAAGATTTTCCAACCATTTTGATTGAAGAATGTAGTTGTATAAAATTGAGGTTGAAAGAATTCTTTATTCTTTTTATTTTGGGTGTTTAAATTTGAAAAATTGTTGCTATGTATTTTTTTTTTCTTACAATTTTATCTAGATTCAAGTTGATCCCTACTGTTTTTACAAATTTTCACTTGTAAATATTCTTGGATGTTCCTCTTGGGCATGAGGATAAATTGCTTAGCCCATTAGGAGTGAAAAGCCATTGGATTATCTGGTAATTATTTAAAGCGGGTGGAGTTAGTTGCTCGTAGGAGTTTGATTAACAGTGAGGATTGTTGTACAGTATGCTCTGCAACATACAATTAATAAAAGTTCTTGGTTTTGGAATGAGATTAGACAATTTTTTTTCCTTGTAACTAATTGCAAAATTAACTTGTGTATGCTACTTATAAGATAGGTAAAGACTTATTTTTAGGGATTTTGCAAGAGAGAATGAAGTTCTATAAATTTCTTCAATATGAGTTCTTTCCCTTTTTTTCCCCTTTATACATACATACATATATAAATTCTCTTGTTGGATTTTATTTAAAGCATGAAGAATTAGTCTACGAACATGATACTAAAGACAGCAGTTAGCACAAGGAAGACCATATCATCAATTACAATATAATGCTTTGGGGTTTGGGCACAATTTTGTGATAAATTTTTAGTGCATGGAAAGCTATTTAATTTTAATTTCTCGATTGCTTGTTTTTTTTTTTTTGGGCAGTGGCTGAATTGACTGAGTGAGCTTCAATTCATCTTTGATTACACAACGATTTGTTTTGGTCTTGATTGGCCATTGTTTTGAAGAAATTTCATACCATGCTTCATTATCAGTATTCAACGTAGGTCAATAGCATTATTTATTTGGTTAATTTCCTTTTTTTTTTTATTTGAAAGTTTTTATTATTATTTTACATATCATTTATAAATTATTCGTATATGGTCTGTTTGTGTATTTGGTAGTTATTTGGACTTTGGTTATCTCTCGGTTTTGATTTTTGCAAATGCAAATATGCATGGCTTCACATATTTTTCCTCCAAATCTGCATTCACCCTGCATTCCAAGGTACAGATTTTTCTTCGTTTTCATGATTGGATTTATTTTTTTGGTTTGTTCAATTTATGTTTATTGGATTTTTGTACATCTAATTTTTGCTTCACTACATGATTTTGTCTATTACTTTACCTTCATTGTCTTATTTCAACATATCCAAATTATGTGTGTTTGGTTATTGTTTCAATTTCTAATTTTTGTGTGGTAGTCAATGTCAAAGTGAATATGCAGAATTTTCTAAAACTATCTTGTGCATTGCATGGGTTAGTGACTAGTCTATATATCATATATTATATATAAAAGCGGAAGCTGAGAGAAAATCAAATTCTATAATTTAACCTGTTTTGACTAGTAGGAAAAATCCCCACTTAGAATTGGGGTATTTTGTTTCTCAAACAAGAAAAAAAGTAAAAAAAGAATTGGGCTATTTTGGTTTGCTTGGTTATGATTTAGGTTTTTTGGATTAGGAGTAGTTTTGTTTAGTTAGTTTAAATAGATGGGTTAGATTTGGTTTTGATTAAGGGATTTTGGTTAGAAGTTGTTTTGTTTAGGATATCTGCCTTGGCGTAAATTGGTTTTAGGTATCTTGAATTGATTTTGCATATTTGGGTTGCTTTGATTTTGAGTTTGCCTTCTCATAATCAAAACTACTTCAAAGTTTTATTTTAAAAATTTCATATTTTTGGGTGTGTTGTTTTCGAATGGTCCCTTTTTAAAAGCCATTGGAAATATGTGGAGAAACTTGGTACAAATTAGATTTACTATGGTTGATTGCACCTGTTTTATTTAACAACCCTTCACTGTAGTTATTAGGAAATATTGTCGAGGACATTAGGTGCCCAGTTTAGTAAATTCTTCTCACTTGGATATCCCTACTAAAAAAAAATGTAGTATCAGTGTATGTTCAATTAAAACTCTCAATCTTGTTATAATATTATAATCGTAATTAGACTGGTCCGTGAAAGAATCATCCTTCAATTGTGTTCTTTTTGGACATCTGTATCAAAGAACATCTATCATTCATGTATGGTATGTTAGTGCTCTCAATTATGTTATGAAAAATTAGAATCATAACAGATTGGTCCATGAAAGAAATACCATATTGCCAAGTAGTTTGATTATAAAAGTTGTTTTAAAAGATTATCAGAGCTATTTTAATATTGTTTAAGAGAATCTATTTTCAATGTTGTATCCTTTTTCTATCTTTGGCAGATCAAAACCTAATTGTGTGATTAAGATTTTGGATTAAAAAAAAAAACAGCCAGGACCATGAAATTCTAGCTCGAACTAATGTCGTTTCAGGCAGGTATTATTTAGGTTGTAGGGTTGGGGCCTTGCCAATGACGTATCTTGGTATGCCGTTGGGGGCGTCTCATAAGTCCCCTTCTATTTGGAACCCTATTTTGGAGAAAATCGAACGAAAGTTGGCAGAGTGGAAGAAGTTGTATTTATCAAAAGGCGGTAGGTTGACTCTGCTTAAAAGTACGCTCTCTAGTCTTCCCACCTATTTTTTATCCTTGTTCACCATTCCTACCCATGTGGCAAACAAAATTGAGAAGCTTCAAAGGGACTTCTTGTGGGGTGATTCTAAGATACATTTACTGGGTTGGGATAAGGTGTGTTTGCCTATTGTTAATGGTGGTTTGGGTATTAGGAAATTGACCACTTTCAATAAAGCCTTACAAGGAAAGTGGCTCTGGCGCTTTGGGATTAAGGAGAATAGGCTTTGGAGGAGGGTGGTAGCTTTGAAATTTGGGGGGAAGAATTGGGGGGGGGGGGGGGAGGGGAGGGGTGGGTGGACCTCTAAGTTGGGAAGGGGTGTTTATGGGTGTGGGTTGTGGAGAAGTATCCGGATGGGTTGGGAAGTTTTTAACAAATATGTTCAATATAAGGTGGGGATGGGGGATAGGGTGAAATTATGGACGGACAGGTGGTGTGGAGATCTTCCCCTACATTTGGCTTTTCTTATTTTGTACAATTTTGCTGCTAACAGAGAGACTTTCGTAGAATCTTCTTTGGTTTGTCAAGAAGCTGGGAATAGGAGAACTTGGGATGTTCGTTCATTCGGGGCCCTAATGATTGGGAGGCAGATGTGGTGGATGATTTTTTTCGTCTCTTGGCATCCAATCTACCTTCTGTGACGGATGGTGATCAGTTGAAATGGAGGTTGACAAAAAATGGAGATTTTACTATCCGCTCATTTTATCATAAGTTACATGGCTCTTCTTCCGTTGCTTTTCCATGGAAAGGTATTTGGAAGGTTAAGGCACCCCGGCGTGTCTCTTTCTTTGTTTGGACAGCCGTTTGGAATAGGATCCTCACGGGAGATATCTTAAGACTTAAGAGGCTTTGTTTTTGTTGATTGGTGCATTATGTTCCGTTGCTGTGGTGAGACAATAGAGCATTTGGTGGGAAGGCTTATCGTTTGTGGTGTTTTGTCTTTAGGATTTTTGGGATTTCCTGGGTTCCCTCTTGTACGGTGCAAGATTTCCTTTTTAGTTGGTGGAATTGGTTGGGGAAGCATTCATCTTTCATATGGAACCTAGTTCCGCTGTGTTTGATGTGGTGTATTTGGAAGGAACGCAACTGGCGGACGTTTGAGGATTTGGATAGATCCGGGGACCAACTACTTGCTCTCTTCTATGAAGCACGGGTGCGTTTCGGGACTCGGGTGCGGGTGCGGGTGCGGTACTCGGTAATTTTTGAAAAAAGTGGGTGCAGGTGCAGCGGGACTCGGTAATTAAAAAATTATTAAAAATATTTTTATTTATATTTTTAATATATTGCTAAGCATACTTTCTCATATTATATAAACATATAACAAATTTAGGAGTAATAATAGATAATAACTAAAACATGATGTTCATAAATTAAATACAACCTACAAGATTGAAACTAAAACATTCCATGATGTTCTGAAATTAGAATACAACTTATAAGTTTGAAACTAAAACTAAAGAAAAGACAACTAACAAGACAATCAAATACCAACATCATCATCATCAAGATCAATAGGTGCACTTCTAACTTCACTTTCACTAGTAGTAGCGCTAGTGCTAGCATTCCCAATAACCATGGCCTCCAACTCTGGCTTATCAAGTGTAAGGGTTGCACTCTCAAGAATTCCAGCTCCTCCATGTATGTCGCTCTCATTCCAAGAGTCTCCTGCAATATCCCACATCTTTGTTGCTGTATGTATGTACTCCTCATTGCGCCTTGACAATAGACGAAGATTAGAATGCACATATACCAAATCCTCAGCGTGTGCAGGAGCCATTTTGTTTCTTTTTAGGGAATGAATGAATTTGTATGTGCTCCAATTCCTCTCAGCACATGAGGATGAACAAGGTTGTCCAAGAAGTTTAAGGGCAAGGGTTTGAAGAATTGGAAATGCAGAACCATGGTATTGCCACCAAACCAAAGGTTCTAAGATCCACCTGTCTGTCAAGGCAGCTGGTGAAGGAAACCTCCCTCCTGAAAATGTTGCAAATTCAACCTTCACCACACTTAATTCATGCACATCTTCAAAGTATCGATCTAAACACTTGCTCCTTTCCATAGAAATTTCATAATCTCGATGTGGAGGGCTGCGTTTTGGATTCTCCGAAAGCCATTCAATGGAGTAAAACCTAGAGTTAAAGATTAAAAAACAAATATAAATGAAACGTGTGTTTTACTAGGAGGAACTAAAGAAAATAGAAAATAAATGTACTTAGGATTTAAGGAATGAGCTAAGCAATGTAGTGGTGTACAATTTTTAGTCCATCGATCAATGAGTATATCATACACCACACTCCAAAATGAGCTATACTGATCATCTTCCAAGCCTTCGTGCCGATATATTACTTTCTTCACCTTCTCTATCATTGAATCCCACATCTCATACACAAGATGAAGACAAGGCTTATCTGTGTCGGCTATTCGTAGCATATCATAAATTGGTGATGTGAATTCAAGGATATAATCAATATTATCCCACCAAAGATCACTTAGAATTATATCTTTCACTTTTTGAGCTTTTCCAACATCATCCTCCCTATAAGAAGCCCATTGGTCACTAATAGCCATGGCTTGAAGGCATCTTTTTATCAACTTCAACCTTTTCAACATTATAACAACCGAAGCAAATCTAGTATCAGCAACTTAGAGCAGTTTTAATGGACAAAATTCATTAAACATTGCCAACCTCATTGAATGGTTCATGATAAAAACACGTATGAAAGATGCATCATCAGCAATACGTGTAATCCAACTACATTCCTCATATGTAACTTCATTCTTTTCAGTGTTTTTTGCTGCACAAATATTCTTCAAAGCTAGATTGAGAGTGTGGACAACACAGGGTGTCCAAAATATTTTAGGATACTCACCTTCAATAAGAGATCCAGCAGCCTTCATCACACTAGCATTATCAGTGATGACTTGGACAACTTTTTCATGTCCAATCTCTTTTATAGCATCCTTCAACACTCCAGCAATATAATGTTTGTCTTTGAACTCACCTGACCCATCAATTGCCTTTATAAACACTGGACCCCCATTTGATACAGCCATAATATTAATAAGGGGCCTCCTTTGTGGATCTGACCATCCATCAGAAACAATACTTACACCATTTTCAAGCCAAAAGTCTTTAATTGGTTTCAAAAGTCTTTCAACATGAGCTCTTTCTTTTTGCAAAAGTGTGGTTTTCAAAGCATTGTATCCAGGAGGAACATAACCCGGAATGTTATGGGTAGCAGCATATGCATAGGAATTACGATAATATGGGTTCCTTGCAAAGTTAAATGGAAGCCCACCGGTGTAAAACATCCTAACAATTCTACTATCTAATTCATGTCTAGCATTATTTTGGTATGCTTTCTCCAAAGTATTATTCACAACCACCTTCCTCCTCTTACAATCAATCGGATTTGTACTATCACTCCTTTCATGTCTCCGAAATGGGGAACTAAGTATAGACCCACGGCTTGGCAGTGTTGTTAAAAGCACGCTTTAAGCGCGCTTAAGCTCAAAGCCCCGAGGCTCTAGCGCTTTTTGCCCCAAAAGCTAGGCTCATTCAAAGAAGCACGCTTTAGGCGCGCTTTTTTGCGCTCTTTCAAAAAGCTCAAAGCGCGCTTTTTGGTGCTTTTTATATTTTTCAAAAAAATAAATCAAAACCGAAATAAAAGTTTAGAATCTTGACATTATTGATATAAACCATTGATTTGACATGTTTTTAGTGTAACTTACTTATCAAAAAAAGATATTTTGACTGTAACTTGTTCTAAAAGGCTAAAACCCAACCCACAACCTCCCAGTTCTTCCCTATTTTTATTTTTATTTTTTCTTGATTTTTCTCCTTGAAACAGTAACCTACCTAGCTTCTTCTTCTTATTCTACTTTTCCCCTTTTGGATATCTGCTTGGTACCAATTACCATGTTGCTATGTCCTCATATTCTTAGCTCATTCATGGAAAAAAAAGTACGATATAGCATATTTGTGGTAATTGTTTAGTTACTTTAGTGGTTGATGTTGAACATAGCAGACTAATTCCTATAGAGTTACAAGTGATTAAATTATTAACTAATATTACTAATTAGTCATAGGGCATTATGGATATTGGAGATTTAAGAAAGGATATTACATGGAAGTACTCATATCTAGTTTATCCAAAAAAATAAAATGACTTGATTTGCAATTTTTGTGTTAAAATTGCAAAAGTAGGGCTTATCTAAATGTTATATGAATTATATAAAATTTTTTATTTCAATTTCTATGATAATTTGATCATTTGATTATTGCATTTCTCATTAATAATTACTTTTAAATTTATTAAATTATTTTTTTAAATGTGCGCTTCACTTCAATCAGGCGCGCGCTTGCGCTTTGCGCTTTGCGCCTAGGCCCCAAGAGGTCTTTGCGCTTAAGTGCGCCCCTCGCTTTTACCAACACTGCGGCTTGGGGGAGGTGGGGGTAAGGGAATTTGACTTCTCTGTTCTCTTTCTAACTTATCATTCTCAACTTGATCGTGCATTTGCTGCATTTCCAGCCTATGACTCGGTGTCACGTTAGGGCACGCTTTAATTCCTTTATTAGGAATTTTTAATAAATGAGCCTTCACTCTAGAATAAGATCCCATATAAACTATACCACAATAATTGCACTTAAAGTATGTGTTTCCCCCTGATTTAACAGATGCCCCAGGTGGTTTTTCTACTTTAGTCACATACTGCCAAAGAGGAGATTCATCATTTGGCACTTCTTGATTAGATGAAGGTGAAGTTTCTGTGCTAGCAACTTCATCCATTGCAAATTCAATGGATTCAATTTAACCTACAAATAATAACTATCCAATAAATTCAATAGATTCAAACCAAGTTCACAGATTCACAAATAATAAGTTTAATAACTATTAACTAAATAAAACTAAGATTGAAAAGAAACTAATCACATTATCACATTCACATATCACAAATCACAAATCACATTATCACATTTGTGAATTTGTGAATGTGATAATTTATCACATTCACAAATCACAAATCACAAATCAAAAATCAAACTAAGTGAAGAGAGGCAGACAGTGAAGGGCTTGCCTTAAGTGAAGAGAGGCACGGAGAGGCGGAGAGACCGCAGCGAGCACAGAGTCGCTGAAGTGAGAATGCAGAGAGGGACTGGGAGTGACGCCGTGAGAGAGATGAGGGACTGGGAGTGACGAGGGACTAGGAGTGACGCCGTGACCGCAGCGAGCACAGAGCCGACGAGGGACTGGGAGTGACGCCGTGAGAGAGATGAAGATGAACTTTGAGGGGAGAAATGTGTGCGTGAGAGACTGAGAGAGTTCCAGGAACAGGGGATTTAGTTTTAGGGTTTGGTTTAATTCAAACGGTGCGTTGCGCCTGTTTTTTTTTTTTTTTTTTTTTTAAATTTCGGCCTGAATCGGCCGTTTCGGCCGATACGGCCCGAATTGGCGCGATTCAGCCCGGTTCAGCCCGAATAGCGCCGCCTCGGCGCAAGTCGGCTTGAAAACCGACGATGACACGTGGCTTGGGGACTCACATCTAGTGACTCTATTCCTTTGTTCCTTAGCTCTTTTCTTCTTTCTAGTTAATGTTTTTTCTTCTTTTTTGTATTGTCCTCTTTTCTATTTCAATGAAGGTTTTTACTTATCAAAAAAAAAAATTATTTAGGAATAATAACAATAACAATAACAATAATAATAGAGTACTGACACTTATGTGGGATGAGCTGAAAGCAATCTTCTTATCACAAAATGTCCTTTATATGGTGAGATATGTCATTTTGCCTTATTTTCTTTGTTCAGTTCTCTTTTACAGGATGTTGCTGTTGCACTTCCTGTTTATTTTGCAACACAGAAGTAAGATTCTGTGAAGGCGCCAATTAATTAACCCTTTTGAAAGCTTTTATTTTTACTTCAAATATTTATTTGTTTGCCTTTGTAAATAAGAGAAGCGTTACATTGATAATAGCTGTGGCGATAGAGTTAGGTGTGGTGGTTGTCATTGCAGTGCTAGCAGCATGGTGTGAAAGAGATTTAGGGTGGTCGTGGAGAGAGCGATTGGTAAGAGGTTATCAATCTGGTGGTTGTTATTATAGTGTCTGGTAGTGCTGAAGATAGGGAAGACAGTGCTTGAGGCATTGGAGGAGATGCTCTTCATGGTTGAGCTTATTTATGTTGTAAAATATTAATATACAGTGTTCGTATTTTTTGCTTTTACTTTCTAAAAATTGTTCGAGTTTCTTATCCCTCTTATATGTTGGGGTTTCCAAGGAGACCATAATGCAAAGGCAGAAGTTGGAAGAAGGAAAGGAGCATCCAACATTCTACAAGTGAACCTGATGCGATTAGTATCAACATGTGGGTTGAAAAACACCATAATTATGTTTATTTTATGATTTCATGAAAATTTTGAATAGACTTTTTATTGTTACAAGCTGAAAGTTAGATGAAGTTTCCTAGTCTTTATATGTTATTTTTGGATTTTTTTTTCCCTTGGAATGATTTATTAATTCTTTTTGTTTGCACCTCATGTTTTTTTTGCCGATAATAAGAGAAAAGAAATAACTTTCAAGAAATCTTTTTGATCTAATTGTTTGTTTTATATTGAATTTTCAAATTTTTGGGAAAAAGGCAACGATATTATTTTCATCCCTAAAGTTTGCTTGAAGTTCATCTTTCACCTTTTAACATTTATTTTCTATATTATGGCAGCTCCGCTAACTGCAATTCTGAATGGGGAGAACCTTTTGGCTGAAGTCCAGTATGTCTTCTTTTCTTGGTTTGTATGGAATTGGACTTTTATTAATATACTATAAACTGACTGTATCTATCCTCCCTCTCTCTCTCTCACTCTTTCTTCCTGGTAATTTCAGATTTTAGATAAAGGCATTTGATTTTCATAGGAATTGAAACTTTATGGAATATGTTAGTGTATTGGGTTAAATATTTTCAAATCTTAGCATCTATCTAGTGATGGTTTATTTGAATAGAAGGATACCCCGTGCATAGCACGGGTATTAGGCTAGTATACTATAAAACCAAAGATGGCTTGACTTGTAGTTGACTTACTCATGTTGTGCCACATAGGCTTTGGAACCTCCTCAGTTTTACACCTCATTATTGCTAATGGGTGATCTTGCAATTGAAGCATATTTGTGGATTGTGGCTTTCTGTCCGTTTATAAGGTGATTATTTTTTTAAGTTTAATTTCTTTCCTTCACTCATGTTTTGTTGGATATGTGTGTGACCAAAATTTTCTGATATCTCATTTATGGATATTAATTTTGATCAAATATCAGCAGTTTAGATTTTTTCATACCTGATTTCTTTGTCATTTCCCTTGCTAACAGAATATTTACTTGCTAATCCCAACTCCTATTCAAGATCTTCTGTACAAGTCTGGCTCTGAAAACTATTAATGTTAAATGAAGCTAGATAGATTATCTGAAAATAGTTTGTACGAAGTAAGCGCCAATTTATCCAAATTATCACGGATAAAGTTACTATCAATCTGGAAAATCCCTAACCATGGCAAATTAGGTTTCATCAGATCTCATATTCTCCCCTTTATGTATATTATGATTCCAAGGCTTTTTTTTTTTTTTGTTCTGCTTCTAAAATCATCATTTATATACATTGCAGATGAAGAAGGTGTTCTTGAAGCAGCCCTAGGTTTTCCTCAAGTAGGATATCACTAGCCTTATCCAAGCTCCTTTATTTTTTTGAAAACGTGTGATGGTGAATAGTGAGATATATAATTTGGATTTGCTTTCTTTTGATTTCTAATGTCTTCTTATGTAACCTGTTAGAGTTTGTGTAATTAACAGGAAAGCTATTTAGTTTCTAGAAAATGTATAAGAAGAAAAGTATTAAAGATCTGAATTTTGAACTTTGGCTTTTGTGGAGTTGAGGATTGCTTAGGTTTCCACTTGATCATGAATGCACTTTTCTACTTTATTTCACTGCAAAATTTGGTCATCTTGGTTGCTTCTTTTTATCCTAACCTGTGCTATTGATGGCTTCGGTATGTGGCTCTATTTATAGGCTCCAGAAGTTAATTTTTGCTATGTTGATAAAACAAAGTTATGAAATTTTGTTAACTTTACATTTATGTAACTTTATATGTAATTCTGAGCTAAATTGGTTCTATGTTTTTTGTGCATCTCTGGTTTTCTATGGAGAAATAGCAAGATAACTAATGGAGGTTAAATGTACATATGTTGATTATTTTTTCTTTTTCTAGTGCTGCTCGTTTAATATTTTCATGGGATTCCCTTTATGAAAGAACAACGTGACAATGCTCTCCTTTGCATGCCTTTTCTACTCATTCCTAATTCAATCTTTCATTGCTTATGGAGTGAAATTTTCCTTCTCAGCTTCAGGTATGCAACATTTTTTTTTTTTTTTTTTTTTTGTTAGTAATAAAAATATATTATAAAAAGAAGAAGTGTGTGACCTGAGTATATGAGAAGTATACATCAGGGACAAAGTACAAATTAAGTGCATAAAGAACAAAAGTCCATTAAACCTTGAACAGGTATGAAATATTTTTTTGCATATCATACTTTTATTTTCTGGGTTGAGGTTCTTTGTAAGGGTTATTTTGTAATATTGGTTTGTTACAGCGCGTAGTTGCTTTATAGATGTTCCTTTTTGGGTTCTATTTCCCCTCCTGTACAATTCGTTGTGCTATGAGATAAAGATTGGTGAAAATTCATTGTGTTTTTAAATAAAGACTAGTGAAAATGGCATTTTCAAATCTTATTATAACAGACATGTTTGTTATGTTGAGATTGGAGGACTACTAGTGGCTGTTTATAGCCACAACAATTTAAAGCCATATAGGGCACATGACAATCTATGCACCCAGTTTGTAGTGCTATGACTTTGGAACTATTTACCTTTCACCAATGGAACCCAATTATCTGTGACGTGTTATGAAATCATATTTTTTCTTTTGAATAGTATTCTTCTATTCCCATATTAATATTCTTTAATATACAAGGGAATGTTTACTTTGAAGATGCTAGA
Organism: Castanopsis chinensis; assembly: GCA_032878915.1. NCBI lineage: Eukaryota > Viridiplantae > Streptophyta > Magnoliopsida > Fagales > Fagaceae > Castanopsis > Castanopsis chinensis. The sequence continues at coordinate 31,993,462 of JAVQMG010000132.1, forward strand.
TTTTTTATTTTCTTTCTTTTTTTTTTTTTTTTTGGGTATTGGCATTTAAAAGCGGATTTATTGATATATAGCAAGTTAGGAGAAGAAAGATTTGCCAACCACATTGATTTAGGAATGTAATTGTTTTAAAGTTAGCTTGAAAGAGGTTTTTTATTCATTTTCTTTTGGGTGTTTAAGTTTGAAAAATTGTGGTATGGTTTTTTTTCCTAACAATTTTCTCTAAATTCAAGTAAAACCTTATGTTTTAACAAATTTTCACATATAAATATTTTGGGATGTGGAATGAGATTAGACATTTTTTTTATTTGCTTGAAACTAATTGCAAAATCTGCTTGTGTATGCTGCTCATAAAATAAGTAAAGACTTATTTTTAGGGATTTTGCTAGAGAGAAGGAAGTTCTACATCTTTCTTCAATATGAGTTCTTTTCCTCCTGTTTTTTTTTTTTTTCCCTTCATGCATGCACACATACATACGTATATGAATTCTCCTGCTGGATTTTATTTAAAGCACACAGATTGGTCAATGAACATGATACTAAAGACAGTAATGAGCTCAAAGAAAACCATAACATCAATTACAGTGTAGGCTTTGGAGTCTGGGCTCAATTTAGGGATAAATTTTTAATGCATATAAAGCTTCTTAATCCTAATTGCTTGATTGCTTATTCTATTTTTTGGACGGTGGCTGAAGAGAAAACCTGTGAGCTCCAATTCAATGTTGGTGAATAGGATTATATATTTGGATAGTTTCCTATTTTTTATTTGAAAGTTTTATTTATTTATTTATCAATTATGGATGTCTTTTGCATGGGTTTAGATTTTGTTGTTTAACATTTTGTATGCAAAAAATGGCATGAATAAGGGAATTTTTACTGAAATTTACAAATTTTAAAATGAAAATTAATTTGATCTCAATCATATATAAAATTTTGGACTTGGTTATCTCTTGGTTTTTGACTTTTGCAAATGCAACTATGCACAACTTCACATTTGTTTTCTCCAAATCTGCATGCACCCTGCACTCAAGGTACAGATTTTACTTCTTTTTCGCGATTGGATTTTATTTTATAGGTTTGTTCAATTTAAGTTTATTGGATTTTTGCACATGTTATTTTAGCTTCACTTCATGATTGTGTCAATTACTTTAGCTTCATTGTCTTATTTTAACATATCCAAATTATGTGTGTTTTGCTTTTTGTTTCAATTTCTATTTATTTTTTATTTTGAGTTTTATCTGGTTCTCAATGTCATAGTTGGAATGGCAGCGAATGGGCATCTTATTACTTAGGATGGGCTTCTACATCATCTCTTTGGTCCTCTTGAATCTTTGGTGTCCTTAACCTTCAATCTCCCTCTATTTTTCATTTCTATGTTTCAGTATCAGTCCTGAACAATCAAGCATCCAACCTACAACAATCCAGACTTCATCAACCTCTCTCTTCTCCTCTAATCAATTACACAGGTATGATTCGTAGTCCTTCAATGGATATTACTATGATTGTAGCTATTGTTCCCAAAAAACAAAAATAAAATGGTTATCAGGGGAAATTAAAATATCATCCCAAAAAAAAAAAGCAACAAAGGGAGAAAATAAAATGATGCAATGCACTTGATACATTTGTTTTTAGCCGTTTATCCTGCTACCTATCATGTGCATGCTATTGCGTAAACAAAGGGAAGCAGCAACCATGAAAAGCACGGCAATAGAGGCAACATAAAACATTTCATAGAGCATGAAGGTTTTGGAATCAAAGAATAGAGAGAATTTCCTAAATGAGCTTCTCTCTTCACTCACTCAGTTCTTTCTTTCCCATTTTGAATTGAATTCTCATGTGAGTTTTTATATTTGTTTTCAGCGGTTCAGCCTAATATATTTTTTTTCAGCAGTTCAGCCTAATACCAGGATATGAACACCAGGGCTTGAAGCAGAACAAAGCAAGGACGAGCGATAAGCAACCAATAGCAAGCAAGAATCAAAAGCAGCAAACAGCCAGGCAGGGTAAATGTATAATTTTATACTAACCACCAGCCAATTAATTTGTGTGTGATATTTCCTCTCTATTGTACACATATTGTTTCTCTCCTAAATGCATATTAACACACACAAAACATAGAGCATACTGATTCACATTTGAGCACTGACTGTTACATACCAGTGTGTGCAGAATGTGTTTGTCATGCCTGTTGATTTCAAGTATAAGTTTGAAATTGTTGATTCCAAAATTATAATTTAAGGCTGTGTGTCTGTATGTGCGCAACAAACCTTACATACAATAGAAAAAATCACTCTTCCACGCACAAATTGGCAAAACACATGCACACCACACACACACACACAATAAATCTTAAACCCATTACACACTTTTAGACACCCTATTCAAACCAAGGTAGTTCACAACCATACCCATACAGAAATCTACACGTTCCAGAAAAAAAACACCCAAACTTAGTTGCCTAGGACCTCCAATATGAGAGAGTTGATCTAGAACTAGAAAAAAACACCCGAACTTTGTTACCTAGGACCTCCAATCTGAGAGAGTTGATCTAGAATAGGGTATATGGGCATTTTAGAGAAAATAGACTTAGGTTGGGTTCAATTTTTAGTAGGGGTCTGCTCTGTTCAGTTTCGGTCTGTTTTTATGGGTATGGCCAACCGAAACCGAATATTTCGGTGTGTGAAATTCTCAACCGAAACTGACCGAAATGGCTGGAAATCAATCGGTTTCGGTCGATTTTCGGTTTTCCAAAGAGAGGGTTATTGAGAAAGAAAGATTTTAGACGAACACAGTAAAAACACAGTCACAGACCGTGTTTTCAACCCAAAATACAGAGCAACACCTGTTTTCAACAAAAAATACAGAGCAACACATTAAAAACCATAAAACACAAACTAAAATTAACAGCTACAAAGAAACAAAATAAAAAACAAACATCACGCCATCATGGGATGACACAGAACCCATGGAATTTCAATGCAAGCATAGGTGATTTGGGATGAGAGACAAAATCAAGAAGAAGACATACCATGATGGTTTATCATGGTGGCTTTGGATCATCTGTATAAAGGCCCAATCAAGAAGAAGAATACATGATAGGTGGGCTTTGCACTCAATATAACCCTATCTAATTTACCACTAGGTTTGATGGGCTATAGAGGCCCAATTAGTGATGGACATGAATCTGTGTAACCTTTATGTAAGGGTGTGCAACAGTCAACCAATCTAACTCAACCCAACTAATGGGTATCACTATGCATTCAAGCTAATAATACCATTGACAAACTTAGAATTTTAAAAATGAAAAAAAAAAAAGATTCAACATAATGTAAAAAGATAAGAAGAGAATATAGAAATTCAGTAGGTAGTCGGTTTTAATTTTACCTCGCCTTCCCAAATAGTGCACGATTGGTGTTCTTTTAGAAACCTTAATAGCGAACGATCCATGGGACCAGGATTGAACTCATCAACCTCCTCAACAACAACGACAGTCATACTACAATGATTTATTAATTGGCAAGGATCTCAGTGTATAGCCTAATTTCTTGCACAAACGATATGTTCACGTTACTAATTTTGATTTCTTTGATAGAATTAGTAAGCTCATGTTTTATATCAATATCCAATGATTTATTAATTAGTTTTGGTAGCACAAATACATGTTCCATTGTTTCAAATGACAGGGACAACAATAATGAAAGGAAGTAAGAAACCCCAGGAACCATATTAGCACAAGTATCACGAATAAGTAGAGAAACCGAAAAAAATGCGCAACCTTATCACAACTAATCAATATGGAACAATAGTATGATATAAATGAAATACAAAGAAATAAAATCAGAGAGATTTTCGATCATAAGGCAAGATTATCACTGACAAAAAAGCAAAGTTAATTTCCATAACTGAGACAATCTAGAAAGTGAGTTGCCCGAAAAATTGACATATCAAAAGACAAAAGCTTTATGTAAAGTTAAGCACTTATTCCCAAAAAAAAAAATATATATATATATATACCAAATATTTGATGCTCAATTATTTTGATTAAGAAAAAGTAAAAGGGATTAACAGATCATACAAAGATCAACCCCTTTTTCTCAACAATGAAACAACTTTATATAGATGATCCAAAGCCACCATGATAAACCATCAAAAAAAGTTGCCATATTTTTTAAAATGATCTTGAAATGATCATAAACCAGAAACCTTCTACATCAATCTAAGACACCCAGATTCTATACTTAGACATATTCGGAAAAAAAAAAAAACATTTCTAAAATAATGACCAGCAAAATCAAAAACCCAATATCATATAAAAATAATAATATTAAAACACAGTTTGCCTAGAAAATTTTACTTCTTCCACATAAAATCACACACAAACAAATAATACTAGGAGAAAACAAAAAGTTTCAAACACCAACAAACACCAAGAGAGAGAGAGAGAGAGAGAGAGAGAGAGAGAGTCCTTACTTGTGATAGACATGGAGTCCCTACCAGCGGAGCCACCCAAAATTAGTGTCTGAGGGAGAAAGCAACGGAGCGAAGAGTCTTTGAAGAGTGAGAGGGAATGAGATTGAGAGAGGCCGTTAAGTTTGAAGCAAAGGAGAAACCCAGTTTGAAGAGTGAGAGTGAGAGGGAAAACCAAGTTTGAAGAGTGAGAGACTGTGAGAAGACTTGGTGTGTTTGAGTTTGAGTGATTTGATTGAGTGTGTTTGAGTTTGAGTGATCTGTGTTTTGATTGATCTGGACACGTGGAGGGCTAAACTAAATCGAGTTTAGAAGACTAAGTTTCCTTTTAAACTAAATCAAGTCCTTTGGACTCGATGAACCAAACTGAGTCCAAAGAACTTGAGTTTTGTGCCTATGTGGACCAGATGTCCACCTCAGCTGCTACCGCGATGGGAAAATCGAGTAAGTTATACTCGATTTATAACTCCAAAATTGAGTCTTTGATCTCAAGTTGCTAGATACCAAATGAGTTTCAAAAGTGTGCTAACTAACAAAATAGTTTGGGTTTTAGTGTTATTTGCAAAAAAAAAAAAAAAAAAAATCTGAAGTGTAGGAAAGTTTTACTTTTAGTTTTTTTTTTTTTTTTAACTTCTATCATTCAGCCTAATAACTTTAGTATAATAGTATGATAATTTTGGGGATATTATGCTGCAAAATACTACTTTTACTGTTCACTTCCCTCATTTTAAGTTATATATAATTTTCATTTTGGTGCTTAACTATAAAATCATTGTCCATGTTAAAATATTGACTAAGTAATTAAATGTATTATTTTTTTTTTATAAGTAATAAAGATTCATTGATAAAAAAAGAGAGGAACATAACACCCAAGTATACAGGGAGTACATAGGGGGAGCAAATAAAAAACAAACATTACAAAAGTCAAGAAAATCCAAAAGAGAAGAATAAGGATGGTTTCTCCACATAGAGAGCCAGTCAAGTAAGGTTCGGAAAAAAAAGAAGCTTGAGGTCAGGCATGGAACACACAACATCTTCAAAGCATCTGCTATTTCTCTCCTTCCAAATACACCAAATCAAATAAGGAGGAATGGCCTTCCAAAAATATCCATTACGATGGTGACCAAAAGGACCTCGCCAACAAGCCAAAAGCCCAACAACAGACCTAGGCATAACTCAACAAATTCCAAATAAACCGAAAACCATATCCCACAAATCCAAAGCAACTGGGCAATGGAGGTAAAGATGATCAACACTTTCACTATTGCACTTGCACATATAACACCAATCCAAAATGCAAATCCTTCTTTTCCTTAAGTTGTTAATTATCAGACATTTACCCAAGGCTGCAGTCCATACGAGGAAGGCCACTCTAGGGGGAATCTTCTGCTTCCAAATGCTTTTCCAAAGGAAAAACTGATCACTATGGCCAACTAGGAGATGGTAATAAGCACTAACCGTGGATCCTTTACTTTTACAAGGCAGCCAACAACACTTGTCCTCCCCAAATCCCGTAACGGGAGTGCTATAAATGGAATTGATGAAGCTCCTGAAAGCTTCCAATTCACGATTATGCACGTCCCTACAAAACTGTAACTCCCAATGAAGGAATCCATTGGTATGCCTCAAAAGATCCGCCACACTTGCCTCTTTGCTACGACAAATCCTAAATAATTCAAGATAGCGGATAGCAAGAGAAGAAGATCCATACCAACGATCAAGCCAAAACTGCACTTTAGATCCATCTCCAATTTCAAACATAATAAAACGAGATAAAGAGTGCCACCCCCGACTAATATTTTTCCACAAACTAACACCATATAGACTAGAGCAAGAGCTAGGACACCAACCTCCCCAATCACAACCGTACTTCGCCTCTATCACTTGACTCCAAAGAGCATTCCTTTCATGCCCAAATCTCCATAACCACTTCCCTAATAAAGTTGCATTGAAAGATCTCAAGTTCCTAATCCCCAACCCACCTGAAGAAAGCGAAGTATACACCGTAGACCAATCAACCAGATGAAACTTGGACTCGTCTCCTAGACCACCCCACAAAAAGTCCCTTTGCAATCTAGCAATACGATTGGCCACAGAAGTAGGAATAGGGAATAAGGAAAGAAAATAAGTAGGAAGATTAGAAAGAGTGCTTTTAATTAGAGTGACTCTACCTCCCTTAGATAAATATAATTTTTTCCAACCTGCTAATTTTCTTTCCATCCTCTCAAGAATTGGATTCCATATTGACTTGCCCTTAAATTTTGCCCCTAAAGGAAGGCCCAAGTATTTCATTGGGAGGGACCCTTGCTTGCAGCCTAAGACAGCCACCAAAAGATCCATGTCATGAACTGACCCCACAGCCACCAGCTCAGACTTACCTAAGTTTACCTTCAGACCTGACACAGCCTCAAACCAGATGAGCACAATACGGAGAATCAACATATGATCAATATCGGCATCACAAAAAATTAGAGTGTCATCAGCAAAAAGGAGATGGGAAACCATCAAAGGTCTTCCAGCAGAAACAAGCCTGACAAATGACCTTCATGGACAGCTTTATCCAACATTCTACCAAAGGCTTCCATAACCAACACAAATAACAAAGGGGACAAAGGATCACTTTGCCGTAACCTCCTAGAACTTCCAAAAAACCCATGGGGAGAACCATTTATAAGGATAGAGAAGCGAACAGTTGAAACACGAAAAGAAATCCATTGCCTCCACTTATTAGAAAAACCACACCGCTCAAGCAAAGAAGAAAGAAAATCCTAGTTCACATGATCGAAGGCTTTCTCAATGTCCAATTTACATAACAACCCTGGCTGACCAGACTTCAATCTACTATCAAGACATTCATTAGCAATAAGAACAGAATCAAGGATTTGCCTATTTAGAACAAAGGCATTTTGAGGAGCAGAGATGATCTCTCCTAAAACCAAGCGAAGACGATTAGCCAAAACTTTGGCAAGAATTTTATAAACCCCCCCCCCCCCCAACAAGGCTGATAGGCCGAAAGTCTTTAATTTCCACTACAGCAGGTTTTTTAGGAATGCGAGTAATGAAAGTTGCATTCAAGCTTTTTTCAAACTGACCAGAATCATAGAAATGGTGGAACATAGCTATGATGTCTGATTTGAGAATCCCCCAACAAGCTTGAAAGAAAGCTTTTGAAAAACCGTCAGGCCCAGGAGATTTATCTCCATTAAACTCCTTGATGGCTTCAAAATCCCAGCGTCCTCAAGATGTCTCTCTAACCACATCATACTATCCCCATAAATACTTGGAAAATCCAAAACATCTAAGAGAGGGAGCTGCACTAGCTGCTTAGAGTATAGGTTCATATAGAATTGTTTAATATGGTCAGCGATCCTATCTTGGTTGGAAGACAAAGCCCCATCAATCATGAGGTTTTCAATACGATTACTTCTTCTATTAGAATTAGCCATCCTATGAAAAAACCTCGTGTTGGAGTCACCCTCCTTAAGGAACAAGACTCTGGACTTTTGTCTCCAGCTAATCTCCTTTAACAAGGCAGCCTTCTCAAGATCGGCGCGAATGGATGCTTTTTCCAACTTTTCCTCCTCTGATAGAGGTTGAGAGTCCTCTTTAACATCTAAAGCATTTAACTTACTCCATAATTGATGTTTCTTGACTGTGATATTGCCAAATTCAGTTTCGTTCCACTTCTTTAGGTCTGCTTTTAGAGCAGTCAACTTCTTGGCTAGAATGAAACTAGGAGACCCATGAAAATGGTAATTCACCCACCAAGACTTCACCTTATCTAGAAACCCCTCCGCCTTCAACCACATATTCTCAAAATGAAAAGGAAATCGACCTTTACGATGACTTCCACTCTCCAACAGAATAGGGAAGTGATCGGATAACACTCTAGGGAGCCTTTTTTGGGAGAAGTGAGTGAAGTAATCAGCCAAATCGGGAGAGAAGAGAAACCGATCAATTCTGGATGCCGAGGAAGAGTTAGACCATGTGAAAGACCCTCCCTCCAAAGGGTTATCCATAAGCCCATGATGCGAAATAAAATCTTGAAAATCGTTCATGCAGCGAGAGAATCTTCCCACCCCTAACCTCTCCGAAGGAAAGCAGATGACATTAAAATCACCTCCCAAACACCATGGTAAATTCCACCAACTGATCAAGCCTGCCAATTCCTCCCACATAGATTAACGCATCCTAGTCCGATTTGGACCATAGATACCTGTGAAGGCCCACTCAAATTGGTCACTAACGTTTTTGAATCTACACAAAATCGAAAAATGCCCCACTGCTTCCTCTGTTTTTTCAACCACCTTTTTGTCCCACAAGAGGAAAATACCATCGGAAGCACCCTCAGAACCCAGATACAACCAATCAATGAATGGACAACTCCAAATACTTCTAACAAGACCTCTTGAAACCCATTCCAATTTTGTCTCTTGCAAACAAACGATATCAACCCATTCCAATTTTGTCTCTTACGAACCTTTAGCCGTTTTTCCTTATCATTCAAACCTCTAACATTCCAAGATAAAATCTTTAAATTCATTGGGAAATTAAAAGAGCCCTATCCTTACCATTATCACTGCGTCTGGAAGAAGCTGAACCATAATTGATAGAGCTAAATAAACCCCTCAATTCCCTTATCCCTGTCCTCCCTGAGCTCTTCACGGGTTTCTCAGATTTTTCCTTAACATTCCGCTGCTGTAACTCAGCTTCAACAGCCAACAGGAATTTGGTTGCTGGTTCTTCCAACCCTTTGAGGGATGTCCCAAGAAACTCATCAAAGCCATTGAATTTTTCCTGAAACCATTCTGAGTACTTGACCTCTCCCAGGAAACTCTCTACAACCAGAGAAGCTAACCCATCAGACAAATCCCTGGCGCCCCTAGACAAAGAGAAAGCCAGGAGTTCGACATTTAGAGGAGTCGAAGGATCAGAAAACTGAGAAGCATCCTCAGAACAAATGTTTGACACCCAATCCTCCACCATAACATCAACTCCTTTGATTTGAGTCATCCATTTCGACATCTACAGCTCCCACCAGCTGCAAAGAAATATGAATCGGGACAACCACCCTCTTCCCATCTCGTAATTCAAGAACCCACTGGTCAGAATTCTCCCATTTCTTGATAGCGTTGTTTGTGTGCTCATGGACGATCCGTTGGATGTCACAATGCCAGGCCACTTCATTCTCGGAGCACAAGGACTCCTCCGCCAAAGCATCAGAGCAACTAGACTCAGAGACGGAGGCGTCATATTTGTCGATCTCCGAGAGAAGTTTCTCGGTGGACGTCGGTTTCATATGTGATAACGATAGTTCATCGTCGGACCCATCGCTACCAACTTCTGATGGTGTCGACGATACAAGGTGAGAGGGAGAGGCTTGTGAAGCGTGTTTGTGGGTCAAAAGATGGGGTTTGGGCTTCCAAATATAAAAAGGTTTTTGTTTGGATATGTCTGAGTGGGGTTTGGGTTCGAAGTAAGGCCGACTGAAGGGATAGGCTTGAGAGGGCTTTGGGTTCGGGCTGGGCTTTGGGTTATAGGGTTGAAAAGGCTTTGGGTTTGGGATGTGTTTTGGGTTAAAAGATTGAGAGGGCTTTGGGTTTGAAATAGATTTTGGGTTATAAGATTGAGAAGACTTTGGGTTTGGAATGGGCTTTGGGTTAAAGGCTTGGAAGGGCTTTGGATTTGGAATTTGGTCAACCGTAGGGGCAAAGGGCTTAAGAGAGGCAGTGGGGTTAGAGTTAGAAGCTTGGCCCACCGCAAGGTCCACCTCAGAAACTTTGGACTAGCTGGTGTCCCATTTATCGTTAGGCCCACGAACCAACCTGATGAAGAGGTCCAAATACACCCCACCTTCACCGTTAGTACCATCTGATAAGACCTTTGCCCCTATCAGAGCATTCTCCTTCCCAAGACTGCTCTCGCGAGAATCCCAGGTCTGAGAACTCAGATTTGCAGAGATAGACTTTCGAGAATCCAGCAATAAATGCTTAGGATTCATAGAATCGCGAGGATCTTGGGTTTGAGCATACTCCATCGCCGCAGCCTGGCTGAGAGTACTGGGTTCACATCTACGGCCATGCACCAGAGCTGCCGCAAAGGATTTAGAGGCTTTATATTCAGACCCAAGAAAAGGCTTTGGGGGTAGATTAATGGCAAGTGGTCCCGAGGCTATCGCCTTCCTCAAGTGACAGCCAAAACCTCTCCAACCACTACCCACTTTTCCTTCCGGAACAATTATAAATCCTTTCCGACGGCCATGTATAGGTTCTGAAATCATAAGAAAAGACCCGTGAGCGTTGGAACCTAATTGCAAGATGAAAACTATCTCTCCATCTCTGACAGTTCACGCAAGGTGACTAGGGGCCTCTGTAGAAATCAGGTCTTCCATCAAAGATAACAGTCTTTTAGCACTTTCCTTGCCCATGAACACTGATCGTAAAGAATTTCTGCCTCTCTCAAAAATACGTAAAAAGAAAAAAGAACCCCCTTCTTCAACAAAAAACTCAAAAGATTTTGCCTCAATGAAGGAAAATAAAGAGCACCCATGATTCTATCCTTACTTTCACACTAAGTTATTATCATACTATGGGCTGAACTTGGTAACAAGAAATGTAAATTGCCTTTCTCCACAATCTATGATCAATTCAAAAGATCAGAGATGTCTAAAAGAACTTCAAGAATAAAATGCTTGAAGAGCAACTAGAGCCAAGTCATACCTACCACTCAACTTTGCCAATAGATTCCTAACCCACTTTAAAAGGGAGGGGGGAATGGGTCGACAATTCAGAAAATGTATTATTTATTATCAACTTAAGTTTTTGGGAAGATGGTTTTATAAATAAATAAAAGAAAAAAAAATTGGGAAAAGGGCATATTGGTTATTTAGTAATGTTATGGTTCAACTTTTTCCATAATTACTAAAGCTATTGACTATAAGTAAAGATATGTATTGGTTGGATTGGAGGGTCTTTTCAACCAAATTCGACGAGATCAAGGGGAAAGTTTTTCAACCCATCACATATGTAAAAAACCAACCCAACTCAAAAATTAAAATATGTATGTATATATTAAAATGAACTTATATTTGCGGGTTGAGTTAAAAAAACAATCGACCTAAACCCAACCCAACTTAAAGCTAACAAAATATTAGAACCCAATTTAACCCACCAACCCATGAAAATCCAAGCCTAAGCATCATATTGAGTTAGATTGGATTAGTTTTGTCTGATTGGTGGGTTAGATTAACACTCCAAACAGTAAGTAGTTTTGTCTGATAATGTTTTTTTCTTAAAAAAAAGAAAAAGAAGAATTTTGGGTGTATAATTTGGATGAAACTTTTACTAACACATGTTGTAGATGCTCTTTAAGTATGTAAAAATGCACAAATATAAAACACACACAAAAATATTTGGAAAAATTAACCCCCATTGTTAAAGTAAAAACTTAAATCGTATAATTTAAAAAATAATAATTTAGACTTTGTGAGGGTCTTTTTTTTTTTTTTTTTTGCAGTGTCCAAGCCCAAGCTTAAGCAAGGACCTCGAGGGCCCTCTTGTTATAGTTTGAAAAGACTGGGCTTGGTTTACCGCAGCTAAATGGGCTGGTTACAAACCAAGTGGTGCACAGGCAAGGTTCTTACAATACGTATACACTAGCAAGAGAGAATATATGTATTGAACAACAAAAAAACAGTAAAGGAAGGCAATGTAATAAAGAAACACACAAAATGATTGTTTGAGATCCTCAAATCAAATAGAAATATTCTATTAGTTTTTCTTAATTATGGATTACAATTAGCTCACTAGATCATGTTACAAGGTTTAAATAAGCTCAAAAATTACAGACTTAGATGGCTATCTAAACCTCTAAGACTTGCAAAGTTTGAATCCTTTTTAATCCAAGTATTATACTATAGTGGCTGTTCTTGGGATACCGGGAAAGGTTTCCCAATTTTCTTTAAATTTTACAGATTTTTTCTCAATGATTTTATATGATTTCACTATTGCTGAATAATTGTCCCTTTCACTGTTGCTGCTTCCTCCTTTTATAGCGTCGCCTCAGGGCTCCGAGGCACCGCTAGTTTCCTCTCTTTGCTCCCCTGGGTAATAGAGCCTGCAACTTGCCAGCGGCTTTGGTGGTTGACCCATTCCTTGTTTTCTCACAGTTTTCTTCTTTTGATGCATTTTTTCCAAAAGTCCTTTTGCTAACCTTCCATTTTAAGATGTCTACGGGGGAGCTAAACTTCAATTTCTCTTTCTTCAAGGCTTCTTTGTTTTCCTTTTCCCAGACTCAGCTTTTTGGCCGCCCTTTCTTTTTGTCATTTTTCCCGAGTTGCATCCTTCCTTGCCAAGTCGAAGGTTTTTCCAACTACTTCCCCTTATGGTTCATATTTCTAGGTTCCCCGAGGTACCAGCCTTTTGCTCGTGAGTTGTTGCTTTCCCCACCCTCTAGTTTTGTACCGTGTCATTGAGTGCTTGAGAAGGACATATCAGTCCTTCATTTCTTGTGCCTTTTAGTTCCCCTTTTGAGTTGTCTTAATCCTGCTTTGGCTATGCTACACGCCCCAAGGATCCCGAGCCCTTGGCACTCTCCAGGATCCCGGCCTAGTCCTGTTTACTGGACTCTTTTGGTCCTCTGATCTTGGCAAGCTAGGCCTTTTTTCTTTCTTCCCTTTGTTTCTTGGGCTCTAAAACCTGCCCCTTCATGGATCTTGAGCTTCAAATCTTTTGGGCCTACCATCTTTTTCTTTTGTAAGCTCAACCTCTTTTCAATTTTACTTTCCATGGAGTTGGCCCAATGTGTTATTTCTTTGGACCTTCTGTTATGATTGTTTGAACATCAACAGACTTATCCATTTAAGTGGAACAAAATTTATAGTTTAATGTAGGTTAGGGATTAAATTTTTATTGCTCTTTTGAATTTTAGAGTTTATTTTTTTACTTTTAAAATTATAAGATTTAATTTATTATTTTTTGAAATTTCATGGTTTAATTTATTACTTTTAAAATTATATGAATGAGATAGGTGCTCGCTAGGATTGGGGCTAGGAATAGAAAATCCACCCCATACTTGTCTCGTTGCCATTTTGACTCAACCAAATCCCACAAAGCCAATTCGGCTTGTAATTTATTACTTTTAGTTACAATTTGTATTGTTATTGAGCACGGTAATATTTTGCAAATTTTTTTTATTAATGATACAAAACTGGATGTAGGGACTTTTTTATTTTTAATTTATTGATTTATAGATATAGTTCTGGTCGGTTTGTTTAAAAAATGGATTTGGATAGGAGTGCCAGAGTGCTCATAGCATTGGCAAAGGCAAAAATTTTCAATTTTTTTTTATTTTTTTCAATTTACTCACTAGCTTTAATACAACATAGGCATAGGCAATATAGGTAGAATGAGTTCTTTCACAAAATGGCTAACTCCCATAGAAGGTTTAATCATCTAAGGACCTTGGAGGTGGATGGGGTGGTTTTTGAGGAGCCCTTCGAGGTAACTAATCAAGTTGTACAATTTTATAAAAATTTGTACAAGGAGACCGAGGAGTGGAGGCCTTTTGTGGAGGGTTTGGATTTTGATCGCATTGACAGTATGGAGAGGGTTTGGTTGGAAAGGAAGTTTGAGAGAGAAGAGATTCTTCAAGTGGTAAGGGACTTGGAAGGGGATAAAGCTCCAGGTCCGGATGGGTTTACTATGGCGTTCTATCATCATTGTTGGAGGGTAGTGGAGAAAGATGTCTTAGCGGTCTTTGAGGAATTTTTCCAACATTGCAAGTTCGAAAAATCCCTTAATGCTACCTTCATTGCTTTAATTCCTAAAAAGAAAGATGCCTCGAATGTTAGAGATTTTCGACCTATTAGCTTGGTGGGAAGTGTGTATAAAATCCTGGCTAAGGTCTTGGCAAATCGCTTTAGAGTGGTTTTAGATCAGTTGATTTCTGAGAATCAAAATAGTTTTGTGGGTGGGAGACAAATCCTTGACTCGGTTCTTATTGCGAATGAGTGTGTGGATAGTCGAAGGAAGAGTAGGGTTCCTGGAGTTATTTGTAAGCTCAATATGGAGAAAGCTTACGATCATGTGAATTGGGAGGCTTTGCTGTATTTGTTGGATAGGATGGGCTTTGGAGTGAAGTGGTGCAAGTGGATCCGTACTTGTATATCCACTATTCAGTTTTCTGTTTTAATCAATGGGTCTCCAGCTGATTTCTTTGGTAGTTCAAGGGGTTTAAGACAAGGAGATCCTCTATCTCTTTTGCTGTTTTTGATCTTGATGGGGGTGTTTAACAGGATGTTGAGAAGAGTGGAGGGAGCTGGTTTGATCCGTGGTTTTAATCTTAAGGGTAGGAGGGATGGAGGAGAATGTGTTTCTCATCTTTTATTTGCAGACGACACTATCCTTTTTTGTGATGCTGATGTGGAGCAAATTCTTCATATTCGGTTGTTGTTGCTTAGTTTTCAGGCGGTAACAGGTTTGAAGGTCAATGTGCTTAAGAGTAAAATGGTTCCAATAGGGGAGGTTGTTGATGTGCATGCTCTGGCTGACATCTTGGGCTGCAAAGTTGGAACTTTGCCCATGTCGTATCTTGGCATGCCGTTGGGGGCTTCTCATAACTCCCCTTCATTTTGGAATCCAATCTTGGAAAGAATAGAGCGGAAATTAGCTGGGTGGAAGAAGTTGTAACTATCTAAGGGGGGTCGTTTGATGTTACTCAAGAGTACGCTATCTAGCCTTCCGACTTACTTTCTTTCGTTATTCATAATTCCTACTCATGTGGCTAATAAAATTGAAAAGTTACAAAGAGACTTCTTATGGGGTGATAGCAAGATTCACTTGGTAGGATGGGATAAAGTTTGTGCGCCTATAGCCAAAGGTGGCTTGGGAATAAGGAAACTTTCTACCTTTAATAAGGCTCTATTGGGGAAATGGTTATAGCGGTTTGGGAAGGAAGAGGGTAGGTTATAGAGGAGGGTGGTAGCTTCAAAATATGGGGAAGATTGGGGGGGATGGACCTCAAAGCTGGTAGGGGAGCTCATGGGTGTGGTGTGTGGAGAAGAATTCACATGGGTTGGGAGGATTTCAGCAAAAACTGTCAATTTGTTGTTGGGTTGGGGAATAGAGTAGGGTTTTGGCAGGATGGGTGGCATGGGGATCAACCTTTTCATTTGGCTTTCCCAAGGCTGTATGGTATTGCCATTGATAAGGAGGCTTCTGTTGAAGCTTCTTGGTCTAGGTAGGGGGCGGAGGAAAGAAGATTTTGGAATGTCCGTTTTAGTAGATTTTTTAATGATTGGGAGATGGATGAAGGGTTGCAGTTTCTTTGTTTAATGGGTTCCATTAACCCTCCTATAGAGGTTGGTGACCGGATGAGATGGAAGTTGAAGCCTAATGGGGCTTTTGACATCCGGTCGTTTTATAACAAATTAAGGGATTCTCCTTGGAAAGCTATTTGGAGAGTAAAGGCCCCTACGTGAAGCTATTTGGAGAGTAAAGGCCCCTACGTGAGTCTCTTTTTTTGTTTGGTGTGTAGCTTGGAATAAGATCCTAACGGGAGATAATTTGAGATTGAGGAGGTTCGCTTTTGTGGATTGGTGCATTATGTGCCGTCATTGTGGAGAGACGGTTGACCACTTACTTCTTCATTGTGAGATGGCTTCTCGGTTATGGAGTTTCGTTTTTATTACTTTTGGCTTGTCTTGGGTTATTCCTAGATCGATCCCAGACTTACTTTTTGGTTGGTGGAATTGGTTGGGGAAGCATTCGTCTCAGATTTGGAATTTAGTCCCGTTGTGCATCCTTTGGTGTATTTGGAAGGAACGAAATCAGAGGACTTTTGAGGATTTGGATAGCTCCAGTGATCAGTTGCTTGCTTTTTTTAGTGGAACTCTTTTTGATTGGTCTCAAGCGTGGGGACTCACGTCTAGTGATTTCCTCCCTTCTTTTCTTTGCTCCCTTTCTCTCTTATAATTTCTTAGTTGTTTGGTTTTCTCTTTTGTTTCTCTGTTTTCTTCTCCTTATACTTTCTAGGTTTGCTCTATGTGTTTCACGCATAGAGTAGCCTTTCATATATATATCATTCTTACTTATCAAAAAAAAATGCATTTTGGCTGCCAAAGTTCAATATGGTATGTGGATTGAACTGCCAAGTGCAAATCCTCTCACTAAATCCTACATATCTAACCTTCATTTTTGATAATGAAAGAAGGCAATTACTAACCTCAAGAATCTACTTAATCGTTGTATCAAATTATCAACAACAAATCCATATTTTTGTTTAAGGTGTTGATTGCTACTTCAATAAAACACACAAATCTACAGAGACTCAGAGAGAGAGAGAGAGATGAATGATTTTCACCCTTATATTTACATATTGTACTTCACATTGGTAACACACTAACATTGCACCATATTTATAGATTTGACATGGGCAGTAATTAGAAGTTACGGATAATCACATATTGGAAACTAAGGAACTCTTGCTTAAAGATTGGACTGGGCCCAGGCCCATTGGGTTTGCCTGGTCCAAAATTCCTTACATCTATTGTACACAACACAACGGGGGCAGCTATGCATCTTTTATGGAGCATACCTATTTTTCAAAGAGCTTGTATCTAGTTCCATTTTACAATTATTATATTAGACATATGATTTTACCTATTTCTTTACTGCATTTAATTTTTTTTTTTTTATACATTAATATTTGAGAGTATTGGATTTGAACCTAGATGCTTTTTTTTTTTAAGTGCAGGGTGCATTAGTTACCTGTTTGGTTGCTATTTTTAAAAACTTTTTTTTTTTTTTTCCTTCTAAAGAAAAATTTTGATTACCGTGAGCCATCTCCACTAAGTCCTCCCTCTTCCCCTCCCCCCTCAAAAATTCCTTACTTGTCATAAGCCACCGGTTTCTTCAGGGACATTAGATAAAATTGGGCCAATTAAACACAATAGCTTGTAACTATAGAGTACACTGCAATAGAGTCTAATTATGAAATTCCATGTTGCAGTTTTCTTTCCATTACTGATCATCAGCCAGATGGAACGTTCTTGTCTGCACATATTGATCTATAAAATTATATTAGTTAATAATTGCATACCGCTATTGGTAGTGCATGAATTCAGTATACAATGATGTAAACAGTAGATAAATTACTGTCAATAGTAACTTCTCTACCAAATTTCACGGGTTCATCCAACTGAAGATGATGCTGATTAATGACTATCATGCATCCAATATGGAATTCTTTATTGGTTTAAAGCAAGAAGAATTTGCTTACCATGAGACAATGAAATCTACCATGATTGACCCTAGAGTGGGCCTTTATACAACAAAAATTGGAACCTATTAGCTAGAAGTTTACTGTTAGAACTACAAAATTCGGTGTTGTTCTTGATTGTAGTTTTCAAGAGGCAGATGTGTCTGGCTCCACATCTTCTGAAGTCAAATGGCCATTGACTTCTTGCTTGCAATCCCAGTCGTTGTTCTGCAACGGCGACTCAGACCTCCTCTTGCCCCAAGCCTTCTCTTGTGTTCTGAAATTTTTTTATACAGTAAGGAAACCAATTCAAGATCCAAGGGACAAACACTTCAAGATAATTATGACAAAGTCTAGTAAGGAAAGATTACTTTTACTAGTAATGGCATGACAAGTTATTGCCAAGAATTCTTCCCACTTGAATTCCCGAAGTTCTTGCTTCTCCCCTCAGAAAGCTCAAAGTTAGGTTCCCTTCCGCACATGAAAGCAGCTCTGGATATAAACAAAGGGAATAAGTAACATATTTTTGCTTTGGAGTCGTTGAATGATAATTTCAGGGGTGTTTGTACAATGCTAATGTGATGAGGGAACGTACTCAATGTACGTAGTTCCTTTTCTCTTAATGGATATCTCGGTCAACACAGATTTCCTTCATGTGTTGTCAATAGAAAAGGGAAAACAGGCATACATAGGTTTAATCTCTTTAGTTAGTGAGAGGAGCTCCTTAACCAACTTCAGTTAGAAAATAGAAAGAAAAATAAAATATAAATTCTATGATTATTATTGGAGCCTCTTTTATCATATTTTTCAGTTTTTAGCTCCCATCAACTGGCATTTGTCTAGCAACAATAATTGAAAAGGTAGATTAACTTCTTATAGAAATCACTTAAAACATACAAAGGAATCAATTGGTTTAGGTTTAAGGCAAACATGCAACAAGTATTCGAACCAGTTGATGAGGATCCATAGAGCTGACCCCAATGTAAATGGTATTCAGGCATAGTTGAGTTGAGGCATAGTTGAGTTGAGTGGAAGTGCAACAAAGACCAATAAAACAATAAAGACTTGAGATTTGTTCAGCTAATTGCACAAGTAGGAGTCATGGTTTTCTGACTTGTGATAGCCTATGAAAGACTCACATCTCCCTCAAGTAGTTTGATACTAATCATTGGACACTAGCACTCCTCATACACCTTTAGCACTTCTCATAAGTGACAAAAGCTCTAAATGCATCCACATCTTTTTAATATTTGTATTTCCAAATGAAATATTAGGTAAATAAAAACTCATAATAATAGTTTGTACAGAAACTAGAAAAATATACAAGCAACAAGTAAATACAATAAGTGAGACACATTAGTAATTGATCCAGTGGACTCCTTTAATTTTTGTCATCATAAGCTCCATTGACCCTCCGTTTGGATACCAATGAAAAATGAGAATTATTTCACTATTCAGCTCATTTTTGCTACTATTTATGGCTCCACTGCACTTTTTGATACTATTCATAGGTCCACCTATACTATTTCAGCTAACTTTTATCATTATCTACAGTACTTTTAGTAATAAGTTTTCAATTTCAGTAAAATAAGCGATATCCAAAATGATGTCTCATAAGGAAAATATATCAATAACTATTTTTGACATTACCATAAGTCACCGAACCCTACTAGTTGACAGGCCATAACTCATGTTAACTACAATTTTTTTTAACAACTGATCAATAAGTTGGGAAAGGAAGTTTTAAGAATGAGACTGAAATTAGAAAATAATACTTTCAGCCGTGTTGCTAACATGACAAAATTTCATTGACAAGTAGAAAATATAGACAACTTCAGTAAGATGAGGTGAGGTACGAAAAAGGATTCTGAAAGGATACCATCTTGTACCTAACTGAGAAAAATTATTTTACTATTATTAGGCTTCCTGCAAATAACAATATGGCCATGCTAAGGTATGGAAGCCACCTTTCATCGCCTCTCCTACCCCTTTTTTTCAATTGGAAAGGAAAAAAGAAAAAATAAAAGATGAATTCAGAGAACTGCCTGTCATACAAACAGGCAGCCTCTTCTTGCAAACCAACAGTTCTCAACTGAATTTGTTTCTTATTAACTTTTATCGCTGCCTACCATTTCATATTTTTGAAATAGACACCTCTCATGAGACATGGTTCTTGGTTTTGAAAATGCTTTCTCCTGTGTCGCTTTCTGAATTTAATTGGTGGCCCTACAAATAGAAAAATCCGACAGTAACACAAATCAAATGTACAGCATGTGCAAAAACTCCTATATTTTGCACCCAAAAGTTTACAAATAAAGAGCCAAACTCAGATCATACAATCATCTCACATAACCCAACACAACCACCATTCAAACCCCACCACCCCACCACTAGACAATCATCAATAACACAACCTACCATTATTAGAGTCATCCACTGTTGCACCCACTGCAAAAACCATAGCAACCACCACGGCAAAATCACAACAAATCCATAGCAACAACCACAACATAACCCCCACAACAAAACCACCACTCTAGAGATCTCACAATCATCAGAGAGATCTCACTGCAAAATCGCCAGAGAGATCTCACAAGCCATGCCGATCTAAGCTCCATGCCAATCTGAGAGTGAGGACCGTTTGGTTCTCCATAAAGTAGGGATAAAAATAAAATGCTCCATAACCGATTTGAGAGCAAGGAATGATAGAGAGAGCGAGACAAAGAGGGTGGGAAGAGAGTGAAGGAGGGAGGCTGAGATGAGATGAGATGAGATGAGAAAGAAGTGAGTCAGGGTAAGGGAGAGAGAGAAAGAGTCAGATACTTTTCAATGAATAAAAAACAATAGGAATAATTACATTTTGCCCTCCTGTGGTTTGCCTCTAATTCGATGTGTCTACTCGTGATTTAAAGTTTGACACTTTGCCTACCTGCGATTCAATCTGTTACTGCTCTGTAACCCACCTCTCTATTTGCCGTTACTCTAACACGTTTTCTTTCAAAATCAAAACACAAAACAGATAAAAAAAGTTAAGGTTTTTGATTGCTTAAGAACTTCTATAAGAACATATGCCTAGAAAAATCAAACCTAAGTCAATTACTATAAAATCATATATTCCCTTCTTATATCATAACCATTCATTCCTAGGAGACCAAAGATTATACGATATTTATAATAAAAGAGAGAGAGTGAGAAAGAACGCAGCAAAGAGTGAGAGAGGGGGAGAAGGCCGGTGGAGATCAAGTATCGTCGGAAGGACAAAGCCGGCGGTGATCGGCGTTCACCAAGCGGCAGCGCCTCCTCCGCCTCCCCACTATCGCTATTCCTCCTCTCCACCGCCAAACTGGGCCAGATCGGCTTTCTCGCTCAGATCTCTCCCTCCTTCCCTCCCTTTTCTTTTCAAAGTTTAGATATTTTTTAGTTATAGATTGTTGATGATTTTTTTTTTTTTTTTGGATTGTTGTGAAGTTTCAGGATCAGTAGGTTTTCTTTCTTGATTTGAATCTGAGGCTAATTTGATTTATGGCTTCTCCCTCATGCCGGCGAAGCCATATCCACCTCCAACATCTCCAATCCGTCGTCGGCGAAACCAATCTATGGGTTTGGGTTTTGATTTGTGGAGGAGCATGACTGATTTGGGTCTGGGTTTTGAGGAGTGTGGTGCTGTGGGTGGACCTAGGTTCGTGGGGTCGTGGGTAGCAGCTCGCTGTGGGTCTTGGGATTCATTTGTGCCTAGGTTGAATTCATTTGTTCTTAAGTTTCAAATATAAGCCTGGGTTGAATTCATTTGTTCTTAAGTTTCATTTGTTCTTGAATTCATTTGTAAAAATTTGGACCTAAATCTGAATAGTTGTTTGCTTGTGGTTAAGATGATAGGTTCAAATGCAAGTTGAAGTTCTAAGAAATTTGCATAATTTTTTTTACCGATAGCACATTTTGATATTGTTTTCTCTTGAAAATTGTTATGCTTTTTATGTTTTGGGTGGAGAGACACATAAGAAAGGTGCAAAAATACATATTTACCCATCTTTCTAACAGAGGTGGATAACAGTATACTAATGGTGGGAACTACAGGTGAGTAAAGTGTCAAACTTTAAACCACAGGTAGGCACATCGAATTAGAAGTAAACCACAAGTGGGTCAAGTGTTTTTTGATACGAGGTAATAGGGTGTTTTTGTGCCTTGAAACATAACATATTTTCTCATATAATATCGGATATTGATGCTCTAACACACGATTATTTAGCAAAGAACAAAGAAGAGTGAAAAAAAAAAAGTATCATGTTACGTTACTACTGCATAGGGATAGAAGCTAAAGAAAAACAAACGAAGAAAAGATACAAGTGGGTGAGAACAAAAAGAAGCTTGTAACAAGGGGTTAGTTTTGTAAAATAAATTGAACTTGTTTTCTTCCTTTTTTTACTCTCCATTTTGGAGAGATCAATTTTTTTGGGTCTAAGGAGAAAATGCATGAGCTCTATTAAATATTTTCCATCATTTCTCTCCTTTTACCAAACAACGTCAAATTCTATTTCCTCATCTTTTTTTTTCTTTTTCTATCCTCCTGTTTCCCAAACGCACCCTAACTTTGGATAAATTACATTTAAAACACTACAATTTAATGATTAACTTTATAATTTCAAAATTAAAATTTATATGATATTTTGAGAAGTTAAAAAAAATTAATTAATTTAATGATGTAATAAGGTTGAGGGTTTAATTTATTCCTTTTTTGAAATCTTTGAGTTTTTGTTAAATCTAAAACTATAATGCTTAATTTACTACACCTCTAAATAATACACCTCTAAATAATAGGGTTTAAAATGAGATTTTTCTAATTATTATTTAAAAGTAGATTGCTTTTAAAAATATATATTTTTTTTTTAAAAACCTACATTTATACCATGTTTCAAATCAACTTTTAGGTTTTAATTTGGTCAATTAAAGTCTCAAACTTACACATAATCATTTTAGTTTGTAGCTTAAAATCTCAAAATTATGAAACCATTTCATTTTGAAACATGTGTCCATCGTTATTATTCTTTTTAAGTATATAACTAGTATGTAACTCGTACTTACGCACAGAAATAATGAATTGTAGTGGTGCTATTGATTTTAGTTTGGATTATAAAACATATAAGGTATTAGCTCGACCAAGACAGTTGAAGGTACTTGTGGGGGCCCGAGGACCGAAGATGAAGATCAAGGAACGAAGGAGATCTCAGTTAGGATGAAGGGTGAGGACCCGAGGATCTGAGAACGGGAAGACATGGTTGCATGGAGAAGTATAAAGGGTAGAATGGTGATATATGGCAAAGAGAGTGAAAATATCGGGTTTGAGGGTAGATAGTCTATGAACTCCATATTGAATGCTCTGTACCTAGTTTTCTGGCCGCATTAAATAAAGAGTAACAGTTTTATCAGCTACATTGATGTGGATGTGACCTGAACAATATAAATCACATCTAGGTAGCTTCTCTCTACGGCCTTCTATAAGCAATCGGACAAGTGTCAATAAAAGAAAATGGTTAGGTGGGAGATGGATGGTGGAAATGACAATATCAAGGAATATAAATAGGAATGAAAGAGGTTAGGGGAGGGCATGATGAACACGACTTTGAAAAATAGAAGGAACAGAGATATTTGAATGTAAGGGATTCCTCCTCAGGAAAAACATGAGAGCAAGTGTTTCTTATTCATTTTTAATCTAGGTAGAATCCTCGGGATGTAATCATCCTTTGTTGTTTTGTTCTCTCTCTACAAATTCTTTGTTTTGGGCCTTAAATTCATAGATTCATTCTGGGCTTTTGTTTCGTGCTTGATTTTCTAGTCCTTACAATTGGCGCCGTCTATGGGAACAATAAGGCGAGAGATTCGGTCTTGAGGATAAATGGCAAGCACACATCAAGATAAGGAAGAATCAATTGGTTCACAGAGGGAGAACCAATCTGTAAGTATACTACGGGGAGGTGATAGACTACTCACCCCAAGTGTGGTTGTGGAGTCATATCACAGTGATTGTGCAAGAAGTCATTCGCACACTGGGGATCGTGTTTCTCATGATGAAGAAGTGCAAAAGATGCAGTCAGAAATAGACCATTTGCACAGAAAACTGAAGCGAAAGAGGAGTGACAGAAGGATTTCTTCTTCTTCATCTAGTGATGGCTCAGAGGTTGAAAGGTGTTGGGATGATCATCATGGGTCCAAATCCCCCCTGGTGAGTCCTACTCTGTTCCTAATGCTTTGGACAAGTTTAAGAACGGTGGGAGTAAACGAGTAGGAGAATGGTCCTATCAAGGCACGGGGAACGATGCTATGAGCAAAGCCTTAAGGCAAATTTCTAAGTCACCTTTCGTGAGAAGGATAAACAAGGCAAAGCTTCCTCATTGTTTCTCTCAACCTACTTTTACCATCTATAATGGCAGGACTGATCCCATGGAGCATGTTAGCCATTTTAATCAGAAAATGGCAATTCATTCAAATAATGAAGCTTTGATGTGGAAAGTTTTTCCTTCTAGTCTTGGGCCAGTAGCCATGCGTTGGTTTGATGCTTTAAAAGAAGGCTCTTTAGGATCTTTTGAAGAGTTGACAAAAGCATTTGGGGCTCAGTTCATCACATGCAGCAGGGTCTCTAAGCCTCTAGATTCATTGTTATCTATGGCAATGAGGGAAGAAGAAACTCTTAAAACTTATTCAGATAGGTATTGGGAAACCTATAACGAGATTGATGGTGATGTTGAAGATGTGGCAGTAAGGACCTTTAAGGTGGCGCTTTAGGATCTTTTGAAGAGTTGACAAAAGCATTTGGGGCTCGGTTCATCACATGCAGCAGGGTCTCTAAGCCTCTAGATTCATTGTTATCTATGGCAATGAGGGAAGAAGAACCTCTTAAAACTTATTCAGATAGGTATTGGAAAACCTATAACGAGATTGATGGTGATATTGAAGATGTGGCAGTAAGGACCTTTAAGGTGGGGCTTGCCACTGAGCACGGTCTGAGAAAGTCATTGCTAATGAAGGCTGCCTTAAATATGTGCCAGCTAATGGATCACATAGATAAGTATAAACGAGTTAAGGAATATCAAATTCAGGGTAAAGGAAAAACGAAAATGTTCTCAGAGAAAAAATATCCTCATGGAGGGGGTTATTAGGGCAATCGTCCTAGAAGAGAGCCCCTAGGTCATTCCTCGCTGATAGGAACTCCTTTAGTTAATTCGTTGTTCAAAGAGCTAGTGTATCAGATATTAGAAAAAATATAGAACGAGCCTTATTTCAAGTGGCCTAATAAAATGAATGGAGATGCATCCTTGAGAAATCAAAGCCTTCATTGCCATTATCATTGGGATAAAGGGCATACCACAGAGGAATGTAGAATGTTACGTGATCATTTGAGCCAGCTGGCGAGGGCGGGAAAGCTTAACCATATCTAATGTCAACAGAAAGGACAATTCGAGCATCATGAGGCTAGATCACACCGTGGCAATACCCTTCGGCTAGCGTTGGGCACTATTAATATCATTTTAGCAAAACCAGGGAGAGAGTATGAGACATCTTCTAGGGTCACGTCTGTACGGAGTAGCCTCGGAGGTGAGGTCGTGGGGACAGGTGATCAAATGGTTGAGAAGGTTAAGTGGTCGGCAATTCTTACCTTAGGTTTCTCTGAGGAGGATAAGGAGGGAACATGCCAAACTCATGACGATGCTTTAGTAGTTACTATGCAAATCGGGGGGTATGATGTGAAACGAGTCCTAGTAGACGAGGGAAGTGAAGCATAAATTATGTATCTTGATTTTTTTAATGGTTTAAATTTGAAAGCCGAGGACCTCGAAAGGTATGACTCACCGTTGGTAGGCTTTGATGGAAAGCCGGTAATTCCTCAGGGGATGATTAGATTGACCATACAAGTGGAGGACGAGGAAGTACAAGTTAATTTCGTTGTTGTAAAGGCTCACTCACTCTACACGGCCATTTTGGCTAGGCCATGGCTTCATGCCATGGGTGCAGTCTCGTTGACTTTACATGTAAAGGTCAAGTATCACACATGCGGGCAGGTAGGAGTGTTACTTGGTAGTCAGTCAATGGCCAGGCAATATTTGGTATTTGCGATCATTAGGACAACTGAGAGTCTAGAGGTAGGGGTAGATCAAAAAACTCTATAGCAATTAAAGAACCCTGGCTAGGAACATAGCGCCAAGACGGGTGGGGATTCGAATGAAGATCTTGAGAGAGTGTTAATTGGGGAAGATGAAGAGAGGTATTTCCAAGTGGGATCCCATTTACCTATGTTAGAAAGAGTAAAGTTGGTAAAGTTTTTAGAGGCCAATATTGATGTTTTTGCTTGGACGACATATGATGTTCCGAGGGTTGACCCTGATTTTATTTGTCATCACTTAAATGTCAATCTTGAGGCCACCCCTTGTAAACAACCTTCTCGGCGTGCGTCTCAAGATCATGCTGAAGCTATAAGGGTGGAGGTAAACAAGCTAAAGCTATTAAAGAAATTTTTTATCCCGAATGGCTTGCCAATACTGTGGTAGTTAAAAAGAAGAACAGGAAATGGAGAGTTTGTGTAGATTTTACTGATCTGAACAAGGTGTGCCCAAATGACCCTTTTCCCATTTCCAGAATTGATCAGTTGGTGGATGATTCCGTGGAACACCCTTGGGTAAGTTTCCTGGATGCTTTCCAGGGTTATCATCAAATACCCTTATCATTATCATTATCTGATCAGGAGAAAACAACTTTCCGTGCCCCCAATGGCAATTATCATTATCGGGTAATGTCTTTTGGTTTTAAGAATGCTAGATCTACTTATCAGAGAATGGTGACTCGAATGTTTGAGCCGCAGTTAGGGCAGAATATGGAAGCTCATATTGATGATATGGTGATCAAGAGCAAGAGGGTGGAAGATCATTTGGCAGACTTGGAAGAAACATTCTCAATCCTAAGAAAGCACAAGCTGTGCCTGAACGCCTCTAAGTGTTCTTTTGGGGTCAGTTCAGGGAAGCTTCTTGGTTATATGATAACACATTGAGGAATTAAAATTAATCCTGACCAGATCAAGGCCATCGTGGGGTTACATCCGCTTTGGAATTCCAAGGAGGTGCAGAGGTTGACTGGTATGGTGGCCGTGTTAAATAGGTTCATCTCCCAATCCGCAGACAGATGTTGTCCTTTTTATCAGCTCTTACACAAATTGAGAGATTTTCAATGAACTGAGAAATGCGCTCTGGCTTTTGAAGATCTAAAGCAATATTTAGCTAACCCGCCGATACTTTCTAGACCTGAAAGGGAGGAGGTATTGTACGCCTACCTAACGGTCACAGATTATGCAATCAGCCTTGTCCTCGTATGGAATGACGATGGAATTCAAAAACTTGTGTATTATGTTAGCAAATCTTTACAAGAAGTTGAAATGCGTTACTTACCCTTGGAAAAGGCAGTGTTAATTATAGTACATGCTACGAGAAAACTTCCACATTATTTTCAGGCCCACATG
This sequence comes from Castanopsis chinensis, assembly GCA_032878915.1. Classification (NCBI taxonomy): domain Eukaryota; kingdom Viridiplantae; phylum Streptophyta; class Magnoliopsida; order Fagales; family Fagaceae; genus Castanopsis; species Castanopsis chinensis. The sequence continues at coordinate 32,020,682 of JAVQMG010000132.1, forward strand.
GTAGTAGTGCTTACTCAACCTCCTTTACAAGCTCTCTTGAGGAAATCAGATTATTCAGGCCGAGTGGCAAAATGGGGAACAAAGCTTGGAGCTTACAATGTCAAGTATATGCCTTGGACAGCCATCAAAGGACAAGTCCTCGTTGATTTTGTGGCAGAGTTTACTGAGGATAACCTCAAGAAAGAAGAGGTAATCTTAACAATGGCATCTACTATACCCATCAATGTTTCCCCCTGAGAAGTTTATACTGATGGGGTGTCCAACCAAAAAGGAGCAGGAACCGAGATTGTGTTGATTACTCCCGAGAGGTTAATCATGGAAAAATCATTATAACTAGGTTTCATAGTCACCAACAATGAGGCTGAGTACGAGGCTCTTTTGGCAAGAGCTCTAATGGTTAGACAATTGGAGGGAAATGTGGTAGAATTATATTGTGATTCTCGGTTGGTCGTCGAGCAAGTCAATGGGGAATTTAAAGTTAGGGATGAGAGGATGCAGGGGTATCTCAATAGGGTGAAGTGTGCTTTAAATAGTTTTAAGAGTTTTGTGGTGAAGCAAATCCCTAGAAGACAGAATGCTCACGTCAATTCATTGGCTATGCTAGCCACATCGTCGGGATCAAAGCTTCCTCGAGTAGTGTTGGTAGAGGACATAATGAACTCTAGTCTTGCCAGCAAACCAGCAGTCGGTATTCACAGTATTCAGGTGGGACCGAGTTGGATGGATCTTATTGTGACTTTTTTAAAACAAGGTATATTACCCGAAGACAAAACTAAGGAAGAAAAGGTACGCAGGGATGCTCCCCATTATTGGCTCTCCGAGGAGCAGAGGTTATACAAGCATTCTTATTCAGATTCGTATCTTTTGTGTGTATATCCGGAAGCCGTTGAGCCCATATTAGAGGAATTACATGAAGGCATATTTGGGAGTCACACTAGTGGGAGGTCCCTAGCTCATCGGGTTCTAACCTAGGAATATTAGTGGCCAAATATGCAAAAAACCTCCCAGGGCTATGCAAAAAAATGTGACCAGTATCAAAGGTATGCGCCAAATATTCATCAACTAGGGGAAGTCTTTAATCTATTATCCAGCCCATGGCCATCAAGGTTTTGAAACCCAGACCGTTCATTGAACCGTAAAAAGAAGAAGTTCAAGGTTTTTAAGGTCGAACCGAGGTTGAATTGAGGTCGAACCGTGATGATGTCATAATTAATTAATAATTATTTAAAATATAAATAAATATATTAAATTAGTAATAATTGAAAAATTAACTAAAATGGTTCAATTAAAATAAAGATCCATATTTCAAATATATTTTTCATATCATAATTTTTATAAAAAAAAAAAAAAATCATATCTTAAACAAATAAAAAAATATAGTATTTATTTATTTATATGTTAATTAGTAAAACTTTGATAATAATAATAATAGTAATAGTAGTAGACTAATAGTACAATAATTATTATAATATAATAACTTGTGAACATGGGGCAAATTAGCAATACACATATATTAAAGGCTTAAAAGTACAATAATTATTATTATTATTGTCAAGTCACATCACATACCTCCCAAGGCTGAACGTTCAGCTCTATTTTATTCACAAATTCAAATTTTCAACCTTCCCAATACAACTGCCAAGCTGTATCACGTGGAGGCTTTTAGGAAACTTAAAAATAAATATAAAACAAAGAGACCGCATATAAGTTACATAGCAGAAGAAAAAGAAAGAGGGAAGAAAAAGAAAGAGAGATTTGTGATTACAGAGGAGTGGCAACGAACGGCAGAAGAAGAACAAAAAGAAGAAAGAAGAAGAAGCTACTGCTTCGTGGAGCCACTTTTGCTTCGCCATCTTTTCTTTGTTGTCTTCTTCTTCCTCTGCTGATTCTTCTTCTCTGTTTTTTTATTTTTATTTTTCTCCCTTACATTTGGTTCCAGATCTGAAAAAAACCCAAAGTAGTCTGAAGTTTTGGCCGTAACTTTGCCGAAAGAAGGAACCGTCCAAACCTCAAAAACTGGTCACGGTTACCAAAACCGTACAGTCCAACCACGGTTCGTACAGGTCCCTACTTTTTTCGCCTTGAACGGTTCTTGAAGGTAAAAAAACCTCAAAATTGAGAGGTTCACGGTTTTTTCAGTCGGACCGTACGGTCCGATCCGGGTTTCAAAACCATGATGGCCATTCGCTCGGTGGGACTTGGATATCGTCGGACCTTTTCCTCGGGTAATTGGTAATAGAAGATGGCTCCTCGTTGACACAGATTATTTTACTATGTGGGTAAAGACCGAACCATTAGCTAACATCAGAGATGTAGATGCAAAGAAATTTATCTGGAAGAATATAGTTACTTGGTTTAGAGTCTTGCATACTCTGATCTCTGATAATGGCCTTCAGTTTGATAGTAAAGCTTTCAGACGATATTGTGGGGATTTGAGAATAAAAAATGGGTATTCAACACCAGTTTTTTCTCAAGGAAATGGTCAAGCCAAAGCCACTAACAAGATCATCTTGGCCGGGCTGAAGAAGAGGCTAAATGATGCTAAAGGCAGGTGGGTAGAAGAATTGCCTCATGTGTTATGGACCTATCGCACTACCTGCCGTAGATCGACTGGTGAAACGCCCTTCTTAATGGCATACAAGATGGAAGCGGTAATCCTTCTGGAGTCAGGGTTCCCAACCTTGAAATCTGAACAATATAACATGGAAGGAAATCATTGCATGCTCCTTGATAATCTTGATACAGTTGAAGAAAGAAGAGAAGTAGCAAGTGTAAAGATGGCAAACTATCAGTAAAAGCTCAAACAAACATATGACAAAGGGATGAAACTGAGGTCATTAACGCTAGGGGATCTTGCATTGAGAAAGGTAGTGGGGACAGCAAAAAACCCTGCATGGGGAAAACTGGGCCCTAACTGGGAAGGGCCGTATAGAATCACGTTTGTAGCAGGTATTGGAGCTTATTAATTGGAAGACTTGGATGAAAATGTAATCCCTCATTCCTGGAATATAAATAATCTGCGGTGTTACTATTATTAATAATGCAATAGCCTCTTTTGTTGTGTACTTTGCTAATATATCTTACTTTACCATTTTTTGTTGATTACAACAAAGTCTTCTAAGTGTTAAACTGAACATAGGTATTGCTCGACTCCTCGGGCCACAAGCCTAGGGAAAATTAACACATTGACAAAATCCACTAAGTGTTAAACTAAACCTAAGCCTTGTTCGGCTCCTCGGCCCACAAGCTTAGGGAAAATTAATACATTGGCAAAATCTTCTAAGTGTTAAACTGAACCTAAGCTTTTTTTGACTCCTCAAGTCATCATCCTAGGAAAAATTAACAGGAAGGTAGAAGTTTCTAAGTGTTAAACTGAAATTAGGCCTTGTTTGACTCCTCGGGTCATCATCCTAGGGAAAATTAACAGGAAGCAGAAGTTACTAAGTGTTAAACTAAACCTAGGCCTTGTTTGACTCCTCAACTCATCATCCTAGGGAGAATTAACAGGAAGGTAGAAGTTTCTAAGTGTTAAACTAAACCTAGGCTTTGTTTGACTCCTCGGGTCATCATCCAAGGGAAAATTAACATGAGGGCAGAGTTTTCTAAGTGTTAAGTTGGATCTAGGTCTCGTTCGGCTACTTGGATTACAAGTTTGAAGAAAGTTAACATGACATGGAAGCAGTCTAAGAATAATGCGCAATCAGGTCTTAGTTACTTCTTGGTGACTATAATCTTGAAGCGTAACTAGAAAGCATATTCTGCAGTTTCCAAATCCAGTTCCAGGTGAATGTTATGGATGATTTTGCTTAAATTTTACAAGATAACATAATAGTAAAATTGTGGTAATATGATAAAACCCCATGGACTGATTACTGAGCAAGGAAATAACAAAAATGAAGTTCATGAAATAAAATGTGTGTACAAAACTATCTATAATAGTCAATACTGCAAATATCAAAAAATAACTTCAACAGATTGCTTTTGTCGTTGTTAAAATTAGAGACCGGTACAACCAAAAAAAAAAAAAAAAAAGAGAGAGACAAGCCACCATTAATTCACCGGCCCATCATAAAAATGTTATTAAAATTTTCGGGCTAAAGATTCAAGCCATTGATTGCTTTCCATAGGGTCTTTTTTCTCTGGGTCTTTGTCTTTCTTCTTCTTTTTTGACTGCACAACCTCGACCACATCCTTTTCACTTTCCACAACTACCACATCAGTTGTTAGTGGCATGTCTTCTCCTTTTCCTTTGCCTTTAGCTAAAACGGAGGAAGGATTGTGATCTAGGGAAGCTGTGGAAGAAGGAGGAATAGAGCTGGGGTTAGTCGGGAGCTTGGGAAAAGTGGGTGCTAATTGTAGTGCGGAGGGGTAATATACTTTGTTTGGAGCCCAAAGCTCAGACTCAGTAGATACTCCTGCAACATCCAAAGCATGGCCCCACACTTCCAAGCAGAATGCACGGGCAACATCCCTGAGTTGGGCAGTTAGGCTCTCTGCGGTTTTTTTCATCCTGGCATCTTATGCTGCTGCTCAGCCTCAGCTTTCACCTGGTCTTTGGCCTCTAGTTGTTTTTTAGTCTGCTTTAGCTCTACCATTGTAAGAGTCAGTCTATTTTGAGCCTTCTTTTGGGCTTCTAGTGCATCAGTCGCCTGTTTCTCATAGCTTTGGAGTGCTGACTCTGCATTCTTATGGGTCTTTTCAACCTCAAATAGCTAGGCTAGGGTGTCCTTTAGCTTTTGCTCCGCCTCAATTTAAGCATTTATTGTAGCCTCCAGATTATTTTCGGACTTTCTTGCTACGGCCAAGGAGCGATCTACCCACTCCTCGGCCATAAAAGCGGCTTGGACAGCCTACCATGGGCACAAATTGAAAGGGAAACAATGGTGTAAGTGTCACACATATAGAAATGGAACCACTTATGTTAGTACAAAGGTACTATGTATTACCTTGGCTAAGTCTTGTTTCAGAGACAAGAAAACTTCTCTCTTCTGGAAATATCTCAATTCAGCCATATCTTCAGGTAAGCATAGAGCTTTCTCCAAGCATTTGGCCACCAGGCTGGAGCTTCCCTTCTTAGGATCCCTTAGGTTGGCATCATCGAGCACTGGATTTCCGAAGCTCATGGTGAAAATGGGTCTCCAAATTGAAGCCTTTCTAGATTGATCTCTACTTGTATCTTTAGAAGTCCCAGTGTGGGCAGGCTTCTTTTGCTGCCCTTTGCCTGCCCGGGCTTCTTTAGCGTAGGGCTCAGGGATCTCGCCTTCTTCGGTTCCTATAGGAATTTTTCCTCCCTGACCTCTTTTCCTCTTCTTGTCCGTAACCTCAGCAAGCGAGGTGTGTGTCATGGCAGCGATGGCAGGTCGAGGTGGTACTACTACAGTTAGGGAAGAATCCCCAGCATGGGCTTTTAGTAGAGTGAGGAGATCCTGCTCTTTCTCTTGGAAACCCATATCTCTCGAAGAAAGAGTTGCAGAAGTACCAGAAGCGTCTGCACGATAAAAGACTTTGAAGTCTGTTTTTGTCACCTCAGGATGAAGGGGCTCAGGAGTAGTCTCATTTTCCTCGTCCTTAGAAGAAATGGGGGGTTCCTAGGAGTAAAGAAGTCGATCGGGCTACTAAGGGCGCTGGAAGCCCGGGCATCTTGGGTCCCCTCTAGATGAGGCTCGGTCAATAAGAATCTTGGCACGGCCACGTCAATTTTCGCTAGACGCAAATCCTTGGCTCTAATAATGTTTTTCGGGCTTTGAAAACGCTTAGTAGAGGGCTTGTAGCCGAGAATAACATGTGCCACCCTGAGCTAGCCGTCTGTATGCAAAAATATCTCCGACCTGAGGATTCTGTTTAGGTCCTGGAAGTTTACTATATGTTTGGCTGGAGCAGTGTGATAGTCGTCTGTCACAAAAGGTGAATACCGTTAGAGAAATTTGTTGAATAAATAACCTCTATGTAATTAAAAATCCCGAGTCTTGTTTCGGTCATCGGGAACCCTACCTGGCTCCCCTTCTTGGGTAGGGCAATGTAATCCATTGTACCAATTCCCCGAGACAATAAGGAAATCCTCGTCCATGCCTTTGCTTGAATCAAGAAGGAAGGAGATTAGCCTAACAGGGTGAACCCTACACTTCATATAGTACTTAGTTTTCTCTCCCTTTTGGCAATTGTACACCCAATTTACATCGTGCCAGGAAAGGTTAGTCCCCATCTTACGGCTTATGGCATCCACGCACCCCAAAATCCTAAAGATGTTGGGGGAACGTTGGATTGGGGCTAATCAATAGTTTAACAAGAAGTCTCGGGTTACCCTACCCATAGGAATTTCCATCCCACCTTTAATAAAAGTGATCATTGGAATTACCACAGACTCGGGAAGCCATGGTAGGACTAACCACTCTCCCTCCTCACAGTGTTGAATGTCAACACCGTCAGGGATTCTATATCGGGCCCTAAAAATTACCCTCGCCTCATCAGTATTTACTAACTTAGCGTATCTACCCATTAAATCTTGTGGAAAGAATAAAGAAAAAATAATTAACAAAGAAGAATCAATGAGAAAAGTAACACTTAAATTGCTCCTCGGGAGGTTCTTTTCCTTCAAAATGCTCAAAATGAACCTTAACCAACCCCAAGTCTTGCTTATGTAGAGGTGAAAATGCATGGTAATTTTCCCACTCATAACTAAGGAAAGAATCTGAACCGTACAATTCTGATCGAGCCGTAGAACGTGGGAAGATAGGGAGCCGCCTGACGCCATAAATGACAGATCGTGGATTCCGAAACGTCAGGAGCGTGTTATAGGAAGCGAAAAGACGTCACCACATGGGAAAACAAGTGGCACGTGAATAGTTTGCAAAGTTAAAACTTGGATTTTAATTCAAAATTTAATAACATAAGTTTTAAAGGGCTATTGTGGGAGCCCGAGGACTAAAGATGAAGATCAAGGAACGAAGGAGATCTTAGTTAGGATGAGGGCCGAGGACTCGAGGATTCGAGAACGAGAAGACGTGGTTGCATCGAGAAGTACAAAGGGCAGACTAGTGATATATGGCAAAGAGAGTGAAAATATCGGGTTTGAGGGTAGATAGTTTGTAAACTCCGCATTGAATGCTCTGTACCTAGTTTCCTGGCCGCATTAAATAAGGAGCAACAGTTTTATCAGCTGCATTGATGTGGAGGTGACATGAACAGTGTAAATCACATCTAGGTAGCTTCTCTCTACCGCCTTCTACAAGCAATAGAACAAGTGTCAATAAAAGAAAATGGTTAGGTGAGAGATGAATGGTGGAGATGACAAGATCAACAAATATAAATAGGGATGAAAAAGGTTAAGGAAGGGAATGATGAACGCGGCTCTGAAAAATAGAAGGAACAGAGATATTTGAATGTAAGGGATTCCTCCTCGGGAAAAACCTGAGAGCAAGTGTTTCCTATTCCTTTTTATTCTAGGTAGAATCCTCGGGACGCAATCATCCTTTGTTGTTTTGTTCCCTCTCTATAAATTCTTTGTTTTGGGCCTTAAATTCATGGATTCATTATGGGCTTTTGTTTCGTGCTTGATTTTCTGGTCCTTACAGTACTAAAATAGTTTTTTCTTACAATTTTCATCATATTGATTACGTCAAGTTTCTCATTATACTGCTATTATGTATATAATTTTGAAAATCACTTTTAAGTACCACATATACAATACTAATTCACAATCACTATCCGTGAAATTTTACTAAATACAATACAAAATAAAAGAATATATTGGTCCAATAGTATCTCCTAAATTGAATAGGGATAGGTGCATAAGATCATTCAGTTCAATTACAATATGTTAAGTTCAAGATCCTAGCATACAAAATATATGGATAGAAATAGCATAAAAAAATATGCTCATTAGTTCAGAGAAAAAATAACAGCAAAAATCTAAATAATTTAATTTGTATGGAAAGCTAACAAAAGCAAAATTCAATTTTGAATCTAATTAAATTTTCTCTAAGCATCAGTTATATATATAATTAGGTTTTTTATGGTTTATTTATATTGAACTTCTTGTTTTCTACATTGAATTAACTCATTTGGTACAAAAATTTAAAAATTTACATTAGATAAAATACGTGGCACAAAATTAAACACTAATTGAATTCCAAATTTTACATTGAATTGACTAACTTAGTACAAAAATTTAAAATCTTATAGATGGAATACGTGACGCAAAATTAAATTCTAATTAAATTCTAATTTGAAATCTAATTAAATTTTCTCTTAGTTTTTTCTATTTATATATATATATATATACACACACACAATAATAGAGTAAAAAAGTTTGTTGATAAAACTTTGTGTTTCACCCCAAGTAACAAAATTTGATTTTTGACAATCACTTTCTTAGTCTAACCAAAATTGTCTTTTTACCATGTTCATTTAAAATTGATGCATTTCATGGTTCAAATTATGTGTTACAAATCTAAAAGTACATCCAATGTAACATAACTTATACATTATTAGATACAAGAAATAAAATTTCCATCATAAAATGAACTCTTTATTTCTACTGAAATGGAGGGGGATCTTGTTCTCTTGTTCGAAGGCTACCAAACCAAATTGATTTATGAACTGCAAGAGAAGTAACAAAAGCTTCAAATTAAAATGATTTCATAAACTTCTAATTAACAAAATTAAAAGCTCGATACCCAGTCTGAATTATGATTATATATATATTTTATATATATATATATATATATATATATTGTACATTTTTAAATAAACGGGCCTGGACATGCAGCATAGAGGTAAGCTGGGCTAGAAAATTCTTATTTAGCAAATCTGGTCAAATTTGGTCCCTCGTCAGTTGTTTTGGTTTCCGCTAACTTATGCAGTTTTCCTTTTCTGCTTTGACAAAACGTACTACACTTTTGTTCATCCAAAAAAAAAAAAAAATTAATACATTCTTCAATTAACAGAAAAAATTACTAAAGCACACTTTTTTCCCTATAAATTTTTAGATTTTTGCATTTTTTGTATTTTTTACCTTTTGCATTTCAAAATTTTTCATTTTTACCTTTCGTGTTTGATTTCATTTTGATATTAGCTTTATCGTCCATTTTTATTTTAAATCTTGTAACACCTAATATTATGAGTTACACGTGTTAATAGACTGTACTTATCTAATATAACCATGGTTGTCAAAATCGCAATATGAATTCTAGGATCGCACGATTTCACGATCCCACCTCACCAAAATGTTTAGAATCAAACAAGGATCATAAAAATTGTAGAATCATATATGATTGTATAGGATCTTACCGATCCTACCAAAACGTAAAAATCAATATTTTTTATAATTTTTTTTTTTATGTTCATCTTTATAAGTTGTAATTTGTAATCTCAAGATTAAGGCATTGTACTTTATAAATGTATCAACTAAGTGGTGGGACTCATGGAGATGACTTTCTTGAATTGAAAAATTTTGCTATAAGAATATTGAGCTTAACTATAACTCTTGAGGTTGTGAAAGTAATTGGAGTATGTTTAGAATAGTTAGACTAAATGACTTTGGTATATTATCCCCTGGTTGAGACTTCTCTATTAAAATTGGTACAACTTTAAGTACACTAAAAAAGGAGAAAATTGTTTTTAAAGAAAAAAATGAATGGGTTGGCATTTGTTATGTAAAACTTGAAGATAAAAGAGAAAATACCTAAACCATCAAGTGCCAAAGAAGAAATTGGTTTGAAGAACTTGTCCTCAGGTGATGAGTGGTTAGCAAAGGATGTCGACCAAAAAATGATGGTACAAATTTTGATGAAGATAATGAAGTCACAATTCTAAAGTCTTCCTTTATAAAAAATAAAAAATTAAAAAAAATAAAAAAAGGTTACATGTATATAGTGTGAATGTGTGATCACTATTGTATCATTTGATTATCAATGTTAGATGATGATGAGGGTTCAAGAGCTACTGCCAAAGGAATAAGAGTGCTAGTATTTTAGTACTTAGTTTCTAATTAAACATTCATTGAACTTTTTAAATACATTGTATCAAAACTTAAATATATTTGTTTCGTTAATATAGATGTAACGATGTAAGTCATGCAAATTATATCATATAATCAAAATCTTTATTTTATTTTTTTATGAAAGAATTCATAATTTATGTGATTATTCAATATACAAAGTCACAATGAATGTATTTTTTATTTAAATCTAAAAATAAATAAAATCTTACGATTTACAATCCAATCTTACAATCTACGATCTTCTCTACCTCCTACATCCTATATAAGATCGCAATTTTAACAACCTTGAATACAACAATTAGAGTACCAATAAAAATGAATTGATGTATTGTCTTAATGGACTACACTTATCTAGCACTTAATATGGGTAACTTGTCTTATTGAACAACATTTATGACCAACAAAGAGTAAAGCTTGCTGCCAAAACTACGTATTTCCAATAACATCATTTTAATCATACAAGCACTACTTGAGAAGAATAAGCAGTATGAACAGCGGTATGTTACATTTGAGAGCTCTGTCTTTGACAACCAGTTCCGAATATTTGGTGTCAAATACTTTCTTATGTAAATGACTTTGCACTAGATATTATAATAATTAACAAAAGCGAACCACTAAAACTCTACAATAAAAAAATGGAATGAATTATTGGCTTAAGCTAGCCAATCCAGGATACCCCATTCATCGGGCATCTTTCGTATTATCTACCGTTGGGCTACGGCTGTCGACACAGACCAACATAAATACCATATCATGAGGCTGCTGGTCACCCTAAAGATTTCCTTTAGAGTGAACGGAACCATATGCCAGTCAACCTCGATCTTAATATCATATCATATCATGGTATCATATCATGGTATCAATGAAAGGGATACTGCATCTATTTTGTTAGTTTTCCAAGTAGCAAAGTTCTATCTCGAACTAGCATCAACTAACTGGGATGAGAAACTCCCGTACAAGTTATATTGATCCAGCAACAATATGTCTTCAGGAGACAACATCAATGAACCAGTACTCAAGTAGTGTCGAGCAGCCCGTCCCCTGCATTGAAACATATTGAGCAACTATTGCAAGAGACGTGCCACAAATTCTTATGCTACAAGAACGCCAAATTCAACATTTTAAGCACATACCTCCGTCTTTTGTTCTTGTGAGTGCCTCCTGATAAACGGGAAGTTTCTGATCTTGAAATATGGCACAATGAAGATATATACTCATATAATGCCACGTCTCTCACCATCAAGTATGATCTTGCAGGAATCATGGACTGGATTATATCAAAAAGACTTGAATTGATTTCACTGCATTACAGTCAACAAAGAAAACGGTTATTTCAACAACAAAATGCATACCAAGACCCAGGGTAATGAGTTAAAAGCAGATTGCTAAAACTGCCACTTTAAGACAACTTTTATTTTGAATGAGTTAATACCTTCTCGACAAATCACTTTTAGGTGAACTCATTTCTGAACTCCTTGCCCCAAACAATGTGCTACTTGTTCTCATTTCCTGTCCAATTAATTTACCCAATGCCATTGTATGAGTTGTGGAACCCAACATCTCTGAGGCTATATCAACACTGCTCTCACAGCCCATCTTTGATCCTACAGCAGCTATATCTTTTGCATAAAAGCAAAAACCATGTTGTGCAATTGCAGATGTCATCTGTATTTGCTCATCACACCAGCTGAATGCATCTGATCCCTCAGAAGGGTCCAAAGATGGTTCCAATGAATCCTGCAAAAACGCTTGACTATCATAATAAAATACACATGAAAAACAAAAGAGTAAGGATTTTATATTTTTTTTTTTAAGATACTTACACTGGCTACCATTTGGCAGTTAGATAGCAACAGGTCAGCTTCCGAGATTAGATTGCTCATACCATGAGCAAGTTTAATACTTTGAATTGCATCTTGTCGTTCCAAGACGATGTATTGCCTTAGATCAGTGCGACAGCCACGAAGCTTTATCCATGATTCTTGTACTAAATCAGTCACCATCAACGGCCTAGGCTTATCTACAAATTTGGACCTTCTATTAAAATCCATGCGACTGCACTCATCCATTAATTGATAACCTCTTGTAGCCTCAACACTTTCATTTTGGGAATCTTCCACCTCCTCTCCATGAAGAATTTCAGGATTTACATCACATTTATTTCTTAGCATATCTGAATGTTTCTGTAATCTAAGTAAAGGTTTATCACAATTCTCTGCTTCATCTGGGAACAAGGTCTGGATCCACTCATTGCTCACAGAAACTTCTAAGGAATCAGCAACATGACCACTTCTAGATAACAGCTCTGTTACATCACCTATCAGAGTTTCAGGAACAAATGATGATTCTGGCACGCATGATACATCAAAAGATTTGCAAGTCTCATCAATTTGCATATCAGGTCTTTCTGAATGTTGATAACAAGTTTCTTCCAAATTCTCTGCTCCAGAGAGTAGCTTGTTGGTTAATGGGCTTAAGCAATTTTCAGTTAATGGACAAGAAAAGGGAAAGCTATTGTTGACTCCATGGGATGGTTCATTGTTAGAATCTTTATCAAAAACTATAGGATATCCATTACTTAAAATCTCATCTTCAGAATCAGAAGACAGTACTGCATCCAGTTTCCTTCGAACATTTCGCCGAGAGAAAGCGACAGGGGGGCCTGAAGAATTGGATAATTCATCAAATTGAGCTGTGAATTCAATGCAGTCTTCAACAGAACCATTCCTGTTCAACATTGCTACCTTCTTGGCCTCTATACTTTCTGTTTCATTATCATGTGTATCCAAACCTTTCTGCATTTCCTTTTTGTCAAGTTCTTCCTCAACAATCTCCATTGAAGTAGAATTTTCTTCCATCATGGACAATGAATCGGTGATCTCCTTCTCAATTAGCTCAGATAACTGAGAAGGAAATTCCCAGGGAATAATCTTAGGTAGTAACTGATGGCCAGCGTCAATATCAAATACCAATGAACCATATGTTCTCTTCTCTTTTCTATCTGGACAGTCAAAAGGATTGTATTAAAATTATCTCTTCAAGCTGGAACAAAAGGTTTGAAAATGCTACAATTATGGTCACATGATTAAATTCATCTTTTCCTAATAACTTAAGCCTTTGTTTTTGGGACAATCGGTAATTTATCATAAAATGCGGTGCATGCAAATAACAATTTCAAGTAAATACTCGAATCCATGTGCTGAGCATGAACCTTAACATGTGAGAAAAAATTCATTCCTATCAGTAATTTCCCAAATTATCTTAAGCTATTAGAAATTTGTGAATTTAATTACTGAACTATAATTCTAACACTCCCTCTCACTTGTGGGCCTAAACTTTCCCTTAATAAGTGGGGGCCCAACAGATGGAAATTTAACATTTTAAATGGGAGGTAAAGTCATGGATTGAACTCAAGATCTTCTGCTCTGATACCATGTTAAATTGCTGATTGTCATAAAAGCTTATGCTATTAGAAAATTGTAAATTTAATCCCTTAACCATAATTCTAACAAAATCAATACAAAATATACATAGAGTTGTCATAATTGCACTCAGCGAGAGTGAACAGAGATGCTTAATTCTTAATTAATTATGCAGTTTCTGTTAGCTTTAGCAACATCTGTAAAAACATCTTGTCCACATGATTCCTTCATCATTATTTGTTGCACACTATATAGGTGACCACCACACATAAGCTGCGTATTTACTAAAATTATTTTATAAATGCAGTCAATGATAACATGTGAGACCCCCAAAATGCAGATGATGTGCTGTATTTCACAAGCTGATTGACTACAATTCACTCAAATACTAGCTGCAACCTGCAAGGCTGCATATTGTATTCCCTGAGAATCTAAAGGAGTTGTATTTGACTGATCAGGGAACCAATTCCCAAATCAAAAATGTGTGGACTTAATAGCAATAATGGTAATATAATAAAAGGAGTTGAGAAACAATAACAGCAACAAAAATGACACTGTAAACAATAATAACATGCATATAGATGCTATGCAAGCATGTAAATGTATTGTGCAAAACACCTTTTCTAAATCTTCTACCCTGGCACCAGAACTGAAGATGCATAATGATTTTCCGAATATCTCCATCACAAGACCCAACTAATCGCTCCAGTAAATGAGGTTGGGCATTGGCTCCTTCTGCAGCACAAACCTACAGTTGGAAAACAAAATAAACTATAAGGAACACAAAAATCCACAATGGGAAATCTGAGAGAAGAGAGAAAGGCACAGGAAGCACATACCATACATATATGGCAAAGGAGCTCTTTTAATGATGGCAATGTGAAACACACCTGTAGCCTGTCCAAACTGTCTGGCAGGACAGGGTTGTTACCTGCATTTTACCAGAATAAGAATAAAAACAAAGAAATGAAGTTAAAACCAACTATATTTTTTATAAGTTAAACCAACAATATTACAATCGATAATGAGACTCTCGATCAGCAAGTCCTCTTACTATTGCTAGTCAATATCATGGGTCCCTTTGCTGTTTCAGCAATTTGTTGTATAGCAGCAAGAAAGCCACGATCTTCAAGAAAAGTGATATCCACATCCTCAAAGAGAATCAAAGGCTTAACTTCACTTTGATTATGTGCAGTTCCATTCTCCTTGCAGACAAATTTTGCTGAGGCTCCAATGCCATCATGAGGAGCTTCCTCATCTGAGGGTATCACTTCTACCACCTCATTTTCAAACTCTTGTGACGCTCTACAATTGGGCAGAGACTGGGGAGACTTCACAATATGGATGTTCTGTGACTCCACAGGATGTCCCAATGACCTGAAAAAAAAAAATACCATATCATAATAGGATAGATGATCACAGTATTACTCAAGGGATAATGTTTAATTTCTGATCATTTTGTTATAATTCATTAAAAACAAGGGGCTACAGCTGAAATACATGCATGATATTACAAGATTCCTACTAGCAAGCAAGATTTTGCTTATATCATGGTCTTTTAAAGAGGATGCACTCATAAGCTGAAAAATAAGACAGTAAAATCTGGAAAAAAAAAAAAGTGTTCTAGAAACAAATTTGATACATTCTAAAGTATCATAGCACTACAAAGGACTAATTCTCTCAATTCATCAAGTCAGGCATTTTGTAACAAGTACACTTTTATGTAGAATGTTCCCCTTCTAAGTTTATGCTCATGACCGAACAAATTCTTCACGCTCTACAATGATAACAAGTAATAATTTTAAAGCAGATTCCCATATTTAGTCATTTGAAGTGACATAGAAAAATGGTCTATGGTCTAGTCATAGAAGAAAATGAAAATTAAAAAGATGTAAATTACACTGACGCCTACAAGGAGGTATAGCGAAATTAGGCCACTATACCCAAATTTCAAGAAATGACACTCCACCCCAAAGTAATTCAAAAGGGGGTAGACCATCAATTATTTTGACCATTTAGGGGAATGAGTCTAATTTCACTATGCCTCAAGGATGTCAGTGCAATTTACCAAAAAAGTGTGCAATTATCTTTAGTACTCCAAGAATAAATTGTAATAAGATTCCCAAATTTAGTCATTTAAAGTAACATGGAAGGATGATCATAGTTGCAGAAGAGAGAATTTTTTTAATGTGTGTGTGTGTGTGTGTGTGTGTGTGTGTGTGTGTGTGTGTGTGTGTATTGAATGTCTATGTTCAACTATCATTAGCACTCCAAGATTAAATTATTTTTAAAAAAAAATGAAATTTTTATTTTTAGTCCCTCAAATATGGGGTCAATTTGATTTTGGTCCCTCAATTTCAGGTCGTTCAATTTTTTCCTTCAAATTTTTAAAAGTAACAATTTAGTCCATACATTTATTTTTCTGTTTAAGGGACCAAAATCGAACCGAGCCTATATCTAAAAAACCAACCTCAGGAACTAAAGTCAAACCAACCATATATTTTAAGGGACCAAAAATGCAAGTAATAAATGGACAGAAAATAGACAAAGGGACTAAATTATTACATTTTAAAATTTGAAGGACCAAAATCGAACCTATATTTGAGGGACTAAAAATGCAATTTACTCTGTAAATATTTACAACCCCACCAAGTGGAAGCCATAAATAAATCATATAGTGATGATCTGGCAAATTTATCCCATTCTAAAGTGCATCTAAAAAGTGGCTGAAAAGAATTTTCAAAGCCAGATTCTCACGAGTATTATTTTGAGGCCCCGTTTCCCTTTTTCTCCCCATTATTTATTTTCTACTGCACCCTCTACGTTGTCATCATTAATGAACTATTTATCTCATGTTAAATGCAATACACAACAAACACATGAAACAATGAAACATAGAAGAAGGTGTCATAGGAAATAAAAAAAGACTGCATAGTTGGAAAGTATAGTCAGATACAATTACCCAGCACAATAAAGTTGAGAAACTAAAAACACAGCCACTAGTGCTAAAGATAAATTGACAAACCTTTTGAGCCA
Organism: Castanopsis chinensis; assembly: GCA_032878915.1. Lineage (NCBI taxonomy): Eukaryota > Viridiplantae > Streptophyta > Magnoliopsida > Fagales > Fagaceae > Castanopsis > Castanopsis chinensis. Next base: position 32,037,140 of record JAVQMG010000132.1, read on the forward strand.
ACGTGATTCTAGAGCCTCCCCAAACCTCTGCTTTACTAGAGCTCCACTGCGACAGTCTGACGCACTTAGCTAACAAAGCAACAGATAAGACACATTTAACTTTCACTTAAAAGGCTGTTTCCATAAAGTTAAACTATACAAGTTATTGAATTGACTTTTAACAGTATGTTAAAATGGTTCAAATTGTTGATAGCAGTAGTGGGATATACCCCTAGCTATATCAAACAGCAACAAAGAAGACAATTCTGCTTTCTGTCTGTAGCAGACTTGTTGCTGAAGTTCAGGTAATAAGAAGAATCAAATCAATAAGTAGATCAGAAGTAAAAGCAAAACCGCTACTTTTGCTGTCCTTCGGAATAAGGCAAAACAAACCATTTCTCATAGCACTGATGTAGTGAATAGAAACACGTCTACTGATAAACACAATAACTCCAAAATGACTAACTGAAATTTTGTGTGCTTTGCGTTCATACACAACAATCAGGGGGGTAGTCAGTTATTTAGAGGGGAAACTAGAGCTTAAATTTATTGCAAATTGGATTCAATGGCAAGCATCTTTGCCCACAGTTTCTGCAACCTACCAACACCATGTTGATATTTTTTCAAGAATCTAAAGATGATGTCTGAAAATCCCAAACCAAAAAGGATTTGTTGCGTTTAACTGTTAAAAAGCAGTTTCAACCAATCCTATAATTAATTGATTCAAGAAATAACTTGCAGCCAATCTCTGAATCCAACCAACCCAAGTGTTTCTAACCAACTCATGTGAAACCAGCCTATCAACTTAATAATTGCTTTGGTCTGGCATTGGTTAGGATATATTCAACCCAACTTCAGGTTGGTGTCAAAATCCACCCCAAGACTGACCAACACAAAATGTTCAGAATCCAAAATATTGCACAGTGCGCCACAACACACATTAGGCCATACCCAGTGCACAAAATCCCACTTTTGTGGATATGGGAGAGGTAGTTTTTTTTTTTGATAAGTAATAAGAGAATATTATTGAAGAAAAAAACAAGATAACCACAAAGAGTTCACAGTAGTGAACAAAGGAAAAAGGAACATAAAGACAAAAACAGCTCCTAATCTATTCTAATAGAAGCAAGAAAATCTAAAAGGGTAGAACAATCCGAAAAACCCCAACAACGAGACCAATCAAAGAGGGTCCGCTGGCACAACTCTAATAACTGAACCACAGATTTCTCCTCATCCTCAAAAGACCGCCGGTTCCGTTCAGTCCAAATAATCCACATTAAGCAGCCTGGAACCAAATCCCAAATATCAGAGCTATGCTTCCCAAGCCATTGATACCAACAAAATAATAAGTCCACAACTGAACCTGGCATGACCCAATCAATCCCAAACAACCGAAGCATATACATCCACAAAGAATGAGCTATCGGACAAAAAAGTAACAGGTGATCCACAGATTCCGCATTGCGACAACACAAACAACAACGATTCACCAAAGGGCGACCACGAAGCATAAGATTATCCAAAGTTAGGATCTGACCATGGGCGGCTGTCCACATGAAAAAAGCCACCCTTTTAGGAATCTTAACTTTCCAAATTCCTTTCCACGAGAAAATGGAAGGAGCAGCATTTCGAATCTTATGACAAAAGGATCGAGTATTAAACTTCCCACTGCCATTAAGATCCCAACAAAGCCTATCACACCCTCCAACCCTAGGAATACGGGCTTGGATGAAATGAAGAAGGGAGTAGGACGCCTCCATTTCCCAATCATTGAAATCCCTATGAAATCTTAAACTCCACACTCTGACATTATCACCCACTGGAGGGCTTAACACGTCAGAAATACAATCCTCCTTATTAGCAGAACACAAAAAAAACTGAGGATAAAGAATTTTAAGAGGAACAACCCCAATCCACTTATCATGCCAAAAAAGGATGCGAGAACCATCCCCCACCACAAAGGAGAAATGCTTAGCAAAAGTGTCCCACCCTTCACTAATGCTCCGCCATAACCCACAACCATGAGCCCTATTGCAAGCTCGAGTGCACCAACCCCCTTTTCCCTCCCCATATTTCATGGCAATGACCCTACGCCACAGATGCGAGGTTTCATGGCCAAACCTCCAGAGCCATTTCCCTAATAGGGCCTGATTAAAAGGAGCCAACTTCCGAACTCCTAACCCACCTAGCTCACGCGGTAAACAAACTTTATTCCAAGCCACTAAAGGATATTTGAAACACTCGACTGACGAACCCCACAAGAAGTTCCTTTGAATGCGCTCCATTCTAGATGCCACCGCTTTAGGGATAGTAAAAAGGGAAAGGTAATAAGTCGGGAGGCTTGAAAGAGTACTCTTCAGCAATGTAAGTCTACCACCCTTTGACAAATAAAGCCGCTTCCAACCTGAAAGCTTCTTTTCCATCCTCTCAAGGATCGAATTCCAAATAGAGACTGTTTTGTACAAAGTACCCAATGGCATACCCAAGTAAATCATAGGCAAACTACCCACCCTGCACTGAAGGATATTAGCCAAAGACTGAATATTACACACCTCCCCAATAGGAACTATTTCACTTTTCCCCACATTCACCTTTAAACCAGTAAAAGCTTGAAAACAAGACAAAACCAATCTAATAAAAAGAATCTGCTCTCTAGAAGCATCACAGAAAAGAATGGTATCATCAGCAAATAAAAGGTGAGAAACACGAATACCAATAGAAGTAGTAGGCCCCACATGAAAACCCTTAATGAAACCACCTTCCCCCCCCCCCCCCCTCTTTTTTTGGGAGAGGCTGATTCCCATTCTCCTATCGCTTCAATGGAAGGCACTTGCTCTCACACTACAACATGCATGGTATTAAATGAAAACAGGGGAACTTGAGTGCATTAGAAGGATTAAAAAAAAAAGAAGGATATGTATCCCAGCTTAGGTGCATGTTAGCTTATGTCATATCAATGGCTATATTAATTTTTAACCATGCATCCCAGCATCTTGAGCTTCCTATTCATGATTATATGCATATTAGGATACATAAAATCAATCAGTGAAACCATCAAATCTGGAATAGTCGATACAGTTCAAAAACAAAATTGTGCAATTTCAGGTGATACCTCCAAAATCTCAAACCCTTGCTCTTGCGCACAAGCATAGATAGCTGCAGATTTCCCACACTGCAACACAAGAAACAAACCTTTTAACCACCAGTATAACCAAAAGCATTTGCTATGAAAACATTGAGTTTGAGAACATTTATGCCATATGGAAAATAAACGAATAAGTTTCAAGTTTCATTAACAGATGATTTCACTTAACGATGAAGGAACTCAAACATATTACCCCAACATAAAGCAGACAAAAACTGACGAGAAAAGGCCAACAAAGAGTCAAATCTAACAGTAAAGTATATTGGCACAAGCATTGTACAAAACCTCTTATCTGTGGAATAAGATCCCCTCCCATTGAATCCTTCAATTTCCTCCTATTTTTATTTAGGTGTAAGACATGTAGCATTTAAAAATCAAATAAATGCCGCGTGTCTCAAACCAGGCTAAAATTGGGAGGGAATCAGAGGATTGCATAGGAGGAGATCCTTTCCCTATAGGCAGGATAGTGCACACTAACTTAATTACCAAAGTTTGATTTTCTACTCAACTACATGCACCTCCAAGGAAAATCGGTTAGAAATTCTAGAATAGATTTCCTTCCAATGATTCCTAAAAAGAAGAAAACAGACTGACACACATATTGGCTTCCACCAAAGACAAACTCCTCTAATTAATAGGTGTCATTTTTATTTTTATTTTAAAAATCAATGGATGTCAACATTATTAAACCTTAATTGAGAAATGGGTGATTATATCTCCAAGTTAAACTCTTTTATGACAGAATTACTGAGATCCCCAAAAACAGTAAAGAGATTAAGATGCAGGCCCAATTGAACATCATGATTGTCAAACCTGCTAGGTCAGTAAAATCATACTGCGGACTATTGTGACAAAGCAAGTTAAAAGAACATTAGTACCACTGATATAACCCCTCATTCTTTCAACATTTTTCTAACACCTTTTCCCAACAGCAGCATTGGGTTCTACAGTTATAGACTTATAGCATCCTGCCCACCCCCTTTAAGAATTTTGTTTAGGAGAGAAACTCACTACCTATCAAAATTTGTCTCCTAAAAGTCCTACCACCTGAAAAAAAAAAAATTATTTCTAAAAAAAAAACTTGTATTGAAAGTTAATGTTTTATGAAAACACCAACTACATACGCAAACATTCTTTATTATCTTGCAAAGTTCCAAGACTGGATAAGCCTATTTGTATGCATAATGACATGTTATTTTTATTATAGCTACCATGTATATCAATACTATGTCCATAGGATACGATAAATTTTATTTTCCACTGGGTGTCAACCCAGCCTCCACCTTTATCTGGGCTTAGTATAGGCAAACACCATTTTTTAGAATTAAAAACTAAACTAAACTAGGAAAGAAACTAGGATTACCAATAAATGAACCTCAAACAAGGAAAAAGTGTTATTAGTCTTCAAAGCAATATTCCTAAGAGAATTTACCGAAAGATGGCCAAAACCACCATCATTTTGGATGCATGATGAGATATGATAAAGGAAATAAGGTTCTTCAAGCAAGTAATAACAACACCACAACTTCAAGTACAGAAACCAGAAACAATCCAAACTTAAATTAAAACAAACAGAAGGTGCAGCTAAAAAAATATATATTTGGATATACCCCAACTGGTCCTGTAACTAAGAGAACGTTCTTTAGACCAGGCTCTTCATCTATGTCTTCTGAATCAGAACACCTATAATCATCATCTTGCATGTCACATTGATCACCATCAGTTCGAACTTTGCTGATTTGGAAACCTCTTTCATGCCACATATGTAGCCAATCACTCAAAAACTTGACAGATTCATCATTACCACATACCTGCAGGACACCAGAATAACAGAATTATGAAAAGTAAATGTACATCATCTCCAATGAGAAACAGGACAAAGGGGAAAGGTGTCAATCTACTTAGATAAATAAATAATTGAAACACACAACATCAATGCAAAGAAGAGACTGATACAACATATCTGACCTCAGTAGCCTTCTTTGGTTTGTACTTGTATGTCCATAAGCTATTCTCAAGCTGATTATCAGGACGTGCATAGTATGACATCATACTGCAATATCAGCATAAATGAAAGAGATATCAATATCTAGTATTCCAACTGAGAATCATGCATAAATGATTTAAAAACTAGTGATAAGTGTCACGAACAGTATAGTTATAACTCGGTGAAAGAAAAGGAAGATGGGAAAAGTGGCAGAAATGCTTTTCTGATATTATACACAAAAATAATTGAATTGGGAACTAAGTATGATTAACTTTTTTTATTTAGAAGTAACTAAGTATGATTAACTTATTCAAAATTGCACCAGTACAAGAGCTTATATAAATTTAACAGGACATTTGCTACCATATCACCATATACAAAGGCTAATAACAGTTATCTACAAACATTTTTAAAGATAGCACAATGGTGCTAATATTTTTGGCAGTTTCAAAGGTTTCTTCAGCTTTTAGCTTTGGCAGAAAAGATTTATAAAAGACCATTTTAATAAGGAGTAGTTAGTGCAAAGACAGCAATCTAAGGAAAAGTTGTTTCAGGGGTTTATTTTCTTCTTTCTCCACCAGAATAATAAAATCTTAATGCCATGGTAAGTTGAACCAAGAATGTGAGAATTGACACTAAAGTCTACATATACAGTAAGGAAAGAAGGAAGAATAAAATCCTCAAAGACAACCAAATGACAAGTAAACATTGAATTATCATGCCTCTTTGAAGTGGTAGAGTAAATGCTGGAAATATACTTGCAAAGCATTATATATGGTTGTAAAAGAGGGGGGGGGGGGGGGGGGAGGGAGGAGGATATAAAGACTTTTTAGTTTTAACAGACTGAATTTGCAATACTCAGCACATTTAATATTTATTAAATGTGAACTAACAGGAAAAACATCGATAAGTAAAGGAAGATCATCCATATATAAACACCATGGAGATTTTGAATATTAAAGTTAACCTTTCCTGAAGGAATCTACTTTGCTGCAGAATATCTGACTTCCTAAGACAGCTAGCATGCCCAGAAAATAAACCAACTTCCTCCACCTCATAGTCCTGAGAGTAATTCATATATAATGGCTCAAAAATCATTACATTGTAGAGAAACTAAACAAACAATTCAAAAAGGGAGGGGGGGTGGAATTGAAAGAAGGAATTGGTGATGTATTCAGATAAATGATGCAGTACATACCACTTCAGGTGCATGTTCTAGTTGCTTAGGACACTGATCAAATGACGCTTCATTCTGTACAGTTGATGCATCACAAGGATGTAAAAAGATGGGAAGCTTATCAATATGCAAGGACCCAGCAGAGCTTTCAAAAATTGATGATGATGTGTTTTCTAAACTATGATTGGTATTGATAAAGGTGTCATCACAAAATTTCCAGTTTCTCCAATCAAGAGACGCCGCCTCATCCTGCATAGCAGAGAATTTAGGTTTCACCTTAGGTGAGGAAGGTAAATAAAGACATTAAAATTCGGAAATTAAATACAATTTTTTTAATTTATACGGAAAGCTAACTTTGAAGTACCATACTTGATTTGTTTCAAATACATGAATTGGGCCGCAAGTAATACTTTTATCCCCCAAATCAACAAAGCAACAACTACCCTCCACTTCAGTAGCCTCTTGGTTTTTCTTTCCTGCTTTCCATGATGAGAAAAAAGGATGTATTTGCTTTCCTGCAAACATCCGTGAATTTTCCTGATCAAAGACAAAAGAAAAACAGTTAGAGCTACACACTGAATACTACAGGTGATAAACATGAAGCAAACAAACCCAAGTTACAATCACTTTCAATATTCAAGCTAAAAGTTTTCATATAACCAAATGTCCCAAAATCAGCACAAAACCAAAGAAGTGCAACTTGAGCTACCATAACTAATTTCAGCTTATTCCTCTTCTTTATCCTTTTTCTTTTTTTTTTTTGTAATTTTTTTGATACCAAAATCGTTATTTATTCATAGTGTGAGTAAGCAAAGCAATAACCACAATGACAAACATAAGCATATCCAATTACCAAAATCTAGCAATATGGTGACTGACCTGAGCTGACATCTTTGCCTCTAACCGCAAATCCGGAACTGGCGGGGATGCAGCTTGACACTCTATCGAATTAGCCATTGTTTTCCTGGGCGTAGTATTCACTGCTCGCTTCTCCTTCACCTGCTATAGAAAACAAAAACAAAAACAAAAAACAAATACTTGAGAATCAGCTACTTGTCTATCCTAAATTTTCAATCAGATAATTCAAATTCAATGCACATTAACAATTTTCAATCACCTTCTTGGAAGCTCGCAGCATTGACTTGCCTTTAGGCTTCCTCTTCTTCTTGCTTTGACTGCTCCCACCGTCCTCGTCCTCATCCTCGTCCTCATCTTCCGCACAGTCCTTCTCAGTGTTCTGAAGCTTGTGATCGCCGTTCTCTTCGCACTCTTGCGGTTTTTGCGGGAAGAGCGTGGACTGGACCAATCTGCGGCGAACACATCGCCGCAGATCCTCCGGTGGTGGGCGGAGATCGCCGGGGCTGAGCTCCGTCGAGGGCTCGTCTTTGTCGTCCGATTTGTCCATGTACATGTAGATGAAGATGTATGTTTTGGGGAATTAGGGTATCGGTACTTGGAAGAGGAATTTGGGAATCGGCGACGAAATTCTGATTTAGAATTGGGAGAATACTAGTTAATATAAAAATAAAAGGTTTTAGAGAAAAATATATATATACATACACTTGGAGGGAAAGAGAACGTTGTTCCCGCCCTGGAGCGGAGAGATTTTGGCAGTGAACTCAATAATACTACTGCTACTACTCTGGGTACGGGTTACTTGTTGAAAATTTGAAGTTTTAATTTGTAATTATGAGATTTTAATTCAAACATCCTGTAGCCTTTACTGGTGGAACCGGTACCCAGTGACTTTGTTCTTGCCCAACAATATATTTTCCACATTTATTTTTTAAATGGAAAGAAACAGATTTGAGATTTCAATATCTCCCTCCCGCATAAGAAACTTTTTAAGATAATATTTAAGTACATTATTTTAAGTGTTTTCTTTTTATTTTTCTCTTAAAATTTTTAGCTATATGACTTTTTTCTCATGATATATAAGTGTATTTTTTGTTAGAGAAATGATATGTTCATAACATTTTTACAACAGTTTCACAACAAATCTTAAGTGGCAAGTTGTTACTGTTAGGGCAAAAAAGTAATCTTAGAGTTAGGTTTAAATTTGAACCAGTAACAACTAACCACCTATGATTTGTTGGGAAAATATTGTAAAATTATTGTGGACATAGCACCTCTCTTTTTTTTAACTAGTTACATAACAACACATTCTAAGCTTAACTCTTGGAAAGTGTATGAAACAAACCCAATAAGATGACCACCAAACTGTAATCAATAGGACCGTATGCGGGTTCGCTTGGACCAGTTGAGAGAAAACCAATAATGAATCATAATATCCTTTTATTTTTTTTGATGGGAAATACGTAACTTTATTTGAAATCAAGAGTAAAACATAGCATCTTGAATCACCAAAGATTCAATGAACGGTGGACAATCTTCCACCCAAGCTACAAGAGAGTCAATGTCTTTTGCATGTGCCGCATTTGCCAATATAAAATATACTATAAATTACATTGCATTGTCTCCTAGTTAGGAATATGAAAATTATTGGACTTTAATTCCTATTTGCTTTATAAATTAAATAAATAATATGAAAATTACATGGATAAGTTGGTCTATAAATAGAAATCTATAAGATCAAATATTAAATTATGAAGTCAGAAAGTGTTTAGGGCATATACCTGACATGCATAGTTGATTTTTCCAAATCAGGGTGGAAGGATATTTGGGATAGTGAGCATCTCCATTCTTCGAATGTCTTTTAAAAGCTCCTTCTTGCTCCATAGAAATTTGGGGAAGCCAATGGGTTATTGTTGGCTGATCGATCGATGAAGGCTAGGGGTTGGTTTGAGGATCCCGCCAACTTGGGTTTGTGTTTAAGAGATTTGTAGGTGGTTAATCATTATTTGGAGGTGTTTCTAGAATATTTGAAGCACAAAAATTTATGGCTTTTAAGAGGAGAGGCTACGACTAACACAAATGATTAGTGGTCATTTTATCTCTCTTCAAAAGCTCGTGTCTGAAATAGCTTATCAATTTTAAAATGTTATAAACTTGTTATGACATTTTATTATGCTCCTAGCGTTACTCTTATTTTTATTAAACCCAAATTCTTGAAATTATCAAGTTAGGTTAGTTAAACATTTTTTAAGGTAGACAAAACATACTAATTTAAATATATATATATATATATATATCCCCCTTTATTTTCTCTTTTTTTGAGAAGGTATATCCCCCTTTCTTGCAAGTATAATCCGGAGTATTTTTTTGGGAAGTCGGGGTGGTGTGTAGTTGCCCTAGGTCAGGCCGTTTACATAATTCTGTGGTGTGTTAGTACCTGGCTGTTTCATTTGGGCCCAGACCATGGGCCATGGAATTTTGCTATTCTGTGACCAAAATTACTACCCCTGTAGCATTATCATTTATCAAACCCCTCTTGTCAGAGAAAGCATTATTTATATCTAACATTAAGCCACTCGTATAAGACTAGTATGCATAAATCAAAATGTCCAAAAATTGTCATAGTAGTGGTGGAATGGGTATCGGGTAGTATGTGTCATGCAGGGCCGGCCCTTCCCTTAGGCGAGTTAGGCGGTTGCCTAAGGCCCCCAAGTGGAAGGGAGGCCCCAAAATTCTAGAAAATAAGAGGGATTAGAGGAAAAAAAAAAAATAGTTTCAGGGAAGCCCCAAAAATCTGACGCCGCAGGGGAAAAAAAAATTGGTTTAAGATGACATAGTAGAGAAAAAAAAAATTAGATTAAGGTAAAGCACAAAATTCTAGCACATTCTTTTAACCAAAAAATAAAAATTTTGGTAAATCAGACAACCCAAAAATCATCCGGATAAATTACAAATCCGGTCCAACACATTATCCACAAAACAATTACAAATCACAACAAATAAAATAACTCAAAACCCTAAAAATTTTACCTTTCTCTCTATTCTAATCTTTGCTCTCCGCCTCTCTCTGTCTCAGTGTCTCTCATTCTCATTCTCTCTGATTCCCTAAATCCCTTTCTCTCCCCTTTTCTCAAATCTCATTGATCTCATCTGCTCTCCGGCCCTGGCAGCAAGCTTTCTCAGTTCCTCAGTTACTCCGGCCTTTCTTCCTCTTCGGCTCTTCCTCTTTGGCTATTCCTTAGTCTCAGCTCCGTTCAGACGTTCGTTTAGCATCGTTCAAGTTTTTTTTTTTTTTTTTTTTAAATAGAGCTTGCTACTGCGTTTTCTTCTTTTTAGATTTGGGTTAGATAGGATTTTTTATAAAGGATGCTACTGTGCGTTTTTGTCTTTTTGGGTATTGGGTGGGTTATAAATCTGAATGAGTTAGTAATTTGTTTGTGTTTTTTTAATTTGTATTGGGTATTGCGTATTGGGTTATTAATTTGTTTTGTGTTTTTTTTTTTTTGGTGGGTCTTATTAATTAGCCTTGTTGTGTTATAGTTGTGCAATTGTGCTTAAATTTTTGTTATGGTTGTGCTTTTTTTTTTTTTTTGTAATTTTAATCTTATGTTTTCAGTTTATATATATATTTTAGTTAATGGCCATATACTGACCAAGTCTTTATTTATGCAGGTTGAAGTTGCTAAAAATTTGTTATTGTTCAGTCATCGGTGAAACTACAACAATACGTTTTATATAAATCAGATTCTATTTTTCATTTGCTCTACACTTGTAAGTTATTTTTTATTTTAGTCTTTATAAATATATTATTTGATTAGAAATTTCTTGAAGGAAATATCCATCTGGATATGAAAAACTTAAAAAAAAAAGAAAAAAAAGAAGAAAAATTAATTGAGTTTAAAAAATGATCAATAGATAAATTTGTTATTAGTAATAAACAAAATATAACACAAAATTTAGATGAAAATATCACAAATGAATAAGAAATTCACCAAAAAGAGTTAAAAGATAATGAAATGATACAATGTCCCAAGAAAGATTAAGTGAATTAGCTATACTATCGATTGAAAAAGAGATGTTAGAAGAACTTCAATACAAAAATTTAATTAGTCAATTTGCATCTCAAAAGACAATAAAAATAGATTTTAAATAAAATATATTATAATATAAAAATATTAAATAAATATTAATTTAATTAATATACAAGTATAAAAAATGCCTCATTTTTAATTTTCGCCTTAGGCCCCAAAATGTCTAGGGCCGGCCCTGGTGTCATGGCTCTGCTCACTCTACTCTCATTTTAGATTGTTGCAGACAACTGATGAGACGGATTCCAAGCACGAAGATTAAGCACTGTTATCGAGAGGTGAACCAATGTGTAGATCGACTAGCTAAGAATGGAGCAGATCAACAGCGTGATTTTATCATTCAGCAAAAAAAAAAAACAGCCTGATTTTATTCAGCCAAAAAAAAAAAAGAGCAAGATTTTACGGTTTTGGCCAATCCACCTAGGGATATCATTTTATTGATGTATTATGATTTTATGGGCTTGTACTATGAGAGGCTTTCCCTTAACTCTTCTATTTAATTAATGCAATGCAATCCTTTTTTTACCTTTAAAAAAATAACATGCTTGTGACCACGGTGAAAGATTGTCAACTTGGTAATTGTTTACTAGTATGGCAAAAATATTGCCATTCACTGTGTTAAAAATATAGTATACTAAACCCTAAATTAATAGACTTATAATATAAGTAGGAGACTTTGACTTGCACACAAATCAATAATATACTAAAGTGTAGTACAAAACCTATGTTACAATGAATTATAACATCTGTATATATAGTAAACTAAACCCTAGACTAATAGACTTTTAGTACAAGTAGGAGACTTAACTTGCACACAAAGTAGAATTAGACTTTGGTCTATACTAACAGGCTAATATATCTCTAACACATTATATTATCCTCTTTTATGGAACTTTTCATGTGGAGTGCTACCACCCATCCCAATATAACACCTGCTACAACCTTCAAAAATACCAACGAAACAATGTTCTTTTAGAGTCAAGTCATTAACATAACAATGTTTAGTCATTTAAATCAAGAAAGAAAAAAAAAATTCAAGAGCACAAAAAAAACTATCATTCACTCTCAAGCCTCATGTTTCAAAGCATGAGGTTGAACATGTGAAGGTGTGTATATGATCAACTTTTAAGTTTGGCACTCTGCATCGCCATGTCAAATGCCCAAAACCCACCACAACCATGAACATAATTTGCGCAACTGCTCATATGTTAAGTATACCCACACTGTGCGTTCCTCTAATTTTACTTTCTTGCATCAAAGTAAAGGCTTTGTTACATCATAACTAGGTCAAAATGCCCAAATATCACTTATTTTTGAAATTTTCAGCAAAATAGCATTGTTCGCAAAACTTTAGTATAATCAAGTTCCAAAATGATGGTAATCATGGTATTTTGCTACATAGTTTGTGAACAATGCTATTTTGCTAAAAATTTAAAAAAATAGGTGGTATTTGGCCATCTTGACCCTAAAACTATTCAAAGTTAAAACTTGTAAGAACTTTCCCCAACTAGACCCATGCGATATCAACCATCAGCACCGAACCTACTGCTTGACCAACTCTTTCCCTAACTTATTTAGTAATATAAACTAGTGAAAGGCCATGGAATTGAAGTTTTGAACCCAAAAAGGAACCGAGTTCATATGAAGCTTATATGGCTCAACAAAAGCACCCTCCATGAGTAAGTGTTTATCAAAAATCCAAGGACGCCTCGCTAGAATTCTGGCCATATCATTAGCAGCAAAAAACTTCCACAAAAACCATGTTACCCAAGGCATCCCATATAGTCATTAATTATATATTCAGTTTTCCAGGGGTTGCCTATAGTATGTTCAAAGCTCGTTGATTGAAATTATTAACTAATAACACCTTAACCATGACACAAAAAAAAAAAAAAAAACTGATAACACCTTAACCATGACACAAGCTTCCCACCCAGCGAATAAATTATAATACACCTTTACTCCTCATCGATAAATTTGTACAGGATCACATGACGAATTGTGACTCAACTGTACAGATCCCCCCTCTCTAGGCAAAACACCAAAATGCAGTAATACTTCATCGAGGATTTTTCCAAAGAGAACTTGAGAGACTCAGAGATAGTTTTGCTCAACTTGTTAAGGTATTTTTTGTTATTTTCCCTTTTATGTTAGAACATTCACATCGGTCCATGAATAATAAAAAAATTGGTAGAATTTACATAATTTTGCTTAAAAATGACCTATATCAGTTTGTGTATAATTGTGTAAATTTACACCGATTGGTATTGTTTATTTTGTATTTAATTATTTATTTTTTCTTTACGTATCTCAAGGATAATGGAAGAGAGTGGATAGTAGTTGTTGTTTGTGATAAAAATAAACAATAAAAAGAAGAAAGGACTCCTCTATTTAGCTAAATTTTTTTGATCATTGTCTCTCCAAAGCCGGTATCACCTGTCAACAAGACTATTTCCACTCCCTTGGAATATAATGCCATCGAGTTTTATCCAATGATCGGTCTGAATGATAATAAAGTTATAATTTGATTAAATTTTGCTTAAAAATAACCTAGACCTGTGTATATTTGATATTTTGTTGAAATGTAGTATAAAATAGATAATTTGACATAGGTTGTTTTGAAAAGTATGTAAAATGAAAAAAGTAAGTTCTCATACTAAAATAAACATGGATTTTTGCACGAGTTGATGTAAATGCTCAGAATTTAAACTCATTGCAAGCCGAATAATAAAAGTTCTCTTTCTCCACTTGCAAATTCTAGGTTTAATAGCATTGTGGAAGTAACATGATTGGTGTATAATAAATGTTATATTATTGCCTTACGAGCTTGTAACCCCATGCATATGCATGGATATACTTAAAAGATACACATTAAGATGCAGGGTATAATAATCGTATATATATAATTTAAATTTTGTTGATAATCATTCTTATATATATTTAACTCTTTAAAAAGTCTTATAAGAATGTTATTAGGTAGAAAATGTAAATTATCCATGTTTTAAAATATATTTATGTTCATTAATTATAGACTCTTTGGTTTTTTCTACAAAATAATTCACTTGAATGAATATTTATGATATAATCCCACATTTAATTCCAAAAGTTAAAAATAAAGCTATCTCTAAAAATAAATAATTTATGACACATGGCGCAAAATTGAACTTCAATTGTAGAATCTCTCTAAACTTTACTTATATAATTTTTATGCCAAATGAATTGTTTATACACACACACACAGAGACATACATATATATATATATCAAATTCTTTCTTCTTCTAATTTTATATATAGTGTTAAATATATGATTATGTTTTTTTTGATTTATTTATATTGGATTCCTCGTTTTCTACTCTAAATTAACTCACTTGGCAGAAAATTAAAAAAAAAACTTCAATTAGATGGAACACGTGTCGTAAAATTAAACTCTAATTGAAATCCAATTTTTACACTAAATTAACTAACTTGGTTCAAAATTTTAAAAATTTTGATTAGATGGGATACGTGACGCAAAATTAGACTCTAATTGAATTTCAATTTAAAATCTATTTAGATTTTCTTTTAGCTTTACTTATTAAAATTTACTAGCATGTAACTCCATGCAAACGCACGGATGCATTTAAAATTATACAAAATTTTTATTATAAAAATATAAATAATTAGTCAAATTATTATTATTTAAAAAAAAAACATATAACACATGTATTCATGCATACGTATAAATACATTTAAAATTAAACACAATTTTTATCATAAATATAGATAATTAGTCAAATTTTTTTTTGAAGTAAATATAATTAGTCACATATTAAAATTCTTACTGTAAGGTCACAATTTTCGCCTAAACCCAATAGTGCGAAGGGAATAAGCCCAAAAAGTCCAATACAATGAAATTTGTAGAGAGTGAACTTGAAATTTAGGTTCTAGGGATATTGGATAACAAAAAAAATGAGCTAGTTTACCACATCATGTAAGATGAACTGTTATGCAACAGAATCTCTCCTCTGACTTAAGCCGAGAATAGTTTATATTATCCTTCCTTCAATTGATTACAATTGAGGATGGTAGTGTGTACTGTCCTTTTTTCTATTTCTTTCCCTCCTTTCTCTTAAATGCCCTCCTTTTTCTTTTATATTATTCTCCTTCTTATCCCCATCGTCCACGTATGGATCAGATCACCAATGCAGATACTTGTCCCATCCACCGCCTTCTTGAAGTCTTCAAACAATAGCTGTATGGCTGGTCACCACTATTCAGATGTCATTTCATCATTAATGCGGCCAGAAAGGTAGGTGCAAAGTCTTTAATGCGATGGTACCAACTTTTTCTAAGATATTTCTCACTCATCTTCCTCTCTGTGCCCTTGTGGAACACATCGCCATCCACAAGACCTTCTAGAATTTCCTTCTAAACATCATGGCATATCATACGATCTACACTTCATTTAGCGAGATGTCCCTCCTCGGACTATTTCCAGTAGCATTTATCCCAACAGTTTTCTTGTGGGCTTTTAAGTTTGATATCGTTACTACCACTAAACCTCCTCGGACAAGCTAATACCCTCGAGTCAGGCCCAAGCCCATGAACATGCCCTGAACCTTTAGCTCTCAGAATAGCCCCTCAAAATTTCAATTTTCCTTCCCATCCGAGGAGAAAATTGAAGTTTTGACTCAATGCTACAACTTTCACATGCTTCCCAAATTGCTATACGTGCAAACATCAACCCCCTCCTTAAAAAATTATTTATGTCGTTTCAAAATCCACAACACCCTTATTAATTGCTTCAAGCAACGCTCTATTTTCCACATGCAACGGTGAGACGCACTTCCAATGGTCTGGATTTCCTCCTTGAATTTTGAGCGGGATAACTCCCACTCAATGCCACCTTTCATATAAAACGCTTGGGAAGTTGCGATTTTTTCATTACTCCGAAAATCAACCAGCTCTAAAAATTCCTCACCTTTATAACTTTTAAGAAGTTCCTGAAGAGTCATCTACACCTTTTCTCATAAGTTTTCAAGTTTTTAAATGCTTTTTCTCCTCGACCATAGTCCTCGACCATTAACTATACCCCCTTTCCTTTCTATATCTTCCCTCTTATTTCAATCAAATGAGTAAGTTCAAATGTTTAGTAGATATGATGCCAGTATAGATGGTTTTAGAGCCAAATACCACATTCCCCAGGAAGTGAGTTTGAGGTATTGTGCCCTAGAAGCCATAGCCGATGATAGGAACAAATGAGAAGTTGTCATTCCCATAATCACATTTTTAGAAGGAGGAATGACATTTCCTATAAAGAATGTAACCAGTGAATACCTCCATAATCATAGATTATGCCCAGACTAGTGTACACCTAACATGTGTAGAATCTTAGGTTGTGTCGATGCACTCAATGAGCGAATGGGTTTGAGACTCACATGGCACGATGTTGTCCAAATGTATGAGTGTCACAAACCTAAAGGCGTAGGGTATTATCTTAAGTCAAGGTCTAACATCGTTAGACTCATATCGTGTCTTCCCAAATCTAACAAAGGCATGAAGGACGACTACGTAATCGCCTCTAGGAAGTGGTACGACAGTCCTCATTGCCCAGTCACAAAAGGAACACCATGTGTGTTTCCATAAAGTTTTAGGTGCCCTGGCATGGGGTTTAGTTCTTCTAATTTTATCATTTAAATTCATATTGCATTTTACTTTCTCTTTATTTAACATCTGTTGTTGGTCTAACCATGTTTAGCTTCTCAGATGTCTTTGCAGATAAATAGCATGTATCGCCTCGTTTGAGTCTATCTAACATCGCAAACCTCAATAAAGTCTTAAGATCTAAGGTATTTGTGAACGAACACGGGCAGGTGAGGGTAGCCCATCTCATCCTTGGGTATGAGCCTATTTCAACCATTTTTCAAGACATCGGCAACGCAATTGTCGCGGGTGACAGAAGACGTAGAAGGATAGACGTCTCAAAAATAGGATTCCTTGCCTTACATGATTTGACAGACAATCCCTCTATCATTCTCTACGTAAGCCCAATAACAATAGTCCCTCCACCTGTGCAACTTGAAGCAGCTGTTCGAGAAGAATCCACGTCTTCACGCTTGTCCCTTGAAGAGGAGATAGATCAATTCCGACTTGAGGAAGCAGAGAAACCTACAGAATGCCACATTGTTAACCTCTCAAATGAAGAAAACAAATCCGCCAAGGGTTCTGGCATAAAAGGATTCATAGTTTCGCATGTAGATAGCAACGCTGAGGAAGAAGAAGAAATGTCTCTTCAACCAGGCAAAAGTTTGAGGGCTCTTCTTGTTATGAGAGGTAAGCAGGTCACCGTAAAGGGCGCTTCGGGATCCCAACCCCCCCGCCAATCTCCCACCCCCCTTCTCCTCCTCCAAGTCCCTTTCTTCCCAACCCCAACCTAAAAAGGAAGAAAAAGGCAGACGAGATTGAGGAAGGGTAATTAGCCCATCGAAAAAAACAGAAGCAACAAAAGATAGCCAAAGGCCAAACAAGAGCCTTCTCTATGGAGAGTAGGGAGAGCTATGATTTGGCCGTGGTTCACCAACCTCTGTCCCATTGGTCAACTCCTTTGGAGTTGGATAAGGCTCTTATTCCTCGTCACTCCATCATAAAGGAATTCCAAAAAGGACACGTTCACTATTTGGCAGAAGTCCTAGAACAACCCACCTTATTACCGAAGGTCATGGCTGCCCTGGAGAAAATGAGGCAACCAGAACTCTTTCTATCCTTAGAGATTTGGCTTTGGTATGTACCATTCGATTACTTTTACTTTTTTCTTTTTTTTTTTTTATATATCCTTTTTTTATATACCTTTCTATTATTCTCGTCATAATGCACTTGTTTATCACTTTTACGTAAGCCATCCAAGATGTTTTCGTGGCCGAGAAGTGGGTAAAAGATGCTCGGAATGATGCTAAGACTGAAGCCAGTATCAGGATCGAGACTGAAAAAACCCTTGGCTTGGTCGAACAGGAGAAAAAAGAGATTGCTGACAAGTTGGTAAAAGAAGGGAAATTGAGGAGGAGCATTGAGGCTAGACTTAAAACAGCTGAAACCAAAGTGAAGGATCAGCGCAAGCAACTCCAAAACAAAGGAGTGGAACTAGCCTCTGCTCAACAAGAAATTCTAAGCTTGAAGGATGAGTTAGTCAGGCTAAGGAAGCGGCTTGCACCATTAAAGAAACTGTGGAGGTCTCATCAATGGCCTTCTTCAACAAGGGGGTCGAAGAGACGAAAATCCAACTGGTTGAAAAACTTGCTGAAGTGTGTAGGGACTACTGCCAACAGGTATGGTCAGAAGCCCTTAATGTGGCAGGTGTCCCTGTTACTTCTGAATGGATAAAGGTCGAGAATGTAGGGTATCTCTCAGATATCCATGCAATTGAAGCCGTCCCTCCTCTTCCAACCGTTATCGTTTCTGAGACCGTGCTTCCTACACAGCCATCCACTGTCCAAGATCCTCTCCCACCCGCTAAAGTATCTGCAGGCTCTAACCAAGTGGCGAAACAAGGTAAGAAGACTGGTAAAGGTGTGAGCAAGACGTCTAGTCAAGAGAACCCTTAACCAGGGGCTAAGGACAAAGGAAAACAAGTTACGAGCTTGTCCAATATTGAAATTTCAAATGCTCTAGAAGCCATCAAAGAAGTCGCTCCCCAATCTAAAGAGAGTGAGGTCAAACCCAAGGGATCTGAAGATAAAACAAATGAAACAGTAGCCAAGTCCAAGGAAGACCCTCCACCAAAAACCAAGGCGTAAACTAAGACTTCTTCACCTCCATGGCCCTATTTGTAATAGCTTTAATTTACCCTAGGCTTATTTTTGCTATTTTGTCTACATTTCTTTTTCACAGTGTAATTACACAATTTCATAATAACAAGTTCAAGGTTTTTATCTTTCATTCCATCCAGATCTCTTTTAACGGGGATGCCTAACTCTTTATCTTAATGCAACTTATATACCCGTTATAATACAAAATACCTACATGATATGAACGGTTTGGTGTTCAATTGAATAGGATAAGTCTCAATACAGAACTTGATAATACAGGTAACCTGTCAATGAAAATATCCCATTTCTTGAAAGGGTGAATGAACGCTTAACACAATTATACCATTAATTTGAATATGCCCATATTTTCATTTGATAACCTATATATTGGGATTATTTTCCTTCCAGGAGTAACAAGTAATAGTAAACAAACGAAAAACAAGTGAATATGCATAACTATTTATGTAATATTTAGGCATACAATGAAATATATCAACCTCGCCAAGATATGTGATCCAAGGGACCAGACATAATCGAGGTTCTGTTTGATTCTTAGAAGAACGAACTGAAGTATTAATTTTTTCAAAGTAGATGGTCTGAGGACCAGAAGTAACTAAAATTCTATTTAACACATAGCAAAAAAATATCAATTTTTACAAGGTATGTGGTCCGAAGAACTAGGCATGACCAAGTTTTTTTTTTATACTGATTTGAAGTGTTAATTTTCCCAAAGTAGATGGCTCAAGGACCAGACGCAACTAAGGTTCTATTTAACACATAGCAAAAAATATCAATTTCTACAAGGTATGTGGTCCAAGGAACCAGACATAACCAAGTTTCTATTTGATACTTAGAAAAATGATCTGAAGTGTTAATTTTCCCAAAGTAGATGGCCCGATGACCAAACGTAACTAAGGTCCTGTTTAACACTTCATAGAAATATCTATTTATCTAATGTATGTAGTCCGAGGAGTCAGGCATACCAAGTTTCAGTTTGATATGTAGAGAAATAATAACCAACGGAACACATTGTCAATAAAAATAAGATGGCAAAAAGGCTATTCATTAATAATAGTATCTTCATAGATTATTTACATTCCAAGGACATGGTACAACATGTCTATCTAGATCTTCAATATAATACGCCCTTATGTCAGCAACCGAAGTGCTACGATAAGGTCCTTCCCAATTAGGTCCTAATTTTCCCCATGCTGGGTTCTTAGTAGTACCCAAAACTTTCCTCAACACCAAATCCCCAGGTGCGAGTGGCCGTAGCTTCACATGGGAATCATATCCCTGCTTGAGTTTATGTTGATAATAAGCTAGCTGAACCATAGCATTCTCTCGCTGTTCCTCAACTAGGTCTAGACTTTTTTCTAGTAAATCGTCATTACCTCTTGGGATGAAAGAGCTCGTCCTTAGTGTTGGAAACTTCATTTCCAGAGGAATTATAGTCTCAGCTCCGTAAGTCATAGAGAATAGTGTCTCTTCGGTAGTCCTTCGAGGTGTAGTTCGATACGTCCACAAAACATATGGAAATTCTTCCACCCATCTCCCTTTAGCATCATCCAATCTCTTCTTAAGCCCATTGACTATAACTTTATTAACCGCCTCAGCCCATTCTTTTGCGAATAAGTTGGAGTGGAGTATCTATTCGTGATGCCCAAGTCACAACAATATCTCTTGAAAATTTTACTATCAAATTGCAGACCGTTATCTAAAATAAGAGTATGAGGGATCCCAAACCGGGTAACGATGTTTTTCTAGACAAATTTCTTCGCAGCCACATCCCTAACATTTGACAATGGCTCAGCTTCAACCCATTTTGTGAAGTAATATGTTCCAACAAGTAACCACTTTCCTACTACTTTCGAGAAATGCCTTACAATATCCAAACCCCATTGAGCGAAAGGCCAAGGATTAGACAGAGGATTAAGGACACCCCCTAGTTGATGGATATTAAAAGTAAATCTTTGACATTGGTCACACTTTTTTACATAGTCCTGTGCCTCCCTCTGCATGTTAGGCCACCAATACCCTTGTATAAGAGCTTTATGAGCTAGAGATCTTCTCCCAGTGTGACTTTCACAAATTCCTTCATGCAACTTTTCCAAAACTAATTCCATTGCTTCAGGGTGTATATACAACAAATATGGTTCTGAAAAAGAGCGTTTGTACAATTTCTGATTTTCAGACAGACAAAACTGAGGTGTTTTTCTACGTACTTTGTCTGCCTCAGACTTCTCCTCAGGCAAGATATCATTTTTTAGGAAAAACACTGTAGGATCCATCCAACTCGGTCCCGCTCTTATTTGATGAATCTGAATCGTGTCACTATTCATTCTAGCGGGTTTACACAAGTCTTCAATAAGGATAACCCGAGGTAGGCTTTGTGCCGAAGACATCGCAAGGGTGGCTAGGGAATCAGCATGGGTATTCATACTCCTAAAAATATGTAACAAGGTAGAAGATTCAAATTTTGACTGTAAATACCTAATCTGGGTTAGGAACTCTTGCATTCTCAGATCCTTAACCTCCAACTTTCCTTCCACCAAGC
This sequence comes from Castanopsis chinensis, assembly GCA_032878915.1. NCBI lineage: Eukaryota > Viridiplantae > Streptophyta > Magnoliopsida > Fagales > Fagaceae > Castanopsis > Castanopsis chinensis. Next base: position 32,058,710 of record JAVQMG010000132.1, read on the forward strand.
CCACCACTAGCTGCGAGTCTGAGAACATTTGCACTGTTTTTCCACCCATTTTCTGAACCATATCGATCCCTACTAGTAAGGCTTCATATTCTGCCTCATTGTTAGTGGCTGAGAACCCTAGTCTTAAGGATTTCTTAAAAGTAATTGCCTCAGGAGACACCAGAACTAGCCCTACACCAAATCCTCTTTGGTTTGTTGCTCTGTCAACATACACTTTCCAAATCGAAGGCTCCTTGCACAAGATCATGCCATCTGTTTTTTCATCCATGTCCAATCCCTTAATATTCTCTTCTAATGAAGGCTCTACAAATTCCGCCACCAGATCAACAAGAATTTAGCCCTTCATAGAGGTGCGAACCATATACTTGATATCAAAAGCCCCTAAAATAGTACCCTATTTAGCAATCCTTCCCATGTAGTCAGCATTTCGAAGTATAGACTTGAAAGGAAGTTGAGTTAGAACAACCACTATATGAAATTGGAAGTAGTGGGGAAACTTACGTGTAGTATGCACCACTGCTAGGATCACATTTTCTAATGGTAAGTAATGCATCTCAGCCTCATGTAAAGATTTGCTTACATAATACATTGGCCTTTGTATACCATTACCAACCTGTATCAGAACCAAACTAACAGCATGACTAGCCATAGCAATATATGCAAACAAAACTTCATCAACTTCTGCCCGAGACATAATAGGTGGTCGCGAAAGATACTCGTTAAGCCGTTGAAAAGCTAAAGTGCACTCCTCGGTCCATTCAAATCTCTTTCACTTATTTAGCAACTTAAAGAAAGGCCTGCACCTATCCGCGGACTGAGAATTAAACCGGTTGAGGGCAGCAGTCATCCCTGTCAGCCTTTGAACATCTTTGGGATTCCGAGATGGCTGTAGGCTATTAATTGCCTTGACTTGCGCAGAGTTAACTTCAATTCCTCGTTGAGTTACCATATAACCTCAAAATTTACTGGATCCCACCCCAAAAAAACATTTGGATGCATTAAGACGCAACTTGTACCTCCTTAGCATTTGAAAAGTATCATTCAAATCTTCTATGTGCATGGAAACCGTCTTACTTTTCACTACCACATAATCCACATAAACTTCAATAGTCTTTCTTAACTGTGGCTCAAACATTCGGGTCATCATCCTCTGATAGGTAGCCCCTGCATTCTTCAAACTAAAAGGCATTACCTTATAGTGATAGTTCCCTTTAGGAGTGACAAAGGCAGTCTTCTCCTGATCATCCACAGCTAAAGGTATTCAGTGATAACCTTGAAAAGTATCCAGGAAACTCATCCGAGGATGTCCAACAGTGGCATCCACCAACTGATCTATACGAGGCATTGGGAAAGAATCTTTAGGGCAAGCCTTGTTTAAATCGGTGAAGTCTACACACACTTTCCACTTCTCATTCTTTTTCTTCTTCACTACTACTGTGTAAGCCAACCATTCAGGATAAAACACTTTTTTGATAGTACCAGCCTTTTTTAGCTTAAGTACCTCTTTCTTGACGGCCTCAAAATGCTCTTTAAATGAGAGCCGAGGTAGTTACTTCTTTGGCACCATAGCCAGATTGGTATTCAAATGATGACAAATGAAACTTGGATCAACCCCGGAGGCTTCATAAGCATCCCATGCAAATACTTCTACATTTTTATTCAGAAACATAACCAAATCTGCCTTCTCTTGAGGTGGCAACAGAACCCCCACCTAAAAGAATTTTTCAGGATCATCCTCTATAAGAATGTTCCCTAAATCTTCACATGCTGGTTCTTCCACTGCTACTACCCCGGGCATGGCCAGAGACATTGATTGCTATGGGCCCCCTTCAGCTGAGGCCTAGGAGCCCCTCTCAGACTGATGTAAAATCGCAGTTGTCATGCACTGTCTAGCCATAGATTGACTCCCAACTAATTCCTCAATTTGATCCCCAGATGGGAACTTTACCTTCAAATGCAAAGTTGAAGAAATTGCGCCTAAAGCATGAAGCCAAGGTCTTGCAACAATGGCCATGTAGGGAGAATAGGCATCCACCACAATGAAATACACCTCCACAATCTTGGAACCTAATTGCACTGGTAACCTAATTTGACGCATCGGTATAACAGCTTTCCCTTCAAAGCTTATCAGTGGTGAATCATAAGTCGTCAAATCTGCAATCTTTAATTTCAACCCATTGTATAAGTCAGGGTACATAATATCCGCCTCATTGCCTTGGTCCACTATCACCATCTTTACATCATAGCCCCTTATTTTCAGCATAACCACTAAAGCATCGTCATGAGGTTGGATGGTTCTAATCTTATCTTCTTCCGAGAAACTCAGAGTAGGTGGGACTTTCCCTTTAATCCTCTTCGGCTTAGAGCTAGACTCCTCGGCAAGGGTTCGTGCTACAGACATCACCCTGGAAGGATGAGATCCAGTCCTCCCAAGAGCAGCAAAAATAACATTGATGGTACCCAGGGGAGGCCTTGATGAAGTATTGCCCTAGTTCACCGAGCCTGAATGGTCCTCTAGCCCATTAGGCCAATACAAAAATTGTTTTAACCTTCATCCTTAACCAACTGTTCCAAATGATTCCACAGAGTCATGTAATCCTCAATGGTATGACCCCTCTCTTGGTGATACTGGCAATGAAGACTCTGATTGCGCCTCATGGGGTCCCCCGCCATCTTGTTGGGCCACTTGAAGTATGGTTCATTCTTGATTTTCTCCAATAGCTGATGCATTGGTTCTTAGAATACCGTGTTAACCACTTGAGGAGTGGTCGGATCGGATGGTCCAGCCAAATCTCTTCGGGACCTATTTTTGTTGTATTTGTCCGACCTGAAATCCCTCCTCTCTTGAGGGATAACCTTCACCTTTCCCTTACCTTGCTGTTGATCTTCCTCAACCCGTTTGCACTCATCTATGCGATCCATGAGCCGACGCATACTCCTTACCAGTTTTTTGGTCAAAGATTTCCTCAAGTCGTGCTCAGTAGGAAGTCCAACCTTGAAAGTCTTTATTGCTACATCGTCAAAATTACCATCGATCTAATTGAACATCTCTCAATACTTGTCAGAATATGTTTTCAAGGTCTCCCCTTCTCTTATGGCCATGGACAATAATGAATCCAGAGGTCGAGGAACTCTACTGTAGGTGACGAAACGTGAACCAAATGCCCTAGTGAGTTCCATGAAGGAATTAATAGAACCTGCCCTTAAGCCATTAAACCACCTCATTGCAACAGGTCCTAAGCTAGAAGGGAAGACTTTGCACATTAAAGTTTCATTCTTGGAGTGTACCGTTATTCTTTAATTGAAATGACTCACATACTCTACTGAATCCGTGCGGCCATTATAAATGGTGAACATAGTTTGGGTGAATCGTCGTGGGAGTTTCCTTTTCTCCACCTTACGTGTGAAAGGTGACTTAGAGATTTGGTGCAATGCCCTACTCATAGCATCATTTCCCAAGCCTCTATAGGAAGACTTCTTGTTCTTATAATCATGAAAATAATCCTCCTCGCAAGAGAAAGACTCACTAGGAGGAATTCTTGACCTGGGCCTGTAATTGCTACCCTAGGAATCTTTAGAAGAAGGATCAGATAAAGAGGGAGTTCGTCTTCACCTCTCACAACATAGCTTCTTCTTTAAAAGGTCAATCTCCTTCTACATGGCCTTAGCATTTTCCTCGTGAGGGATTCTGCTTCCACCTCGTAAACGATTCCTGCCGATGTGCCTTGTATGCACACTGCCTTCTCGAACTCTTTCCTGCTCAAGATGCAGGAAATGATCCTTATGCTGGGACCCTATAAACTCTGCATGGTGTGCACTTGAGCCGGCCATACTGTTACACTTCTTAAAACACAAGATTTTCTACAGACGACACAAATTGTGAATTGCAAGGTCACAATTTATGCCTAAACCCAATAGTGCAAATGGAATAAGCCTAAAAAGCCCAATACAATAAAATTTGTAGAGAGTGGGCTTGAAATTTAGGTTTCAGGGATGTTGGATAATAAAGATAATGAACTAGTTTACCACATCACGTAAGATGAACTATTATGTAACAGAATCTCTCCTCGAACATAAGCCGAGAACAATTTATATTATCCTTCCTTCAATAGATTACAATTGAGGATGATGGTGTGTACCATCCTTTTTTCTAATTCTTCCCTCCATTTCTCTTGAATGCCCTCCTTTTTCTTTTATATTCTTCTCCTTTTTATCTTCATCATCCACGTATGGATCAGATCACTAATGCAGCTACTTGTCCCATCCACTTATGACTTGATTTTTTGGCGGAGGGTCTTCCTTGAACTTGGCTACTGTTTCCTTTGTTTTATCTTCAGACCCCTTAGGTTTGACCTCACTCTCTTTAGATTGGGGAGCGACTTCTTTGATGGTTTCTAAAGCATTTGAAATTTCAGTCTCGGACAAGCTCGTAACATGTTTTCCTTTGTCCTTAGCCCTTGGTTGAGGATTCTCCTGACTAGACGTCTTGCTCACACCTTTACCAGTCTTCTCATCTTGTTTCGCCACTTGGTCAGAGCTTGCAGATACTTTAGCGGGTGGGAGAGGATCTTGGATAGTGGATGGCTATGTAGGAAGCGCGGTCTTAGAAAATAAAAACGGTTGGAAGAGGAGGGACGGCTTTAATTGCATGGATATCTGGGGGATATCATACAGTCTCGGCCTTTCTCCATTCAGAAGTAACAGGGATGCTTACCACATTAAGGGCTTCTGCCCATACCTGTTATCAGTAATCCCTACACACTTCAGCAAATTCTTTAGCCAACCAGATTTTCGTCTTTTCGACCCCCTTATTAAAGGAGGCCATTGATGCGGCCTCCATAGTTTCTTTAATGGTGTGAGCCACTTCCTTAGCCCGAGCTAACTCGCCTTTCAAGCTCAGAATTTCTTGTTGTGCAGAGGCTAGCTCCATTCCTTTGTTTTTGAGTTGCTTGCGCTGATTCCCACTTGGGTCTCGGTCGTTTTAAGTCCAACCTCCGCGCTCATCCTTAATTTCCCTTCTTCTACCAGCTTGTCAGCAAGCTCTTTTTTCTCCTATTCGACCAAGCCAAGGGTTTTTTCAGTCTCGATCTTGATACTGGCTTCAGCCTTAGCATCATTCTGAGCATTTTCTACCCACTTTTCGGTTATGAAAACCTCTTGGATGGCTTATGTAAAAGTGATGAATAAGTGCATTATGACAAGAATAATAGAAGGTATATAAAAAAATGTATGTATATACATATATATAAAAGTAAAAGTAATCGAATGGTACATACCAAAGCCAAATCCCTTTTTACGGATAGAAAAAGTTCTGGTTGCCTCATTTTCTCCAGGGCAGCCATGTCCTTCTGTAATAAGTTAGGTTGTTCCAAGACCTTGGCCAAATAGTGAGCGTGCCCTTTTTGAAATTCCCTTATGGTAGAGTGGCGAGGAATAAAAGCCCCATCCAACTCCAAAGGAGGTGACCAATGGGACGGAGGTTGGCGAACCTCGGCCAAATCATAGCTCTCCCTACTCTCTACGGAGGAGGCTCTTGTCTAGCCCTTCACCGTCTTCTGTTGTTTCTGTTTTTTCTGATGGGCTAATTCCCCTTCCTCAATCTCGTCCGCCTTTTTCTTCCTTTTTTTTAGGTTGGGGTTGGGAAGAAAAGGACCTGGAAGAGGAGGAAGGGGTGGGAGATTGGCGGGGGCTTGGGATCCTGAAGTGCCCTTTATGGTGGCCTGCTTATCTCTTGTAGAAAGAAGAGCCCTCAAACTTTTGCTTGGTTAAAGAGACATTTCTTCTTCTTCCTCAACTCTGCTATCTACACGCGAAACTATGAAGCCTTTTATGCCAGAACCCTCGGCGGATTCGTTTTCTTCATCTGAGAGGTTAACAATGTGGCCCTCTGTAGGTTTCTCTGCTTCCTCAAGTCGGAATTGGTTTATTTCCTCTTCAAGGGACAAGCGTGAAGACGTGGATTCTTCTCGGACAGCTGCTTTAAGTTGCACAGGCGGAGGGACTGTTGTTATTGGGCTTACACAGAGAATGACAGAGGGATCGTCTGGCAAATCATGTAAGGCAAGGAATCCTGTTTTTGAGACGTCTATCCTTCAACGTCTTTTGTCACCAACGATAATTGTGTTGCCGATGTCTTGGAAAATGGTTGACAGAGGCTCGTACCCAAAGATGATAGGCTACCCTCACCTGCCTGTTTTCGCTCACAAATACCTTGGATCTTAAGACTTTATTGAGGTCTGCGATGTTAGATAGGCTCAAACGGGGCGATATGTGCTGTTTATCTACAAAGACATCCGATAAGCTAAACATGGTTAGACTAACAATAGATGTTAAATAAAGAGAAAGTAAACTACAATATGAATTTAAATGATAAAATTAGAAGAACTAAACCCCATGCCAAGGGACCTAAAACTCTATGGAATCACACCTGGTGTTCCCTCTATGACTGGGCAATGAGAACCGTCGTACCACTTCTCAGAGACAATTACATAGTCATCCTTCATACCTTTGTTAGATTTTGGGAAGACACGATATGAGTCTAACGATGTTAGACCTTGACGTAAGGTAATACCCTACGCCTTTAAGTTTGTGACACTCATACATATGGACAACATCGTGCCATGTGAGTCTCAAACTCATTTGCTCATTGAGAGCGTCGACACAACCTAAGATTCTAAATATGTTATGTGTACACTGGTCTGGGAATAATTTATGACTACAAAGGTATTCACTGGTTACATTCTTCATGGGAAGTGTCATTCCTCCTTCTAAAAACGCAATTATGGGAATGGCAACTTCTTCTTCGTTCCTATCGTCGGCTATGGCTTCTAGGGCACGATACCTCAAACTAACTTCTTGGGAAATGTGGTATTTGGCTCGAAAACCATCCATTCTGGCGTTAGTATCTACTAAACATTTGAACCTACCCATTTGATTGAAGTAAGAGGGAAGATTTAGAAAGGAAAGGGGGTATAGTTAATGGCCAAGGAGAAAGAGAATTTAAAAACCTGAAAACTTACGAGAAAAGGTGTAGACGACTCTTCAAGAACTTCTTGGGAGTTATGAAGGTGAGAAATTCTTAAAGCTGGTTGATTTTCGGAGTAATGAAAAAATTGCAACTTCCCAAGCATTTTATATGAAAGGCGGCATTGAGGGGGAGTTATCCCGTTCAAAATTCAAGAAGGAAATCCAGACCGTTGGATGTGCGTCTGACTGTTGGATGTGGAAAACAGAGCGTTACTTGAAGCAATTAATAGGGGTGTCGTGGATTTCGAGAAGGCATAAATAATTTTTTAAGGAGGGGGTTGACGTTTGCACGTATAACAGTTTGGGAAACATGTGAAAGTTGTGGTATTGAGTCAAAATTTCAATTTTCTCCTTGGATGGGAAGGAAAATTGAAATTTTGAGGGGCTATTGTGAAGGCTAAAGTTTAAGGCATGTTCTTGGGCTTGAGCCTGACACGAGGGTATTAGCTTGTCCGAAGAGGTTTAGTGGTAGTAACGAGATCAAATTTAAAAACCCACAAGCAAACTGTTGGGATAGAAACTGCTGGAAATAGTTTGAGGAGGGGCATCTCCTCAGCTAAATGAAATGCAGATCGTATGATATGCCATGATATTTAGAAGGAGATTCTAGAAGGTCTTGTAGATGACGATTTGTTCCACAAGGGCACAGAGAGGAAGACAAGTGAGAAATATCTTAGAAAAAGCTGCTACCACCGTATTAAAGACTCTGCACCTACCTCTCTGGCCGCATTAATGAGGAAATGACATCTGAACAGTGGTGACCAGTCTTACAGCTATTGTTTGAAGACTTTAAGAGGGCGGTGGATGGGATAAGTATCTGCATTGGTGATCTGATCTATACGAGGACGATGGAGATAAGAAGGAGAAGAATATAAAAGAAAAAGGAGGGCATTCAAGAGAAAGGAGGGGAAGAAATAGAAAAAAGGACGGTACACACCACCATCCTCAATTGTAATCTATTGAAGGAAGGATAATATAAACTGTTCTCGGCTTACATCTGAGGAGAGATTCTGTTGCATAATAGTTCATCTTACGTGATATGGTAAACTAGCTCATTATCTTTGTTATCCAACATCCCTAGAACTTAGATTTCATGCCCGCTCTCTACAAATTTTATTGTATTGGGTTTTTTTGGGTTTATTCCCTTCGCACTATTGGGTTTAGGCACAAATTGTGACCTTACACTTACCTAAATTTAATACTACTTATAATATTTTTTCCCCTAAATTTAATAGATTGTGTGGTGATTTTTATTTTATTTATTTATTGAGAAACATTTGGTGATTTTTATTGAGTATATGTAATTGTTTTTTTTTTAGTTTATAGGTTATTAATATTAGGTTTTTAGTATTTTGCACTCATTAACTCACTTGACACAAAAATTAAAAAACTTAAGTAGACACATGGCACATACTTAAGTGGATAATTATGGTATGGTCCCTGTATAAATTTAGACACGTGCAAAATTGAATTATAATTTCAAATTCTAATTCAACTTTCTCTAAGTTTTACCTATTAATATATATATATATATTGTTAAATATTAGCATTGATACACCATTTTGAATATGCTAATATGGATACGGAAGCGAAAGTATAAAGTATAGAACATAATAACATATGTGGGTTACGTTGTTCAACCTAACGGTCTACATCTACGGAGGAAACCCTAAAAGGCTACATCAATAATATATTAGTGTAGTAAAAATCCTGTGTTACAATGAATCATAATATATGTATATATAGTAGATTCAACCCTACACTAATAGACTTTTAGTACAAGTAGGAGACTTGTAGGAGACTTGGTTTACACACAAAATAAAATTAGGCTTGGGCTTATACTAATGGGCTAATATATCTCTAACATATATAGACTCCTCGTTTTCTATACTAAATTAATTAATTTGGCACACAAAAATTGAAAATTTTAGATTAGACGAGACACATGATACAAAATTAAACTCTAATTGAAATTCAATTTTTACACTAAATTAACTCACTTGGCACAAAATTCTAAAATTTAGATTATATGAAATATGTCACGTAAAATTAAACTCTAATTGAATTTAAATTTAAAATTTAATTGAATTTTCTCTCTGCTTTACCTATTATTATATATATATAGATGACTTATAAACTTAAATTGTTATTAGCTCTACAAAAAAAAATGCTCATAAATATAAAATCATTAAATTTTTTTTTTGTTTATTTATATTAGACTTCTCGTTTTTTATACTAAATTAATTCATTTGGTACAAAGCTTAAAAAAACTTAGATTAGACGGGACACATGTCGCAAAATTAAACTCTAATTAAAATTCAATTTTTACATTGAATCAACTCACTTAGCACAAAAATTTGAAAACTTAGATTAGATAGGACACGTGACGCAAAATTAGACTTTAATTGAATTCCAATTTAAAATTTAATTAAATTTTCTCTCAATTTTACCTATTATTATGTATATAGATATATAAATTGGCTCCACATATTAATTTTCACCTTATGAGTTCTTTAGAAAGCTATGAATACTTTCTTTTTCTTTTTTTGTCTTGAGCAGAACTCTTAAGCCAGACAACCACATAACTCCTCTTCTTCGTCTTGATTCTTTTTTGTGATTGTGTCCAATACCTCTAATTCTTTTGTGTCCAGTACCTCTATTGAAAGACTACTAGAAAAGACTTCCCGGGTCATAGCATAAAAATACATCTATAATTTTAACAAGTTTGACGGTTCTGGGTTTTAGATGCACTTTTAACTAACTTATTAATGTTTCAGAATGTTGTAGAGTCAATTAGTATGTAACATAACTCTTTTTTATTTCAAATCTAAAATAAATAAATAAAAAGTAATAGAACTCCCGTATACAAAGCCATAGAAAATGACCAATGAGTTTTTTATTTATTTTCTATAGTTTGGATCTTTCTTAGACTTCCTACCTTATTATTATTATTATTATTTTAGAACCATCTTCGAATAAATAGTGATGGACTTTTAATTGTTGAAAAAACTATAGGTAAAACATAATCTAAGCACATTACAATGGGGCATTCTTATGTGTCTAGTAAAAAAAATAATTCATTTACCTTATAAAACAAAATCTCTAAAAAAGGACTTATTAAACAATACATTTTTATGATTCTAAAAAAAATACATTTTTATTATTAAAAATACCAAACACGTTATAAATAAATGAAGGATAATAGTTACAAACAATAAAATTCAATACAAATTATATTTTATAATAACACTAATTAAAGTACTGTAGTAAAAATATTGTAGAAGCAACCCATCTGTTTTTGATTTTTCAGGTATGCTTGCTTCTTTAGCTGAGTCATCCCTCCCTTTCGTCTGTCGCAAGGGTTCTTCCTAGAGTTCATTTCCTTTTTCCCTCCCAACACTGCCATGGATCACACAGTGGTGGAGGGACTGTCCAATCTCTGCCTCACAAAAGAGGAAGAAAAGGAAATATCCATTAAATCGAGATGCAAATCAAATCTATTGGAAGAATGTTCGCTTAGTCTATTTGGTTGTCTACTGGCGGACAGAAACCAAAACCTAAAAGCGCTGAAGAACATGATGCGGATGGCGTGGAAGATGAGCTCGAATTTACAGATCGTGGATGTGGACATTATGCAATTCAGATTTAGATTGGAGTATCAAATGAAATGGGTTGAACAAAATGGGCCGTGGAACTTCGATAATTATCTGCTATTGTTGTGCAAGTGGTGAAGGGGGCTCTCAGCTACAAATATAAATTTTAGTCATTCCCCTTTTTGGGTACAAATATGAGGACTCCCCTTTGAACTTATGTCAGATGAAATTGGCAGAGAGTTTGAAAATAACATAGGAAAGTTCATCGAAGTAGACTGGCGAGCAAGACAGTCGAATCAATCAAAATTTATGAGAATTAGAGTGGATCTCCAATTAAACAAGCCTCTCAAAAGAGGGGGTAAGATTGCTAGTGTGAAAGGAGAAAAATTCTGGGTAAGCTTCAGGTATGAAAGGCTCCCAACCTTTTGTTTTCAATGTGGGAGGCTGGGTTATGATGAGAAGCATTGCAAAGAGCCCCCAGACCAACAAAACCCCAAGTAATACAGTGAATAACTCCGAGCTCAAGGAAATCCAAAGATGGGAATGGAAAAAATCAAGGTCAACCAGCAGTGGAGACCGAGAAGAAAGTAGTGAGGATCGGTTCCAAGGAAATAAATTAGCCATAACGAAACTCTCCTCTGCTTCAGTGTCCGACGGTGGCGATGGTCCTTCAGGTAGTAAAGGAAACCGGAAAATTTCAAATTCAAGAAGCTTTGAATAGCATGACGTTAACGAGAGAGACAGAGAGCAGGGCGTCACACGAGGGCACTCTACTTGGATGGAATAGGCCATTAATGAAGTGTCAGAAGCACGTGACTTGAACAATTACCCATTCACTGGTTTCCTGCATGGCTTAAAGGAGAATAAGGACGCTGATGATGCACTTTCGTTAGTGGGCCAGCAAGCCCATTCAAAAAAGAAGAAATGGAGGTCAATAGCCCAATTAAACTCATAGCTGACCAAATGGAGGAAAAGGAAAGCATGCTTAAGGCCACAAGCCAAGGAATAGAAGGAAAAATAAAAGCAACGGCCCGATGAGGGAGAAAGGTAAAAATAAAAGCCTAAGTAAAGATGCCCAACATTTAAGTAGTGGATCCAAGAGAGTGGGAAGATAAGTTTTTGAAGAAGAAGCAATGCTTAGCAACAACTGAGGACCAGGACCAACATGATGTGGGATCGGCGATGGATACAAGGCAGCACCATCGGGAGCCATGAATCCCATAAGTTGGAACTGTCAGGGACTTGGGAACCCTCGGTCAGTTTTAGCGACGATGGAATCCCAAAATAGTGTTTTTGATGGAAACAAAAGCAAGAACTTAAAGAATGGAAAGAATGAAAAATAGAATAGGGCTAGCAAATGGTCTCATAGTTCCTTGTGTAGGCCGAAAAGGGGGTCTAGCTATGTTGTGGGCTAAAGAGATTGACCTAGAAATTAAGAGCAACTCTCAGAACCATATAGATGCTATAATCAATGACACAGAGAAGAGTTTCAAATGGAGGTTGACGGGCTTCTACGGCCACCCGAAGACCCACCATAGGTATGAATCTTGGCACCTATTAGCTTTCCTGAATAATGAATTGCATCTCCCATGGTTATGTCTAGGAGATGTCAATAAAATATTATCCAACTTTGAAAAGCAGAGGGGGCCATTCGGTCTCAACAACAAATGGATGAGTTTAGAAGGGTAGTTGATTATTGTGCTTTCCAGGATTTAGGCTACTGTGGCTCCGATTTTATCTGGTGTAACATGCAAGGAGGGGAAAACATAATATATTTAAGATTAGATAGAGCCTTTGCCAACTTAGAATGGACTGAAAAATTTGGGAGAATGAAAGCACATCATTTTGTCACATCATTTGGTCAATTCAACATCTAACCATAATGCTTTGCTTATATCTGATTCAACAATCCAACACCAAACCCGAGCTAAGCACTTCCACTTTGAAGTGACGTAGACAAAGAATGCAGAATGTAAAGCCGTTATTGAAAATGCATGGGGAATGAATCTTGATCACAGTACTCTTGAGGGAATTATGACTAATCTTAGTGGCTATGCCGCAGAGCTAATGAATTGGACTTCAAAAGTGTTTAGGCAGATTCCAAAGAAGATACAGGAAAAAAGAGATGCTCTGAACTCCCTGACCTTACAAGATAAGGACGGATTGCTATGCGCTGAGATTAATTACCTAAGATGGGAAATCAATGACCTCGTTGATGATGCGGAGTTTTACTGAGGTCAAAGAGCCAAAGCTCCCTGGCTTAAAGAAGGCGACAAAAACACCAGGTTCTTCCATGCCTAAGCTTCAAAGCGGTGCAAGCAGAACACTATATTAGGGATTTGGGATTACCAAGGCCGATGGTGTGATGGAAAGGATAGTATTGCTCAAGCTGCCATTGACTACTTTGAAAACCCTTATACATCGGCTTCCCCATCGGGGATAGATGAGGTAACTGCTGTTATCCTTACCGAGTGACTAAAGACATGAATGAAAGCCTAAACAGAAATTTCACTAGGGAGAAGGTTGCTACTGCTCTCAAACAGATCTACCCCATTAAAGCGTTGGCCCCGATGGTATGTCTGCTATTTTTTATCAGAAATATTGGAGCATTGTGGGATGTAGCATCACTAATATGGTCATAAATGTTTTTAATAGTAATATGTCTATGGCATGCCTTAACAAAACCAACATTGCCCTCATTCCCAAAGTAAATAATCCCAAAAAAATGACTGATTTTCGACCCATGAGTCTGTGTAATGTAGTTTATAAACTCATATCTAAAACTATTGCCAATAGATTTAAGGCTCTTCTCTCTCATATCATTTCAGAGAACCAAAATGCTTTTACTCTTGACAGGTTAATTACTAACAATGTACTTGTGGCTCTTGAGTTAATGCAATTTCTAAATCACAAAAATGCAGGGAGGGATGGCTATATGACTACCAAACTTGATATGGGTAAGGCTTTTGACAGAGTCGAGTGGTGCTTTATACAAGGAGGTTATGGAGAAATTGGGGTTTAGTTCAAAGTGGATAAATCTTGTAATGAGGTGTGTTTCTTCGGTCTCATACTCAATTATTATAAATGGGGCTGCTTGTGGAAACATTATTCCTGCACGAGGGCTTCGGTAAGGGGACCCCCTCTCCCCGACTCCCTTCCTCATTTATACTGAGGGGCTTTCTGCACTCATTCATAAGGCAGCCTGAAATCAGCTTTTGATAGGCACCTCTATTTGTAGGGGTTGCCCAAGAGTCACCCATATTCTCTTTGCGGATGACAACATTTTTTTTCTACAAAGCTAGTATAGGGAAGAGCTGGGAGCTAAAGCATATCCTTCAAAAATACGAGGAAGTCTTGGGCTAGAAAGTTAACACTAACAAGTCCTCAATTTTCTTCAGTCCCAATACAGCACAAGAAGCCAAGGATGAGATCTTGGCTACCTTAGGCCTAATGCAAGATACTAGACACACAGGGTACCTGGGCCTCCCATCCTTTGTTGGTAGATCGAAGAAACAGGTGTTTGCTATCCTAAATGAGAGAATTGGGCAAAAGCTTGCCTGCTGGAAGAGCAAACTCCTATCTATGGGTAGGAAAGAAATCCTCATTAAAGCGATAGCACAAGCAATTCCTACATACACTATGGGTTGCTTCCTCCTTCCCCAAAGCTTATGCGATGAATTTGAAAGTATGATGAGGAATTTTTGGTGGGGCCAAAGGTAGCAAGAAACTAAAATGTGTAAAGTTAGTTGGTAAACAATGTGTAAACGGAAAGCTTATGGTGGTATATGTTTCAGGAATTTGCAAGCTTTCAACAAAGCAATGATAGCAAAGCAACTATGGCGAATCCTTTAAAACCCAAACTCTCTAGTGGTAAGGGTTCTCAAATCTAGATACTTCCCTACTGGGTATGTTCTAAATGCAAAACTTGGTAATTCCCCACCGTATGGAAAAGCATCCACAACAGTCTTGAAGTTATAAGAATGGGAACTCAGTGGAGAGTGGGAAATGGGTAACTAATCCATATCTGGGATGACAAATAGCTGCCAACCCCATCTACCTACAAGGTCATCTTGCCCCCAAATGATACCCCCCAATTCCCAATGGTCTCTTCTCTCATTGACCCAATGACAAAGTGGTGGACAGTGAACACAATAAGGGCTTCCTTCCTTCCCTTTGAAGCAGATACAATCCTGAGGATACCCTTAAACCAAGGCCTCCCTAAAGATAAAATAATCTGGATTGGAAATAGTTGCAGGGTCTTCACCGTCAAAAGTGCCAACCATATAGCCCATAATTTGCTGGAAACAAATAAGAGAGAAGAATGCCCAAATGGAAACCCTTGCACACCAGTTTGGAGGAAGTTCTGGCGCCTTAATCTCCTAGCAAAAATCAAAATTTTTGCTTGGAGAGCATGCATCAATGGTCTACCTACAATGGAGGCCATAAACTGTAGTGGGATGTTTGTAAAAGTGAAGCAGAAAGTTTAGACCATGCCCTTCTCGACTGTGCTTTCTCATCTTCGGTTTGGTGTCTTTGGCCTGAGAACCCACTGCACACTCATGGTATTAAAAAATCCTTCCTAGACTCTGCAATCTTTATTCTTTCCCGCAACACTCCAAGACTTGGAGCTTTTCTTTACCATTGCTTGAG
Source organism: Castanopsis chinensis (assembly GCA_032878915.1). NCBI lineage: Eukaryota > Viridiplantae > Streptophyta > Magnoliopsida > Fagales > Fagaceae > Castanopsis > Castanopsis chinensis. The sequence continues at coordinate 32,073,979 of JAVQMG010000132.1, forward strand.
CTATTTGGTTTAATAGAAACAGGATTATACATGAGGGTTGTGGGCTCCCTCCTAAGCAGGTGTGGCAATTGGCTAAAAGTAGTGTTGATGACTTTGCTTGCTTTGCCATATTGGACCTCAGCCAAATTAGAACACTCCCATCCAGCTGGGTTCCTCCTCCCCCTGGAGTTCATAAAATAAATGTTCATGGGGCATCATCAGATTTGGACAGTTTCTTAAGTGTTGGTGTTGTCATTAGAGATTGTATGGGTCAAGTTATGGTTGCTCTTTGTAAACCTCTTCAAGCTTGCTTCCCTGTTGAGCTTACAAAGATCATTGCTATGGAGCAAGGTGTTCTTTTAGCTCAGGAGCTTCAACTGTCTCGGGTCATTATTGAATCAGTCTCTCTAAATGCCATTCAAGCAATCCATGATACAGCCACGGGTAACAACTTTGGGCACCTTTTTCTTCTTCTTTGTTTTAGGTAAAAAAGTTATGTAAATCTTTCAGGCTAGTGACCCACGAGCTTGCTCAACATGCTAGAAGATCATAACTAAGCACCTTTGGAAAGGAGTTACGCCTCTTATTGTATCCTCTTTTCTTCAATCTAAAATGATGTAATGTGCTGTTTTTGCCCTACATTGCAGTGCATTGCGGGCTGCTCTGTATGACTCTTTTATTTGGTTTAATTCCAAATCATTTCCCCTTCAAAAAAAAAAAAAAAAAAAAAAATAAAGTACTAACAAGTAACAACATACAATAGAAGACTTTTCATTTCAATTCATCAAAGTTCCATTTATTTTTTTTCTCCAAAAAAAAAAGTTCCATCTAATTTTAGGAATACATGATTTAGATTTTAGGAAAAGAAAATGAAATGAGAATTTTTTTTTTCTTCTTCTTTGTTTTAGGTAAAAAAGTTATGTAAATTACGCTATAACAAATTTATCAATATAACCAGTAACATTTTTTAGTAAATTTCATTCAAAATTTAATTTAATGTTGGACAAAATAAATTTTTATTATGCATTAAATGAGCTTGTTTCAAGATGGCGAGCAATTTCAAGTTAAGCTAGTTAGTACAAAAGTAAACCATTTATTCATCATGTTATAGCCCATAAGGCCCAATCTACACTAAAAGTCCGTTTGTGAACAATTTATTTAGCTAAAATTGATTTTTTTTTGCTAAATGTACTGTAAATAAAATAAAAAAGTAACTGAAATAGTATAGTGAGACCCATAAATAGTATGAAAAAATGCAATGAGATCTATGAATAATAGCAAAAATAAGCTAAATAGTAAAAAAAACTAGCTTTTAAAGTTAATGCCAAACACAACCTAAATGCTAATTTATGGAAAAAAAAAATGTATTGTATTTGTATTCATACTAAATAGGACAAAGTTTAACTATAAAATTGGTTGTAGCGTAAGGCCACAACCTTATTTAATAAAATAAACATTATTTCATATTTTGAAAATCTAACCATTGAATTGCATGTTTTTCACACTCTTAATACACATGTTAAATTTTGTATCAATAAGATATTATGTACTATATGACTTATAAATATTTTATACATAATTATAAACTATAAAAACTTGCAATTTAAACAATTTATTGATGACATAGTTATTGATCTTTAATTTTCTAGAGATTCTGCAAGCATGAAGGATATAAGAAGAAGATGTAATCCAATTGTAGATTTGTCAAAATTGATCTCTAATAAAAAGATATTAAGTAAGATTGTAATTTAAGATTATAACAAATTTTGTAGTTAAACTTTTAATATTATCACCTTTATTGCATTGTTTGAATAAGTGAACTTAATCATTTGATGAGATCTTACTTTAATTATACCATACATACTATATAAAATAGTCATATTGTCATGATCTTCCCTTGATTGTTGTTTTTTTTTTTTTTTTTCCTCTTTTTTTGTTGAATTATACAGTGTTAATTTGTCATGTCCAAAAAAGAAAGAAAAAGAGATAAATGAAGAGAAGATGAAAGTAGCCATTTTCCAAGACAAGATTAGTATAATGATTATTTAATTGACACTATTTTAAATATATTTAGAAATCTAACATTTTTCTAAATCGTGTTAACATGATTTTAAGTGAAATTATGTTTTGAAAACATAATTTTGGCACCTAAAGTGCATTGATATTAGTTTAAAATCTTTTTCTTTTTTTTAGAGAAGTTTTAAATTAATTTAAGTGTTAACATGTGTTCAGAACATAATTTTTTAAACAAAAAAGGAAAAGATTAAATTCTCGAGTAACTTAAAAAGAAGATGGTACTAATTTGGATAAATAATATTAAAAATATACTATTATTTTGAGGTGTACGACACGCTCCTTAATGTGGGTGGGATTTCACACAATGCTCTAACGAGCAAGAAACCAGAAATTCAGCCACAAGTTCGCCTTTTTTGGCTAGTTAATGCATTGCCATCCCTTTTAACAAACAAAAAAAAAAAAGAAAAAAAAGAAAAAGAAACCAGAAATTCGTTTTCGCATGCCTGAGGCTGAGAAGCAGACAATAGAACCCAAAATAGTCGAACGTGGGGTTCGCTTGGATACCCATAAATCTTAAAGGTAAAAACCTAAATTACCAAAACATCCCTACGTAATAACAGTCCAAAATAAACAACTAAAAAACATTAGTCCATGGTAAAGGAGACGGAAAATTACCAAATTAATGTTGTCACGGACTCATGGTCACTTTTTTTTTTGCTGAATATGATTCATGGTCACTTGAGCTGCAATTATTGTAATGAAATACTATAGTTTTGGATAAATAATTTGATATGTGTTATTTATAAATTGATTAGGTAAAATAGAATTCTTTTTTCTTTTATTAAGAGCATTCACATTCGTGAGTTTTTAGCCAAATTTATTATAAAAAAACTTACTTTGCCAGTTTAGCTGATCTATTAATTATAAACAATTATATCAGTTTCAGTATTCTATCACTATTTTATTTTAATATTATTTTCTTTTTCCTCAAACAAATTTTTTAACCCATTTTTTCCTAAGGTGTGAATAAAATAAGATTTTTATTTGGTGTATTGATTGAAAAATTCTCAATAGATATATTGAGGACATTGTTCATTGTTAAGTTTTTAGGACAAAATATTGAACGTTAACGCGTGGAGGTTTCGGGTGAGTTTGGCTTTTTATTTATTTTTAATACTAAATGCAGCTTTAACTAGCATAGGAGGATGTAAAAAAAAAATCTATTTTACATTTTTAAAATTTACTTTATCTATATTATTAACTTAGTTTACAACTCACTCAACAACCCAATTTTTATTTTTACATATAATTTATTAAAATAATATAAACTACATCATCAAATAATATAAAAAGCTAATTATCATAAAGAGAGAGAGAGAGAGAGAGAGAGAGTGTGTGAGAGATTATTTTTTTATATTTATTTACAACCTTATGAATAATAAGTTGTATAAATACAAACTTCTGTTCTTAGTTGTTAACATTTTTTAGCAACCTACACCAAGATAAAGCTCAATTCAAGAAAACGGGTTGCTAAAATAGGAACTTGGAGGGTTTTTACACCCAATGCTGATACTCTTAAAATGGTATAGCTAGCAACATTGGGGTTGTAAAAAGCCACTACAACCCAAAAGCTTAAAAAAATCCACTACATTTGGGTGGGTACATTCCAATTTTTTTACAACCTTGCCTCAATGGGTTCTTATTTATAAGAACCACTGTAGCAGGTTGTAAAAGGATTTTTAATATAATAACTTTCTCTCTCCTCTTATTATTGAGTTAGATTATATTATTTTAATACGTTGTATATAAAAATAAAAATTAGAACATAAGCACTAATATTTTTGCGCAAAATGAAACGAAACGAAAGATGGTAAAATGAGTTCAAATCTCCTGTTTCACTATTCTTGCTCTACTATATATTTCACCAATAAAAAATATCACATGTTCATCTAATTTATTAAATACTAAATTTACGCAGTCTATTATTTCAATTACCTATATATGATAAGTTATTTATTTTAAAAAATTGAAATAATAAAATATATAAATTTAATATTTAATAAATTAAATAAATATATAATATATTTTTATTTGTGAAGTATATAATAGAGTAAATAGAATTGCATAAAAGATTTAGACTCTCTGGTGAGTCAAATTTATAAATAAAAAAATATAGTAAAAGCCTATGAAGGGGACCACTTGTGACCGACTAAGAAGCACCAATGTCCACAACCGAGAATAAAAGATGTTGACGAGGACAAATTAGACCAAGAAAAAAAAGTGTTTGAGACTCCAAAGTCGAGAATCTGACTAATGTCTGTGCACTCTATGCAACACATTTGTCCATTCCTAGACGCTCCATCCCTTTCAAAACTTTCCCTTTACCCAGCTCTCTCTCTCTCTCTCTCTGTCTCTCTGTCTGGGTGGAGAAAGTTGAGCAAGCAGCAGCAAAGCCGCAGCAGCAAAACAAAACACAAACACAAACCCTAAACCCTGAAACTCACTAAAAAATCTCTCTCTCTACTAAACCCAAAAAAACCCACATTTTTATTTTATTGTTTTATTTTTAGTGTCTAAGCAGGTCTCACCAATCTTTGACCTTTGTCTCCATTTCTTCTTCTTTTTGGTAAACAAAGCATAGTAGAAGAAGCAGAAGAAGAACAAACCAAAAAACAGTACCAAAGGTCCAAAACCCACTTCAATCTCTTTGAATACCAAAGCAAAAAACGCATCTTCAGCCTCATTTATTGCCCAAAAGAATCGTATATATATATATATATATATATTTTTTTTTGGGCCCTGAACTCTCTTAGTCTAAACAATGCCAAATCAAAAACCCATCTTCCAAAACCTCTTCTTTTTACTCCTTTCCTTGTCAATCTTCACCAATGTAGCTCATGTGAGCTCAAAGTCCACCATTGAGCCCTGCTCAAACTCCGACTCTTGCAACGCTGTCTTGGGCTACACACTCTACACTGACCTCAAAGTCTCCGAAGTAGCCTCACTCTTCCAAGTAGACCCCATAGCGATCCTCACATCAAATGCCATCGACATCTCTTACCCTGATGTCGAGAACCACATCCTTCCTTCACAACTCTTCCTCAAAATCCCCATAACCTGTTCCTGTGTCGATGGTATTCGAAAATCGGTCTCGACCAAGTACAAGACTCGCCCTTCAGACACTCTTTCCACGATTGCTGACTCCATATACTCGGGTTTGGTCTCGGCTGATCAGATTAGAGAGGCTAATTCGATATCTGATCCTTCGGTTCTCGACGTGGGGCAGAGCCTCGTGGTGCCTTTGCCTTGTACTTGCTTCAATGGGACCGATAATTCGTTGCCAGCTACATATTTGTCCTATGTGGTGAAGCCTGTGGACACGTTGGCTGGGATTGCTGCAAGGTATTTGACTACTATTACTGATTTAATGGATGTGAATGCTATGGGGAGCACGGCTATTAAGGATGGAGATATACTTGCTATTCCATTACCAGGTATGTTTATCAGTTTCTTTGAGTTAAGTAAAGCGTTTGATGTTTGTTCTATGTATGGTTATGTCTTTCTATGTATGTTTTGGTTGAATTTCGTGTAATATTGTAGTGCTACATTTCGAGTTAGTATTTGTTGTTGAGTTTTGTGATTTTAAGCTTTTATAAGTGAGGGAATACCTTCTTTGTAATATGTATTGTTAAACACACGATATTGTTAATATTTGTTATTGAGTTTTGTAATTTTTATCTTTACTTTTTGATAATTTAATAGTTAGCTATGAGGCTCTTGACAAACTATGTACTATGTATTAATCATGGATTTTTATTTTAAAAATGTATTTATGATGGAATTTGTGTTAAGCACACAGTATTGTTAATGTTATACCTTCCGTTCAGAATGATATGTGTATGATGAATTTGCATGTCTTGGCAGTAAAGAATGAGTGATATTTTTAGTTGTTCTGAATTTCTTTGAAATTTGCTGGTGCTTTTGTTTTGTACAATTTATGATTATTTGTTTGTAAATGATTGAGGTGGTAGGGTTCTTAGTTACTTTCTTTTTTGTATTACAGCATGTGCATCTAATTTTCCAAGATATGCCTCGGATTTCGGCTTGATAGTGCCGAATGGGAGCTATGCCATTACAGCAAGTCACTGTGTGCAGTGCAGTTGTGGGCCAGGGAACCTCAAGTGATTCAGCAGCTTTGCTTACATTTTGATTCTTTTGTTGTTAATTTCAATGTTAAAGAAGATAAAATTTCTTCTTTAGGTCTAGTATTAATCCGCTTTATTGTGTATTTATGCAGTTTGTACTGCATGCCTGCTTCGTTAGCTGTTTCTTGTTCGAGCATGCAATGTCGAAACAGTAATCTCATGGTGGGGAACGTTACATTCCAGCAGAGTAGTGCTGGTTGCAATGTGACTGCTTGTCATTATGGTGGTTACGTCAATGGCACCATAGTCACTAGGTATGGTTATCCATTATAATCTGGTGATTTATTTTTTAATCTTCTTATGTTAATCTTGAGATTCAATATCTGTAATGGAGTTACATTTGAAGGTTAAGCTGATTCATTCCAAATTATTCTGCAGTTTGTCCACATCTCTTCAACCCCGATGCCCAGGTAAAAGTTTTTGCATCCTATATTCTTACAGGGTACTTGGAATGCACATTAGAGAGGATATTATTCACTTCTTGCTGCTTAAAATTGCAATGACTACAACCACCCCACCCACAAAAAAAAAAGAAATATTTTGGCAATGTTCTTCTTGATATCTTTGTTGGTGATGATGGTATGGTGAAAAACTATGTAACAGTGGACTGTTTCTTCTCTAATGGAATTTTTTTCTGACAACCAAACCACTTGGATTTCAAAGCCTTCATGGAGAATATGCTGAACTATTAAATTCAAATAAGGTCGTATTAGGGAACCAATTAACGTTCAACAACTCACTTTACACTGAACACTTGAGTATGAATGCAGATGTAAAGTTGATATGTCTCGTTCACTTCAATGTTGAAATCTGTTGAAGTATTCACATAAAGCTTCACTTGACACTTCTATTTTTGTGATTTTATCATTGTGGCTCTTAAGTTGTTTTTGGTTTGGTTTTTAAAAAATGATGCAGGGGCACAACAATTTCCTCCACTTATAGCACCACCTAACTCAGTAACCAGGGATTCAATGTTTGCACCATCACCTTCACCTCAGTCCAATGGTGCTGGAACCCCAACACCCAAGTCTTCGGTGGTGCCAACAACAACTGGGTCACTTCCAGGACTTGGACTTCCCCCTGCAAACAGCCCTATTGCAAGTGCTTCTTCTGATTCTTCCTCCTTGGTGAATTCATTAGCCACGTTTCCATCTGCACTTGTTTTGTTTTTGTTTGTCAAGCTCATGATGTCCATGTCATTGTAATATTGCTGATTATTGTATGCCTCGATGGCGGGGTTTTGTTCTGCGTGGTTGATACATTTTTTTGACTGGTTCAACTTCTTGTATTTAACTCCTATTTCTTTGTTTCTACTGTCAAACTGATTTATTGATGCGGTGAGTCCTTAGTTTCCTATTGGTGCCTGCTATATTGTTTTACTTAACTGCCTTGCTATGCATTCTGAGGTATGACCAGTTGCATTTCTGTAATCTATTCTTTGGTATTCATTAGCAGAGTGCTCATAAATTGTGTGGGTGTACTGCTTGTATGACTATGTATGTTAAATTTTTGTTTTCCTTTGACAATTTTGAATTTACTGATGAGAACTTAATGGTTTTTAATTTATTGGAATCTCAATAACTTCAAATATCTGTAGCATGGTCTGCTCTTTGAGGTGTGACTTCAAGGAATTCTCTGTAAAATTTTATAAAATTGCCCCCCACCACCTGCCCCATATGTGCATAGTTGCTGGAAATAAGAGGCTTGGTATTTCTTCTGCATGTGTTTGTGGTTAGCGTAATGATTGTGTTAGTCTATAATCAGCAATTTGGTCCATCTCAGAATTTCTTTTTTGGTGTTTGAATTTACTAATAATCAGAATTTCATAACAAGATTGGGCTTCCCTTGAATATCAGTGCTTTGGTTATTACCTTTGCTAATTAGTAATTACTACTGTGCCTTGTTGGCTAAAGCTACTCTTGACCTAGAAGGTAGGCTTCACATTCCAGAGTCTGTAGGGTGACTCTTCCCTACTTTCTCAAGTTCCCAACAATCTTGGCTTTGTCATTCTTTTCTACATTTGCATATTATTACTCTTGATTCGAAGTTAACAGATAAATGAGGAGGTTTTTGTTTATTTTATGACTACTATAGTTGGTTAGGGTTTGAAGTGTGTACAAAGACCTGGATGGATTTTTGCATCTAGAATTTCATTCTAGAGCAGTAGAGCTAGCTTGTCTTTTATTTGCATCTTAATGATAGTTTAGTTTTTGGCATATTGAGGAAGTAAGCATATACTTGAGGAAACAGCAATGCTGTGGGAAGAGAGTGACAGTGACATGAATATGTTCACGAAATTGTATTGGGAAGACTTGCTTAGTAGGAGTTGGGATCAATTCTTTTCTTTTTAATTGTCTTTATCTAAGATTTTGTGCAGTAATGGACTTAGAGCATACACTTCGAACCAAACTACGCTTCTTTCTGAAATTAGGAATTTATTGGCGTGGGACTGGAAATGAGAGGGTGCAATAGCATCCAAAAAGTTCAAAACAAGCTGAAAAAATCTTTGCCATTGGATCAGATTGGAAAAGTCTAAAAACAAAGTATACAGTAAAAAGGGGGAAAATAGCCAAATACCACCATTTTGCAAAATTTGTAGCAATTTAGCACTATTTCGAAACTAATTAGTAATGTACCACTTTTTTAGTACTCAAGTTCCTAGTAAGCATTCTACTGTGGCACTAGTTGAGCTAGATTTTGGGCATTAAAAAATGCCAGCTAGTACTCGATCTTGACATCCTCGAGTACTGTGTTAATGTAAATTCATGGTACCTGAGGTCATTAAAACTCGAGCATGGCTCGGGTTGCCTAGCTCCATTATCTAGAATTGTACTCGACTTCAGTAAACTTGAGTACTGTGTTAATTAAATCCACAATACCCGAGCTCAGTGAACTTGAGTATGGCTCGGGTTGCCTAGCTCCATTATCTAGAATTGTAATATAGTGAAGAGTGCGGGGACAAAATCACGCCATATACTCGTCATTGTAGCTCATCTCTCCATGAAAGGGTGGTGCATCGACAATTGTGGCATGCGTAGCCTATTTAAGTATATGCGTTGCATGTACTTTAGCCCTGTTTCTCTCTTGCTTGCCCTGGAGTGTTATCTTGTGAAGTTCGGTTGAAGTATCAACATCGACCGGTATGCCTTGTTTCATCCCAAACTGTTAGAGAATACATTTAAGGTGATGGCCTTCAACCACCCAAAAATGTATGAGCGGTGCGATAGACCTTCATATGTGTTGGCTTATCGTACAATATGCGGGCAGGGAACCTAACATAGACTTGGGTAAACACTATTTTAAAAATCGGACCGGACCAGTCGGTCCGACCGGTTCAACCAGGAAAATCGGTTCGGTTAAAAGCCCTAAAACCGGTCAATAACCGAAAAACTAGGAAAAATCGGGGTTGAACCGAAAATTTTGAAAAAAAACGGTTCAATGCCCAATTCAGTTTTTAAAACCATGAATTTACAACTACTTTGTGTTAGTTTTAATTCTGTGCCAAATTTTATTGTAATTTTGTTCAATCTTTTATACCCTGTATTTATGGTGAGATTTAATTGTAAGGGTTGTGTGATAGAGAGAGAGTGTGAAGACTCAAGCATTTGAAGACAGAAGAGTACTCGCGGGTAGCTCGCGACTAAGCATCCCACGAAGTGATGCATGTGCCTTGCACATTATTGAAATGCACAAAGTCATGACAAATGGTGATAGTTGGTTTTCGTGAGTATCTCACGGGTATCGCGAGTGTCTCACGGGTAAGGCCTTCTCGCGAGTTTTCACAGGTAAGGTTTTTCTGCGAGATACCCGCGAAACAGTCTATTTGCTATTTTGTCTTATCTGCTCCACTACATCCTCATACACACTATATATACCATCATTACCCACATATTAAGTAAAGAGCTTTTTAGAAAATAATACCCTAACCTTAAACTCTTGAGAGTGTGAGATTGTCATACCCATAATTCTCTACACCATTCATTGTGGTTTTTCTCTACTCCTACATCTCTAGTTCTAAATCCTTAAGAGGTTGATAGCCCAAATACTTACCACACCCATACTGAGTGTCCAGTGAGTTTTTTGGTGCTACTAGGAAGCATTGGAAGGGCGCATTGCGAGATTTGGAAAGCTAGATAAGACACAGTTCCACGAAGTCTTGTTGGAGTAGGAGCTTGGAGGGCTTAGGTGCATTGGGTAGACTAGGCTTGGAGGGTATTTTGCTATTCGTGTATCCTAACTTATTGTCTAGTGGATCGATTTACTGCTTGGAGGGTGGCGGAGAGGTTTTTCGCCGAGTTCTTCGGTTTTCTCTTCGATCACACATCGGAGTGTTATCTTGTGTTTGCATCTCTTTTCCTTACTCTTTTAACTTTCATTTTATTATTGTGCTTTAATGAATATGGCTTAGAGTTGTTGTAGTGTTTGTTCGCTCGCATTTACTCTATTCCGCACTTAATTTAAGTTAGAGTAAAATCAACCGAGTCGTAATCTTTTAATTTGGGATCAAAACAGCTCTTGTGTTTTTAACACAAATCCGAGCATTCAATTGGTATCAGAGTGGGTGCACTTGTTGTGGTTTTATTACCTAAGTGCGATCCAAGACCCTTTTTGTGATAGATCGCTCATAATTTCTCAATGCTCTACCTTTCTTTGATGGCAGCAACTATACTTTTTGGAAAGTCTGTATGAGGTCATTTCTCTGTTCTATAGATGATTCTATATGGGATTCTGTTGAGAATGGGTATACTAGACCCACAACAGCCAAGTCCAAATGTGACAAGGCAACACTTGCTTTAGCAAATACAAATAGCAAAGCAATTAACGCTATATTTTGTGGTGTGTCTACTGATGAATTTCACAGGATATCGCATGTGAAGACCGCCAAGGAAGCTTGGACGATTCTTGAGACTACCTACGAAAGTACCAAGAAAGTCAAAGACACAAAACTCCAAATGCTTACCACTCAATTTGAAAAGCTTAAGATGAGTGACGATGAGTCATATGATTTATTCTATAGGAAGCTCAACGAAATCGTGATAGCCAAGCTCAATCTCGGTGAAAAGGTTGAGGATGCTAAAGTGGTGAGAAAGATTTTAAGGTCCTTACCGGAGAGCTACCGTGCGAACGTTACTGTTATAGAAGAAAGCAAAGATTTGGATGAGATTAAGATTCAAGAGCTAATTGGATCTCTCCAAACATATGAACTTGAACTACCTTCTCACAAGCCAAGCAAATCACTTGCACTCAAAACCATCAATGAGAGGATGGACGACTCTTCTGAAGAAGATGATGTGGAGAAAGAAGTAGCATTTCTTGCAAAGAACTTCCGAAAATTTCTGAAGATGAAGAATAGTGGGAAGTCCTTTAGCAAAGGAAAGTTCTCATCATTCAAAGGTGGTAGAAAGGAGTGTAAAAAGAAAGATGGGAAGGACTCTCAATCCTCCCAAGGAGTTGTGTGCTTTGAATGCAATAACCATGGACACATCAAGAAAGAATGTCCCAACTACTTGAGAGGGAAGGGTAAGGTGTTTGCCACTACTCTTAGCGACTCCGAAAGCTTAAATTAAGACACGGAAGAAAAGTGTGACAGTGACAAGAACTATAAGGCTTTCATGACAATTACTCCGTCGAATCTAAGGATGATTTGAGCAATTTGGTAGATGAACTTGGTGAGCATTCCGAGGGTGAGGAAGTTGAAGAATCGGAAGACGAAGATTTATGTCAAAATGAAGGAGATAGTAACCTTCAAGAAGCATATGATTCTTTGCTAGAAGATTATGGAAAATATGCCAAGGTTGCGAGCCATGCTGTGAGAAAAATGAAGAAGATTGAAGAAAAGCATAAGTGTACTCTTATGCAACTTAAAGAGGAAAAATGTGAAGTAGAAAGTCTCAAGGAAGAGCTAGTTGAAGCTTACTTTGAGATCAAGTTTCTAGAGCTTGAAATAATCCAAGCTAATGTCAAGGTTGAGCGTATCTCCACCAAGAAACTTGACATGTGTTGTCCTCACAAATATTTTCACATAACAAGACTGGTTTGGGTTATATTGGAGAAGGAAGCTTCAGCAGCGAATTGAAGAAGAAGTAAGGTTCGTATCAGCCAAGAGTGTTGAGAAACTTAAATAAGTGACGCCTGAGACTGAGACCCCTACTGCTGAGAAAAAAACCATTGGTGTAAGACCAAAAGATAAAGGGAAGTCATTACCTAAAAATCAGGGGGGGCCTCAAGTGAAGCATATGTGTCATCATTGTGGTGTTCAAGGGCACACAAGACCTAATTGTTTCAAGCTTCACGCACTTAATAAAGCCGATTCTATGCGTGGCCAAGAAAGTTCAAAGAAGAAACCAAAGGGAACACAACCCAAGGGAGAAAATGAAGGACATCTCATTGGAGACGTCATGAAAATGCTGAAGAACATCTCTCTATGCCTTACTAGCTTCACTCCGAGGTTGGAAAGCTATGTTGGTTGTGCACCTCCATTCAAGGCTCTCACCCAAAACACTCGAAAAGTGTGGATGAAGAAGAGTACCCATACATGATTTATTTCCTATGCCCATGACTTAATTCTTTCAATGTTTAGGGTCATAGGTTCATGCATCATGTCATGCAAAATATTCTTGTGTCATTGCTTCCGTTTCATAGCATGTTTCTTTTACCGGCTGTTTTTTGTTTTTGCTTTTGTTGATCTTACTTTTCATGTTATGTTTTTTAGTGCGTTGAAAAATTCAAAAACTCATAAAATTGAAAAATCTCCAAAAATTTGATCGCTTGTATTGTCTATATCTCATGTGAGTTTTGCCTAGTACTTTCATACTAATAGTGTAGTACATTTTCGAGCTTAGCTTATTTTGTATGCACATCTATCTTTGTGGAAAAATCTTGAAATCTATGTGTGATTATTGTAAATCGATCTTCAAGCTTGTCTTGAATAATTAGTCAATAATCTTGTTGGTCTTGATACATACATAGACTTGTGCTTATATCTTTTTTCTTTTTTTTTGCTTAAAGAGCTCATTAAATGTAAATCTCAAAATGAAAAGAAATATTGAGCTGCAAAGCCGTCGCATATACTAGTATTTGACTAGGAAAAAGAGAAATCGACTTGTATTGAAATGTATGGTGTCTTAAAAAGCCAAAAGTTCATTCACAAAGTTGAAATATCAAAAAGTTTATGTATCGATCTCAAACTGAGATGTATTTGTTCAAAATGATCAAATGTTATGATTTGTAAAGATGCCAAATGAAAGGCTTCAAAGAAATGTAATCAATTTCTTGTGAGAGATCATATATACTCATTTCTATAATTGAGATAGTCCACTTGACTTAGTACTAGTTGTGTATGACTTGATTGAATTGAACATTGAAATTTTACTCTAGACTAAGGATTATTCCACATTTGATACTCACACACAACACACAAGATTTTGTTTAAAATTTTTTTTTGAGTATTTTATATGTTTTTGAAAGTGTTTTTATACTTTCGTACTTTAAGTTTTTGTTCAAAATGTATTTTTATGTTTTTCTTCAAAAGCTAGTTCAGAGGCTGTTTTACGAGAAGCTCTCGACTTAGAGCTTCCTGTGAAACATGCTTAAGGGAAATTAAAAAGTCACATTTCCATACAGAGAGTCTCGTTACTGCCTCGTGAGCATTTCGCGACTAAACTCTTCTCGCGAAATGTTTTTAGGCAAAAACTGGAAATTTTTCAATTTCATACAAAGGCTATCGCGACTGTCTCGTGACTGTGTTGCTACTAAAAGCTTCTTACGAAAGCTTCTACGTGTCTCGCGACTAATATCATGACTACCTAACCTGCGAAAAAAGCGTGTTTTTAGTTTTTATGTAGCAGATGTGACATTTTTTTCAATTACTTCATTTCCCTCACTTTGCTTCTCTTGAACCCCTCTCAACCCAAATTTTACTTTCACTCAAACCCCATCATTTTCAAGCAAAAATTTCTGCAAAATCACTTAAAGGTATGTTTTCCTAAACATTGTTTTCACTTTTGTCTTAAATTTTTGTAGATTTTAGCTTAGGGTTTTAAAAATTGGGGATTTTCAAAAAATGGGTTGGGTTCTTATTTTTGTGAAAATTTCTTCAAAATTTTGATTGGGCTGAGTCCCATTTGCTGTGTTTATATCTGTGTTGGCCCTTTGTGGCATTCTAAACATGTATTGAGGTAGATTTCATCTTGTTCATGCATTATTCATAGGTGTTGCTCATTGTTGCATGTTAAGTGTTTGACAGAATGTCCTAGTGACATCCTTGTGTTGTTTTGGACTCAAATGGGTTCCAATACTTGGGTTTACTATTGATTGAACATGTTTAATATGTTTTGGTCAATGGGTGTGTGTTTTACACACTGTGCCCATCTTGTGCCTCACAATGCCATGACATGCATCACTTAGGCACACACTAGGCATCCTCTAGGCACACCCCATGCACCTCATGCTGCACTCACATGCATCAGCACATGCACACACATGTACAGTCACTTTCTTCATGCATTATGCTTTTGTGTACATGTTTTTAACACTTATAGCATGATGTTTTCAGTTTGTTTGCTCTATTTTGAGTTTGTTCTGCTCTGTTTTAAGTTGTTTTTCTTTTGTTTTTGACTAACTTGAATCTAATCAAGCTTTATGGTTTGTTTTGTGTTTCTGTTTTCTTTTCGTGCCTTATTTCTGTCTGTGCAAATGTCTCCCACCAAGCATGCTGCTCAGAAATCCTTCAAGCGTGCTCGCATGGATTCTAACAACTTCAAGTCTATTGAGGCATACTTGAAGTACAGTGACTGCTACAAAAGAGCAACTATTATCATGAAAAGGGTTATGAAGTTAGACACCCTTGAAGACACTTGCATACGTGCAGTGTTCAGGGAAAGGACATGGAAAAAACTGCTGAATCCAGTTAGAGTAGTGTATTCGGAGATTATCAAAGAGTTTTTCTCCAATGCTAGTGTTAAAGGGGATAATATAAGCTCCTGGATAAGACACAAAGAGTTTGTCATCACTAGGGATAGCATTCAGGAGTTCTTAGAAGTTCGTTCTCCCTCACACCCAATCACGATGCAATATGAGGATAGATTGGAATCTACTGAGGAGATGGTGAAGATACTTGGTGGTACTTCTAAGAAAACCTCCATGAACACAATCCCATTCAGTCCCGAGATGAGGACCCTTGCTCATGTGATGATCAGAAACTTGTACCCGATCACTAACTTAACAACATTATCCAAGCCAAGGACCATTTTTTTGTACGATCTCTACACTCATAAGGAGATTGATATTTGTGGACACATCCTCCACCTTTTAAAGAAGAGCATTGAGAAGCAGAATTCCACAACAGTCATGCCATTCCCCTCACTCATAATGGGCCTAATTGCAAAGACAAGGCTTAAACTTTCGAGTGGTCTTGCTGTAGTTCAGAAGGACTATCCTATTGGTGGACACACAGTGACTCGAAGCATAACTCACATCAAAGGATCAAAGACCGACGCTTCTCAAATTCCAAGGGCTATTGTCCAAGACAAAGGTGGAGATACAGAGGATGAGATTGATAGATTCACTTCTACCTCAAAGACTTCAGCACAACCATCCTCTTTAGCACCTACACGAGGATCCGATCGTCTTGATCACCTTCTTACAACAGTAGATCAGATATATGGTATGCTCGAGTCTCGTATGCATCACACCGCGGATCAATTTGCTTACATCCAAGGTCAAATCACTGCATTATCATCACAAATCGAGAATATGTCGATAGCACAAGGATCCGATTCAGAATCTGAGCAATACTAGCTCTTTTGGCCATTCCGGTCAAAAAGGGGGAGAAATTTTTTGAGGGGGAGTAACACATATTGAGGGGGAGTATAGTGAAGCATAGTGTAGCACATGCACTTCATAGATATATTGGTTAATTTTTGGTGTTTTTTAGTTGTTTACATTGCTTTCTTTTAAAGCTTTAAATACTTTGTCTTAACTTCTGTTTAATATTCAGTACTTTGTGTTTATTTTATTGCTTTGTAACATTTTTTTGTACTTATAGTTTACCTTGAGTACTACACTCTTGTGCCCTTGTTGGATCTTGTATCTTTAATGCAAATACTTTGGTATTTTGCATAGGTTGAGTGTTTTGGACATGCAATTGATTCTTGCTTTGCACTTAATTGCATTGCGTGCCCGGATGATCGTTTACTAGTTAAATGATCATTGTAGTCATTTCGTAATGACTATTCTTGTATGATCAAGTTATGCTTCACTGTTTATATCATGATGTTTATCTTGATCGCATTATACTTGCTCCTATACGTACCATGTATTCAACTTGTCATGAGCTTAATGAAAGTTATGTTTGTGTGCGAGTGTTTCAGGATACAAGTGTATTCATGCAAGTGCTTCACTGCTTCTAGATTAGGTGTGAGTGAGTTTTGCCACTGTTCCCAAAACTCACGTTTAATTCTAGAGTTTGCTATAGGGTGTTTTGTCGCAGAATAGCCAAAGAGGGAGATTGTAAAGTTGTAATTTACAACTATTTTGTGTTGGCTTTAATTCCATGCCAAATTTGATTGTAATTTTGTTCAATCTTTTATACCCTGTATTTATTGTAGAATTTAATTATAAGGAATGTGTGATAGAGAGAGAGTGTGTGAAGACTCAAGCATTTGACTACAAAAGAGTTCTCGTAGGTAGCTTGCAACTAAGCATCCTGCAAAGTGATGCATGTGCCTTGCACATGACTGGAATGCGAAAAGTCATGGCAGGTGGTGATAGCTGGTTTTCGCAAGTGTCTCGCAGGTAAGACCTTCCCGCGAGATACCCGCAAAATAATCTTGTTTGCTATTTTGTCCTATCTGCTCTACTGCATTCTCATACACACTATATATACCATTATTACCCACATATTAAGTAGAGAGTTTTTCAGAAGAGAAAACCCAAGCCTCAAACCTTTGAGAGTGTGAGATTGTCATACCCACAATTCTCTACACCATCCATTATGGTTTTCCTCTACTTCTACCTCTTCATTTCTAAATCCTTGAAAGGCTGATAGCTTAAACACTTACCACACCCATACTGAGTGTCTAGTGAGTTTTTTGGTGCTACTGGGAAGCATTGGAAGAAGACAAGTTTTGGAGGATGCAATCAGGCGCATTGCGGGATTCGGAAAACTAGACAATACACGGTTCTGAGAAGCCTTATTTGCAGTAGGAGATTGGAGGGCTTAGGTGCATTGGGTAGACTAGGCTTGGAGGGTATTTTGCTATTCGTGTATCCCAACTTATTGTCTAGTGAATCGATTTACTGCTTGGAGGGCGACGGAGAGGTTTTTCGTCGAGTTCTTCGATTTTCTCTTCGATAACACATTGGAGTGTTATCTTGTATTTGCATTTCTCTTCCCTACTCTTTAACTTTCATTTTACTGCTGTGCTTTAATGAATATGGTTTAGAGTAATTGTAGTGTTTGTTCGCTCGCATTTACCCTATTCCACACTTAGTTTAAATTAGAGTAAAATCAATCAAGTTGTAATCTTTTAATTTGGGGGTCTAAACAGCTCTTGTGTTTTTAACACATATCCGAGCATTCAACTTGTATGGCTCCTGAACAATCTACAATGATCCAACAAATGCAAACAGCCGTATTAACAATATAATTAGAAAAATGTGTAATGAATGTGAACAATACATGCTAACAATGTTTAAATCCAAAATAAAAAATGTTTATTCATTCCAATACTATTTGTAAGTAGAACAACTACAAGCCAAAGTAGTCCCCAACAAAGGCACGATACCTGATTTGGCAGTAGCGAAGCAAGTGACATACAATAGGCGCGTAGGACGTGCATTGGACGTTTAGTTGTGCATTTAGACCCTTTCCATCTAGCAAATAACATAGACATAAGCTTCATATTATTTACATAATTCTAATGTGAAAAAGTTAATGTGGAAATGTAAAACGATAACTATCTAAGATCTTACATACCTAACAACAAGTGGACCTGGGGGCAGTACCTGGTGTAGATGCCTCATCACAGGACATATGTGTGGAAACCTCGCCCACGCCCATAACTGCACCAATAGCTGTGGACTGCTAATCTACTTGGTTATCTTCTCTGATGCATTACAGAGGCTTCTATATAGCTAACTTAATGCTGCACTACCCTAACTTAATTCTTTCCATTGCTAATTGGATTTAAAAACTGTAGATATATGATTGAGAGCCATTTGCCAGACTTGTCCATAAACAACATACCATCCAATAGCCCCAGTATGTAATACTGAGCATACTGCTACACAAGCAGGTCAGTGGCGTTAGCTGGGAGAGGGTTGCTAAACTTCGACTCGAGCCAACAAGCTTTTACCCTCGGCCCACACAGCACTGCAGTGTTGTTACCAGCACCTAGTTCTTTGTCCCGCGGCCTATGGCCTAGCAATTCGGCTAGAGGTCTCCCCAATTTTGCAGATGGGTAAATCCCACCACCAGCAAACTATCTATAGGTACCCCCATTATAACCTCCATGTCTTGTAGCATGATGGTTATCTCACCATGGGGCAAGTGAAATAAGTGCGTTTCCAGCCGCTATCTCTCCACCAATGTCGTGATCAATGCATGGTCAATGTCTATATTTGGGACCTGAAGTAGCCCATCTAACCCCGCACTGCAATATAAGTGGCAATTCGTGGATCTAACCCACCTTCAGGCACACCACTAGATCGGTGACAACAAGTCAGTACACCTGGCACTTCTTGCAAACAGAGCAGCGTTGTATTAATAATAGCATTCACTAAGCACGTACTAATTACACTTCAAACTTAAATTTTGGACAAGTGCATACCTCGCTTGCCGAAGGGCGGTTAGCCTGCCTTTACAAGATAGTATCCACAGAGGGTCCCGCTAGATATGGGTCCATACCTCGACTGAATGTATATAGATTATTGTTAGCAAAAAAGAAAAATGTATGTGAAGAAATTACTGCATTTTTGTAGCAATTTTGAACTAAAATATCTTATTAAACTAGATGATAGATGGGAACAATGAGAATTTTGGGCAAACACTGAGTATTGATTACCAATCTGTATATATGGGCATAAATTACATAATCCTTGCAATAAATTAAAAAATAAATCACTCTATATATAAGTTCAATGTTTGAACTTTATTTGTTTCACTTCAAACTATATATATATATATAAGAGAATTCAAATCACAAACGACATGCAACACAAACCCTAGAGAGAGATAATCTGTACCGTTGATGATAGCACTTTGAATGGTGGTTAATTTGAGAATGGTGGTGACAGCGAGAGCGAGATTAAGAGTAGACTGAGTGAGGGATATTGAGAAGTAGCGAAATAGTGAGAGCGAGATCGAGATTGAGACAGTGATGATCGTGAGAGCGATATTGAGAGAGTAGGTCTGAGTGAGAGAGAGGGGAGATTGAGAGACTTAGGGAGACTAAGAGCGAGATTGGGAGATTGAGAGTGGCGTAGATTGAGTGAGGGATATTGAGATTAGACTGAGCGAGGATAGTGAAACGGTGAGTATTGAGAGAATGTGAGCCCATAAATTAATATAGTACTGTGTATTTAAATTAATATAGTACTCAAGTTCAGTGAACTCAAGTACAATTTTGGATAATGGAGCTAGGCAACTCGAGCCATACTCGAGTTCAATGAGCTCAAGTACCGTGGATTTAAATAAACACAATACTCGAGTTCACTAAACTCGAGTACAATTCTGGATAATCGAGTTAGGCAACCAGAGACATACTCGAGTTTAATAACCTCGAGTACTGAGGATTTACATTAACACAGTACTCAAGTTCACTGAACTCGTGTATGGCATGTACAGTGCTCCAGAATGCCAAGATCAAGTACTAGCTACCATTTTTAATGCCTAAAATCCAGTTCAGCCAGTGTCACGTGGAATGCTCACTAGGAACTCGAATTTAGTGAACTTGAGTACCATCAAAAACTCGATTTTGGTGAACTCGAGTACTATAAAAGTGGTACATTACTAATTAGTTTCGAAACAATGTTAAATTGCTACAAATTTTGCAAAATGGTGGTATTTGGCTATTTTCACCCAGTAAAAAGTTATTCGAAAAATATGATCCAATGTCAAAGATTTTTTAAAATTTTTGCAGACCATTAGATGCTATTGAACCTTTTATTTGCATGGGATTCAAATTCAAAAATTAGAACTCATGTTCATCTAATGAATACAGGCCATGTTGCCTTCTCATGGTTGACGTGGGAACTATTAGAACTAGGCATACAAATCGGGGATTAGGGGAATATAATCAAATGATATAATTGTTGTGAACTTTTCATGAGCATAAAGTTATATGATTCTAAACTAAGAAAATTTCTAATGCGCACAAAACTTATTCAAACTTGCTAGAAGTAGGTTAACAAAAGAAACTATAGCTGATCACATTTAGTGGGAATGAAAGAAAGAATCTCCTTTTTAAGATCAAGAAGGACCAACAAGTTCCGTTGCTGAAAGTTCTCAAAAATTGACAACCTACCCGTTGGCTTCATTTCCAAGCACACCAATTCTAACTTAGTATCCAGTATCATATAGTTCTCTACTAGCAACTCTAAATCTAATCCCTTGAAATGAAAAACCAATCTGGGAACTTAATTTCCTCAACATTTTTTGTGGGCAAGTCAAAGCAAAGATCGAACTCTGCTATGTACTAATATGACACCTAAAGCTTTGTTTGTGCCATGAACACCTGCTTTAGCATGTCGAAAGCATCCTCTTGTAAACTAGTGACTGTGGTTCTAGAATCTATCATCAAGCCCCCACCTCCATCGTTGCCTATTTGGAACAATGATTTTGGTATAGGCAAGAGAGTTTGCCCAATTTAGATACCTTCAAGAGATGGTAGAATTGGATTTCTTATCAATGGGGTGCTTTTGATTGCCCCATTTGAGACATTCAAATCCTCTAGAGAACCAAACAAAAGGCTACTACTTTTGTTGTCACCAATTGAAATGAAACAGTACGAGAATTTCCTTGAATCAAGTTGTGAAACTAAGGACAAAGTTCCACGTCCAAGTCCCACTATCCCTACAACATTGTTCATTCCTATGACTTGGTTGTTCACCCTATACCCAAAACCTATCCTCGTGTCACAGTGTCAATTTTTCTTTTAAATTTTCTATTTGTGATGGCCTTAAGTCCCTGACTTAATTTCAGGCAACACTTCACACACAGATACTGCAAGAACACTCAGAACATAATTATAAAGAGAATTCACACACATAGCGCGCGCACAGTATTTACTAGACACCAACCTCAACCTTTATTACTCAATATCAAGTACAAGGGAATCCTGGAGAATACATATGAAATTCTCTAAGCCAAAATTACACACTCTGTTAGGACATATGTGGTTTAAATTGTTTTGAACATATGTCATTATTTTATATAATTGGCTTATCCTTTGACAAAACGCACTTTATTTGTAATTGGGTAGATTTAGAATGTGTTTAACGCTTCAAGAAACTGTTTTTCAAGATCAAGTATTGAAGTCATCAAGTTTGTCCAAGAAACAAGCTGGAAAGTGCAAGTTATTAAAGCTTGACACCTAGGCTCGACACATGCATCCATCGAGCTTTAAGAAGCTGTTTCAACCCTGAGGCTCGACAGCCCCGAGACTCGACAGCTCCTCAACACCTCTAGCTATCGAGGTTTAAGGAAAATAGATTCTAAATTCTGTTTTGATTCCAATCCGTGGATATGTCTTTGAGACTTCTTTTCTTCTAACCCTAAACATATAAAATGATTATTTTAAGGGCCGTCAATGAGTACACAAGTTGCATAAGTATTGAGAAATCCTTGTTCAAGTAATTTGTGATCTAAGACAAAGTTCATACCCTAATTCATCTTTCTTGTGAAGAAGTTGCTGTATAATGTGCACCGTAGGGTTTTGTAACCAAGCATCTTCTTGATTTTCATCGTGTGGATGAATTGAAGAACTTTGCAGCCAACAAATCTCTCTCTAATTGGTGAATTGAAGTCACGTATTGGGAGCCGTGCATCAAAAGGAGAAACTGTTACTACAAAACAAGTTCAATTGGGTATTGAGGTAAGGGTTCAACTGTAGGTTGGTAAGGTACTAGGATTCCTTTACTTGTAACCGCTTGTTGTGATAAGAGTGAAGTTTCGGGAGTGGTGACCTTAAATCACCTGATGGGATTTTTGCCGTGTAGGTTTTCCCCATTCGTAAACAAATCACCGTGTAAATTTAATTTTCGCTGCATACTTTAGTTTATTGGTGATTTGTTTGTGCTACCACGCAATTTGCATGTTAACTTGATTAATTAATAACTTGGCTAATTAATCAATTTAATTCATCATAAGGGGTCTACGCATTTGTGGCTTATCAAGTGGTATCAGAGCGGACACACTCTGATTAGGGTTTAATCCTTGTGTGTGATCCATTGACCCCTATTTGTCATGGATAGAGGTCAGTCTCTTATTATACCTTCACTATTTGATGGTACTAACTATGCATACAGGAAAGTATGCATGAGAACTTTCTTATAGTCACTAGATGAGAAGGTGTGGCAAGCTATAGAGATAGGCTGAACCAAGCCTACAGAAGCGCCGGCCGATTGGGATAATGCCAAGATCAAGGCGGCAAATTTCAACAGCAGAGCATTGAATGCCTTATTCAGTGCGGTCACTAATGAGAAGTTCAAAAAGATTTCCTCCACTGAAACTGCTAAGGAAGCATAGACCATTCTCCAAACAACCTATGAGGGAACAAAGGCTGTCAAGGATTCGAAACTACAGAGGCTCACTACAAGTTTCAAAGAAATTAAGATGGAGGAGGATGAGTCATTCGATGAGTCCTATGCCAAGCTTAAAGATATAGTAAACTTAGCTTTCAATCTTGAGGAAATCATTCATGAATCCAAGATAGTAAGAAAAGTGCTAAGATCTCTGCCCGAGAAATTCCATGCTAAGATCACAGCGACAGAAGAATCAAAGGATATTGATAAGATTTCTCTGACTGAGCTGGTTGGCAATTTGCAGACCTACGAGCTAGGGTTGACAAGGATTGGTAAGTCAAGTAAAGGCAAGAGCATGACACTAAAGGCTAAGAGCAGTAACAACGATGAGTCTTCAGATGATAAAGATTCAAAGATGAAGTCCTACATTACCAGGCAATTTAAGAAATTTATGAAAAATGCCAATGAAAAATGCTTGAACAAGGACCATAGACAATCCAATTCTTCACAGTTCAAGAGCCCAGATAAAGGAAAGAAGGATACCAATGATGGCAGTCAGTACACTGTTCCCACTGGACCTAAGTGCTTCGGGTGTCAAGGATTCGGACACATGAAACAAGAGTGTCCCACATATCTCAAAAGCATTGGAAAGAGCAAGGCACTTACTGCTACCTTAAGCGACACTGAGCCCGAAGATGATTCTGACAATGAAAATGACGGAATCTTGAATGCCTTCACTACCTCTGTAAATCCTACTGAAGGGATCATTGAAGATGTAGATGAAGAAAAAGAATTGGTGGATTCTAAGTTTGAAATGATGGATGAACAAGATGATATCCATACCGCCTATGAGAAACTGTACAAGCTTTCTGAGAAGCATGAGAAATTTTATAGGCTGGCCACCAAGAAGCTCAGCGATGTGGAACTTGACCATGAGGAGCTTTCCACTAAGTTCGATGAAGCAAATCAGACCATTGGGGCACTAAGATTCCAGAACAATTTCTTGGCTGAGAAAACCAAGAAGCTTGAAGCGGAGCTATTTCAAGTTAGAGTACAATTAGAGAGGACATCAAATGCAAAGCTGGATCAGCATTTAGAAATCTGCTTCGGATCGAACAGGATTGGGGTATGAATTCTCTTCCTCTAATACTCCTTCTGCTAATACTACTGTTTTTGTTCCTCTTGCTAATAACATTAAAATTGAGAATAATGATGTTAAAACTGAATTAGCTAGTGAGAACCTAGATAAGGGTAAGTCCATCTTAGGAGCACCCCTTAAGTTTGAGAAGAAGGAAACTAAGAACCCTAAGTCTAAGAAGGCTAACTCTCAAAAGCCTAAACAAAAGAAGTAGTATCTCTATTATCATTGTGGTATTGTCGGTCATACTCGACTAAATTGCTATAAGTGGTTAGCCACTTAACAGAGCAATGGCATGATAGCATCTGGGAACCAGAATCAGCTTCAAACCTCTCTTGCTCCACTTTCAGATCTTCTTATAGCTCTCATGTTCTTTTCGAACTTGAACGATTTCAATTCTTCCCCCTCATCACCGGTTCAAGGGTTGGCAAAAAGGAAAGGTTCTTCCAAGATGTGGAAAGAAAAAGGTTCACTTTTTCTCTCTCTTCCCTTCTTATTTTTGTTTTTGCATTACTTGTGTGTGTTGCTTTAATGTTTTGAGTTAGTCTAGTTTTATGCATTGTTTTGCTTTCTTTAACATGTTTTTGTGTGTTTGTTTTCAGTTTTATGTTTTATTTTTGCTTTTTTGATAAAAAAAATGAAAAATACAAAAACAGTGTGTGTTTGTGTACATTGGTTCTTGTGAACCTTAAAATGGCCTTTGAAATAGAGTTTTCTAAATTTTGTATCTCATGTAGCTTAGATGAGCATCCTTATGCACAACTAAGCAAGTGAGCTTTATGGCTCTTTATTCGTGATGGGTAAGGGTAAGTGATCTCTTGTTCTTAATACTCATATCACTCTTTTTGATGGGTAGGACTAGAAAATCTTAAGAGAAAGACATAAATAATCATCTCACCACTATTACCCGCCAATCATGAAATGACATCTGTATGTTTCAACATAGCAAAAGTGCAATGTCAAAAGTTTAACATAATTGAGTATTTTTTTTCTCTCTTATATGCCCATGCATGATATGCTTAATAAAAGAAAATATGCACATAAATAAAAAGCAAAAAGAACAAAATGCTTTAAAAATATGATTGCAAGTGTGTTTTCTAGGAGATGTGGGAGTTATAGGATGTACCTCGAAGGTGATAGTCCCCATCAAACAGTTATGATTGTGTGTGAGTTAAAGTGATTTTCTCATATCTCAAATTGTCATAACTTTGAGAAACTTATGCAATCATGCGATGTTTTTCACACACAACACGCAATATTCTTTGCTATTCTTGATACATGTGCAGGTACAATGTGATTTGACCATCATAAGATTTACATGCATTACTGTATGCTCACTAAACTGTCTTAATTTATTTTTGAAATATAAAATTGGTTAGACTTGTTTAGTGTGTGTGTGTGTGTTTTTTGGGATTCATATGCTTAAAATTGTTGTTGAGAGATGTTTTTGAGAGCTTAATATGTTGATTGGATCATTGGTTGAGATGCATGCGTGATTGCATTCACATCTGTGTTTTTCTCTTCTTGAAAAACTGCTTTTTAAAGCCAGCACGACACCTCCTCGATACCTAGCTATCTGTCAAGCTTCTCAGCTTTTTCTATCGCAATCTCGACGGTTTCTCAACACCTTGTGGATCGATCGAGTAACTTTTTGTCCTCTCGATAACTTTTCGACAGCTGGTGGATCGATCGAGATTCTTTTGGTATTTGATCATTCATTCTCGGCACATCCTCAATAGCTGTATTTGTCGATGCTGTTTTTCTCGACACCTACCTCGACAGATGTCTCGACACCTCTCGATACCTGCTTCTATCGAGAATTACTGAACTTCTATATATATGTTCAGGGCGATTTCTTTTCTCATTTCTCTCGATCTCTCTCTCAATACTTGTGTGTTCTCTTTTCCAAAACCTCTCTCACTTACTCCAAACCTCTTCCTAAAGGTTTCTTCAAGTTTCTAGATTTTCTTCTCTTGGTAAGCTTCTTATCTATCATTCTACATGCATTACATGTTTTGAAACCTAGGTTTTGGGAATTTTGAAAATTTTGGGGTTTTTCAAAATTGTTGAGTTTTTGTTGAAGTTTTGGGATGGTTTTTGAAGATTTGTTCTTAAAAACTTCATGCATTGCATTGCATTAGCATTCTAACAATATTTTCATGCATTTAGGTGTGTAAAATCTTGTTGTGTGCTAGTAAGATTGGATTGGGCTGAGCCCATGATATTTTTCATGTTGCATGTCACATGTTCATGCATTTCCCATGTATACGTTCTTTATTTTCAATATACTTGTTATATATTGAATTGTTTTAGGATTTTTCTGCTTGTTTCTTTCTTTCTCCCTCTCTTTCTATTTGCGTTAGTAGTATCTATGGCACCAAAACGTAAATCCATTCTGTCCCAGAACCTTCTTCATTCTAGGGGCTCTTCATCTTCTAATCCTATTCCTTCCTCTGTTCGGTTCCTTGATGAGAAAACCCAACAGGACTTCTAGGAGAAATTTTCTAAACGAGGTGTTCATTCGGAACGCCAAGTTATCCTGGCAGACTTTGCCGACACCGACCTACCCGATGCCATTCACAGTCGGGGTTGGGAGTCACTGTGTGACTCCCCAATCACTTGTCCTTTCGTGCTGATACAGGAGTTTTACTCCAACATGCATAGAATTGATTCTTCAGTATCTCTCTTTCACACTCACGTTCGAGTTACGTGCATTGTAGTCACTCCGGAGTTGGTCTCCGAGGTGCTTCATGTTCCAAGGGTTGATTATCCTGACTAACCTAGTTGTAAGTGTCTATGGACTGTGTCCAAAGACGAGATGATGTCAGCTTTTTGTGAGCGCCCCTCTAATTGAGGTGAGCGTCAGTTCACACTATGTAGGCCTTTTGCTAAAAGTCCTCGTTTCCTAAACATGGTGATGACTTTTATTTGGCACCCACTTTCTCACTACAACTCCATCACAGAGTCTCGTGCTCAGTTTTTGTTGTCTCTTTTAGAGTACCTCACTATAGACTTTTCTTCACACTTCATCTTTTCTATCATAGATGTCTATAGGGATACGACTACCCGTGATAAGCTCATTTTTCCTTCTGCTATCACGAGGATTCTACGCCATTTTTCCTTCCCGTTTCCTTCGTCCAACCCCTTTTATGTCATGGCTGCCATAGACGCCGCTACCATAAAACGTAGTAAGGCGCAATTTAGGTCAAGACAGACGGATTCAGCAGCTCATTCCTCCCATCCAGCTCCATCTCGATCTGCATGAGCCATATCTGCTCCCTCATCTTCCTCGAGCGATGTGTCACTTGGAGATATCATGGCGCAGCTTCAGCGCATGGATGCTCGCCTCGATACGCTCTCTACGGAGTTATATCAGGTGAACATTCGTGTTGGTCACATTGCCAGGCAACAGGCGACCATAGGTGGTTTTGCTTCTGAGGCTTCTCTTCCACCTCCTCATGTGGCGTCTGAGGCTGAGGATGATGATGGTGATGGTGATGGTGATGGTGATGGTGATGATGATGATGCTTCGGATGATGATGATGGAGATGCTAGCTCTACTGATGAGATGTCTACTTAACATTCTACCCTTTGTCACTCGTGACAAAAATGGGGAGCAGTTTTGGGTTATGAGAGTGGTTATACTTAGGGGCAGAGCTTGTATAGGACATTTTTTATATGGGGAGTGTTACCATGAGGGATGTAGTGAGGATTATATGTATCTTTTCTTTTCTTTCTTTTTGGGATACATTGCTCTTGTACCTTTTACATACATAGTGTTATCATTGATATATATATATATGACGATGTATGTTTCTTTTTGATGATGTATGTTTCTTTTACCTACCTTTTCATGTGTTGTTTCTTTTCTATCTTTATACGCATGCTTCTTATACTTGTATGCAATCTATTATTTCCGCTTCACACAAAGATGTTTTGATGTGTTTTATTTAAAAGTGTTTCAGAAATACAAGTTGTCAAAGTTTACTTGCTATAAACTCTCATTTTGCAAAGTTTTTCAATAGTTTGTGTTAGGATATATTTTATTGTATTCAATAAGTGAATATAAGTTGAGTAATTTATGACTTCTCTCATATGTTTATTTGTTTGTTGTGGTTTTATCACGGATTGTCAAAATGGGAGATTGTTAGTGTTGGATAAAAATCTGGTTTTGTATCTCATACAAAACACACAGCGGAAGTAACAAATAAGGATCTATTTCATTCATGATTGACAACATGCACTCTGTAACAAACAAGGATCTATTCTTCTGTGACTTTTCACATAAATCACATACTATGCATCTCATGGACCATATGATAATATCCAAATATTCATGTTACCATTATTTTAGATAAAATAAACAACTTTATTAAACACAACATTAAGTCATACATAATGTCATACATAGCGTCATACAACAGGATTTAAGGGCACATATCCTAACAATCTCTCACTTGCCCTAAAGACTATTGTGCATTAATCTAACTCCCATTCCCTCCAAATGTGACTCGAAAGTCCTTTGAGGCAAGGTTTTGGTAAAAGGATCTGCTAGATTATTTGCACTTTCAATCTTTGCCACCACAACATCTCCACGAGCAACAATGTCTCGAATGATATGGTACTTCCTCTCAATGTGCTTTCCTTTCTTATGATTTCTTGGATCTTTGGATTGTGCAACCGCTTCACTATTATCACAAAATAATGTGATGGGAACTTGCTCCATTCTTACAACACCAAGATCAGAAAGAAATTTCTTGAGCCAAACAGCCTCCTTTGCTGCTTCATAAGCAGCAACGTACTCGGCTTCTATGGTGGAGTCTGCAATACAAGATTGTTTAACACTCCTCCAACTTATGGCTCCACCTCCCAAGGTGAAAACACATCCTGAAGTGGATTTTCTGAAATCTAAATCTGATTGAAAATCTGAATCTGTATAGCTAATGGGAATCAAATCCTCACTATGGTAAACAAGCATATAATTTCTCGTTCTCCTAAGATACTTGAGAGTATGCTTTACAGCTTGCCAATGTTTTGGTCCTGGATTTGATTGATATCGGCTGACCATGCCAACTGAATAACAAATGTCTGGTCTAGTACAAAGCATGGCATACATGAGACTTCCTATTGCAGAAGCATAAGGAACTTGTCTCATCATATTTTCTTCCTCTTGAGTCTTAGGCCTTTGGTCATCAGACAGAGGAACTCCATGTCTAAAAGGAAGCAATCCTTTCTTGGAGTTTTGCATGCTAAACTGTTCTAAAACCTCATCTATATATCCAACTTGTGATAAGCCTAACATCTTATTCTTACGATCTCGCCAAAGCTTGATCCCTATAATAAAGTTAGCCTCACCCAAGTCCTTCATATCAAATTGGCTAGACAACCAAACTTTAACCGATGACATTACCCCTACATCATTCCCAATGAGTAGAATATCATCAACATAAAGTACTAGGAACATTACTACTTTGTCTTGATTTCTTTTGTACACACATGGTTCATCAAGATTTTGTTCAAAACCAAATGACTTGATTGCTTGATCAAATCTGATGTTCCATGACCTAGATGCTTGTTTAAGTCCATAAATGGACCTATTCAACTTGCATACCATATGCTCTTGGTTCTTTGCTATGAATCATTTTGGTTGCATCATGTATATTTCTTCTTCAAGATTGCCATTAAAAAATGCAGTCTTGACATCCATTTGCCAAATCTCATAATCATAATGAGCAGCAATGGATAAGAGAATTCTGATAGACTTAAGCATGGCTACTGGCGAAAAAGTTTCATCATAATCAATGCCTTCTTTTTGTGTGTACCCTTTCGCCACTAGTCTTGCTTTAAAGGTTTCAACATTTCCATCTATCACTCTCTTCCTCTTGTAAACCCATTTGCAACCAACAGGTTTAATGCCGTTAGGCGCCTTTACAAGATCCCATACATGATTGGAATACATAGAATCCAATTCAGATTCATAGCTAAGACCCAATGATGTGCATCTATATCATTCATTGCCTCTTCATAAGTGTAGGGATCCGATTCAGCCTCTTCTGAGATAGCTACGTAAGTTTCTCCCAAACCTCTAAATCTCATAGGAGGCCGAATAATTCTCCCACTGCGACGAGGCACCTGTGTACTAGTCATCTCATGAGCAATGTCTTGTGATGTATCCAATACAGCCACATCATCCTTAGTTTCATCCACTGGTTGTTCAACTACAGGTTCATTCATTTCAGCCAATACAACTTTACTTCTAGGATTAAAATTATTCATATAATCATCTTCCAAAAATTTGGCATGGGTGCTAACAAACACTTTGTTATCCTTATGATTATAGAATAAATAACCCTTAGTTTCTTTTGAATACCCTAAAAACATGCATACTTCAGTTTTAGTTTCGAACTTATCAGACTTCCCTTTCAACACATGTGCTGGACATCCCCAAATGTGGAGATATTTTATACTAGGCTTGCGCCCACTCCACAATTCCTTAGGTGTGTTGGGAATAAATTTTGATGGAACTAAATTCAAAACATGCATAGCAGTTTTTAGTGCATATCCCCAAAAAGAAACTGGTAAAGTTGAGTAACTCATCATGGACCTAACTATTTCCAAAAGAGTCCTATTCCTTCTTTCCGCGACACCATTTTGTTGGGGAAATCCAGGTGCAGTCAATTGGGAGACAATCCCATTTTGAATTAGGTAATCCTTGAAATCCCCAAAAAGGTATTCGCCACCTCGATCAGATCGAATGGCTTTTATGCGTTTACCCAATTGATTTTCAACTTCAGCCCTAAACTCTTTGAACTTTTCAAAGGTTTCGGACTTCCGTCTCATTAGGTACACATAACCATATCTTGAGTAATTATCCGTGAACGTGATGAAGTAATCATAACCTCCTTTTTCTTGGGTTGACATAGGACCACATACATCTGTATGAACTAATTCAAGCAAATCTTGGGCTCTTCAACCTTTTGCATTAAAATGTCGTTTGGTCATTTTACCTTCCAAACAAGATTCGCAAACTAGAAATCCATCAAAGTCCATGGGCTGTAAAAGTCTATCTTTGATTAGCCTTTGAATCCTATTTGAATTAATATGACCAAAACGCAAGTGCCATAGATATGCGTCACTAGTAAAAGGAAACTTTCTCTTTAATGATTTTACATGAGAGCTACTATCTATTTCAGAATTGTATAATTCATGCATGTCAGGAGTTAAAATATAAAGACTATCCACAATATTGCCAGAACAGATAAACACTTTATCCTTCTTTATTACAACATTGTCTTTCAAGATAACACAATATCCATGTTTACCTAAGTAAGTTGCAGAAATTAAATTCCTACGAACATTAGGTACATACAAACAGTCTTCCAATATTAAAATTCTAGACGTAAAACACAAATAATACACTCCAACAGCTACAACCGGAATCCTGCTCCCATCAGCCAAAGTAAGAAATAGTTCTCCCTCATTCAACTTTCTGGTCTCCTGGAACCCCTGCAAAGAATTGCAGATATGATTAGTACAACCTAAATCCACACACCAGGAATTTGTTGGATTCTGTACCAAACATATTTCAAGAAGAAAGGAACTTTTCATACCCTTATTCTTGGCAGTCTTGAATATTGGACAATTCTTCTTCCAATGTCCTTTCTCACCACAATGGAAACACTTTCCTTTATTTTTCTTTCCTTTGTCGGCAACCCCTAAAGCAATTTGTTTACCAATTTTCTTAGTGAAGTCCTTCTTCTTCTTCTTACCTTTGCCTTTCGACTTAGGTTGAGAAGTAGAAGCTTCACCCATATTGGCTTCAACACTAGAAGTACCAAGGATGCCTTCCGCCGCCACTAACTCATTCATTAATTCAGACAAAGTATAGATCTTTTTGTTCATATTATAATTGAGTCTGAATTCCTTGAATGAATCCGGTAGTGACTGGAGTATCATATCCACTTGGGATTCTCCATCAATGTCGGCACCCAAAACTTCTAATGTGTTCAGATTAGCAACCATTCTAAGATAATGCTCCCTTACTGAACTTCCTGCAGCCATTTTGGTATTATAAATTTGCCTCATGGTTTCTTGCCTTGCAGACCGGCCTTGCTCACCAAACATCTCTTTCAGACTTAGCATGATGTCCGAAGCATGTTCTACATCCTACATTTGATGCTGTAGAACATTTGAAATAGATGCTAGGATATAGCACTTGGCCATCTCATTAGATTTCTGCCAACGATCATATCGCTGTTTTTCCTCAATAGGAGCATCTAATGAAGGAAAGCTAGGACATGGTTGAGTAAGCACATATTTGTGTTCTTCAGCAGTAAGAACAATGTCCAAATTCCTTTTTCAGTCAACATAGTTGGATCCAGTCAGTTTGTTTTGATTAAGAATAGCAACAAGTGGGCTAAATGATGCCATGGTTTAAATCTGAAAATAATAAACATGAATACAATAAGTAAACTGGACATTATCAATTTAGCATATAAGCATATAATATGGAACATTAATAAAACCATAAAATAATATATGCAACGACAACCCAATCCCATATTCAATATCCCTCAGCATAGAGTGAATATTAAATACTATGAATGATTGACAAGTACTCTCATTATTAGTGCTATCATGATAACTCTTATCAAACACTAATAATATGCCGTTTTACATTTAGCCTCTAAGTAATAATAGCAAGAACTCAGTATAGAGGATACTAAAATACTTAGTCCAGTGTATACCATTGTCTAGAATCATGTGTAGCCATATTTCATCCCTTTAACAAGTTTATTTTGTAGTACCATGATAAAAAACACCCTCCGCATGGAATGCAAAGCTCGAAGCTAAGACAAGGTGTTTATCAAACCACTATAAACTAGGAAATTCAATCTTGTAGGACCATGAAATAAATACTCTCCGCATGGAATGCTAAGCTCGAGGCAAAGACAAAGTATATATTTCACACTACTATGAACCAACAATGGAGGCCGTAAGATGCAACCCTTGCATCTCTCTGCCACTAGATATTTTAGAATTAAAGGTTTTTAATGTCAAGAATTAAAATAATGCTAGACACGTGAAAAACATAATCCTAATCTCATTAGGAATAAATTTCATTAAACTAGCATTAATACATATATATAAATATATATAACGTAATACAAACCTATATTATATATAATATAATATAATATAATATATTACGTTATAAAACTATATTATATATATAAATATATCTAATCCATGCAATCCGTATATACCATGCAATCCATGCAATATCATCTAGTCCATGCCGTGAAAACCAAAACCGCAAGTGGTACATTAAATGTTTCATGCCTTTTGGTAGAATAACCGTTTTATAACTACCATTTGCAATCCGTGCATGAACCTAATGAATAATAATCAATGCAATCCGCACTCACTATAAGGCATGGCACTATTCAATCCTATTTGCAATATATATACGGGTTTCATAAAAATTAAAAATTATGACACAACATCATAACTTGATGCAGAAAATTGTAACACAAAGATAACGGTTTTCTTAAATTCTAAAAATTCAATCACACATTATACAATCATGATATGAAAACCTGGCTCTGATACCAATTGTTGGATAAAAATCTGGTTTTGTATCTCATACAAAACACACAGCGGAAGCAACAAACAAGGATCTATTTCATTCATGATTGACAACATGCACTCTGTAAATTTTAGAATTTAAGAACAAGATAGCGTACCTTGGTGTGGAGAATTTCAAAACAAAGATTAGAAGCACTTGGGAAAACTTTTAATCTTCACTCCAATTTCACTTTACGCCCAAGATGTGTGGTCTCTCAATCAGTTTCCAAAGGGAGAATGAAAGTGTGTCTCACACTCTTTCTTTTCTCTTCGATAAAAATCGCATTAAAAAATTCTGTATGTTTCTCCCTTTATAACTAACTGATTATCTAATTGGGCCGGCCTATTGGGCATTTCCAATTGGGCTTTAATGTGTGGCTTGGAATGGGATCAAAAGGGACCAATAAGACACTAGCTCCAATGGGCCTTGGGCTTTTCCGTCAACTCTTGACAAGTCCAAAGTTACCATTAATTATATTTAATACCACTATATAAATATAATTGCACTCTAGGCCTTATTAATAAATTATATCCTAAGATTTTATTTTACACGCAACCCCTTCATAAAATATTTGTAGTAACACAAAGTCATGAATGTAGACTGCCACTTTGTAAATTACTACATCTTATCCTTGAGTACCCGGTTTAATCCTTTAAAGTTATTCATCATATATTTATGAAATCCAATCTCATAAATATATACTTTAGTAATTTCTTACCAAAGTGGTTAGGCCTAACTATCTGAATAATCAAACCCATTAAACTTATCTCAAGGGAATATTTTGTATCTCCGTTAAGAGACTATGAATTCCATCTTGAGAATATATGTTCCATCAACATTAAATGTGGTTGCCCAATATACTGAGATTTTGACCGTTACTTTAGATCTCACTCCTGATATATCAAAGCAACCTACGCCTCATGATCAAGTCCATTATTCTCTCAGGATTAAGAGTTCATGCAAATAGAAGTCGTGAGATTTATTATTCATTTGACAGTCGTTAGGAGAATAATAAATTTCACAGCGGTCCAGTTCAATATGTCTTAACTCTTAAAACACATCAACATATCAACTAGAAGTCACCACTTCCATGATCAAGACAAATCGTCTTAGTTGATACGTTATAGTCTTCGCAGATGAAATGCCCAATTTCATCACCGACTACGAACTATAAATTTTGAGTTTACAAAGAACTTGTGATTTATATCTTCTGTGACTTTTCACATAAATCACATACTATGCATCTCATGGACTATATGATAATATCCAAACATTCATGTTACCATTATTTTAGATAAAATAAACAACTTTATTAAACACAATATTAAGTCATACATAATGTCATACATAGCATCATACAATAGGATTTAAGGGCACATATCCTAACAGTTAGGACATATGTGTTTCAAATTGTTTTGAACATATGTCATTATTTTATGTAATTGGCTTATCCTTTGACAAAACGCACTTTACTTGTAATTGTGTTAATTTAGAATGTGTTTAACGCTTCAAGAAACTGTGTTTCAAGATCAAGTATTAAAGTCATCAAGTCTATCCAAGAAACAAGCTGGAAAGTGCAAGTTATTAAAGCTCGACACCTAGGCTCGACACCTAGGCTCGACACATGCATCTTTCGAGATTTAAGAAGCTGTTTCAGCCCCGAGGCTCGACAGCTCATCGACACCTCTAGCTGTTGAGATTTAAGGAAAACAAATTCTAAGTTCTGTTTTGATTCCAATTCGTGGATATGTCTTTGGAATTTATTTTCCTCTAACCTTAGACATATAAAAGGATTATTTTAAGGGCCGTCAATGAGTACACAAGTTGCACAAGCATTGAGAAATCCTTGTTCCAGCAATTTGTGATCCGAGACAAAGTTCATGCCCTAGTTCATCTTTCTTGTGAAGAAGTTGCTGTGTAATGTGTACTGTAAGGTTTTGTAACCAAATATCTTCTTGATTTTCATCGTATGGATAAATTGAAGAACTTTGCAGCCAACAACTCTCTCTCTAGTTGGTGAATTGAAGTCACGTACTGGGATCCACGCAAATTGGTTAGTCACAGGCTGGGAGTCGTGCATCAAAAGGAGAAACTGTCACTACAGAACAAGTTCAATTGGGTATTGGGGTAAGGGTTCAACTGTAGGTTGGTAAGGTACTAGGATTCCTTTACTTGTAACCGCTTGTTGTGATAATAGTGGAGTTTCGAAAGTGGTGACCTTAAATCACCCAGTGGAGTTTTTGCTATGTAGGTTTTTCCCATTCATAAACAAATCACCGTGTAAATTTAATTTTTGCTACATACTTTAGTTTATTGGTGATTTATTTGTGCTTCTATGCAATTTGCATGTTAACTTGATTAATTAATAACTTGGCTAATTAATCAATTTAATTCATCACAAGGGGTCTATGCATTTGTGGCCTATCACACTCTGCTGTTGACAGTCCCAACAACCAAGGATAAATGTACAGAAATAACTGTCACGGCAGTTACTGCCGAGTAACTGCCCCCTTGTCCAGGACTTGCTGCCACATGTGGTCTAACTTAAGATACCTCAAACTGATACTGTCTTAGCCTACTTTCCACTTTTTCAGCCCCTACTCAATAGGTCTGAACATTCGGAAAGCTAGGATTTGCTTGGTAACTGCTGTTGTACACTTTGCACATGCCAACCCATGTCTCAGCACATCATGGGGCATCTGCCCATGCTCCAATAGCCCACACACACTTGTTCCAGCACGTTTTAGATTTGGCCCCTACCTAAGCCCTTTTCATCAGCATCACAGCTCACCCAGTATGCTCATATACAGCACATTAAGTAACTGCCATCAATCCACTCACACAAGTCCATGCATTCTGCCCGCACCAACTAGCCCAATGCCTTGCACAACATATCATCATCGCAATAGCTCAACACTGCCTTGCACTCAAACAACCAAACCCACACACAAAGCAACTATCAACTAAGCCACCAATGCCATGCACCATCATATAGGGTCAGCACCACCTGCTGCTGCCCAACATCAACATCCGTTTCTACCCACCATGGCCCTCCTCTGCCATAGCCTTGGGGCATTATATGGAGCAAGGTGCCTCTATATGCTGCCCCTCATCATGCTTATCATTCTGAATCTAGCAAAGAGACCGGGCTTGTCCCCTTCAAAGAGCAGTTAGGAGCTTTACTAGATAGGCATGAGGAGCCATTGGTGT
Source organism: Castanopsis chinensis (assembly GCA_032878915.1). Lineage (NCBI taxonomy): Eukaryota > Viridiplantae > Streptophyta > Magnoliopsida > Fagales > Fagaceae > Castanopsis > Castanopsis chinensis. Next base: position 32,110,898 of record JAVQMG010000132.1, read on the forward strand.
GCTGAGAAAACATAGAGCCAAATGACTAGTCTGATGTTGCCCAAGCACTCCAATTCCTCATGCCATCATCAAAAACTCATAAAACTCCTAACTTGGTACAGAAACCTGTTCTTCAAAAGTGAGAGTTTCCCTTGATAAAAACCCCTTTGATGACGACCTGTCCCCATATACATTCAAATATTCACAACACCCATTACCATACCTTGAATTTCTCAAAGCCTTACACAACTTACTAGAGCATGTAACATCCGAAAAAGAAGAAGATAGTTTCAGGTTTTTGCTTATTCGAAACAGCATGTACATGGCTTGCATTGTGTCCATATCAAGTCACTACCTGTGTCCATGATTGCAACCAAAGGTACCACGGGAGTCCCAATTGATAAGTTCATGAGGAACTCTCCGTCCCCAGCATAAACTGGCACTCGAATATCATCAATTTTACTATTTTTTGTGATTGCACTAAGCTTCTCAAGCTGGGGTTTCATCTGGTTGATTATGGCTCGTTGGATAAGTTGCAGTTTTGTGAGGTTTTTTAGACCAGCATCAATGTGTGTTAGGCTAACTTGGAAGCCGGTTTTTGTTGGGTTATCATCAAAAGCTAGCCTTGACGAGAAAGTTAGCAATGAAAGCATTAGTATTAGAAGCGGTAGTAATAGTATAAAGGGTTAGAGAGAGGTTGCATAATGTGCCATAGTGTGTGTTTTAAGGAGAGTGAATGGTAAGTTCGTGAAATGAAATAGATAGTTTAATGGCCTTATTAGAGGAAAAGGAAGAGGAAGAAGGGAATCGCCGGTATCATAATTTGGAACTGAATGTAACGGTTATTATTATGAGTAGTTGCTCAATCCTTTTGTACATGTGTTGGAGAACTGGATCATCCAGTGTGAACAATGGGTGGAAGTAAAACTTTAGTTTCATCGCATGATTTATAAAATTCTATAAGAAAATATTATACAAATGATTACAAAGAAAAAAAAATTGAAACATTAGATGTTTTGATTCCTTAAAAAATTTGAAACATTGTTGTCGAAGATGGTCACATTATCTATCCTAAAAGATCATATGAGATAAGATCATATTGTCTTCTTATGTGACATGCTAGAGACACCTTAGATAAGATCACTTTTTTTTTTTCTTTTTTTTTTCCTGATAGGAAAATCACTTTGTTTTTTGATATTGCATTGTCTTTTTTTTTTTCTTTTCTTTTTTTGTGGATAATTCAATGCACAATAGAGGAAATGAAATTTGAACCCTAAATGTTGCTATTAGAAATGGCAAGAGGTGTCAGTTAAGTTACAAGACATTTGACAATATTATATTGTAATCAGTTGTTAAATATTGTCTTTTCTCATTATTAAAGAATTGGAGGGCCACATTCAATATTAATCTATACTCTAAATTGTGAATTCAACATTTAATCAAAAATTAATATTATCAAATTTATATATTGGAAATCTTGACATCATGCTACCAAGTAAGCATTGCAATGAATTGGTTGAACACTTAACTTGACTCATCACTTTCATCAACTTATTTAATTACACTGTTTCATTATCATCACAGATTTTAGATATAACATCTTTCAATTTTTTATTACTTACTTGTTTATTTGTTTATTTATTTTAAGATACTAAATGCAATTGATGTAAATTTGGAATTGTTCCATTAAAAATTTAGGACAGAGAGTTGAAATTAACTTTGGCAACAAATTTGGTTTTGTGAAAGCTGAATTTTTCAAGCAACCCCGTTTGCTATAACTTCAAGGAACCAAGACAAACTAACTTGGATGGGGGCAAAACATGGGGACTTTGATCTAATAGGTTCATATGGGATTGCAACAAGGTTGGGTTCTCCTGATCTTTTCCATGAAAAATGGGGTTGGGACCTAAAAATCCTTCCAAGAGCTCAAACTTTCCTTTGGAAGTGCTGTTATAACAGCATTAGGGTTAAAGAATCCTTTCAAGACTGCCCAATCATAAAACCCATATGGATCTAGCTGGGAATCTCCAGAATTATTGGTTCCTTCTTCACTCAAGACTTCAACGAATAGTTGTCAACCAATTATGCTATTGTTAAGGCAGGGTCTTGGTGCACTATCTCTTGGAATATAGTGTTTTCGTTTACTGTTTGGACCATCTGGAACAATAGGAATCAGGTGGTATATTAGAAGGTTCAGGTTGATGGAAGCAAAGTTGAGAAGTTGATGTCAAGTTAGCACAGACGCTGAGATGAGACCTGTACTGAAGTTGCAGAAACAGAGTATTGGAAGGACAAGCTGTTGTTAGCTCCTACATAAACGATTGTAGTTTAGTCTTTCTGTTTACTATGCTACTTGTAGTTTAGGATATGGTGTAGTTAGTTTTTATTAATTATAGACAAGTGTTGTTTGGTGATTGATGTATTTGCATAACCAATTTTGGAGGGAAGATCAGGATAGATTGGGAAGTTAGTTAAAGCTCAGTTAGTAGCTCTTTTCCTTGTATATATATGGATCAGTTTTGTCCAATGAAATTAATGCATTTTATTCACTCATTAAAAGTCTTATATGGTATTCAAGTGTAAAAGAACCAACCCCATGCTAGCGAAAGAGGCAGTTCAGAGAGCAATGAAAATTTTCTTTTGTGCTTACTCCCTAAAAGCCCTTACCCACCTAGCTGTGAAGCATATTTGATGGGAAAAACCGGCCCATGGATGGGTTAAGTTGAATACGGACGGATCATCACTTGGTAACTCAGGGCCAGCGAGAGGAGGAGGAGTTATTTGTGATATCAAAGGTGCTTGGATCATGGGGTTTGTGAGGAATATAGGCATTACTTCCAGTTATATAGCTGAATTATGGGCTCTACGAGATGGACTCTTACTCTGCATAAATAGAAATTTTAATGCTATTGAAGTTGAGTTAGATGCTAAATCGATTATTGATGTTTTGTCTACCTTAAACTGCTCAATTGTTTGGCTTTCCCTTTGGTGGATGACTGCAGGCTACTAGCTATCCAAATTCACCAAGTTCGATTTAAACATTGCTTTTGAGAAGCGAACAAGACTGTTGACAAGCTGGCTAAGATTAGAGTTGCCCAAGAAAATCAGTTTAATCTTTTTAGTTGTCCGCCTGTGGACGTTGTTGATGTTTTCTTAGCTGAGTTTAATGGTCTATATATAGGAAAAAAAAAATCAAAGAAAATGTAACACGACTTATCAAATTATTCAAACAAAATTTTGTCAAGAAATCCTTTGAATCAACTATCAAATATATAGAATACTTTAGAGGTCATAGGTTTTGAAGGGCACCCATTTACAAATACCTTATGTAGAGGTCAAATTTCAAATACCCTCGTAACAAAATCTTAAAATTTCGAATATTACATGGTGCAAAAAGAGAACGCAACCACAAAATCACAGCAAAGAGCACAACTTTAAAGCAAACTAGCATACACATACTTTATAAATAAATCTAATTCAAAAAACCCACGTGAGAAAACCTCACAAAACCACCAAACAGACCAAGAAAAAAGAGTTTACCCTTGTGGGTCACAACCCAAAAACCTCAAAACCATAGATCACCATCAAATAAAACTAAGGCTCAGTGAGAGATAAAGTATGTCAAATTGAAATGAATGCAAGATATTATTAGCTAGGCGGTGTAATGTGATTGGACATATAAAGTTGGGTTTTAGAGTGAGGAAGCACGGAGCTAATAATCTTAACCATTGTTCTAATACCACTGGTCCTATGCTTTTTGCAGGAACTAAATCCAAAACTATTCATCTTCCAGTTAAGAGAGATAAAGGACATCTAACTGTTTATAGATGATCTCTTTGATTCTATAATGATAATAGCAACTGAACAGATACGAAATTGTTGGATTCAATGAGGAGAGAAAGAGGCAAGAAATGGGGAGATTAAGAGTCTCAGACATTAAAGAAGTTACATGATAAGTTGAAAATAATGGAGATAGGGAGTCATGGGTGTTATGGAAGTTGAGGTAGAAATTTTGAAAACACTAATAGAAAATGAATGAAAATAAATTAATATTTTTTATTAATAGAAATAATGGTGTGGCCGCTGATTCGGCTCAATAAGAGCGTAGCAATAATAAATGCTATGAATTCAAGTCATACAACTCCTTCATAGGTAGATCCTCATTCCCACACAACCTATCATGAGAATATTATACACGTTCTCCGTTCCCCACCTCAAAGTGCACATGGCTAACAATTCTATCCCGCCCTACTCTAATATTCCTCCATAAACTACACCTATGAGTTCTTCACACTGGCTTCATTATACAACGTCCACCTCCCACCCTATACTTTAATATAATGACTCGTTTCCACAAGTGAGTCTCTTCCTCCCAAAATGCCATAGCCACTTCTCTAAGATAGCCTGATTAGAGGTACCTAAGCTATCCACCTTAAACTGCCACAAGAAAGTGGAGAACACATTGTATTCTAATCCATTAAGTTAAACATGATCTGAGAATTTTCCTTGCAACTTCTCTATTCTATTTGAAACATGAGACGGGATGGTAAACAAAGAGAGGTAGTAAGTCGAAAGACTAAACACTGTACTCTTAAGTAACGTTGATTGTCTCCCTTTTAACAGATATATCTTTATCCAGCCCAACCAATTGTCATTTCTTCTCTACTCTCTAGAATGGAATTCCACACTTTATGCTGTGAAAGACAACCCCAACTCCAAAGGTATACCCAAATAATTGATTGGCAAACTCCCAACACTACCACATAGAATATCAGTTGACTCCTCCAATCCCCAAAATCTACAACCAGGGCTAATTCACTCTTATTCAAATTATCTCATTAAGCTTTTTGCCAGTGTGTCTGAAAAAACAGAACAAGAAGATAACCTTTTTGGACAAAGAATAGAGCCTAAACTATATGTGTTTAAGGACAAAAAAATAAATTCGAACTTCAAAATATCATCATTGCGTGGTCTAATAACTTTTTGAGCATCCAAACAAAAAGTTTCAGCCTCAAAAGCAATGAAGTAGGGAATATACTGGCGAGGAGAGCGAATTTCAACATATGTATCAACATGCAATTGCAAAAGGAGGATCATTTGAAACCAACATCAATACCTTCATCCAGGACCCGTCACATTGTCATTCGCCACTGATTTGATGAGACCACCATCATTGCCGTTGTCATAAGATCAAGGGTAAGTGATCAACCACTATAGATCTAATGAAAGGGCAAAAGAGAGAGGATACAAGAGAGGAGAGAGTACCAAAAAGTTAATAAAAAGGAATATATATTTTTTTACTAAAGCTACTATTATACTGTATATTTAGAGGAGGATTGCTGCTTTTGTAAATTTTTGTATAGTGAAGATATTTAAAATTTTTACAAGAGCTAAAGATTATCTTGTATATTTAGAAGAGATCTTCAACTTTTTCAAATTCTTGTATAGTGATGCTAAGGGGGTGTTTTTGTGTAAGTAGTATACATTACTCAAATCTATTCTAGATTTTTAGGTGTTTTACAATAGTGGATGTGAATGTAACGTCACATTAAGTTTTTTAAAATGAAGTATCTCGCATTTAGTCAACTCTCTTTTAATGTCATTCTTTACACATGAAGTACCTTGCAGTTGATATACTCAATTTTTACTATTCTCATTACTTAGTGATTATCATGTGTGTATATTATCAATTGAAATTCATAACAACTTTTATATTAATGGTACGGTAGTAACAGGGAATTATGTATATTTTTTTACATAATAATTTTAACCATTTCATGTGAAATTTGACTGCCAAAACAATTAAAAAAACAAAATTAATACATGTAACATTGATAAATGAAAAATAATAATAATAATAATAAAAGTGCAACTTAAACTAGAATTAAAAAGTGTGAAGAGCCTTTAAGGATGTTGGGCTTTTTTTGGTTCTTTTTTTAACTTAAATCGCTCATCTACTTATCTATTTTAATATCATTTTTCCTCTATTCCATTATTTTGTTTTATTTTTGCCTTTTCTTATTCTCCTCATCTTACTATAAATTCACAGTTTTCTATTTCATTTTATATATAGTTTTCCTACACACAAAATGTTATTTCTCACTTGGGCCTAAACTCTTTGAACCTCATCATATTAGCTCACAACCTATGCCATTAACTAGGCGAAAAACCCATTTTCATCCCTACATTTTCATGTGATTCCCACTTTGGTCCCAATCTTTTATTTTCACCGGTTTTAGTCCCTAAAATAAAAAATGTGATCTCGTTTTCGTCCCTACCATCAGTACCTTAACGACAAAGTCCTAGGTGGCAGACAGAACACCTTGTTAGCTGACGTGGTAATTAAATATTATTAAAAATATGCCAAGTCAGCATTATAATTTTTTTTAAAGCCACGTTAGAAATTTTTTTATAAAAAATTTAAATTTAAAGAAAAACCTTAAATCTAATTAATTTAAAATTTTATTAAAATATTATTTTCTTAATATTCATGTTCTTCAGAAAAACACATACAGAAGAAAAAAATGGGTCACACTTCAAAAAAATCTCTCTCTCTCTCACACAACCAAAAACACCCCAAAACAACAAAGTCCTCAGATTTTTCTGAAAACAAAAAAGAACCAAGTTTGGTATTTCGGTGGTGGCGTTTTGGTGGTGGAGTTGAATTGGTAGCCAAGTTTGGTGGTGGCAGATCGATGTGACAGATCAGCTTTTGGGCTTTGGGTGACCGGGTTTAGTGGTGGCAAATCGACTTTTGGGCTTTGGGTGGCCGTGATTCAGATCGTTGTGGGCCGGTGGGTGCATGTGGGTGGTCATGGGTGGGTTCAGATTGCCGTGGGCTGGCGTGGGGCTGTTGGTGCTCATGGGTGGCCATGGTTTTGCTCGCCGTTGGCCGCCGCAAGTATTGGGTTTGGTGGTTATGGCGGAAATAATATCTAATTTGGTTTTTTTTTTTTTTTTATAATTTTATATTTGGGTTTGTGGGTATGGATTTGGCAGTGGTGGATGTTAATGGTGGTGGTGGTGGAAGTGGCGTTGTTGGTTGTGACTGATTGTGATTGTGATTGTGGCGGCGGCCATTAGGACTCTATGGCCGCATCGGGACGCCAAGCCCTCCTCCTCTCCACCTTCGATCCAGGTTAGCACCACCGCCTCGCGGCGTTGATGGAGCTGGGGACTCAGTTGGTCACCATCGAGGCTTGCTCTGCAGGCTCAGTTAATTTATTCTTCTTGTTTTTGTTTGTGTTCTTCTTATCTGGGTTTGAGTTCTTGGTTTGGGTTTGGTCTGTGAAGAACATGAATATTAAGAAAATAAAATTTTAATTAAAATTTTAAATTAATTAGATTTAAGGTTTTTCTTTAAATTTAAATTTTTTATAAAAAAATTTCTGACGTGGCTTTTAAAAAATTAAAATGCTGACATGGCATATTTTTAATAATATTTAATTACCACCTTAGCGCCACATCAGCTAACAGGGTGTTCTGTCTGCCACATAGGACTTTGTCGTTAGAGCACTGACGGTAGGAACGAAAACGAGATCACATTTTTTATTTTAGGGACTAAAACCGGTGAAAATAAAATATAGGGACCAAAGTGGGAATAGCGTGAAAATATAAGGACGAAAATGGGTTTTTCGCCCATTAACTATAATGGATTATGAGTACGTTAAAAGGTTGGTCTGCCAACCCATTAAAGGTTCACTCTACATGGATTGGAGAACAAGCTTCCCTAGTTATAGACGACCTTTTAAAGGAGGATGAGAAGGAAACATTGTTACCTACAAATAGAAATCTTTAGAACCAAACTTGTAGGGTTAACCCAACTGTATGTGTGTTTGCACTGTTTGCTAGGATGACATGTCTCATTAGCCTAATTGTATTTGTATTGTTTATTAGGCCTACTAGAAAAGGCTAACCACTAAAAAACATTATACAATTATTATGCCTACCAAATTTTTAAATAAGTTTTCAAAAAAAACAAAAGAAGTTTTAAAATCTTTTAAATTCTCAAAGAAGTTCTCTAGATTTTTCAAAGAAGTAGAAAAAATTGAATGTTTTCAAAACAAAAAAAAACAAAAAAATCCCAAACAAAACAAAAAAGAAAATGGTTTTTTTTTTTTTAACAAGTAATTTTTTTACCCACAAATTCAAACGAAATTTCCCAAAAAAAATCTCCTACAAATAAATCATTAAAGATGTTCTCAAAATATTTTTAGAGGTTGACTCAATCTTGTGATCTAATTTGTTTGATTATTCGAGTCTTTCTTTGTTGATTTTGTGATTTTGTCTAGGAGCTTCAAGCACATCTTTTTTATTCAACTTTTATTTGGGCTTAAACAATATTTGCCTTGTTTGGGGCATTAAATCCATTTTGTCCTTAATAGGATTTTTGGTCCATCTTTGTTTGTCTTGGTGCCAATTAGCCTATCATTATTTTGTTTAAGGGTGTTAAAGCATTTACACCCAGTCATCCAAATGCTATATGTTGGTATATTTTAGCATCAAGACACAAAAACAACCCATTACCCGGTTTTCCAATCATAAATTTTTTTATAATTGTGCTACAATGCCATCATAAATTTATGATGGTATTCCAAACGTAAATATTATATTTTATTCTAAAAATTCTGACTTTTTTATTCTCTCTTTTAGTCTCATCTCCTCTCTCATCTCTCCATCTCTCTTAGTTTGCTCTCTCCTTTCTTCAAAACCACCATGGCCGGACCACCATCACCAAGCAGGTTGGATCATTGCAGTCTCATTTCCTCTCTCATCTTTTCATCTTTCTTCCTTCTCTCTTATTTGCTCTCTCCTTTCTTCAAAACTAGCATGGCCGGACCACCATCACCAAGTAGGTTGGACCATTGCTCTGTCTGTGTGTGTGTGTGTGTTGTGACCACCACTCATGGTGGTGGGTTGGTTGTTCTCTCCAACCCCTAAACTCTCTCTCCTCTCTTCAAAACCACTATGGTTAGACCGACCATCACCAAGCTAGGCTAAAGTCACCCACCATTCCTCGACGATTGCATCATTCTTGGCTCCTGAAAAGGTTCTCTGCTTCCCCGTCAACGGCCTCGATCTTGGGTATTTGTTGTGTTTATGGGTATTTGATTTTTGGATGAGTCTTGGTCTCGTCTGGCAGGTGTTTGGATTGGTGGCAGTTGGTTTGCAGTGGAGATTGTGGTGGAGGTCGGAGAATGGAGGTCGGAGATTGGTGGTGGAGATTACAGTGGGTTTGATCTGTTGTAATTTTTTTTTCTATGGGTTTGATTCTTGAATGGGTTTTGATCCATTGTGGTAGGGGTTGTGATTTTTCATGTGGTGCTGGGTTTTGGTCCCGATGTGGTACGTGTTTGGCTTGGTGGCAGTGGGTTATGTTGTGTTGGGATTGGTGTGGTGGCAATGGGTTACGTAAGTAATTTGCTAGTTGATTTGAGTGATTTTGGTATAGATTTTTGTGAATTTGCAAGGTTTTTTTCTTGTTGATTTTGGTATGGGTTGTGATTTGTTGGGTTGATTTGGGTGATGTAGCAGTGGGGGGGGGGGAGGGGTGAGTTTGGTTGGTGGTTGTATTGTTGATGATGATGGTGGTAGATGGTAGGGGAGGCAGGTAGTGGTGTTGTTGATGATTAGCAGGTGGTGGGATGGTTGGGTTTGAAGGGTGCTTGTGTTGGGTTTTGGGTTTGCTCACAGTGGTGAGAGAGAGGTTGAGAGAGAGAGAGAGAGGTAGAGGGGGAGAGGTAGAGAGAAAAAAATTAGAGAGAGAGGATAGATGGTTTCAGGTAATATATTTTGTTGTGTAGATATATTATTTTAATGTATAGTATAGGAAAATAAAAATTGAGATGTTAGGTGTATTGTAAAATTGTATGGTATAATAGATAAAATAACTTTTGAGATGGTAAAATATGATATTTTGTAGATACTGGGTGCGAATGCTCTTAGTTTCATCCTAGTTCTTTGTTTGTGACTTAGGTCCGTCCCTATCTTGTTTAGGTAGTTTAAGCACATCTAGTTTTGTCTTTAGTCTTTAGGTTCATCCTTGTCTTTTTAAGTCTTTAAGGTGATCTTGACATCTTGTTCTATCTCTGGGTCATAGACCCATCCTCATTTTGTGTGGGGCCTAAGCCTTTATACATGCTATTTAGGATTGTTAACTTGTTTTGTTCTATGTCAAGGCCCTAGAGCCACTTTAACATGTCAAGTTAGTGGTGGAGCTTTTACCAAGATAATAGATTTCTTATTTGTCTATATTTACAAACAAAGTGCCGTTTACCATAGCTTCCCTGAAAATCCTATATTGTTCACATACCACAAAAAGTTTCACATATGTCAAATTTGAGTGCTCCCACAAAGAGAGACGAGGTGTAAAGTAACAAAAATTGCACAAAACTTACATGATCTTAAAAAAAATCCCTATTATTGCATAATTACATGTGATTCACACATTATTCATTTATGCCTAATCCTATCTCGTAGCCCCTTTAGTTCCACCGTAAATTGTATCAAGGTTATTTAAGGTGTAGGTTTCTAAAAAAAAATGTCACTTAAGGTATGGCCCGTGTCAATATTATTGACTCTAAAAAAAAGTGTGGATATTACAGTTCATAATTCATTTTTATGTATGTTTTATTTGAATATTGTATATTTTATATTTTATTTTGTTTGGATATCAATTTTTTTTTCGTGAAAAGATATTAAAAAGAATCTTAAATTAATGAGATTTAAAATAAAATTCTCTAAACACACGTCAAGAACATATATACATTAATTAACACCCTTTTAATTTCTTGTTTTTGCTTTTTTGTGGCCACTAAAGCACGAAGTGCTGTATATTAATATTGAATTTTCCAGAGCTTTCTCGAGAACCAAATGAAGAAGAGAAAGTTAGGGTTTACCGCATTCGTGATCAAGTAACTTGAGATTTTCCTAGACCTCGTTTTCCTTTCTGTAAGATTGGTAACTAAAGCTTTTGACATTGACGTGCAATTAATGTAAAGAATGTCAAATAAAAAAGTCACAAGCCATGGTTAGGGTTGAAATCTTGGTCTGCTTTTCCTTTTTGAGACCTATACTTTTCTTTGATTGGACTTGTATAGATTAGAATTTTAAACACAACGTGAATGTGATTTATAAAGAACATAAAATAATGATAATGTCAATCGCGAAAATACGTTATGGATTTTGATGTGAACATCTCTTCATAAGGTAACGATTCAAAAAATGGATACATGTGTTTCTCATAATATTACCATTGAATTGATGAAAACAAGTTATTAATAATATTTGAATTAATCCAACAAAGCTCATAAGAAAAAAAAAATTTGGCCATTTGGTTTAGTAGTTATTGAAACTAGCATGTAACTCCATGCAAACACATGGATGCATTTAAAATTAAATAAAATTTTTATTATAAAAATATAAATAATTAGTCAAATTAAATTTTTTTCAAAGAATGTAACACATACATTTAAAATTAAACACAATTTTTATCATAAAATATAGATAATTAGTCAAATTATTTTTTTAAAGTAAACATAATTAGTTACATATTAAAATTCTTATCTAAATTTAATACTACTTATGATCTTTTTTTTTTTTTCTTTTTTAATAAGATAGAAAGTGTGGTATTTTTGTTATGTGGTGATTTTTATTTTATTTATTTTTTAAGAAACACGTGGTTATTTTTATTGAGTATATGTGATTGTTTTTTTTTTTTTAATTTTATAGTTTATTAATATTAGATTATTAGTATTTTGCACTCATTAACTCACTTGACACAAAGATTAAAAAATTTAAGTAGACACATGGCACAAGCACAAGTGGATAGTTATTGTGTAATTCCCACATAAATTTAGACACATGGCGTAAAATTAGATTATAATTTTAAATTCTAATTCAATTTTCTCTAAACTTTACCTATTAATATATATATATATATAGATGACTTATAAATTTGATTTTTTTTTTAGTTATATGATTATGTTTTTTTTTTTTTATGATTTATTATATTGGATTCATCGTTTTTTACACTAAATTAATTAATTTAGCACAAAAATTTAAAGATTTAGATTAGATAGGACACGTGGCACGAAATTAAACTCTAATTGAAATTCAATTTTTACATTAAATTAACTCACTTGGCACAGAATTCTAAAATTTAGATTAGATGAGACACATTGCGCAAAATTAAACTCTAATAAAATTCCAATTTAAAACTTAATTAGATTTTCTCTCTACTTTACCTATATATCTATATATATATATATTAGATAAGACACATGGTGCAAAATTAGACTTTAATTGAGTTCCAATTTGAATTTTAATTAGATTTTCTTTCTACTTTACCATTATTATATATATAGATATATAGATAAAGGTAATTTTTGTTTTCTTAACTAGGCTTTTATTTATTTATAGTAATCTATTAAAGTTTTGGAAAACTTATGTTTTGAAAACTTCAGATCTCATTAAAATGTTTTTTCATTCACTTTGGTAGATAATTTCTTAATTTTATATCAAAAGATGAATTTAATTCTAATAAAAATCATTATTTAACATAATTTTTATATGAGTTCTATGTTCTTTTAATTTGTTAATATTTTTGTACATATCTAATATCAAATTAGATAGCATTTATATACTCATTGAAATTTTAAAATTAAAAAGTTCTCTAAAAAGTTATCTTGTAAATATATATTTGTCAATAAAAATAATTTTTGTGTACAATATATTTATAGATTATGATGTACTCTAGTATTAAAATATTATGGTTTTTATGGGTGTGTGTGATTTTTTTTTTTTGCATTTTTGATTTGATTTGAATTAATTAATATATTAGTTCCGTAATTTGGCCAAAAAAAAATTTTGTTAAAGAAAAAAAGATAAAAATAATATACAGAAATAACTTGACTCAATTTCACCATCTATATTTACAAAAAAGATCCAAAGTTGTTGCTGTTTTTTTATTTTTTATTTTTTTCAGTAATCAGTTTGTGTTTTTTTTTATTTTTTTTAATTTTTAAATATTGATGTAAGCTAGCATTTATATTGTTATATAAACGCAACAAATTTCACAATATTTTCACAATTATTGATGTGTCAATTTCTTACAAGTTAAAATAAAGTAATAAAATAAAATATGAGATTGGTTTTTTTTTTTTTCAGTAATCGGTTTGTGTTTTTTTTTTCCTTTCAAATATTGATGTAAGCTGACATTTATATTGTTATATTGACACAACAAATTTCACAATATTTTCACAATTATTAACGTGTCAATTTTTTAAAAGCCAAAATAAAATAATAAAATATGAGAGTGTAGCCAACTACAACTGAAAATAAATGTTTTAAAAAAATATTACAATACTTATTGTTATTACAATACTTATTGTTATCACAGTACACTGTAGTACTGTAGCTACAACAGTGTTTTGATTTAGTTTTCACAATTATTGATGTGTCAATTTCTTATAAGTCAAAATAAAAAAATAAAATAAAAATCGGTATCCATTCAAAACTTTTTCATGTTTGCCTATTTGCCTTTTCTTTTTGTCTCAATTTAAAAAATAAAATAAGTGGAAGTTTGTTGTCACATATTTAATATAAAAATTATAATTTTTTCTTGTCTTATATTTAGCAAAAAGATCTGGGCTTGTTTTGTGGTGTTGTTTAAATAACAATATACTTATTTTTACAATATTTTTTCATCTACACATATTTTCACAATACTTAAATAATGTTACTTAAAATCTCTTACCAAATAGATCTTTTATTGCCAAATGGATACTCAATAATGTGATGATACATAATAAATTTTACAACTGAAAATAAATTTTTTAAAAAAATGCTACAACACTTATTATTATCACAGTACACTGTAGCACTATAGCAATAACAATGCATTGGTTTAGTTAGTCACTTTTTTTTTTTTTTTTTTTTTTTTCCAGTAATCGGTTTGTGTTTTTTTTTTCTTTTAAATATTGATGTAAGCTGATATTTATATTGTTATATTGATACAACAAATTTCACAATTATCGACGTGCCAATTTCTTACAAGTCGAAATAAAATAATGAAATATGAGACTATAACCAACTACAACTGAAAATAAATATTTTCACAATAATTTTATAACATTTATTGTTATCACAATATTTTCACAATTATTGAGATCTCAGTTTCTTATAAATCAAATAAAAAAATGCTAAATTCACAACATTTTAACATTAATTTTTACAGTGCCTAATTTTTTTTTCACAGTAATCAGTTTGTGTTTTTATTTTCTTTTAAATATTTATATAAATTGGCATATATATTGTTAAACTGATACAACAAATTTCACAATATTTTTACAATTATTGAGGTATCAATTTCTTATAAGTCGAAATAAAATAATAAAATATGAGACGGTGACCAACCATAATTGAAAATAAAAGTTTTGAGAAAATGTTGCAACACTTATTGTTATCACAATATTTTCACAATTGTTGAGATCTCAGTTTCTTATGTATCAAATAAAAAATTACTAAATTCATAACATTTTAACATTAATTTCATAACAAATCATAGGTAAGTTATTATTGATGGATAGCATTGGAGTTACAGTGCTTTTGGTTTATTCAACTGGCACTGTAGCTACAGTACCTAAAGTTTGTTTGTTTGTTTTTTTTTTTTTTTTTTTCCAGTAATTGGTTTGTGTTTTTTTTTCTTTGAAATATTTATGTAAGCTGACATATATATTATTATATTGACACAACAAATTTCACAATTATTGACGTGTCAATTTCTTACAAGTCAAAATAAAATAATATTATGTGAGATTGTGACTAACCACAACTGAATATAAATATTTTGAGAAAATGTTACTGTAGGGACACAATTTAGCCTCAGGCCCAAATGGGTGACTAGGCCGGCCCAAGTGGCCCTTACAATAGAATTTGTAGAGAATGGGTTCCAAGCCTAGACCTCCTGACGCTATGGAGGGATGCTATGTAAGGCCCAGGTATACCGCCGGGAGTTGACGGGCTGGTGAAGTGGTCTGACTAATTCCTCAGATCTAAGCCGAGGAGCTGCTGAGCAAGTTAACGTCTCGTTTTCCCAAGGAGGGGGAGAGAGCGTGCCTCCTTCTTCCTTTCTATCTGCCAAGGAAAAGAGTCCGGATCCCCCTCCAGTGTTTCCCCCATCCCCTCTTATACTCCTTGTCCCTGGTTCCCCCCTGTCATTTCCCTCAAATCGCTCCCCCATGCCTCCAGGGCCATCCCCCGTCCTTTCAGAGGTCATTTCCCCATTTAATGCGGCCAGATGGGTAGGTGGAGGGCATTTAATGAAGTGACAGTAACGGTATGCAATGCACATCTCCCTTGTCTCCCTCCTCGGCATCACGTTTGGAGGGAAAGATGGCTCACTGAGCCTCAGGGGCCCCCACTAGAGCGTTTTGCCACCAGGCTCTCTCTCCATTACACGTCCGAGGAGACTCTCCCCTCGGCTCATCCCCGACAGGCTGGCACTTTGGTCGGCTGCCCTTGAAACCCAGTGTTAGGTGACCCTGTTCCCAACACATAACACCTTTAGTGGGACTCGCCTCCTCGGACAAGGCCTCAGGCCCATATGGTGTCTTGATGCTTTTACCCCCCACAATAGCCCCTCAAAAAGTCATCTGACTCTGATCCGAGGAGACAGATGGGTTTTTGACCCGCGCGTCCTCCCTTCACGTGACCTTTAGAATGTCACACGTGCGGAGTACACCCGCGCCTTCTGGACGCTTTCTTGGCGCTTCGTAATGCGTTACTCCCGCATTAAATGCGCTGAGTAACTCCCTGTCGCGCACGTTCTACGATGAGATGGGGATCCTACGGCTTGGATTCACCCCCGAAAATTCGAGCGGGATATTTCCCACGAACCGCCGTCTCCCCGTCACATAAAATGCCCCGGTAGACGTGCCATTCGCCATTTCCTCCAAATAGCGAACTCATTGCAGAGCCAGTCTATTTCCTGCCTTCTCCCACAAGCTCCCAAAGTGCGTACGACCGTTCTTGCGTAAGTTCCTCCTTGGCCGTCAACTCCTCTTGCCTCTTTTTACGAGTCTACGTCTTTAGCTTCGATTCCATGGGTAGATTTAAATGTCTAGTGGATACACCCTCCGGCATGGAAGGGTTCCGGGCCAAGTATCACATCCCCTCCGATGTGGGCCTGGAATACTGTCCCCCCGGGTCTGTGGCAAGCTCCAGGCAGGCGGGGCAAGTCGTCATTCCCATCATCGCCTTTCTGGAGGGCGGGATGACACTTCCCATGAAGGAGGTGACAAGGGAGTACCTTCGCAACCATAGGCTGTGTCCAGACCAGTGTACCCCTAATGTGTTTAGGATCCTAGGTAGTGTCGATGCTCTGAACGAGCAGATGGGCCTCCACCTTACATGGCACGATGTCGTCTACATGTATGAGTGCCACCGCCTTAGGGACTCAGGCTACTACCTCAAGTCGAGGTCTAGCGCGGTCCGGCTTATCTCCTGTCTGCCAAAGTCCAACAAAGGCATGAAGGATGATTACCTCCTTGTTACGGGGAGGTGGCACGACGGTCTACACTGCCCAGTGAGGGCGGGGCAACCAGGTGCGACTCTCTAGGATTTAAGAGCTTTAGTTTGTGTAGTTATGCCCCACTTCGGTTCCCTTAGTCGCTTCGTTGTTGACTTGCTGTCATTTTTGTTGTTCCCGCGGTGTGTGTCTAACTCTCTTTGCCGCCTCCACTTCTTTCTTGCAGATAAGCGACACACATCTCCCCATCTGGGAAACGTCAACGTTCCAGATCTCAACAGGGTCCTGAGATCCGAGGTTTTCGTGAACGACGATCTCCAGGTGAGGGCCGCCCACTTGATCCTAGGATACGACCCCCTATCTAGGGCTTTTGGCGAGGTCGAAGACGCCATCCTCGCTGGACATCGTAGGCGAGCTCGGATCGACGTTCGATACGACGGCTTTCTCGCTCCTCGGGCTCTGCCGGACGCGCCTTCCACGATCCTGTACGGCCATCCCATCGAAGCACTCCCCCTAGCTGCGCAGCCAGAGGTCGCGACAGTCCGAGAAGATTCTGCGGCTTCCTTCTCAACCCTTGGCGACGAGATTGATAGGTTCGCTCTAGAGGAGGCTGAGAGACCATTGGCGGGCAACGTGGTCGATATCTCAGACGAGGAGGAGTCCGCCTCGGATAGGCAGTCTGGTATTCCAGGCTTTGTAGTTGCGATACCAGAGGTGTCCTCGGACGAAGGCAACAACATGGCACCCTTGAAGGAACTGTTTGCCAAGAAGAGGGGGGCCAAACCCCCCAAGGACGACGCTTCGGGGTCCCAGCCGAGGATACACTCGCCCCCGCCACCTCCCCCCTCCGAACAACTCCCCCCTCCTCCTAACGTTCCAAAGAAAAGAAGGAACGAGAACGAGGAGGCGGATAGGGAAAGGGAGAAGAAACAGAAACACCTGAGGCAGCAGCAGCAGCAGCAGCAGCAAGTTGCTAGAGGCGGGGGACGGGCCTCCTCGGTGGAAAGCGGGGAAATCCGCGGGCAGGCTGAGGTCCGCCGAGGGGAAACCAGCTGGTTTCCCCCCTAGAGGTGGACGGGGCCCCTATTTCAAACCAGGCGAGCCTCCGGGACTTTCAGAGAGGTCAGGCCCTCCACCTGGCCAGCTCGCTGGAGAGGCCCCTGCTTCTGCCCAGGGACATGGAGGAGCTGGGGAGGACGGGCCGCGCGCGTCTCTTCCCCTCCCTTAAGAGGAATTTGGGCCCGGTAAGAATCGACCACTGTTGTTTGTTTTACACCCTGCGCGGAGCGCTTGTAGCTAACAAGTTTCTGTTGGTGCCCTTTACACAGGCCATCCAGGAGGCCTTCGCTGCTGATGCCCTGGTCGAGCACTACCAGACCCAGGTCGGGGCCGAGCAGGCCGCAAGGGCCGAGGTTGAGAAGGACCTTGGCCGAGTCATGGCTGAGAAGACCGACCTGGGAGCCAAGCTGGCCTTGGAGCAGACGGAGAGGAGGAGTTTGGACGCTGGCCTCAAGTCGGCGGAGGCGTAAGCGGAAACCCAGCGCAAGCTCCTGCTCCAAAAGGACGAGGCCATTGCCAAGGCGGGGCAAGAGGTCTCAGATTTAAAGAGAGGGCTAGCGCAGGCGGAGGAAGCGGCTCGGACCGTCGGAGAAACCGTGGACGCCGCTACCAAGGCCGCCTACAATCAGGGGGTCGAGGACACAGAGAACCGCCTCACGGAGGAGTTGGCCGAGCTGTGCAGAGAATACTGCCAGCAGGTTTGGGCGGAAGCCCTAAATGCTGCCGGTGTTCCTGCCGGCTCTGAGTTAAGGGCTGCGGAGAGGGTTTGGTATCCGGAAGATATCCGGCCCATCGATGACGTTCCCCTTTCCTCGGCACCCCCCTCCTCGGACCAAGGCCTAACCCTTCAAGAGGTCATTGCTCCAGTGGTGGAGTTGGGTGAGCCAACTGGTCAAGCTTTGCCTCCTCCCATCCCTAAGGACAAAGGAAAAGAGATCCAAGATCCGTCCAAGGTCGCGCAAGAGCGAACCAAGGTTGAAGGCAAGTCCAAGGAGCAACCACTGAAGATCCAAGGATAGGTAGTGTCGGGCCCCGTTCTCTTCTTTTTGTGCACTTTTACCCTTTTCTTTTTGTGAATTGTCGTCATGCTAGCTATAGTTGTTTTGTTTGTAATTCCCTTCGCTCTAACTTTGTACCGAACAACTTATCGTCTATGAATTTCATTTCCTTTTCTTTATAGCGTAATCTATTTGCCGTATTGTGTTTATTGCGTAATTAGTAGTAGTACCTTCGAAGATTATTTACATTGAAAGGTCGCTTTACATGTTGGTCATCCAAGTCGGCTAGGTAATATGCCCCCACACCGGCCACTGAGGTTATCCGATAGGGTCCCTCCCAATTCGGCCCCAACTTCCCCCACGATGGATCCTTTGCCGCTCCTACGACTTTCTTTAAGACCAAGTCTCCCGGGGCGAGAGGTCTCGATCGTACGCAAGAGTCGTATCCCCGTTTTAGCTGTTGCTGGTAGCTAGCTAGTCGTACCATGGCGTTTTCCTGCCTTTCCTCCACCAAGTCCAGCCCCTTTTGCAGCATATTGTCGTTGGCTTCTGGGGCGAAAGACTGTGTCCTCATCGTTGGGAATCCTATCTCCACCGGAATCACGGCCTCGGCTCCGTACGCCATCGCGAAAGGAGTCTCGCCGGTGGATTTCCGCGGCGTGGTTCGGTAAGTCCATAACACATGTGGTATCTCATCCACCCACCTGCCCTTTGCATCATCCAATCTTTTCTTCAGCCCATTGACTATCGACTTGTTCGTGGCTTCAGCCTGGCCGTTCCCCTGCGGGTAAGCTGGGGTGGAGTACCTATTAGTGATGCCGAAGTCTCCACAGTATTTTCGGAAGGCTTTGCTGTCGAACTGCAGTCCATTGTCCGAGATGAGGGTGCGGGGAATCCCAAATCTGGTGATGATATTCTTCCAGACGAATCTCTTCGCATCCACATCCCGGATATTCGAGAGCGGCTCGGCCTCGACCCATTTGGTGAAGTAGTCCATCCCGACAAGTAGCCATCGCTTGTTGCCCGCTGCCCTTGGGAACGGTCCCACTATGTCCAAGCCCCATTGTGCAAAAGGCCAAGGACTGACCAAAGGATTGAGAACGCCACCGGGCTGGTGGATGTTAGGCGCATACCTTTGACACTGGTCGCACTTCCTCACGTACTCCTGCGCTTCTCTCTGCATATTAGGCCACCAGTACCCTTGCGTAAGGGCCCTGTGAGCTAGTGACCTTCCGCCTGTGTGGCTCCCGCAAGTCCCCTCGTGCAATTCTTCCAAGAGTTGCTCCGTCCCTTCCGGGTGTACACACAGCAGGTATGGCCCCGAAAACGAGCGTTTATAGAGCTTTTTGTCCTCGGATAGCCAGAACCGAGGAGCCTTTCTGCGGATCTTGTCGGCCTCTGTTTTATCCTCGGGTAGCTTGTCATGTTTCAGGAACAACACTATGGGGTCCATCCAACTGGGCCCTGTTCTGACTTGCTCGACCCGCATGGCCTGGCAGCCCGTTCCGGCTGGCTTAAGAAGGTCTTCAACGAGAATGACCCGCGGAAAACCATGTGCCGACGAGGTTGCGAGAGTCGCCAGGGAGTCTGCGTGGGCGTTTCCGCCTCTGGAAATATGCGACAGTGTGAAGGATTCGAACTGGGCCCTTAGACGCAAGGCACGGGATAAATACTCCCGCATTCTCAGCTCCCTTGCTTCCAGTTTCCCTTCCACTTGGCCGACCACGAGCTGTGAGTCCGAGAACGCTCGAATCGCCTTTCCTCCCATCCTCCAAACCATGTCCATTCCCACGAGCAGGGCTTCGTACTCGGCCTCATTGTTGGTCGCCGGGAACGCTATCCTCAGGGACTTCTCGATAACGATTCCATCCGGCGATATCAGGACTACCCCAGCGCCCGAACCTCTTTGGTTTGAGGCTCCGTCCACGTAAGCTTCCCACATCGGTGGCTTCTCGTACGAGGCCATGCCGACTAGCTTCCTGTCTAAGCCGCATCCCACTAGGCTTTCTTCCAGGGAGGGCTCAGTGAACTCCGCGACCAAGTCGGCTAGGACTTGCCCCTTCACAGACGTGCGAGGGAGGTACTTAATGTCGAAAGCCCCTAAAAAGGTCCCCCATTTGGCGATTCTACTGGAGTAGTCAGCGCTCCGGAGGACGGACTTAAGTGGGAGTTGGGTTAGAACGACGACGGTATGAGACTGGAAATAGTGCGGGAGCCGACGAGTGGCGTGCACCACGGCTAGGACCGCCTTTTCCAACAGCAAATACCGGGTCTCGGCCTCTTGCAGGGACTTGCTCACGTAGTAAACCGGCCTTTGTATACCGGCGTCATCCCGTATCAGGACCAGGCTGACGGCGTGGGCCGCCACCGCTAAATATGCAAACAGGACTTCGTTTGGATCGGGGCAGGACATAACGGGTGGCCGGGAGAGGTATTCCTTCAGCTGCTGGAACGCCAGGGAACATTCCTCGGTCCATTCGAACCCCTTCCATTTGTTTAGTAGTTGGAAGAAGGGTCAGCACCTATCCGCCGAACGGGAGATGAACCTGTTGAGGGCGGCCGTCATCCCTGCCAACTTCTGGACCTCCTTTAGGTTTCGAGGTGACTGCAAGTTGCAAATAGCGGTTATCTGTTCGGGATTGGCCTCTATACCCCTGTGAGTAAGCATGTAGCCTAGGAATTTGCCAGACCCTACGCCGAATGTGCACTTTGAGGCGTTCAGCCATAACTTATGTTCCCGTAAGGTCTGGAACGTGCTGTCTAGGTCGGCCACATGGTCTGATGCGGCTTTGCTCTTTACAACCATGTCGTCTACATACACTTCGATGGTCTTCCCCAATTGTGGCTCGAACATCCGAGTCATCATCCTCTGATAGGTAGCCCCTGCGTTCTTTAGACCAAAGGGCATTACTTTGTAGTGGTAATTGCCGATGTGGGTCACAAAGGCGGTTTTCTCCTGGTCCTCCAAAGCTAGTGGTATCTGATGATACCCCTGAAAGGCGTCCAGGAAGCTCATGCGGGGGTGGCCGACCGTTGCATCCACTAGTTGATCTATGCGTGGCATCGGGAACGGGTCCTTGGGACAGGCCTTGTTGAGGTCTGTGAAGTCCACGCACACTCTCCATTTCCCATTTTTCTTCTTCACCATGACTGTGTGCGCCAGCCATTCGGGGTAGAATACTTCCTTGATGGCCCCAGCCCTCTTGAGTTTGGTGACTTCCTCCTTCACGGCTTCGGAGTGTTCTGCCGAGGATCGCCGAGGCGGTTGCTTCCTTGGCACTGCCGTCGGGTTAACGTTTAGGTGGTGGCAGATGAAGTTCGGGTCAATCCCCGGTACCTCATGCTCGTCCCATGCAAACACATCGAGGTTTCCTTTCAGGAGTGCGACCAACTCTTCCCTTTCTTCGGTCGGCAGCTGGGCACCAATCTGGAAGAACCTCTCTAGGTCTCCGTCTACAGGCACTCTGTCCAACCTCTCGCATCCGGGCCCTTCTGCCACTGCCCCTCTAGTGGTGGCAGGAGGGGCTAATTGCTATGGGACCGGATCTACGGGCGCCGAGGGCTTGGGTTCTGGTATGCGCAGGATTGCCGCCGTCAGGCACTGTCTCGCCGCGGACTGACTTCCCAGGATTTCCTCGACTCGGCCGCAAAAAGGAAACTTCACCTTGACATGGAGAGTGGAGGAGACGGCCCCGAGGGCATGCAGCCAAGGTCTTCCCACAATGGCCGTGTACGGGGAATAGGCATCTACCACGATGAAGTCCACCTCTACCACCGCTGGTCCTGACTGTACGGGCAATCTGATTTGCCCCTTGGGTATCACCACCTTTCCTTTAAAGCTGATCAGGGGCGAGTCGTAGGCCGAGAGATCCTCTTCTCTCAGGTTCAGCCCCTTGTATAAGTCGGGGTACATGATGTCCGCGCCGCTTCCCTGGTCCACCATAACCCTCATAACATCGTATCCTCCAATCCTCAGCATTATGACGAGGGCATCGTCGTGGGGTTGGATGGTCCCCTCCTTGTCGGCGTCCGAGAAGGCCAGCATGGGCGGCTCATTGCCTTTGATCCTCTTCGGCTCGGAGCTTGAGCCCCCAGCATGGGCCCGTGCCACGTTCATCACCCTAGAAGGGCGCGGGCCAGTCCTCCCGGGAGCTGCAAGGATGGTGTTTATAGTTCCCAGAGGAGGTCTTGGGGCCTGGTGTCCCTGGCCTGTCGGCCCATGGTGTTCTCCCCTCCCCTCCTGGTCGCGCACGAATTGCCTTAACTTTCCTTCCTTCACCAGCTGCTCAAGGTAGTAACGTAGGCTCTTGCAGTTCTCAGTCGTATGGCCGTGTTCTTGATGGTACTGGCAGTGGAGGTTTTGGTTTCGCTTCGTGGGATCACCTATCATCTTGCTGGGCCATCTAAAGTAGGGCTCGTGGCGGATTTTCTTAAACACCCGCTGCATGGGTTCGCTGAACACAACGCCGACCGCTTGCGCTGGCATCCGGCGTGGTTGCCCGACGAACTCTCTCCTCGGCCTACTGTTGCTGTACCCATCCGACCTGAAATCCCTCCTTTCTGGAGGGATAACCTTCACCCTAGCCTTCACCTGCAGCTGATCCTCCTCCACCCGCGTGTATTCATCGATGCGGTCCATGAGACGACGTACACTCTTGACAGGCCTTCTAGTTAGGGACTTCCTCAGGTCATGCTCGTTCGGTAGGCCGACCTTGAAGGTGCTTATGGCCACTTCGTCGAAGTCTCCATCGATCTCGTTGTACATCTCCCAATACCTGTCAGTATAGGCCCTAAGGGTCTCTCCCTCCCTCATGGCCATGGATAGTAGCGAATCTAGGGGTCGAGGGACCCTGCTGCAAGTGATGAACCTTGCGCCGAATGCCCTGGTGAGCCCTGTGAAGGAATCGACCGAGCTCGCCTTCAGGCCGTTGAACCACCTCATCGCAACGGGTCCCAAGCTGGAAGGGAAGACCTTGCACATCAGGGTCTCGTTCTTCGAGTGCACCGCCATCCTCTGGCTAAAGTGGCTCACATGTTCTACTGGGTCCGTCCTCCCGTTGTAAATGGTGAAGGTCGGCTGGGTGAACCTCCTTGGGAGCTTCCCCCTCTCAATCCTCCGGGTGAAGAGTGACTTGGAAATTTGGTGGAACGCCCTGCTCAGTGCATTGTTAGCCAGGCCTCTGGAGGACGTCCCCTTGTCCTTGGGTGGGCAACGATGCTCGTCCTCCTGGGAAGAGACCTCGCTAAGGGGAGTCCTGGACCCAGAGCTGTCAGAGCTACTACCAGCACCCGATGAAGATTGGTCTGAAGGGGAAGGCGTGCGCCTCCGTTTTTCCCGGCGCAGCTTCCTTCTCAGATGATCGACTTCCCTTTGCAGGGTCTCAACACTTTTCTCGCGGGAGGTTTCCCCACCACCGCGTGCCTGGCTCCTCCCACGCGTGCGCTCCGTGTGGACACTGGCATCGCGCTCTCTCTCTAACCGCATAGGGCGGTCCTCGCGCTGGGACCCCCTGGACTCCGCATGACATGAACCCGAACCTTCCATGGCACTTTCCGTTCCTTTGGTCAAGGCTCCCCACAGACGGCGCCAATTGTAGGGACACAATTTAGCCTCAGGCCCAAATGGGTGACTGGGCCTGCCCAAGTGGCCCTTACAATAGAATTTGTAGAGAATGGGTTCCAAGCCTAGACCTCCTGACGCTATGGAGGGATGCTATGTAAGGCCCAGGTATACCGCCAGGAGTTGACGGGCTGGTGAAGTGGTCTGACTAATTCCTCAGATCTAAGCCGAGGAGCTGCTGAGCAAGTTAACGTCTCGTTTTCCCAGGGAGGGGGAGAGAGCGTGCCTCCTTCTTCCTTTCTATCTGCCAAGGAAAAGAGTCCGGATCCCCCTCCAGTGTTTCCCCCATCCCCTCTTATACTCCCTGTCCCTGGTTCCCCCCTGTCATTTCCCTCAAATCGCTCCCCCATGCCTCCAGGGCCATCCCCCGTCCTTTCAGAGGTCATTTCCCCATTTAATGCGGCCAGATGGGTAGGTGGGGGGCATTTAATGAAGTGACAGTAACGGTATGCAATGCACATCTCCCTTGTCTCCCTCCTCGGCATCACGTTTGGAGGGAAAGATGGCTCACTGAGCCTCAGGGGCCCCCACTAGAGCATTTTGCCACCAGGCTCTCTCTCCATTACACGTCCGAGGAGACTCTCCCCTCGGCTCATCCCCGACAGGCTGGCACTCTGGTCGGCTGTCCTTGGAACCCAGTGTTAGGTGACCTTGTTCCCAACACATAACACCTTTAGTGGGACTCGCCTCCTCGGACAAGGCCTCAGGCCCATATGGTGTCTTGATGCTTTTACCCCCCACAGTTACAATACTTATTATTATCACAATATTTTCACAATTTTTGAGATCTCAGTTTCTTATAGATCAAATAAAAAAATGCTAAGTCCATAACATTTTAACATTAATTTCTACTGTGCCAAAAGTTTTTTTTTTTCCCAGTAATTGGTTTGTGTTTTTTTTTTCTTTTAAATATTTATGTAAGCTGACATATATATTTTATACTGACACAATAAATTTTACAATATTTTTACAAATATTGAAGTATCAATTTATTACAAGTCGAAATAAAATAATAAAATATGAAACTGTGACAAACTACAACTAAAAATAAATGTTTTAAGAATAATAATAACAATGTTATCAGTTTAAAACCAATAATAACTTGTCATTTAGAATTTGTTCTAAAAATGTCATGAATGTAGTATTTTTCTCAAATAAAATAAAAAATATTTATTTGGATCCTAAAAATGAAGATATTGTGAAAATATTGTGATATTTTGTTATATTTTTAGATTTATTTTTTAATATAGTCAAATTAAATAAACTAAAATTCACAATTTTATACACAAAATTTATATTAATTTTCTCATTTCTAGGGTAGGATGTACCCTGCTCAAGCAGTCAAACACTACTAAAAAAAAAAAAAAAAAAAAAGAGAAGAATTTTGTAAAAGTTGGATCTGGAATAAAAAAAAAAAGAAAAAATGAAAAAACGAAAGAAGTGGCAGTTTTGTAATTTGTGGGTAGTATAAAAAACAAGGAGAAGAATTTTGTAAAAGTTGGATCTGGAATTAAAAAAAAAAAGAAAAAAGAAAAAACGAAAGAAGTGGCAGTTTTGTAATTTGTGTCCCACAGATCAGGTTTATTTATTCATTTAAAAACACGGATCCCAACGGCTCTCTCAGTCTTTCTCCACCAAGGAGAGAAAGGGCTCTCTCTCTCTCTCTCTTTCCACATTCCTTTCACCCTCTCTTCTCTTCGGCCCCAGCCACACACCACCGATTTCTCTTCGGTGGTCCTAAGCCGATTGGGTTTGGTGGTAGTGGGTTTGTCTGCGGCTGTGATGATGGGTGTTTTGATATTGTGGGTGTGCTAAACCCTAACTTTCTCTTCTCCGTTTGGTTCCCGAAAAGCTCTGGAAAATTCAATATTAATATACAGAAAATAAAGTAGAGGATTCTTTTCCCCTACTATTAGGTTCGGTGTATTTTGAATTTGTGATTTCGTGTTTTTTTTTTTTTTTGTATTTTCTTGCGTTTTCTCGGCAACCAAACGGAACATTATCGGTATAGTTGTTTCTTGGTTTATTGTCATTGCTGTTCCTATTCGTTTTATATATCTTTGTTTGGTGTTTTCGTCTTTGAAAGTAGAGAGCTTTTAGATTTAAATTACCAATTATGTGTTTGTGGAGGTTTTAGATTCAAATTTCTGTGGGTTTGGCTGTGGTTGTTTTGATTGGTTGTGACTGGGTGTGGGTGTGACATTATAGGCTTAAACTTGTGCACCGTAGGCTTCTTTGCCATAGGTGGTATGTTTGCATTTTGCAGTTTGCACCAGAACCTAGCACCTATCTTCACAACCCTCCAAGGAATCATTCCTATAGGATTGAGGGTTGAAGCACTGATAAAATTTATTCTTGAATAGGTGATTCATTATTACACTTTCTTACTGATATGGAAAAACAAAAACTATTTCTGTCAAATTCAGATTTAAAACCTTTTATATTGGTCTCATGTTTCTTACCAATGTGTCAATTCTTGCTAATGAAACTTTTGGTTCATAGATTTGCACTCTTTTTTTTTTTTTTTTCAAGAAAAATTTTTATGTATCACAAAATTATAATTCCTATTAATAATCATATATTTCTTCTGTATTGCTCTAATTAATATTGTTATCCTCATACTGAAGGAAAACTTAAAACTAACTTTATTTTTTTTTGGGAGAAAATGTTGCAGTTTTTGACTGTAGTTGGCAAGTATTATGGACTTGTCTCTTGCATTACCAATGTTCAGCTCAGTAACTGTAGTTTAAGTTTTATTTATGGAATCTTCTTTTGTATTGTCAATATAGCTGTTGTAAGTTCTGTTTGTATGATCTTCTTTGGTAGTGTCAATCTTCTTTGATGGTCTCAGGATATTGAGGGTTCAAGTTCATGTATATCTCTTCAACTTTTTCTTTGAGCACCTTAAATTTTCACCCAGCTTGACTCTTCCTTTTTGTGTTTTTGTGTACTTTTATTCTTATGAGTAAATTATGCCTTACTGAATTATAGTTTATTTATTTATTTTTATTAGTGCCTTACTGAATTATAGTTATGATGATAGACAACCTTTCTCTGATTTGTTGATAGTATGAAATAAACACAGCCTAAAAGATCTAATTGTTGGGAAATTTACTAACATAGCATGCAAATTTTTTACTAATTGTTTGTTTGAGCCGCCGCTTTGATGTTCATTTTAATTTCCATGCTGGTAGATGCTGCTTTGGTGCTCCTTGGAAACATAATTTCATATGTGAGTTCCAGGTTACTTGAATCTCGAACCCCATATACCACATTACATGTTATATGTTCTTATTGCGTGTACTTCTTATGTGCAGGGTGATGTTCATATTTTTAATAAAGTCTTACTTGTTCCAAAATAAAAAAAAAATCAAGTTTAGCTCTCAAACAAGCATCTAGAGATTATTACTACTTCTACCTCAGTCTATGGATTGCTTTTTTTTTTTTTTTTTTTGGGCCTATTACTATATATCCCCTGTTTATATTCAGTTTCTCTCTTGCCTAATTTTAAAGTCTATGCAAAGTCTTCTGCAGTGGTATGGGTCCAGATTTTCAACCTATGGTTTTATAAAGGGGAAAGCTGGCAGAACAATATCATAGATTGTGTAAAGTATGTGGTCTCCATTCCAATAAATTTCTAAGTTTTGGTATGACATATGTTTATCATCTTGAAGCAAACTCTTATAAGCTACTTTATCATTAGTCTATTCCCTAATCACCTAGTGAAGGTTTGAAATTTCCCTTGCAATTCTTGTAGCTCTGTCTTGTCTTGTTCAATTTGAATATGCTAATGCCTCTTATTTTTGTGGGACAGGTAAATTACAAAGTTTGTGGCCTTAAGATGGTTGGTGATAAACTCTCTTTTTCTTTCCTTTTTTTTTTCCCTCCTTCAATCTTAAGAATTTTAAGGATACATTATTGTTGTTTTAATTCTGTCTAATACATGGGTTTGTGACTGAATTTCCTGGGTTTCATTTTTGAGAAGGATTATAATTCCCAGTCTTGCGAAGTGAGGGTTTGAAATTTCTATTGCATTTTTTCTCCCTTTATCTTGCTGTGTTATTTTATTTTTGGTCATTATGTGTTGGCAACCTCAATAGTGAATTCACAGCTTAATCTGGCAATGCCTCTTATTGGTGTAGGCCAGAATTATAAGAAATCTCTTTTTTTTTTTTTTGGGTCTTAAATTTTACATTTTGCTTATAGGTCTTTTAATATGGTGTTCCCACTAATGTGATTCTATACTATTCTATGAAGGCATTTGTTTCTGTGAAGTTGGCTTTCAAGAGTGATTGGGTTCTTGTCTATAGGAGCAGAATCCTTGGCTGGCTGGCTGGTAATGATGGGTTTAAAAATTAAACTTACATTGTAAAAAAAAATTGGTGCTTGCATTGTGTGTTTTTCTGGCTTCATTTGTTTGGTTTTAATTAATCCCTGCACTACTTGGCATTTTTGTTGTGGTTCCTTTTTCTACTGCTGTCTACTTACACATCTTACTTGCACTTTTTACTACTTTTAAGAACCTAAGGTCATCAATCTCATCATTGGGCATTCATATAAGATAAAAGCAGCCAGCTTCAAATATGGTTGTTTTGAATGCCAAAGAAGTATTAGATTTACCTTGTAAGGAAGATTTCTTCTTGTCGTTATTGAAACAATTGCAATTCTGGGTGCATATGAAAAATTCTCACTGGATTTTTTTTTCCTGGTGCCAGGCAGCTTAAGTGGTGGAGTTTGGTTTGTCGACAAGCTTTCTTTTCCCCCTTGTTTTCTTTATTCTCTCCTACAATCAAATGAATTATAAGGATATTTTTCCACTTGTTCTAATTCTTTCTAATACTTTTGACATGTATGCATTTCTTAGGATTTGGTTTCCCTGAGGATTATAAATTCCAGTCACACTCAACAAGGGTTTGAAAATTCCATTGGAATTCTTGTCCCCTTGTCCTGCTTTCTTTGTCGATTATTTGTCATTCTGTTTTGGCAAGCTTATTTCTCATTTGTATGTAGTAATGACTTTTATTGGTGTAGGCAGATCACACGCTGTAGTGATTGGTATGAGTTGGGCTTTCTGGGAATTAAAAGGAGAATTTGCATCATAATTTGTAGTCTTAGGTTATGGCCTTATGATGGGCATGTCTTGGACTGCTATTTCTATCTATTGCTGATTCTCTTTTGTTTTGTTGGGGAAATCTCATTAATACTATAGTGTAGAATAAATGCAACAGTTCTTGTAACTTGCCTAGTCACAAATTTGGGCATACTAGCTATTAAGTGGTCTGATTTGATGTTTCTTGAGTTCCTATACTTAAGTTTTTTGTTTGTTTGGGCCCCCTTTTTTCTTTCTGTTTTTCAGGTGATCTCTCTGTTTTTATCTTATTGCTTTTGAAGTACAAGTTTTATCTTCCAGAGAGGAGAGATGTTCTGTTGTTTGGCTACTTCTGCTATTCCGAGTGCATGTCTCAATCCTAATGTATCTGTAGGAAGCAGATTTTGTTTTGGGCTGGGTGAAGTTTGATTTGGCTAGAGTCTCACTTTTCTTCCTGTTTTTGTAACTCTCTCCTACAATTTTTGAGATTTATGGGGATAATGTTTTGCCTGTTTATTTTCTTTCTAATACTAGGGAATGTGATTGTTTTTTCTTACAACAGGAGAATTGGGTATGAGCGAGTTAACAAAGGAAAGCAAAGGAAAAAGGTGCAGTTAGGGCCTAGGCTTTAACTTTGGTTTCCTAGAGGATTTGAAAATTCCATTGCAATTTGAGAGTGGTAATCCTCTGATTAACAGAGATTGTAATGACTTTCTTTACCTAAGGTTGATTTGGTTTTGTTGCTTCTCAATGAAACATGCTTTTTGGTAGTGTTAATGTAATCTAAAATTTCCCTGAACTATGTAGTTGCAATTGTTTGTTTTTCAGTTGGCTCACGTGGGAAGTCAATGCCTATGCCACCAAGGGTATGAGATGTACATCTGTCTTCTTGTCTTTGTTTATGTTGATGTCTTTTTGGCTGTAAGTGGAACTGGTCATCCTATGTTAGTAGCACCATATCCAATTTGGTTTGCAACTTATTGTGTTTTTGCAGGAAGCAGGATTTCTTAAAGTTTTTTTGGTTCTTTGTAGGTTAAGCGGTGGAGTCTGATTTGGCAATAGGTTTTCCTTACCTCCTTTTTCTTCCACCGCTACATTGATAAGAGTGTGAACAGTATTTTTTTTTCCTTCTTGTTTTACTTCTTTAAAAACTATTTCTGTCAAATTCAGATTCAAAACCTTTTATATTGATATCATGTTTCTTACCAATGTGTCAATTCTTGCTAATGAAACTTTTTGTTCATAGATTTGCACTCTTTTTTTTTTTTTTTGCAAGAAATTTTTTTTTGTATCACAAAATTATAAATCCTATCAACAATCATATAGGTCTTGAATGATTTTGTTTAATGCTTGCAAAATTATTATTATTATTATTCTTTATATTTTCTTTCTAATACTTGGCGATTTTCAATGGTTTTTTCTTTCAAGAAATTGCAAAGGGATTTCTGACTATGTTGGTGATCTCTCTGTTTTTGTCTTATTGCTTTTGAACTATAAGTTTTATGTTGCAGAGAGGAGAGATCTTCTGTTGTTTTGCTACCTCTGCAATTCCAAGTGCATCTCTCAATCCTATAACAAATATGTAGGAAGCAGATATTTTTCTCCTATAATTTTTGGAATTATGGGGATAATAATGTTTTGCTTGTTTATTTTCTTTCTAATACTAGGGCCTGCGATTGTTTTTTCTTACAATTGGAGAATTGGGCATAAGTGAGATAACAAAGGAATGCAAATCAAAGGAAACAAGTGCATCTTATTGGTATGGGGCAGGTAGATTAATGCAATTTTGTGATGAATTTTCTTTACCTAACGTTGATTTGGTTTTTGCAGGAAGCAGTGGAGTCTGATTTGGCAATAGGTTTTCCTTTCCTCCTTTTTTTTTTCCCCTGCTACATTGATAAGAGTGTTTTCTTGTTTTACTTCTTTCTTATACTTGGGTTTGGGACTGTCTTCCCTAGGAGGATTATAAATTCTAGTCTCATAGTTTGTGTACTTGGATTGTTTGTGATTACATGGAATAATCATTATGTTTTTGGATTTGTGTCATAGTTTGTGAACTTGGATTGTTTTACTAATTTATGTCCTTGTCACCAATTATTTGGCAATAGAGAAGACAAGGGATTTTAGAGTTAGAATAATTTATCTTTATAATTGTTGGATTCTAGTGAAATAATGTTGTTTTTCAATTAATTGTTTTGCATACGTCATCTGGAACTTTATATTATTTTTGGTGCTTAGTAGCTTAAGTGGCTAAGTTTGATTTAATGTGTTAGCGTTAGTTCTAGTTGTTGTTTATTTTAGCATATTAAAAAGGAAAATTTTGTAATCATGTTATAACCCTAATATAAATATATGCTATGTGTAAGGGTCAGTTCTAGTTTTGATTTAATGTGCTTTCTGGAATTAACTTATCTCTCTAAACTTGCATCACAATATGTAATCCTGAATTGTTGCTGATTGGTTTTGTAGTCATTGAAAATGAGAAGATACTTTCAACATCCTGCCTAGTCCATTGTTAGTCAGAAGGTTTGGCTAATTTGAACTCAAATTCACTGAACTATAATATTCTTCTTTATAAGCTGCCAATGTTTGTTTTGTAAATTTGTGATTTGGATTGTAACATACTTGAGTAGGAGTTTGTGCTGTGTTGACTGCAGCAATAAACAAACTCTTCCCTTCTCTTGATTTCTCTTTTTGCTTATTAGTCTTCTGAAGCACTGTATGCATTTCTTAGGATTCGGTTTCCTTGAGGATTATAAATTCCAGTCACACGCAACAAAGGTGTGAAAATTCCATTGGAATTGTTGTCCCCTTGTCCTGCTTTCTTTTTCGATTTTTTGTCATTCTGTTTTGGCAAGCTTATATCTCATTCGTATGTAGTAATGACTTTTATTGGTGTGGGCAGATCACATGCTGTAGTGATTGGTATTAGTTGGGTTTTGTGGGAATTAAAAGGAGAATTTGCATTATAATTTGTAATCTTAGGTTATTGCCTTAATATGGGCAAGTCTTGGACTGCTATTTCCATCTATCGCTGATTCTCTATCGTTTTGTTGGGGAAATCTCACTAATACTTCTGTGTAGAATAAATGCAACAGTTCCTATAATTTGCCAAGTCACAAATTTGGGCATACTAGCTATTAAGTGGTCTGATTTGATGTTTCTTGAGTTCCTATACTTTTGTTTTTTGTTTGTTTGGGCTCCCTTTTTTCATTCTGGTTTTTCAGGTGATCTCTCTGTTTTTATCTTATTGCTTTTGAAGTACAAGTTTTATCTTGCAGCAAGGAGAGATGTTCTGTTGTTTTGCTACTTCTGCAATTCTGAGTGCATGTCTTAATCCTAACATATCTGTAGGAAGCAGATTTTGTTTTGGGCTGGGTGAAGTTCAATTTGGCGAGGAGCTCACTTTTCTTCATGTTTTTATAACTGTCTCCTACAGTTTTTGAGAATTATGGGGATAATGTTTTGCTTGCTTATTTTCTTTCTAATACTAGTGAATGTGATTGTTTTTCTGACAACAGGAGAATTGGGTATGAGTGAGTTAACAAAGGAAAGCAAGGGAAAGAAGTGCAGTTAGGGCGTAGGCTTTAACTTTGGTTTCCTAGAGGATTTGAAACTTCCATTGCAATTTGAGAGTGGTAATCCTCTGATCAACGAAGATCGTGATGACTTTCTTTACCTAAGGTTGATTTGGTTTTGTTGCTTCTCAATGAAACATGCTTTTTAGTAGTGTTAATGTAATTTAAAGTTACCCTGAACTATGTTGTTGTGATTCTTTGTTTTTTTGTTGGCTCACATGGGAAGTCAATGCCTATGCCACCAAGGGTTTGAGATGTACATCTGTCTTCTTGTCTTTGTTTTTGTTGATGTCTTTTTGGCTGTAAGTGGAACTGGTCATCCTATGCTAGTAGCACCCTATCCAATTTGGTTTGCAACTTATTGTCTTTTGCAGGATTTCTTAAGTTTTTTTGGTTCTTTGTCGGTTAAGCAGTGGACTGGAGTCTGATTTGGCAATAGGTTTTCCTTTCTTCCTTTTTCTCCCCCTGCTACATTGATAAGAGTGTGAAGGGTCTATTTTTCTTGTTTTACTTGTTTCTTATACTTGGGTCTGCGACTGCCTTCCCTAGGAGGATTATAAATTCTAGTCTCACTGGAGTGAGGGTTGAAAAATTCTATTGCAATTCTTGTGCCTTCTTGATGTGTTGTTTTATTTTTGGTCATTTCTGTGTTTGTAACCTCAATAATGAATTCACATGCTAATCTGTCTACGCCTCTTATTTTTGTAATCATGTTATAACCCTACTATAAATTTATGCTATGTGTTAGGGTTAGTTCTAGTTGGATTTAATGTGCGTTCTGGAATTAACCTATCTCTCTAGATTTGCATCATAATTTGTAATCTTGAATTGTTGCTGATTTGATTTTGTAGTCATTGAAAATGAGAAGATACTGTCAGCATCCTGCCTAGTCCATTGTTAGTCTGAAGGTTTTGCTATTTTGGACCCAAATTTACTAAACAACAATATTCTTCTTTCCAAGATGCCAATCTTTATTTTGTAAATTTGTGACGGTGATTTTTTGTGTTATTGACAACAATGTCTATAGGAGGGGAAAATTGTGATTTGGACTAACGTACTTGAGCAGCAGTATGTGCTGTGGTGACTGCAACAATAAGCTAACTCTTCCCTTCTCTTGATTTCTCCTTTTGCTTGTAAGTCTTTTAAAACACTGTTTGCCCAAACATGATACTATTCTGTATTTCTTTTTCAATGTTATTTTTTATTTTTTATTTTTATAGGTTTTGATGCTTGGTTGCTTTTTAAGGCGTTTCTTATAGCAAAATTGACTTCTCTAAATCAATACGGTATCCCACTTAAGATATATTTATGAGTGAGGAAAACAAATTGTTGAGTGACATCACTATTTTCTTTGGTTTTCTCAATTATTTCATATTGCTACTCTTCCCATTGTTGTGACTTCAAATTTTTTTTTTATATTGATTCTTTTTGTTTATCATAGCCTTTTTGCCACCATGTATTAGATTATGGTCTTGATCTTTATTCTCCTGTACCTAATTGCTTGACTTTTATCTTTCTTCAAATCATTTTTTCTAAAATAATAATGCTGGATTTTTTTTTGTCTAGCTTGGATTTTGTGCTTCCCAGGCTGCATTATTAGAGTTTATTTAATTCAAGGGGTGCTGCATTTGCTTGCGGTGGACCTAAGGTTGATTTGTTTTTTTTTTTTTTTTGCTTCTGAATGAAACATGCTTTTAAGTAGTATTATGTAATTTAATGTTGCCCTAAACTGTGTAGTTATGATTCTGTATTTTCCAGTTTGCTCATGCGGGAAGTCAATGCCAATGCCAATGCCACCAAGGGTGTGAGGTTCCTACAACTTGTCTTGTTCCTGTTGATTTTTTTTTGCCTTTAAGGGGAACTGATCATCCACCATATCCAATTTGGTTTGTGACTTATTGTGTTTATGCAGGAAGCAGGTTATATATATATATATATATATATATATATATATATTTTGGTACTTTGCAGTTTAAGCAGTGGAGTCTTATTTGGCAGTAGGCATCCCTTTCCTCCCTTTTTATTTTTATTTTCTGCTACAATGATAAGAGTTTGAAGGATAGTTTTTTTGTTGTTTTAATTCTTTCTAATACTTGGATCTGTGACTGGCGTTCTTAGGAGGAAATTTTCTTTTTGGATAGGTAACAAAAGTTTTATTGACAGCGAAAGTGCAATGTGTTTACGATAGTAAACTCACAGCAATGAAAATAATATATTCAAATCAAAAGGAAAATCTAACAGAAATAATGAAATCAGACAAGGAAATGCAATGTGTGAGACCTCAAAAACAAGACCACTCAAATAAAGTCCTAGCTAGCGAAGTCTTCAACAGATCATTAGGTCTCTCATGTCCTCAAAAGTTTGGGCATTGCGTGAGAGGATTATAATTCCATTCTCATTGAGTGAGAGTTTTAAACTAATATTGCAATTCTTGTTCCTTTTTGTTTTTTTGATGGCTTATTTAATTTTTGATCATTCTGCATTTGCAGCCTTAACAATGAATTCGTAGGCTTATCCGGCAATGCCTTTAATTGGATTGGGGCAAGAATATAACGTGACCTAAATATGGTTGTAGGGGGAAAACAATATAGGTTTTGCTATTTTCTCCTAGATCGGTTGGACTTTTTGGGAATTACATGGAATTAACATTATATTTCTTAATTTGCATCATAATTTGTGAACTTTGGATTGTTGCTAATTGAAATCGCTGTCATTAAATATTTGGTAATAGAGAAGACTAGGGCTTTTAGAGTTTGAATAATTTATCTTTATAATTGTTCGTTTCTGCTGAAATATTGTAGTTTTCTTATTAGTTGTTTTGCTTTCTTTAGTGCATGACTAAAATATATTCCCCATTTGTCTATAGGAATTTTTTTTTTTTTGGTCCTTAGTCTCTTGCAATTGTAAGAACTATACAGTTTTTGGCTTGTCTTAATTTTCTAATTCATGGACCTATAACTGCTTTTATCAGGCTTTGGTTTTTTGGACTGCTATTAATTCTGTTTCACCTAGTGAGGGTTTGAAATTTCCCTTGCAATTCTTGGTCGTACATATGGAAAAGTTCTTCTATTCGATATGCAACTTTTGCAATTGTAGGTGCATGTGAAAAAAATCTAACTGGGAATTTGTTTTGGTACTTGGCAGCTTAAGACTTGTTGTTGTTGTTGGCTGCTTAAGTGGTGGAGTTTAGTTTGGCGATAAACAATTTTTTCTTTCCCCCTTGTTTTCTTTATTCTCTCCTTCAATCATATGAATTATAAGGATATTTTCCCTATTGTTTTCTAATATTGGTTAATATATGTTTTTTTTTGGATTTGGTTTCCTTGAGGATTATAAATTTCAGTCTCATTCAACGAGGGTTTGGAAGTTTCATTGAAATTTTTGTCCATTTGTCCCACTTTCTTGTTTGACTTTAGTCATTCTATTTTGGCAAGCTTATATCTAATTCGTATGTGGCAACAATGCCTTTTATTAGTGTGGGCAGTTCCTGTGGTGATTGTTGCATGAGTAGTGCTTTGAATTTGCGTCATAGTCAATGGTGATTTATTGTCATTGGCAGCCAATATAAGATAAGATCTGCATGCCTTAAAAATAACTTTTTTCTTAATACAAGAGAAGTTTAGGTCTATGCGTCCTTATACCTACTCTATAGGTTAGTAGGTTGGCTTTCAAAGTTATGTAGTTTTGGGTGCTTCACAGCTTAAGCTGCTGAGTTTGGTGATAAACTTTTTTTTTTTTCCCTCTCTCTCTTTCCTTCAAGCATAGGAATTTTGAGGACACATTTTTGTTGTTTTAATTCTGTCTAATACATGGGTTTGTGACTGAATTTCCTAGGTTTTATTTTTGAGAAGGATTATAATTTTTCTTGTTTTACTTATTTCTTATACTTGACTGCCTTCCCTAGGAGGATTATAAAATCCAGTCTCATTATATGAGGGTTTAAAACTTTTATTGCAATTCTTGTCCCTTCATCTTGATGTGTTCTTTTATTTTTGGTCATTCTTTGTTTGCAACCTTAATAATGAATTCACAGACTAATTTGGCAATGCCTCTTATTGGTGTGATAGTGGGTTTGGGGGTTGGTTTGGCTGTGGCTGTGGCTGTGGCTGTGGTGATGGGTGTTTTGATATTGTGGGTGTGCTAAACCCTAACTTTCTCTTCTCCGTTTGGTTCTTGAGAAAGCTTTGGAAAAGTCAATATTAATATAGTGAAAATAAATTTGAGGATTCTTTTCCCCTACTATTAGGTTAGGAGTATTTTGAATTTGTGATTCTTGTGTTTATTGTACTTTTCTGCGTTTTCTTGGCAACCAAACGGAACTTTATCAGTATAGTTGTTTCTTGGTTTATTGTCATTGCTGTTTCTATTTGTTTTATATATCTTTGTTTGGTGCTTTCGTCTTTGCAAGTAGAGAGCTTTTAGATTTAAATTACTAATTAATGCAGTTGTTTAAATGTTTGTGGAGGTTTTAGATTCAAATCTCTGGGTGATGGGTGTTTTGATTGAGGTTTGGGCTTGGGTTTTGCTGTGGCTGTTTTGATTGGGGTGTGGCTGGGTGTGGGTGTGGGTGTGGCATAGTAGGCTTCTTCACCATAGGTGGTATGTTTGCATTTTGCAGTTTGCACCAGAACCTAGCACCTATCTTCACAACCCTCCAAGGAATCATTCCTAGAGGATTGAGGGTGGACGCATTGATAACATTTATTCTTGAAAAGGTGATTTATCATTACACTTTCTTACTGATATGGAAAAACAAAAACTATCTCTGTCAAATTCTGATTCAAAACCTTTTGTATTGTCTCATGTTTCTTACGAATGTGTAAATTCTTGCTAATCAAAATTTTTGTTCATATATTTTTTTTTTTTTTTTTTTTTTTTTTTTGCAATAACAATTTTTATGTATCAAAAAACAATAAATCCTATTAATGATCATATATGTTTTATGTATTGCTCTAATTAATATTGTTATCCTTGTACTGAAAACTTAAAACCAACTTTTTTTTTTTGGGAGAAAATTTTGCAGTTTGACTGTAGTTGGCAAGTAATATGGAGTTGTCTCTTGCATGGGTTACAAATGTTCAGCTCAGTAACTGTAGTTGTAAGTTTTGTTTATGGAATCTTCTTTCGTATTGTTAATATAGCTGTTGTGAGTTCTGATTGTACAATCTTCTTTGGTAGTTTCAATCTTCTTTGATAGTCTTAGTATATTGAGGGTTTGAGTTCTTGTATATTTCTTCAACTTATTTTTCTTTGAGCACCTTAAATTTTCACCAGCTTAACTCTTCGTTTTTGTTTGTGTACTTTAATTTTTATAAGTAAATTATGCCTTTTTGAATTTTTTTTTTTGAATTTTTTATGAGCGCCTTACTGAATTACAGTTATGGTGATATACAACCTTTGTCTGGTTTGTTGATAGTATGAAATAAACATAGCCTAAAAGTTATATTTGCTGTTTGTATGAAATAAACATAGGCTACAAGTTTTTTCTAATTGTTTGTTTGTGCTGCCACTTTTAATGTTCATTTTAACTTCCATGCAAGTAGATGCTGCTTTGGTGCTCTTTGGAAGCATAATTTCATATGTGAGTGCCAGAATGTGTATCCTCCTAGACTATGATCTCACACTTTATTTGCAGTATCATTTTTTCTATGCAACTCAGCAATGCCTTCTATAATAGTCCATTTACAAAAATGTACATGCTTTTATTGTGAAAGTGTTTTTATGTCACCTATTTTTCTTCCCTTTTTGGTTTGATTTTCATGTTTGTGAGTCCTTATGAACTGTGTTTTGAACTCCTTAGGGTATTGTGGTGCACAATCAGCCAATGGCATCAGATATTGGATTTAAGGTAGGTTGGGATCTTCATTTGGTGCATAATTTAACGCCATTTTGGATTGAGTTGAACGGATTTGGAAAATTAGGGTTTTTTAAATTGGTAGGTTACACATATACCAAGTGGATTGTGAACTTGTTTCCTCACCTTACATCTTGCTCTTATTGGGGAAGGAGCTGCAGTTTGGGTTAGAGATTTTTGAATTCTTTCTTTTCTTTTTCTTTCTACTAACTTTATAAAATGCACAAAGACACTTATCTTCAGTTGAGCGAAACGGTTCTTTTGGAGAGAATTTCAAGAATTACCATTTTAGTTGAAATAGAATACAAGTCAAAACAAAATTCACCATTAACTCCAGAGTTTAGAGATGCTGTGAGAAACAGAGAGAGAGAAAGAACACAGAATTGGTGAATGAAAGAGATGGAAAAGATGGTAACAGAGAGTAGGTGGTTTTCCATTTCATCTGCTCGGTCTTTTTTTTTTGGGATAGGGGTTGTGTCGGTTTGTCATAGAGAGAGAGAGAGAGAGAGATAGAGAGAGAAAGAAGCAAATTAGAATATTTTTGGTTTGATCTTTTGGCTTGCCCACAAGCCAGGTAATCTTTCTCCCTCTCTCTCTCTCTCTCTCTCTCTCTCTCTCTCTCTCTCTGTGTGTAAATTTCCATTGCCATTTATGTTTTGATTGTCCTACCAAAAATTCTGCTTCTTTTCTTTTTGTAATGGCTTTAGTGGTTGTCGGGTGAATTCCCCATCGTTCCATCTGCCATGATTAGGTATTCACCCAAATTCCTCTTCAATTTTATACTCTCTTGGGTTGCTAATGGAGTTCGTAAATTAAAATATAAAAAAAGGGAAAGCAGGTAATCTTTATACTCTCTTTTGCTCACTCACGAACCAGGTAATCTCTCTCTCCCTCTCTCTCTCTCTAAATTTCCATTGCCATTTATGTTTTGATTGTCCTCCTGCCATGATTAGGTATTCACCCAAATTCTTATTCAATTTTATACTCTGTTGGGTTGCTAATGGAGTTCTTAAATTAAAATATAAAAAAGGGAAAGCGTTATTTGATATCATCTCACGCTATTTCTGTTTATTCTAAATGATTGTATCTATGATTGTGCTTGTGTTTTAAATATAGGCTTGTTCCATTTAGATTGGCCGTGCTACGAGTTTTAAACATGAAATTTTATTCTTTTTTGGATAATTTCTGGACCACAATATCATTGATCTATGGGCCTTCGACAAATTCCATGAACCCAGGGAGTGTAACACATTGTTAGGAGTAACATAGGAAGGAAAACAGAAGTTTTATTTTTGGATAGTTGCTGGACTACATTATCACTGATCTATGGGACCTAGACAGATTTCATGAACACGGGAAGAGGAACACCCTATTAGGAGTAACGTTGAAAATGTTATGCAAGAGTAGCAACCATCTTTCCAAGAGAGTGAATCTATAGTTATTGTTTCCTTTCCGGCATAGAAGGTTCGTAGTTTGATCAGACCAAGTTGACTCCTAGGAATGTGCAAAAATACTTTGAAAAACTTTAGGTATGTTTCTTCCTAAGAAAATTTTTAAGGCATTTCTACCACATGGATCTGGTTTTTCATTAGAATGAAGTGAGTTTTGTTATTTCTGTAGGATTTTATGGCCCTGCTTGGATTTGAAGAGCTGAATAAATTCCCAATTGTGGATGATGTTGATGTGTGGTACATGCTTAAGTTTTTGTGGGTCATTCATCAGCATATGTTCTCTAAAATTAAAGAGATTTAAAAAAAAAATCTCCCCAACACATTGAGAACATATATACATTAATTAACACTCCTTTAATTTCCTATTTTTGTTCTTTTGTGGCCACTAAAGCATAAAGTGCTGTGAAGTGGGATGTTGAATCACATTTGTTCACTGCATTTGTGATCAATTAAGTTGGGATTTTCCTAGACCTTGTTTTCCCTTCTGTGAGGCTGACAACTAAAGCTTTTGACATTGACATGCAATTAATGTAAGAGTGTCAAATAAATGAAGCACAAACCAGTTGGGGCTGAATTCTTGGTCTGCTTTTCTTTTTGGAGACTTATACTTTTGTTTGATTGGATTTGCGTAGATTAGAACATTAGATACATCTTGAGTGTGATTTATAAAGAACAAAAAATAATAATTATGTTAACCGCCAAAATACGTTATGGATTTTGGTGTGAACATCTCATCATAAGATATTGATTAAAAAAAAAATGTATAATTGCATCTCTCTCTTTTGTTTCTTTTGTTATAATTGCATCCCTCCCTCCCTCCCTCCCTCCCTCTCTCTCTCTCTCTCTCCTGCATCTCTCTGTCTTTTGTTGTTATAATATATGTTTCTTTTTGCTGTTAAATTCTGAAATTTTGTTGTTGTCTTTTTTGATGCGCATTTTGCTCTATGACTATGAATGACTTTTACAATTCTATTATGTTGCCACTTTCATCCGTATATTAGATTATAGAATGCTTTCTCAAACTTAACTTGTGCATTGTAGTCTCCTTCGCTATAGGTGGTATGTTTTCATTTTGTAGTTTGCCCCAGAACCTAGAACCTATCTTCACTATCCTCCGAGGAATCATTCCTAGAGGATTGAGGGTTGAAGCATTGGTAAAATTTATTCTTGAACAGGTGATTTATCATTAAACTTTCTTACTGATATGGAAAAACAAAAACTGTTTCTGTCAAATTCAGATTCAAAACCTTTTATATTAGTCTCATGTTTCTTACCAATTGTCAATTCTTGCTAATGAAACTTTTTGTTCATAGATTTGATATTGTGGGTGTGCTAAACCCTAACATGTTTCTTGGGCAGGAGTTTGTGCTCTGTTGACTGCAACAATAAACAAACTCTTCCCTTCTCTTGATTTCTCTTTTTGCTTATGAGTCTTCTAAAACACTGTTTGTCCAAAATGATACAATTCAGTATTTTTTTTTTCAAATTATTTATTTATTTTCATTTTTGTAGATTTTGGAGCTTGGCTGCTTTCTAAGGCATTTGTTGCAGCAAAATTGACTTCTCTAAGTCAATCTGGTATCCTGGTATCCTCCTTGGGAAACAAAGTTTGTTGGGGACCTAAGGCATTAAGCTCTCTTTATCTCTGTATTTCATTATTCTTATCTTAAAATTTGAAGATATAAGTATTGGATTAAGAGATTTATGAGTGAGGAAAACAAATTGTTTGAGTGACATCAAACTCTTCTTTGGTTTTCTCATGGTCTGTTTGGATTGAAGGGGAGTAGAGTAGAGTAGACTTAGCCTAAAATTAGACTATTTTCAGTCAACTCTACTTCACTCTCCCTCCTTCCTCCCTCAATCCAAACAGGCTTTCAATTATTTCATATTGATACTTTTCCCATTATTGTGGCTTAAAAAGTTATTAATATTGATTATTGTTGTTTATCATAAGCTTTTTGCCACTGTGTTTTAGATTATACTTTTGATCTTTGTTCTCCCATACCTACTTGCCTGACCTTTATCTTTCTTCAAATAATTTTTTCTAAAATACTAATTAGGTTTTTTTTTTTTAGCTTGGATTTTGTGCTTTCTAGGCTGTATTATTAGAGTTAATTTAATTCTAGGGGTGCTGCATTTGCTTGCGGTGGACCTAAGGTTGATTTGGTTTTTTCCTTCTGAATGAAACATGCTTTTAAGTAGTATTATGTAATTTAATGTTGCCCTGAACTGTATAGTTATGATTCTGTATTTTCCAGTTTGCCCATGTTGGATGTCAATGCGGAATGCCAATGCCAATGCCACCAAGGGTGTGAGGTTCCTACAACTTGTCTTCTTGTCTTGTTCCTGTTGATTTTTATGTCTTTAAGGGGATCTGATCACCACTATATCCAATTTGGTTTGCGACTTCTTGTGTTTATGCAGGAAGCAGGTTATATATATATATATATATATATATATTGGGTACTTTGCAGTTTAAGCGGTGGAGTCTGATTTTGCACTAGGCTTTCCTTGTTTTTTATTTTATTTTATTTCCTGCTACAATGATAAGAGTTTGAAGGATGGTTTTTTCTTGTTTTAATTCTTTATCACTTGGGTCTGTGACTGGCATTCTTAGGGGGATTATAACTCCTGTATTTTTCCTTTTTCTTGATGGCTTATTTAATTTTTGGTCATTCTGCATTTCAACCTTAATAATGAATTCACAGGCTATCCCAGCAATGCCTTTTTTAAATGCAGTAGATGACTGTAATTATTCTGAAATTTTATGTCATAGTTTTGCAAATGAATGGATAATGGACATTTGGTTTGAAAAATTCAGAATTCGTTGGACATCATTTGTCTACATTTCAAAACTTTGTTGTGTAGAAGAATTTTTACTAAAATTTTGGATCAGGAATGAACAACCTGGGTTTTTGTTATTTTTCGTAGAATCCTTAAATGGAGGTTTCTTTCTTTGGCTTAAGCATGATGTGATAGTAATTATGCTCTGATTCTTGCAATCTGTTTTTATGAAACTAGCACTTATCTTTCATTGATCCCCAGGTTCACTGAAGGTACAATTTTCTGGTTAGTCTTTAGAAAGATGGTTTTGGTGAAGTGGGAACAGGTCTTTGCATAGTTGCTTATTGGTTAGTTTTAATACTGATCAAGTGATTTTTTCCTTGCCCATTTATGTGTTACAAAATCTTTTGTTATTGTTCTTTTTGTTAGTGTCTGAGGCACCATTATGTGCAATATTCTATAAAGTTTGTGATTCTATTTTGTAGTATTTTTCTCTTATACAATTGGATTATCTTTTATCTTGTAGGGACGCAGCTCAGAAGTTTTTTTGGGTGCTTACTATATTAGCCACCTTACTCAGTTCCTTGCATAAATTTTCTTTTAGTGCTTGGCAGCTTAAGGCTTGTAGCTGTTGTCAACTTAAGTGATGGAGTTTAGTTTGGTGATAAGCAATCTTTTCTTTCCCCCTTGTTTTCTTTATTCTCTCCTTCAATTCCCTATTTCTCTAATATTGGGTTATGTATGCTTTTTTTAGGATTTGGTTCCTTGAGGATTATAAATTTTAGTCTCACTCAACGATGGTTTGAAAGTTCTATTGAAATTCTTGTACATTTGTCCTGTTTTCTTGTTTTTGTATAGTCATTCTATTTTGGCAAGCTTATATCTAATTTGTACGTGGTAGTGCCTTTTGTTAGGGTGGGTAGTTCCTGTGGTGATTTGCATGAATTGGGCTTTGAATTTGCATCATATTGTCATGGGCAGCCAATATAAGATAAGATTTGCATGCCTTAAAAATAACTGTTTTCTAAATACTAGAGAATTTTAGGTCTATGCTTCCTTATATCTACTTTATAGGTTAGTTGGTTGGGTTTCAAAGTTGCATAGTTTTCTTTTGTATTGTTGGATCATGCTTTGGGATGGGAGGGTTTTTTTGATTTTGTTACCCCTAAATTAATCAGTTTAATATTTGTCAGTATGGTATGTCTACTTTGGATGGAGTTTGATGAGGACTAAGGCAATAATTTCTCTTTGTCAATTGATTTCACTATTCTCTTCTATTTGGATTTGATTTTTTGGCTCACTCACTGACCAGGTAATATTTCTCTCTCTCTCTCTCTCTCTCTCTCTAAATTTCCATTTCCATTTATGTTTTGATTGACCTCTTACCACAATTTCTGCTTCTTTTCTTTCTGTAGTGGCTTTAGTGGTTGGAAAGGGCGAATTCCCCATCATTCCATCTGCCACGATTAGGTATTCACTCAAATTCTTCTTCAATTTTATACTCCGTTGGGTTGCTAATGGAGTTCATAAATTAAAATATAAAAA
This sequence comes from Castanopsis chinensis, assembly GCA_032878915.1. Classification (NCBI taxonomy): domain Eukaryota; kingdom Viridiplantae; phylum Streptophyta; class Magnoliopsida; order Fagales; family Fagaceae; genus Castanopsis; species Castanopsis chinensis. The sequence goes on from JAVQMG010000132.1 coordinate 32,155,383, forward strand.
AGGGAATGCATTATTTGATATCATCTCACGCTGTTAGTGTTCATTCTAAATGATTGTATTTGAGATTGTGCTTGTGCTTTAATCAAGAAAATTCAAAGGGAAAGCATTATTTGATATGATATCAATCTTTTTGTTCTTGCTATGAGTTTTAAACAAGAAATTTTATTCTTTTTTGGATAATTTTTGGACCACAATATCACTGATATATGGGTCTTTGACAAATTCCTTGAACCTGGGGAGAGTAACACACTGTTAGGAATAACATAGGAAAGAACAAGAAAGTTTTATTTTTTTATTTTAGGATAATTGCTGGACTACATTATCACTGATCTATGGGACTTAGATGAGTTTCATGAACCCTGGAGGTGTAACACCCTATTAGGAGTAAAGTAGAAAATGGTATGCAGAGTGGCAACCATTTTTACAAGAGAGTGAATTTATAAATTATTGTTTCCTTGCCAGCATAGAAGCTTTGTAGTTTGCTCAGACCATGTTGACTCCTGTGAATGTGCAAAAATACATTGAAAAACTTTCGGTATGTTTCTTCCTAAGAAATTTTTTAAAGGAATTTCTACAACATTTATCTGGTTTTTCATTAGAATGAAAATAAGTTTGTTATTTCTTTAGGACTTTATGGCTCTGCTTGGATATGTAGAGCTGAATAAATTCCAAATGTTTCATCTGCTTAGCTTGTAGTACTGGCACATAGTTGCTGAAACTTTGAATTGGTAATTCTTGGTGATAATATGTGTGTGTGTATATATATATATATATATATGCTTGCCGAATAGGAAAATTAAAAGACAATAATATTTACTTGGTGAGATTCCTTGTGCTGTGAAGCTGAAGCTCTCTATCTTTCCAAGGACCACCAATCGCATGGTCGACAGGTAAGTTTTTGTATTTTTTTTTTTGGTCATTTTCACTTTGATTCATTCCTTCAATTAAGTTGTGTTCTCTTGAGCAACTTAATTCTGATTGTTTTGTCCTGCTTATTCATAGGAAAAAAAATTGTTATGGGGTCCAATCTTTGAGGTCTGATTTTCATTATGTCCTGCTATTCAGTGCTAGTTCAAAGACTGTGATATGATGCGTCTACAAGAGCAAAAATTATGGTTTACTTTTGCCGCAGGAGTGTGTAGAAGTCATTTGATTATCATTCTCTTTTGATTTCACGTTTTTTATCCTTGAACATGATCTTGTCCCTTGTTCAATTTATTTGATAGACTTTGTTTCTTTGACGATTTTTTAAGGAATATTCGTTGGATCGATGTGCTTGGAATTGACTTGTGTCCATGGATTTTTAATCATAACTATAATCTTGAATTGTTGTTGATTATTTTGTCGCCATCAAAAGTGAGCAGATACTGTTGAACCTAGTCCGTTGTTAATCTCTGCTTCAAACATAAGAATTATAGGGACGATTTTTTTTCTTGTTTAATTTCTTTCTAATACTTGGGCATGTCGTTGCTTTCTTAGATTTTGGTTTTATAGAGGTTTTGAAACTTCCATTGCATTTTAGTGTGGTAATGTGTCTTAATGGTGTTGGGCAGGTTGATTAACAGAGATTGTGTCCTACATAAGGCTGTTGTGGGAAAGTAATTCTGATTTTTCTTTATCCTGTAGTGATGCGCATGAGCAGTGCTTTCTGGAATTAACTCATCTCTCTGGATTTGCATAATATATTGTAATCTTGAATTGTTGCTGATTTGATTTTGTAGTCATTGAGAATGAGAAGATACTGTCAACATCCAGCCTAGTCCATTGTTAGTCCGAAGGTTTTTCTATTTTGGACTCAAATTCACTAAAAAACATTATTCTTCTTTATAAGCTGCCGATATTTATTTTTTAAATTTGTGAGGATGATTTTTTGCTATGTTGGTTTCTACTGAAATATTGTAGTTTTCTTATTAGTTTTTTTGCTTTCTTAGTGCATGACAAAAATCTATTCCTCATTTGTCTACAGGAAATTTTTTTTTGGTCCTTAGTCTCTTGCAATCTTAAGAACTGGGTTGCACCGACACGCCATTTTTGGCGACGCGTCGGTGTCCGACACGTATCGGACACCGGAGCGGGTACGACTCGCCGGACTCCGGTGTCCGAGCGGTGTCTTCTTTTTTCGCTTTCCGACACGGCGCGACACGGCTCCGACTGCACCGACACGCCAGCTGTAGACCTCAGCCGCCGGCATCTCAAGTCCTCAACCCACCCTCCCTCTGACCTCTGCCCGCTGCCGCTGCCTTCTGTCCCTCGCCGGAAAGATCGGGCCGATCGGCGAGCTCCATCAGACGTCGACGCCGTGGCCTGTCCCTTGCAATTCTCTCGGCGGGGACTGTCCGACTCTTCTCTTCAGTCTTCTCTCTCTGTTTTTTTTTTTCGTTTCATTTCGTTTCTTCGTTTCTTTTCTTTCAGATATTTGAGGGAGTGGGTGTACTGTGTTACTTTAATATAAGTTAAAAGACCATCCTTCTTTTTTTTTTTTTTTTCTTCTTTGAACCCCACTCACACTGTTTACTCTGGTTTACCTTCTAAAGTTTGGTTTGTTTTATGTTTTAGTTTGATGTAATTTATTTAAACTTTTAGTTTGTACTCTAAATATTTTATGTGTATAATTATATTACTTTGAGGGATTAGTTTATTTATTTGTAGTTTTATATAATTTAAATTATAAAAATAAATGTATTTTATGTCTAAAAATATTAAAAAATATGCCTAAATATAAAATTTAATTAATTATTTAATTGCCGTGTCCATGCCGTGTCGTGTCCTTATTTTTCAAAAATTATATCACCGTGTCCGTGTCCGTGTCAATTCCTTTGTATGTCCGTGCATCATAGCTTAAGAACTATATAATTTTTGGCTTGTCTTAATTTTCTAAGTCATGGACCTATAACTGCTTTTATCAGGCTTCGGTTTTTTGAACTGCTATTTGTTCTGTCTCACCTAGTGAGGGTTTAAATTTCCCTTGCAATTCTTGTTGCTATGTATGGAAAAGTTCTTCTATTCGATATGCAACTTTTGCAATTTTAGGTGCCTGTGAAAATATCTAACTGGGAATTTTTTTTGGTGCTTGGAAGCTTGAGGCTTGTTGTTGTTGTTGGCTGCTTAAGTTATGGAGTTTAGTTTGGCGATAAGCAATCTTTTCTCTCCCCCTTTTTTTCTTTATTCTCTCCTTCAATCATATGAATTATAAGGTTATTTTCCCTATTCTTTCTAATATTGGGCAATATATGGTTTTTCATGATTTTGTCAACCCTAACTTAATCTATTTAATATGTGCAGGTATGGTATGCCTACTTTGGATGGAGTTTGACGAGGACCTAAGGCAATAATATTTCTTTATCAATTGATTTCACTATTCTCTTCATAGTAGCCGAATGATAATGTTTCTGCTTGTGTGTTTCTTTAGTTTGTCGGCCTACAGCTTCATTTTGTTAATTGAAGTCTTGCTATTTGTTGTTTATAATCATCAATGTCATTTTTGTCAGCCTGCAACTTGAGGTTTATTATATCTTGCTATTTGTTGGTATTCAGAATGATTGAATCTTGATGCTTCTGCAGGTGGGGAAATTGTGATTTACAATCTTGATGTTTCTATGGCAGGGAAAATGGTGATTTACAATCTTGATGTTTCTATGGCAGGGAAAATGGTGATTTAGTTTACAGCAGAGTGCATAAAAGTCTTGAATTTTTATATGAGGACCTGAGGCAATATTCTCTTTTTATCAATTTATTTCATCATTTTCTCCCTAACATGTGAAGATTAATGTTTCTGCTTGAATGTTTCTTTAGTTTGTGCTAAACTTTGGAGTTTCGTTATGTCTTGATATTTGTTGCTAGTTCAAAGACTTTGATCATGATGTGTCTACAGGGGGAAAAATTATGATTTACTTTAGCAGCAAGTGTGTAGAAGTCTTTTGATTATCCTTCTCTTTTGATTTCACGTTTTTTACCCTTGAACATGATCTCGTCCCTAGTTCAATTTATTTTATGGAATTTTTCTCTTTGCAGATTTTTTAAGGCAAGTATGTTGGATCAATGTCCGCTTTTCTAGATCAATTTGATCCTCTTTATTAGGAGCACGAATATGTATACTGTCTCTTCCCTTACCGTTGTCTGGCAGGTTATTATGTGTTCCAAGTATTTGAAATTCTATTTGTAATGAAAATTGCTGCATTGTGTATATTTTAGATTGCATTTGTTCTGTTTTAATAAATTCTAGCACTGCTCAGCATGATTGTCCTGGTTCCTTTTTCTATTGCCATCAACTTGCACTCATGACAACTTTAGAACTTAAGATCATCTTTGTTGCACCTATTATGTCTGTTGGAGCCTTGGCCTATATTGTGAAATATAAATAATAAATTTGGATTCATTATTGGGCGATCATATAGGTTACACATGCATTCTTTAACGTGGTTGCTCTTTATATTCCAGAACAGTATAGGTTTATGCTTCCTTGTGTGTTCTGTATAGGTTTCAAAGTTATAACTTCTATGTATGTGGTTTGTATAGTTGGAATGTGTGGGGGTGATATTTTGGGGCTTATGGCTCTGTTGCCCCAATTCCTGTGTTTAAAAATTTTCATGCTGTATGTCAACTTGGATGGCAAAGTTTGATGGGGTACCTCAGGTAATAAGCTCTCTTTATGTCATGAATTCATTATTATTTTTCTGTAATTTGATGTTTTAAGTATTGGAGTAAGATATGTATGTGTTAGAAAAACAATTTGTAGGACTGACATTTGGTTGAGAACATGCTTCTATTGCCGCTATGTTTTAGTTTTTGCTTTTGATCCTAACACTCCCTTAACTGTTTGACCCTTCTAAGATTTTTGGTTTTCTGTTATATATTTTCTTTTTCTTTTTTCTTCATAAATTTTTTATAAAATAGTAATAGTGACACTCATTATTTTAATCTACATTTTTATTATAGGGGATTGGATGTCTTGCTTGTCAAGTGTTTTTGGCATTTAACATTATTTTTGGAACATTTTAGTTAGTTGTCAAGTTTACAAAACTATTTAGCAAAATAGCATCATGAGGCTCTAAAACTCGAGTTGCAAGTGTTGGTTATCTGATGCTGTGAAAAAATCCACATGGAACTCGATTCTAAGTTGCTGTCGTTCTCCAGATCTGTGCTCCAGTTCTGGCTGTTCTCCAGATCCTTCTTCTTCTTCCGTTCTCTAGATCCTTCTCCTTCTCCTCCTCTTTCTTCTTCAGTTCTCCAGTATTTTTCTTCTTCTTCTTCTTCTTCTTCAAGTCTCCTTGTTCGTTCTATAGAGCTTGAGTTTGAGAGACTTGAGTTCCACGTGGATAAATTTTTCCACGTCAGCTGTGTGCTAGCATTGGAACTCGAGTCTTAAAGGCTCTAGTTTTGTCACAAACATTGAGTCTATGAGACTCAAGATGCTAGTTTGCAAAATAGTTTTAAAAACCTGACAGCTAACGTTATTGTTTGAAAGTTGATGCTAAATGCCAAAAAACCCCTTGCTTGTCTGTGTTGTGGGGTAAAAAAAAAAAAAATTTAATTGGTGATGCATTTGCGGTTTAGCTAGGTCAATTTTGTTTTGTTGCTTCTTGTTGAAACATGCTTTTGAATAGTCTTGCTCTTTATAATATTTTTTACTTTTTTCCTTTAAAAATAAAATCTTATAATTTAAACTTATTCTAAACTATGTAGCTGGAATTCTGTTTTTCAGTTTACTCATCTAGGTCAGCTTTGTGTAGCACTTGTACATTTGTCTTCTTGTCTTGTATCTATTGGTGTTTTCTTGCTTCTAGTGCAACCTGTTTATATTTTGTTTGCATCAATAAAATCTCTTTTTCTTCCCCCTTTTTTTTTTTCAGGCATAGGAATTTTATTCTGTCTAGTACATGGGTTTGTGATTGAATTTCCTAGGTTTTATTTTCGGGGAGGATTATAATTTTTGTTGTTTTACTAATTTCTTTTACTCGAGTGCCTTCCCTAGGAGGATTATAAATTCCTGTCTCATTGAGTGAGGGCTTAAAGCTTTTATTGCAGTTCTTGTCCCTTCTTCTTGATGTGTTAATTTATTTTTGGTCATTCTGTGTTTGCAACCTTAATAATGAATTCATAGGCTAATCTTGCAATGCCTCTTATTGGTGTGATAGTGAGTTTGGGGGTTGGTTTGGCTGTGGCTGTGGTTGTGGCTATGGTGATGGGTGTTTTGATATTGTGGGTGTGCTAAACCCTAACTTTCTCTTCTCTGTTTGGTTCCCAAAAAAGCTTGGGAAAATTAAATATTAATATAGAGAAAATAAAGTTGAGGATTCTTTTCCCTTACTAATAGGTTAGGAGTATATTGAATTTGTGATTCTCCTGTTTATTGTATTTTCCTGCGTTTTCTCGGCAACCAGACGGAACATTATTGGTATAGTTGTTTCTTGCTTTATTGTCATTGCTGTTACTATTTGTTTTATATATCTTTGTTTGGTGCTTTCATCTTTGAAAGTAGAGAGCTTTTAGATTTAAATTACTAATTATTGCTTGTTTATGTGTTTGTGGAGGTTTTAGATTCAAATTTCTGGGTGATGGGTGTTTTGATTGGGGCTTGGGCGTGGGTTTGGCTGTGGCTGTGGCTGTTTTGATTGGGGCGTGGGTGCGGGTGTGGCATTGTAGTCTTCAACTTGTGCATTGTAGGCTTCTTCGCCATAGGTTTGCATTTTGCAGTTTGCACCAGAACCTAGCACCTATATTCACGACCCTCCAAGGAATCATTCCTAGAGGATTGAGGGTGGAAGCATTGATAAAATTTATTCTTGAACAGGTGATTTATCTTTACACTTTCTTAATGATATGGAAAAACAAAAACTATTTCTGTCAAATTCAGATTCAAAACCTTTTGTACTGTCTCATGTTTCTTATCAATGTGTCAATTCTGCTTCTTTTCTTTTTGTAGTTGCTTTAGTGGTCAGAAAGGGCGTATTCCCCATCATTCTTTTCTTCAATTTTATACTTTGTTGGGTTGCTAATGGAGTTCGTAAATTAAAATATAAAAAAGGGAAAGTACAGGGTTGTTCCATTTAGATTGGCCCTCTAATTTTTCTTGCTATGAGTTTAAACATGAAATTTTATTCTTTTTTGGATAATTCCTGGACCACAATATCACTAATCTATGGGTCCTTGACAAATTCCATGAACCCAGGGAGAACGAATGTTTTATTTTTGAATAATTTCTGGACTACAGTATCATTGATATATGGGACTTAGATAGATTTCATGAACCTGGGAAGAGTGACAACCTATTAGGTGTAACGTAGAAAATGGTATGCAGAGTAGCAACCATTTTTCTAAGAGATTGAATCTATAAATTATTGTTTCCTTGCCGGCATAGAAGCTTCGTAGTTTGCTCAGACCAAGTTGACTCCTGGGAATGTGCAAAAATACTTTGAAAAACATAAGGTATGTTTCTTCCTATGAAATTTTTTATGGCATTTCTACAACATGCATCTTGTTTTTCATTGGAATGAAGTGAAGTTTGTTATTTCTGTTGGACTTTATGGCCCTGCTTGGATATGAAGAGCTGAATAAATTCCCAATTGGGGATGATGTTGATGTTTGCTACATTCTTAAGTTTGTGTGAGTCATCTGTCAGCATACGTTTTCTAAAATTAAAGTGATTGAAAATAAAAAAAAAAACTCTTAACACACATTAACACATTGAGAATATATATGCATTGATAAACACCCCTTTAATTTCTTGTTCTTGTTCTTTTGTTGCCACTAAAGCATAAAGTGCTGTGATGTGGGATGTTGAAAATTCCCCCAAGGCTTCCATGATCACATTTGTTCACCGCATTTGTGATCAATTAAATTGGGATTTTCCTAGACCTTGTTTTGCCTTCTGCGAGGCTGACAACTAAAGCTTTTGACATTAACATGCAATTAATGTAAAGAATGTCAAATAAATAAAGCACAAACCAGTTGGGGCTGAATTCTTGGTCTGCTTTTCTTTTTGGAGACTTATACCTTTATTTGATTGGACTTACATTGATTAGAATATTAGATACATCTTGGGTGTGATTTATATAAAGAACAAAAAATGACAATAATGTCAACTGCCAAAATACGTTATGGATTTTGATGTGAACATCTCATCATATGATAGCGATTCAAAAAATGTATAATTGCGTCTCTCTTTTGTTTATTTTGTTGTTATAATTGCATCTCTCTCTCTCTCTCTCTCTCTCTCTTGTTGTTATAATATATGTTTCTTTTGCTGTTAAATTCTGAAATTTTGTTGTTATCTTTTCTGATGGGCATTTTGGTCTATGACTATGAATAACTTTTACAATTCTTTTCCGTTGCCACTTTCATCCGTATATTAGATTGTAGAATACTAACTCAAACTCAACTTACTTCTACTTGTGCATTATAGTCTTCTTTGCCATAGATGGTATATTTTCATTTTGCAGTTTGCACCAGAACCCAGCACCTATCTTCACAACCCTCCAAGGAATCATTCCTAGAGGATTGAGGGTTCAAGCATTGGTAAAATTTATTCTGAACAAGTGATTTATCATTACACTTTCTTACTAATATGGAAAAACAAAAATTGTTTCTGTCAAATTCAGATTCAAAACCTTTTATATTGGTCTCATGTTTCTTACCAATCTGTCAATTCTTGCTAATGAAACTTTTTGTTGATAGATTTGATATTGTGGGTGTGCTAAACTCTAACATGTTTCTTTGGGACTTTGCTTAAGATATTGTGAGTGACTGTAGAACGTTAAATTGTGTTCAAGTGTGTTACTTTTATCACCACTAATTGTAATTTCAGCATAAGATACTTTTATCACCACTAATTGTAATTTCAGCATAAGATAATGATGCCACTGAGTTACTTTTTTTTTGGGGGGGTGGGTGGGAGGGTGGTGTAGGAAATTGTGTATTTGCTTGCTGTGGTATTATTTGCTAACATGGAGAGGAGTATTGTGGTGGAGGAGAATCATTGTAAGAGCAATGTCAATACTGTCTCCAAGGCAAATGGGCCGTTTATTCAGATTGACTTAATATCTATAGATCTTGTTAGTGCTAAGGATAAGATTGATGCTGGTTAGTGTGAGCATTTTTCTATACGGTAAGCCTTCTCCCTAATTATGCAATAATCTTTCAGATTTGTTTTAATTTTCCAGATATGTGGCAATGATTCAATACCAGTTCAGTTGTAATTATGTGTGTGTGAGCTTTTGTTGGGTTTTTTTTTTGGGGGGGGGGGGGGGTGTGGTGGTGGGTGGATTTTTTCTTTCGAGAATCATGATCTTTATCACTTTTAGTCCGTACATAATTTCTGGGAGTTCTTTTCATAGTATATTTGTCTTTTTTTTTAATACCCAGCAATAGTTACCTGATCTTTTCCTTTGGGCTAGGTCTATCTTTTTATTGATCTCTTGGCATTGTAAAATTCTAGGAAATCCTCCTTTGCATTTTTGTGTCACATAATTATAAATCCTATTAATGATCATATATGTCTTCTGTATTGCTCGAATTAATATTTTTATCCTCATACTGAAAACTTAAAACTAACTTATTTTTTTGAGAAAATTTTGTTGATTGTAGTTGGCAAGTAATATGTAGTTGTGACTTGCTGTTATAATTTCTGTTGGTACAATTCTTTGGTAGTGTCAATCTTCTTTGATAGTCTCAATATATTGAGGGTTCAAGTTTTTGTATATTTTTTCAACTTATTTTTCTCTGAGCACCTTAAATTTTCACCCAATTTGACTTTTCTTTTTTGTTTGTGTACTTGTATTTTTATAAGTTATACCTTTCTGAATTATTGTTTTTTTTTTTAACAGGTGCCTTTCTGAATTATAGTTATGATGATAGACAACCTCTCTGGTTTGTTGATAGTATGAAATAAACATAGCCTAAAAGATATAATTTGTTGATAGTATGAAATAAACATAGCCTGCAAGTTTTTTCTAATTGTTTGTTTGAGCTGCTACTTTAATGTTCATTTTAGTTTCCATGCCTGTAGATGCTGCTTTGGTGCTCTTTGGAAACATAATTTCATATGTGAGTGCCAGAACGTGTATCCTCTTAGACTGTGTTCTCGCACTTTATTTGCATTATCTTTTTTTCTAAGCAATTAGGCAATGCCTTCTATAATAGTCCATTTACAAAAATGTACATGCTTTTATTCTAAATGTGTTTTTATGTCACCTACTCTTTTCCAGGATTTAATAAACACATATGTTGTACCTCAAGATGTGTGGGATCTTAGGTTATTCAAAAGAATACCATCAATGTAAGTGCATTTTGCTTTGATTACATGCCAATGTAATTGGATATTGGATTTAGGCTGGGTTGGGATCTTCATTTGGTGCATAATTAAACATCATTTTGGATTGAATTGGATGGATTTGGAAAATTAAGGATTTTTATATTGGTAGGTTACACATATACACCAAGTGGATTGTGAACTCATTTCCTCACCTTACACGTTGCTCTTATTGGGGAAGGAGCTGCAATTTGAGTTAGAGCTTTCGGGGCCCTAATGATTGGGAGGCAGATGTGGTGGATGATTTTTTTCGCCTCTTGGCATCCAATCTTCCTTCTGTGACGGATGGTGATCGGCTGAAATGGAGGTTGACAAAAAATGGAGATTTTACTATCCGCTCATTTTATCATAAGTTACATGGCTCTTCTTCCATTGCTTTTCCATGGAAAGGTATTTGGAAGGTTAAGGCACCCCGGCGTGTCTCTTTCTTTGTTTGGACAGCCGCTTGGAATAGGATCCTCACGGGAGATATCTTAAGACTTAGAGGCTTTGATTTCGTTGATTGGTGCATTATGTGCCGTTGCTGTGGTGAGACAGTTGAGCATTTGGTGTTACATTGTGGGAAGGCTTATCGTTTGTGGTGTTATGTCTTTAGGATTTTTGGGATTTCCTGGGTTCCCTCTTGTACGGTGCAAGATTTCCTTTTTAGTTGGTGGAATTGGTTGGGGAAGCATTCTTCTTACATATGGAACCTAGTTCCGCTGTGTTTGATGTGGTGTATTTGGAAGGAACGCAACCGACGGACGTTTGAGGATTTGGATAGATCTGAGGACCAACTACTTGCTCTCTTTTCTGGTTCCTTGTTTGATTGGGCTAGGGCTTGGGGACTCACATCTAGTGACTCTATTCCTTTGTTCCTTAGCTCTCTTCTTCTTTGTAGTTAATGCTTTTTCTTTTTTGTATTGTCCTCTTTTCTATTTCAATGAAGTTTTTTACTTATCAAAAAAAAAAAATTTCCATTTCACCTGCTCAGTCTGTTTTTTATTTTTATTTTATTTTATTATTTTTTGAGGTAGGGGTTGTGTGTGGGTTTGTCGGGGAGGGGGGGGGGGGGGGGGAGGGGGAGAGAGAGAAGAGTGTTTTTGGTTTGATTTTTTGGCTCACTCACAAACCAGGTAATCTCTCTCTTTCTCTAAATTTCCATTTCTGTTTATGTTTTGATTGACCTCTTACCAAAATTTCTGCTTATTTTCTTTCTGTGTTGGCTTTAGTGGTCGGAAGGGGTGAATTCCCCATCATTCCATCTGCCATGATTAGGTATTCACCCTAATTCTTCTTCAATTTTATACTCTATTGGGTTGCTAATGGCGTTCATCAATTAAAATTTAAAAAAGGGACAGCATTATTTGGTATCATCTCACGCTATTAGTGTTTGTTCTAAATGATTGTATCTAATATTGTGCTTGTGCTTTACATACAGGCTTGTTCGATTTAGATTGGCCAGACAACCTTTCTTGCTATGAGTTTTAAACAAGAAATTTTATTCTTTTTTGGATAATTTCTAGGCCACAATATCACTGATATATGGGTCTTTGACAAATTCCATGAACCCGGGGAGAGTAACATACTGTTAGGAGTAACATAAGAAGGAACAAGAAAGTTTTATTTGATAATTGCTGGACTACATTATCACTGATCTATGGGACTTAAATAAATTTCTTGAACCCAGGAAGATTAACACCCTATTAGAAGTAACGTAGAAACTGGTATGCAAAGTAGCAAGCATTTTTCCAAGAGAGTGAATCTATAAATTATGTTTCCTTGCGGGCATAGAAGCTTCATAGTTTGCTCAGACCAAGTTGACTCCTTCTGGGAATGTGCAAAAATACTTTGAAAACCTAAGAAATTTTTTAAAGGCATTTCTACAACATTATCTGGTTTTTGTTTAGAATGAAGAGAGTTTTGTTATTTCTGTAGGACTTTATGGCCTGCTTGGATATGAAGAGCTTAATAAATTCCCAATGTTTCATCTGCTTAGCTTGGAGTATTGGCACATAGTTGCTGAAACTTTGAATTGGCAAATTCTTGGTGATTCAAAAATCAAAACCAAAAGATAATAATATATACATGTTTTTGTAATCTTTTATTGGTGATTTTCACTTTGATCCATTCCTTTTAATTGTGTTCTTTGCTTTGTCCTGCTTATTCAAAGAAAAAAAAATTGTTATGGGGTCCAAGCTTTGTGGTCTGAGAACGTGAAAGCGAATGTCCACAGGGTTCGTTTCCTCTCTTTCTTTTTTGATTCTGTCAGTGGAAATTTTTTTCATTTGAAATTTGAGGCTCTGCTGAGTGCATTAGCATTTTAATTCTTGTGAAAATGCCCAGTAATGGAAAATATTACTAAGATTGCTTTAATAGCAACTTTGGTTATATCGGTGAGGTCTTTTTTCCCTCTCTTATTTTAGTTTCCTTCATTTAGATAAATAAAAAGAAAATGTAACAAACACTTGATGCAGCTAACCAACTTTTGGATAAATGCAACAATATCCATTACAATATATACATTTTTGAGATTCCTTGAGTTGTGAAGCTGAAGCTCTCTATCTTTCCAAAGACCACCAATCACATAGTCAACAGGTAAGTCTTTGTAATCTTTTGTCAGTCATTTTCACTTTGATTTATTCCTTTAATTCAATTTTGTTATCTCAAACAACTTATTCTGATCAGTTTGTCCTGCTTATTGATAGAAAAAAAAATTGTTATGGGGTCTGATCTTGAAATTTATTGATTTTGTCTAAAGGTTTGTGCTTATTTGTCTGCATAAATTTTTTTTTTATCAATTGTGGAAGATGTTGATGTGTGGTACATGCTAAGTTTGTGTGAGTCATCTGTCAGTATATGTTATAAACAAGTAGTTCATACTTTGTTCATCTAAAATGTTAGTTATGCATTAACTTCTTAAAGCAAGGATTATAATCCAAATCCATTTTTTTCACTGTTATTTTAAGTTTTCCATGGGCTGCTCTTTGTGCTCTTAGGTCTACCTTTTCTGGAATCTTTTTTATTATTATTATTTTCAGTTTGAGTGCATATATATGAGTTAAATTAGAGCATTCATGACAATGTCTGTCCACCTTCATCAGCAACTGCTCCTCAAAACGGTCTTGACATGCAGCTTGGTAAAGCATTTTACATTTGACAAAGCTTACTTGTTTTTTTTTTTTTTTTTTTTTTTTAACATAAGATACTCTGTTGGTCCTACTTTATGAGATTTCAAAAATTATGAATTATATTCATGATAAGTCTAATGTTGATACCAACTTAGTTTTCTTGCCTGATCAATTTTATTTGCATTGATTATTGGGTGCATCTATTGCTTTTTTTTATATGAAATTATTGTTCATTTTTAGGCAAAGGTTTTTATGTCTCTGTTTCAAAACTTTTGTACTATTCCTATTTTGGTAATCCTCTGTTCAAAAAATTTAGAATATTGAAAATTTTACTTCTCTTAAGATTGGTGAATGCGTCAGTGAAATGAATATTATGTTATTCCAGCATATTGAGTGCCTTTCCAACAATACTCATTAATGTTCTGTAATAGTTAGGCAGCAGATGTTAGCAAATATTAAGGTAGTTAGCACTGTACTTGGATTATTGTTTTTTCTTTGTGTTCAATGATCACAAGTAGAGTGAGTATAGAAACATGTTTTTTCTATCAATCAAAAGGAAAGAAATACAAGGCTTTCTCAATGAATATCACATCGTGTGGCATTCTTTTCTTTACTGGAAAATGTGCAAACCAAAGCATGGTTAAGCACAAATAGGGTTATAAGAGATGGCACAAATCCAAGTTGTGAATGAAATAGGAAAACAAATTTCTACAACTTTGCTTGAGTCTAAGTAGGTTTAACCAACCTTTTATAATGAATGGTTAACATTGAGGAGAGATTTGGAAGTAGGAACCACTCGGCCACCCTTCATCTCATTTAACACATTGTTTTGGGAGAATTATCTCATTCCACACCTAATATAGCCCTAGGATACATTAAATACAATTCTCTTTAATGGGGTTTAATTAGAGAGCGATGATAGTTATACACTATGTGTAGAACACACTTGAAATTGTGTTTTAAAAACATGATTTTAGGTAGAATGTGTATGACAGTGTTATAATTAACTTAAATTAAATGAAAAATCACGGGTTTAATTTGCGATTTTAATTTTATTATTAAAAAGAAAAAAGCTTCTTGTCCGACAAGAAAGAATGGTCACAGAACAAAAAGGATATCTCTCACTGGCATTCTCTCTTCTTGATGTCTGTGAAATATTAAACTGAACTCTCTCTCTCTCTCTCTTAAAAAGACAGCGTGGGTGACAATCAATACTCATTCTCTCTCACCACTTTCGAGTTACTATCCCATATACCATACTTTTAACGTGTTTTGTTTTTACTATTCATGTTTTCTTATACCTCTTCTTATTATTGTTATTATTGAGTAGCCCTTTAGGGAAGCTAGTGCAAATTGAAGATGCCTTCACTGCTGTTGGATCTGGCCAAACCTCTTTTGGGATTAAAGGTACTTTCTTTTAACACCTTTTTTTTGGGGGGTAAATTTCACTATACTAACTTGAGGTTTGGGCTAATACCCCTCAAGTCTACAACTTTTAAAAAGTGACCAACTTAGTCCTTGAACACCATTTAGTCCCACAACCTGTTTAAATCTTTTAGTTGTTCTTAGCCTCTCCTCCCTCTTTCCTCTTCTCTCCTCTCCCATGCTCTCTCTCTCTCCTTTACTGAATGGCTAGCTCATGCTAAGATTATTGTGACTTAAAAGTTTTTTATATTGATTATTGTTGTTTATCATAAACTATTTGCCATTGTGTTGGAGATTATACTTTTGGTCTTTATTCTCCTGTACTTACTTGCCTGACTTTTATCTTTCTTCAAATGATTTTTTCAAAAATAGTAATTTTTTTTTTCAAGCTTGGATTTTGTGCTTCTCAGTCTACACTATTAGAGTCCGTTTGGTTGGGAGGATGGAAAAGTGAAAGGATAGAAAATAAAGGGATGATGGAAAGGTGGGAGGATAGAAAAGTTTTTAGTTTTCCTTATTTGTGTTTGGTTGAGAGGGTGGAAAAGTGGAGGGATAGAAAACTTTTTAATTTGGTTGAAAATAAAGTTTGTATAAATTTACCATCATGTCCCTCTTAAATAAAACAAAAAGTAATACATTATACTTTTTAAAAAAATTTGTGTATAGATGAAAGTAGACACGTCCAAAAATAACATAAAAAAATCATCCAAAAGTGTTTTCTTAAAAAATAATAAAAATAAAAATTAAGAAAAAAAAAGAAGGAAACGAAGAAGAACCCACCACCTGACAAAACCAAAAACAAAATAAAAAGCCAACGTTACAAAGGAAACTGGAAAAGTCACCAAAAAAAAAAAAAAGAGTAAGCCAACATTACAAAGGAAACTGGAAAAGTCAAAAAAAAAAAAAAAAAGAGCTAGAAACATTAATTAGAGGTGGGGGGCAGTTTTGTCCAAATATTTTTCCCACTTTTCACTCTAATTTTCTTCCAATTTGGAGAGATTGTATTTTGAAGGGGGAGGAGAGAAAAGTGGTGGGGCCTCCTCCTCTCAACCAAACAGTGAAAAATACCATTTTTCACCTTATTTTCCATCCTCCCTGTTTTCACCCTAACCAAACATACCCTTAGTGTTTATTTAATTCTAGGGGTGCTGCATTTGCTTGCAGTTGACCTAAGGTTGATTTGGTTTTTTGCTCCTGAATGAAATATGCTTTTAAGTACGATTATGTAATTTAATGATGCACTGGACTGTGTGGCTAGGACTCCATATTTTCTAGTTTGCTCATGCAGTAAGTCAATGCCAATGCCAGCGAGCATGTGAGGTTCCCACATCCATCTTTATGTCTTGTTCCTGTTGATTTTTGTGTTCAAGGGGAACTAATCATCCACCATATCCAATTTGGTTTGCGACTTATTGTGTTTATGCGGGAAGCAGGTTATATATATATTGGTACTTTTCAGGTGAGGCAGTGGAATCTGATTTGACAATAGGCTTTCCTTTCCTCCCTTTTTGTTTTATTTTATTTTGTTTCTGCTACAATGATAAGAGTTTGAAGGATAGTTTTTTATTGTTTTACTTCTTTCTAATACTTGGGTCTGTGACTGGATTTCATAGGAGGATTATAATTCCAGTCTTATTGACTAAGGGTTTTAAACTTCTATTGCAATTCCTTTTTCCTTTTTCTTGATGGCTTATTTAAATTTTTGGTCATTCTGCATATGCAACCTCAATAATGAATTCAAAGGCTAATCCAGCAATGCCTTTTATTGGATTTGGGCAAGAATATAACTATGTGTGACCTGAATATGGTTGTAGCAGGAAAACAATACAGGTTTTAATTTCCCTTCTCCTAGATTAGTTGGACTTTTTGGGAATTACATGGAATTGACATTATATTTCATAATTTGTGTCATATATTGTGAACTTGGACTGTTGCTGATTGATATTGCTGTCATCAAATATTTGGCAATAGAGAAGGCTGTGGCTTTCAGAGTTAAAATAATTTATCTTTATAATTGTTGGTTTCTACTGAAATATTGTAGTTTTTTTATTAGTTGTTTTGCTTTCTTAGTGCATGATCAAAATGTATTCCTCATATGTCTATAGGATTTTTTTTTTTGGTACTTGTCTCTTGCAATCATAAGAACTATACACTTTTTGGCTTATCGTTACAATTTTCTAATTCGTGGACCTTTATCTGCTAAAATTTTTCCAACAAATCCCCAACCCTAGGCTTTGGTTTTTTGGACTACTATAAATTCTGTCTCACCTAGTGAGGGTTTGAAATTTCCCTTGCAATTCTTGTTCCTTTGTCTTGTCTTGATCAATTTGAATATGGTAATGCCTCTTATTGTTGTAGGACTGGTAAGTGACAAAGTTTGTGACCCTAAAATGGATTCCGAGGGTAAATAATACCAATTTTTGCTTTATCTTGTCTTCATTTGCATGATTTGGGATTCCTAGGAATGATGTGGATCTATCTTATTTCTCTAGGTTTGCATCACAGTTCTTTTGATAGAAGTGTGAAAGGTTTGCATCATAGGTTATGATTACTAAGGAGCTAATTTGTTTAGAAAGGTTTGCATCATAGTTCGTAACCTCTGATTGTTGCTGATTAATTTCCTAGTTGTAGAAAGTGAGTGTGTAGATATTGTCATAGCTGAACCAAGTCCGTATCCAGGCTGAAGTTTTTGCCATTCTGGACTCATATTTGACATTTGAGCTCTTAAGTTTTTGCCATGCTTCTGTATAAGCTGGTGATGTCTTTTTTGTTGTTTTATGTGGATAGTGTTTGATTATTTTTATCTTGATCTGCCTACAGGATTGGAAATTGATTTGGACTTCCTTGTACTTGAGCTAGCGAGTTTGTGTAGAAGTCTTAAATCTTTCTTGAACTTAAACTGTGTAGACTACAACGATAAGAAAACTCACAGTGTCTTGATTTTTCATTTTGCTTATGAGTCCTTTAATATAATGCTCCCACTAACTGTTACGCTATACTGTTCATTTTTCAATTTATTTGTAGGTTTTGGTCCTCGATAGCTCTTTTAAGGCATTTGTTTTGGTGAAGTTGGCTTTCCTCTATTGATTTGGTTCTTGTCTATAGGAGCGCAATTCCATATTGTTGGCTGGCACGTAATTATTAGTTTTAAAAGTTAAATTATCATTTAAAAAAAAAAAAAAACTTTGTGCTTGCATTATGTGTATTTTGGGCTCCATTTGTTTGGTTTTAACTAATCCAGGGATTACTTAGCATTTTTTGTCCCTATTCCTTCTTCTAACTGCTGTCGATAGGCACTTATTACAACTTTTAAGAACCTAAGATTGTCAATTTTGTCATGGGGCAGTCAGATAAGAGCAGCCTGCCTTAATAATGGTTGTTTGAATGCCAGAAAAATATCAGATTTACCTTTTATGGTAGAGTTCTTCTATTCATTATGCAACTTTTGCAATTGTAGGTGATGGAGTGTATTTTGGCAATGAGCAATCTTTTCTTTCCCCCTTGTTTTCTTTATTCTCTCCTTCAATTATATGAATTATAAGGTTATTTCCCCTATTGTTTTTTAATATTGGGCAGTGTATTCTTTTTTTAGGATTTGGCTTCTTTGAGGATTATAAATCTCAGTCTCACTCAACGAGGATTTGAAAGTTCCATTGAAATTCTGGTCCATTTGTCCTCCTTTCTTGTTTGACTTTAGTCATTTTATTTTGGCAAGCTTACATCTAATTCGTATGTGGTAATGCCTTTTATTACTGTGGGTAGTTCTTGTGGTGATTTGCATGAGTTGGGCTTTGAATTTGCAACATAGTGTAATTGGAAGCCAATATAAGATCAGATCTGCATGCCTAAAAAATAACTGTTTTCTAAAGACGAGAAGTTTAGGTCTATGCTTCCTTTTACCTACTTTATGGGTTGGTTGGGTTTCTAAGTTACGTAGTTTTCTTTTGTATTGTTGGATCATGCTCTGGGATGGGAGGGTTTTATGATTTTGTTACCCCTAAATTAATCTGTTTAATATGTGTAGCTGGGGTATGTCTATTTTGGATGGAGTTTGATGAGGACCTAAGGCAATAAACTCTCTTTATCATTTGATTTCACTATTCTCTTCGTAATAGTTGAATGATAATGTTTCTACTTGTGTGCTTGTTAAGTTCTTCGGCCTGCAGCTTCATTTTTTTAATTGAAGTCTTGCTATTTGTTGTCTATTTCATCATTGATGTCGTTTTTGTAATCCTGCAACTGGAGGATTATTATATCATGTTATTTGTTGGTAGTCAAAATGATTGAATCTTGATGTGTCCACAAATGGGGAAATTGTCATTTACAGTCTTGATGTTTGTACAGCAAGGGAAATGGTGATTTTGTTTACCACAGAGTGCATAGAAGTCTTGAATTTTTATATGAGGACCTAAGGCAATATATATATATATATATATATATATATATATATTTTATCAATTTATCTGAGCATTCTCTCCCCAACCTGTGAAGATTAATGTTTCTGCTTGAATATTCCTTTAGTTTGTGCGAAACATTAGAGTTTCATTATGTCTTGCTATTTATTGCTAGTTCAAAGACTTTGATCATGATGTGTCTATAGTAGGAAAAATTATGATTTACTTTTGCAGCAAGAGTGTGTAGATGTCTTTTGATTATCATTCTCTTTTGATTTCACCATTGAACATGATCTTGTCCCTTGTTCAATTTTTTTTATGGACTTTGTTTCTTTGCAGATTTTTTAAGGCGTGTAGGTTGGATCGATGTCTGTTTTTTCTAGATCAATTTGATCCTCTGTATTTGGAGCACAAACATGTATATTTTTTCTTCCCTTACTGTTGTCTGGCTGGTTATTATGTGTTCCAAGTATTTAAAATTCAACTTGTAAATGAAAATTGCTGCTTGCATTGTGTGTATTTTAGATTGCATTTGTTTGGCTTTAATAAATTCTGGCACTGCTCAGCATGATCTTTCTGGTTCGTTTTTCTATTGCCATCAACTTGCACTCATGACAACTTTAGAACCTAAGATCTTCTTTGTTGAACGTATTATGTTTGTTGGAGCTTTGGTCTTTATTGTGAAAAATAAATAATAAATTGTGATTCATTATTGAGCAATCATATAGGTTAAACATTTGCATTCTTTAAACATGACTGCTCTTTAAATTTTGGAAGAGTACAAGTTTGTGCTTCTTTGTGTGTTCTGTATAGGTTTCAAAGTTATTACTTCTATGGATGTGGTTTGTATAGTTGGACTGAATGGGAGTGATACTTTGGGGCTTATGGATCTGTTGCCCAAATTCTTGAGTTTAAAAACTTTCATGCTGTATATCAACTTGGGTGGCAAAGTTTGATGATGGGCATCATGTAATAAGCTCTTTTATGTCTTCATTTCATTTTTTTTATTCCTGTATTTTGAAGTTTTAAGTATTGGAGTAAGATATGCATGAGTTAGAAAAACAATTCATTGGATTGACATTGGGCTAAGAACATGCTTCTATTGCCGCTGTGTCTTAGTTTTTGCTTTTGATCCTAATACTCCCTTAACTACTTGCTTGACCTTTCAAAGGTTTTTGGTTTTCTGTTATAAATTTTCTTTATTTTCTTTATAATCTTTTTAAAAAAATATATTAATAATGTCACTTATTGTTTTAATCTACTTTTTATTATTGGAGGTTGAATGTCTTGCTTGTTGGGTTTTTTTGGCATTTAACATTTTTTTTGGAATAATTTAGTTAGTTGTCAAGTTTGGAACTCAAGTCTCTGAGTCTTGAGTTCCTGCTGTTCTCCTGGTCCTTCTTCTTCTTCCCAGATCCTTCTTCGTCTTCTGTTCTCCAGATCCTTCTCCTTCTCCTTCTTCTTCTTCCCAGATCCTTCTTCTTCTTCTTCTATTCTCCAGCCATCTTCTTCTTCTTCAGATCTTCTTTTGCTTCGGATCTTCTTCTTCATCCTTAGATTTCCTTGTTCGTTCTGTAGAGCTCGAGTGTCAGAGACTCATATTCCACATGGATAAATTGTTCCATGTCAGTTGTGTGCTAGCACTGGAACTTGACTTTTGTCACTGAACTGGAGTCTTAGAGACTCGAAATGCTAGTTTACAAAGTAGTTTCAAAAACTTGACAAAAAATTGATGCTGAATGCCAAAAAAAAAAAACCCTTGGCGTCCACATTGTCAGTTTTTTTTTAATATAATTTATATGGTGATGCATCTACGGTACTTTAGCTAGGTTGATTTTGTTTTGTTGCTTTTCAATGAAACATGCTTTTGAGTACTCTTGCTCTCTATGGTATTTTTAATTTTTTTTCCTCTAATATATAATCTTATAATTTAAAGTTAACCTAAACTATGTAGCTAGAATTCTGTTTTCAGTTTTCTCATGTAGGTCAGCTTTCATGTAGCACTTGTACATTTGTCTTCTTGTCTTGTTTCTATTGATGATTTCTTGCTTCTAGTGGAACCTGGTTATATTGTGTTAGCAGCTCTATTTCTTGTTTGGATTGTCACATTGTCTGTATGCAGAAAGCAAGAATTGTTTTTTGGGTCCTCCATAGCTTAAGTAGTTGGGTTTGGCGATATACTCTCTTTTTCTTCCCTTTTGTTTTTCTCTCCTTCAATCATAAGAATTTTAAGGATACATTTTTTGTTGTTTTAGTTCTGTCTAATACGTGGGTTTGTGACTGAATTTCCTAAGTTTCATTTACGATAAGGATTATAATTCCGAGTCCTGCGAAGTGAGGGTTTGAAATTTCTTTTACAATTCTTCTTCCTTTGTCTTGCTGAATTTTGTTTTTGGTCATTATGTGTTGGCAACCTAAATAATGAATTCATAGCTTAATCTGGCAATGCTTATTATCACTGTAGTCCACAATTATAATCGTAGTGTAACTTGAATATGGTTTATGAAGGAATGCTTTTGCTTTCTCTTATCCTGGCATTAGTGGGCTTTCTGGGAGTTACACTGGTATTCATTGTAATTTGTTAACTTGGATTGTTAATTGATTTCCTTGTCCCCCAATATTTGACAGCAGAGAAGAGCTAGGATTTCTATGTTAGAAGGATTTATTTCTATACTTGTTGCATTCTTTGAAATGTAGTAGTTTTTTCATTTGTTGTTTCAAAACTCCTGTGATTCTTTGTGCGTGTTAGAATTCTATTACTTATATGTCTATAGAACTGGGTTTTTTCTTTCTTTCTTTCTTCTGTACTTGGTAGTTTAAGCCAATGGAGAAAAATTGGTGAAAAGGAAAACTACTATAGAAAGCTAAGTTGCTAAGAGAAAAGAAAGAATGAACTAGCTGTTCAAGAGACACATTCTTGGAATAATACCTCATAGATTGGATTCAAATTCAACTAGTTACAATGAAGGCAGCCTTGCTTATTTATAGATAGATAAGCAAACAGCTGATTGGCTAGAAAGTTAGGTACAAGAACCTTCCATGTGGCTACCATGTGATTGGTCAAAGCCTAACAAACATCTCTAACTAACTGATAGACTATTGCACTTATCACTAACAACCTATCAAGTAACTAACGTTCTGTTACAAGCGAAAGGAACTACTTATCATAAAACATAAGCACTAGTAAACAACTTGGTTTAGAAATGAATTGCATCATAAGCAGCAAGTTTGACTAGGTTCATAAGTTCTCTTTTCCTCCTGCTTTCACAATCTCTTTGCAAATGAGTGGATCATGGACATTTGGTTTGAAAAATTGAGAAGTATTTGTCTACATTTCAAAACTGTTAGTTTCTTTGTTAGTGTGTAATTGAGGCAATGGATTGGTGAAAATACTCACTGGTGAAAATTTGAGGAGAAGAAGGTTTTCTGGGGTGTATAGTTAGTTTTTTAGGGGTGTGAAGGTTCCTCTGCGGGTATCCTTTTTTGTTTGGATGGCAGTGGCTAGGGGGAAGATACTGCCTAGTAAAAATTTGAGGAGAAGAGGGTTTTTTTCCTTGTGGATTAGTGTTGTGAGAGTCGATGTAGTGGGGAAACGATGGATCACCTTTTTCTGGGAGCTCATCAGTTGTGGAATTTTGCTTTTAGATCATTCAGGGTTTCTTGGGTCTTTACTAGAAACAGTGCTAAATTTACTGTCTGAGAGGGTGAACTAGTAGGGGAAGTATTTGTCTAGTATTTGGAATATGGCACGGTTGTGTTTGATGTGGTGCATTTGTAGGGAGTGTAGCATCTTCGAGGATGTGGAGAACTTGGGGAATCAGCTTCTTGACTCGTTTGTAGGCACTTTGTTTGATTGGTCTCGGGTTTGGGGGCTCACGTCTAGTGAATCCCTCCCCATATTTACATATTCTCTTCTTTTTTTTTTACATAATCTTTTTTGTGTCTTTGCAACTTCTTCGTGATTTTTTGCATGAAGTAGCCTTTTTTCAATAAAATTTTTCTTATAAAAACTAAATTAATAATTGAGCCAATGAACTTTAGCTTGAATTACACCTTGTCCCTTTCCTCCTTTCTTAGAGAGCAAACGAGGAAGGTAAGTTTATGGACTTTGGTTCGTTTGGATTGAGGGGGACAGAGGGGGAGTTGAGCAGAGTAGAGTGGAATTGGCTAAAATTAGCCTATTTTTAATTAACTTTACTCTAATTTTCTTCACTCCCCCTCCCTCCCCCCTCAATCCACACTCAATCCACACGTGCCCTAAAAGATTCAACTGGTTATGTATTACTTACCAATAAAAATTTATAAGTGCATTCTATAAAATTGGCATTTTAAGTAGTTCTTTGTTGAAGTTTATACATTGTGATAAAATTGTGCACTAGGTCTGGAATATTTTGTTACAACTTTGCTCTAGTCATTTGGTAAGCATGTGGCTCGATATTACCCAGGCTATTTTATGCCATTGCATAAAATATATACGTTCTTCTATGATTATGCTTTTCTTATATCTTGTATGTTGTGCAAAGCAGACTATGATTCATCAAAGCAAGAGTTCTACTCTTGCAACACGAAGTTGAGCCTAGGGTCGTGTAACATCTTCATTAATAAAATCAATTTATTTTCATTTACAAAATAAAATAAGATGGAAAATGTCTATTTAATTTTCATTTTTATTTAGAATTGTAGCGGAAAGGGTTAAGACATAGATTTGGGCCAGTGGGCTATGTTATGAGGGGTTATATATATATATATATATATATATACACACACGTGTGTGTGTGTGTGTATAAAATGTTTGTTTGTTTAGTTTATAAATAGCAAGTAAAAGAGATAAATTCTAGGTAGGACTCTACATATTCAGGGCTCCAAGTTTGACTAATAAGCTAAGGAAAAAAGTTAATGAATGTTTTAAAGGCATTGATTTTAAAAAACAATAATAATTAGAAACTTTGTATGAGAAAAAAAAATAATTGGCTTTTTTTTACTACGACTTTTTATATTTTTCATAAAAGTGGTATAAAAAATTTCATAAAATGATCAATTTACGAATGCCTAAGAGTACCCCTTATTAAAAAACTAATGAGATAATAACCTATAAAAGACTAATTTGGGCTTAAAAGTAAAGAAAGCCCAAGATACTTAGGATATCTTAGAAAATTCATGGTGCAAGTACACTACCAAAATACCCTCAATTAGCAGTGTTGTTGAAATTACTAATTTGCACATGAAGACAAAATTGGCCATAACTTTTTAAATAAAAATTCAAACTAAAAATTGTTTTTAACCCTTAAGACATAATTTTATTTTAAAACCATGACTTTAAATTAATGTTAAATCTTGTTGCATATGCCTTATTGCACACTCTTTATTCACACTTTTTGTTAAATCGTGTTTTGAAAACATAATTTCAATTATTATTGTGAAAAGGAGATTTCACAATTTTAATTAATTGATAACATGATCCAGTCGATGTGGCATTGTGTCCGTACACATAGTGTGCAACTATCATTACTCTTAACTTAAATTAGATTCCACATTTTGCCCCATAAAATGTCTCATGTAGACGAATTTGTGAAATATTAATAACAGACTATTATTTTCTTTTTGCATCAGTTGTTTAGTGCTTAGTGATAAGTTACTCTTGGTGCCTTATTTTGAGTTTAATATTATCTAACTGGCAAAACATTAAAAAAAATGCAATTCAAACTAGATCGGGAATCGTAAGAACTCACTAATAGTAATGTTATATGTTAACAATCATTGTCTAAAATTAAATTTTACACATAATTATAGAAGGCAATAACTAAGAAGTGCCAAATTATCAAAACATAAACAAATGACAAATTTCAAACTCTAAGAAGTTATAATTTGTTTGCACACATATCTAATGTGGGAAATAGAGAGAGTAAGTTTAAAAATTATTCAAGAGAAAAGGAAAAAAATATCAAGTAAAAAGGATAGGCAAAATAAATTGATAAACCAAAAGAGGATTGAAAATCTCACATTATGTATGTTTTGTTCTCTTTAAGTTAAATTTCATCAAGTCTTCATTTGTATTTGAGGCAAAGTTATACCTGAAAATAACAAAATAGCTAGATGAAAACAAATAGAACGCGTCTACTTGAATGAGTTTTTCTTTATTTTTTAATATATAACTAACCGCAGACCTACGCGATGCATAGGAATATTATTAATGATTATTTGTGGCTAAATTTATATAAAAGTAAAAATTTATAATGATAGTTCTTTAATGATCATTTTGTGAATTGTCTAAAGAAAATTTTTACTGCTAAATTAATAAAATTGTTGGATAGGACAATATGTCTGTAGCAATCAAATCTGAAAATGATTTGCTTTTTGATTTCACAGCTCTTTCTTCTTTCTTTTCTCCCTCTTTCTCTTTTTTATTTATTTATTATTTTTTTAATATTTTGAGAAGCCAGCCCACAAGTGAGGACCGAATTTGTTCATGAATATGATCAAGATCATGGTTCTAAATGTCCATAATGTCAGGAGGAACTTCCTCCATCCAAACTAACAGAGGATTACAAAATGATCTTCAAGCTAAGCGATGAGCTACACTATTACCCATACGCTTAATATGATGAAATGAAATACTGCTAAAGGAACACGAAAGAGGGCCAAAATTGGGAATTAACACTAATTTCCAACCAATATAATTAGTAGGCACTGTTACAAAATTATATGTTTTACTAATATCTCGAATCTAAAAAACTCGATTTTGAGCTTATAAATCGAATCTCAAAGACTCGATTTCATTGTTCTAATTTGGTATTTCTTTCACGTGGCGTTCACTTGAAAATCGAGTTTCTAAGACTCTATTTATAAGCTGACCCTTAAAATGTGCCTGCATCTTCAGCCTTCATCTGTTTTAAGTTTGCATCTCTCTCTCTCTCTCTCTCTCTCTTGTTTTCTCTTTTTCGGTGAAGCCTCCATGGTCGATCGGCCTCCATGACATTGGGTTCCTCTCAAGTTTGACTTTTAGGGTCGTGGGTTTTTGGACCATGTGGTCAGCAGCAACGGTCGATGAGTTCGACATCGTCTCACGTATCTATCACATAATCCTCGCCGTCTATGAATTGAACCTCCAAAACCCGCAGTGGGAGCCCTCGGGCTGGTATAGGCTCAACTCGAACTGGGTCATCAAGCGCATCCCCTACGAGCAAACCTAGGGCCACACGCTGTCGTACCTGATATGTTGAATGATGGGTTTTTGGGTTTTTATTTTTTTTAATCTAGATTTTAGGTGGTTGTTGGGGTGGATTTGGTTGGATTTATTTTGATTTGTTGGATTAATGCCAGGATTTGTGTGTTGTATTTGATAGTGGTTGATCTGTGCTTGTAGATGGTGGCTGATCTGTGTTTGTGTTTTGTACTCCAACACTTGCGAAAATCTCTTCAGTGTGTTTTATAAATACAAATCGAGGATTTAAGCGTAGATATATAAATCAAGTTTCTAAAACTCGATTTCCAGGTGGACGATGTGCCAACTCAGACCTGATCAGAACATAAAAACTGACCCTCAAAGACTTGATTTATAGGCCAAAATCGAGCCTCTTAGACTTGAGATGTTAGTAAAATATATACTGTTGAAACCATGCCTACTAATTTTATAGTTGGGAAAATGGGCTTAATTCCCAATTTTGGCCCACGAAAGAGCATGGATATCTTTCAAAATGTGGCCCAGGTCCGAGGAGAGGGGTGCTTTCTCCTTGATGGCTTTGATGATAACTTCAGAGTCTCCTTCAACCAAAACTCTCTCAAATCCGAACTCTCTGGCAAACAAGAGAGACCCCCGCGCTGCTTTCACTTCCACTGTCTTTACAGAAGTAGTAGGTAGGGGAATCTTTTGTGAAAGGGCTGCCAAAACTAGTCCAGCTTGATCCCGAATAATCATGACGAGACCTGCAAAAGACTGAGTTAAGAAAATTGCGCCGTCGAAGTTTACTTTCACCATACCTGGAGGAGGAGGTTTCCATCGGATTGCTCGGGCTGTTCTTGGGATTTTTGAGTGAATTGGTTGGAGGTGATGGAACTCATGCACCAAGGTACGGGCCTGCTCTGGAATTTTTTCGAGGTTCGAACATTCATCCCCAAAAGTTGCATTGTTTCTTCTCATCCAAATCAGGGATATGGTGTTAGCGAATACCTCAACGCAGCTGGGGTCTTGTAGGGCTAAGTGCATAATCTCCCTCTTTCTTCTCATTGCTTTCAACCAAAGTATTAATAACTTCCATGGTACATAACTTCTCACAGGTTTTGACATTCAAATCAAAGGTAACTTTCTTTCTTTCACCGCAATTTGTTGGCTCTTCAAGTGGGACTCTGATTGAATTTATAGATGAATTATATATAGATACAAATGCATAAATAAACTAACAATTAAAGAACTAAGTTAAACAAATAATACTAACCCAGAATTACAAATGAACTAAGAAAATCCACTAAAACAAAATTTCATGATTCTAGATTCTATCAAATGGGAAACATACTTTGACTCACTGATTAGGCTAATGGGTTCTTCAATGTTGTCTTGTGTTTGTGGTTCAGTAGCGACCCCATGAGTACTCTAAGAAATTTTCAGAGAAGTAAAAGCAAACAAAGAAAAAAAAAAAAAGTATCAGAAACAGTAAAATTGATAAAAATAGAAAATTGCCATGAAAGATCAAGCATGGATGTGGGCTTACTTGATCTGTAGAGGGAGTTAGGCTGGCCAAATTTCGATGCTTTTGACGCTTACAAGTACCCAAAACAAGCTAGAAAGCACAACATAATTAGCCACTGATGCTATTGACTTGCATAAAGTGACTTTGTTTGGAAAGTGAGAGAGAGAGAGAGAGAGAGAGAGAGAGAGGGAGAGTATTAGGAAGTGTCCTGAGACTATATTTGTTCCTTGGTTTTCTTAATGCAACCCTTTTTTATCCAAAAAAAAAAAAGAAAAAGAAAATAAAAAAAGAAAGCTGAATTGTTCACGTCAATGTATTGGGGGTCTCTTTGCTCTCTTGCCATGCACGTAAGCTGAAATTATCATGTCATGTGAATTTATTGCGCTTTCTTGATGATTCATATAAAGTTCAGGAGTCAAATCCACTACTCGCCGACATAGGCAATGTGAAAGGCTAGTGACGCATCTTTGAATGCATATTGAAAAAATCTTCAAGTTGTCTTCTCTTTGGCGTTAATATGAATTAGAAACACCTATTAAGCCTAGGGGTGGCTAGAGTTTTCACTTATATATATATATATATATATATTTTTTTTTTTTCAATAATTCCCACTCGAAACTTTAAGAATCAAATGTGGTTTAAGGGTCCGTTTGGATGGAGGAGCGAAAAAGTGGGAAGATGAAAAATATTTAGCTTTTTCTCTTGTGTGTTCGGTTGGAGAGATGGAAAAGTGGAAAAGTGAAAAACTCTTTTGTTCGGTTAGAGAGAAAAATGGAATGGTAGAAAATGTAATTTATATAAATTGATTATTTTACCCTTGTTACATAATATGTAAAAAATAGATTTATTTGTATCTATTACATTATATAAAATTTATCACATCATATATATAAATTTTTATTTTTATTATTATAATGTAAAAATTAGATTAGGTCATGTTGAAAAAAAAAAAAAAAAGAACGTTGAAAAAAAAAACGTTGAAGATCAGGTCACATTGGAAAAAAAAAAAAAAAAGGATGAGAAGGTCACGATGAAGAAAAAGAAAAAAGACAACAGAACATTGAAAAAAAATAAGTGGGAAGAGAGTATTTTTGTAAAAGTGCTAATATAACACTTTCTCTCCAGATTTTCCTTCCGATTTGGAAGAAGAAAAAAAAAAAAAAAAAAAGTGAGCTTGGAGAGTAAACTTTATTTCCAGTTTTCTCTCCTTCTTATTTTCTTTTTCCAAACAAACAATAAAAAACAGTGTTTTTCACCATATTTTTCTTCTTCTATTTTCCACCCAAACAGATGGATCCTAAAACTTTAGGAACTTTATAGACATGTGATAAATGATATTTTGATTGTAGGTAATGATTTTCGATATTGTAATTTTTCTCATGTAAAATGCATAGGCAATCCAGTTGTCCATTTTCTTGCTAAGAAATATGTTTCTGGCAATAAGATCCATGTTTGAATTGAATATTCTCCTGATGACATAGCTCTCCTAATAACTTGAGACTCTTTGTAATCTTATTGAGTTATTAAGAAATAATACTTTGGCCTTCGGGCTGGGTTCTTAAAAAAAAAAATACACTTAATAAAATTACCAAACCATTCTTTTATACAATATATATTTTTTAAAGTTCTAGATAGTATTTATTTAAGAGAATTGATATGTCATTTTTTGAAAATTATTTAAAGTAATATTAATTTTGTAACCTCAAACAAACTGGAAGCGACTGTGATTGTTATGGAATTGTCTCTCAAGTGAAAATAATTGTCCGAAACATCCTGAGTGGGAAAGGGGAAGTGGAGTCCGGTGGGGTGGTTTGCAGAGAGAGAATCCCCATTTGTAGACTCGAAATCAAAAATCAATTCCTAGTTCAGCTCAGCTCCTCCTTACTTACTCAATCACAATCAGCCATGCCCTCCGCTCCTACAAAGCTCTACACAGGTGTCTCTCTCTCTCTCTCTACTCTCTTCTTCTTCTTCCTTTTCTTCTCATTGATGTGTTTGTTAAATTTGCAGATGACGTCAGCCTGCTAGTGGTTCTATTGGACACAAACCCTTTCTTCTGGAGCACTTCCTCTCTCCCTTTCTCCAAGTTCCTCTCTCACGTACTTTCTTTCTTTTTCTCTCTCTCATAAACCCTAACTCTCTCCCTCCCTAAAATAATTATGATTGGTCTTCTTCTTCTGCAGGTGCTTTCGTTTTTGAACTCGATTCTGCTTCTCAACCAGATCAACCAAATCGTAGTGATCGCTACGGGATGCAATTCCTGCGACTACATCTACGATTCCTCTTTGTCGACCAACCCCGGCATCGAGAACGGAAAGCTCCCGGCTCTTTGCTTCCAGTTGTTGAAGAAATTGGAAGACTTTGTCACCAGGGATGAGCAATTCAATAAGCAACACTCTCTACCACCCACCACCACATCTTCTTCGCTGCTATCAGGCTCCTTGTCCATGGCTCTTTGTTGTATCCTTTTCCTATTTTTCCTTATACTTATGCTGCTTTTCTCAATTCTCTTTGCTGTATACACATATGCAAATACAATGGACTGTTTTCGCTTCATTCCATGATCAGATATACAGAGAGTTTTTCGTTCAGGACCACTCCATCCACATCCTCGAGTGAGTATTCTTTTTTCTTTTTCTTTTTAATTCTTATGGTTTTTGCTGAGTTTGATAAGTTGGGATACTGATATTTCTTTTGTTCATTTAACTGCCTATGTATGTATCATGTATCGTGGAGCTGTGGGATTTTGTTTTCCAAGATTATATGCATGTACTATAATACTCTTGTTATTTGAGCAAAACGAGTTTAGAAAATATGTGATATGTTAATAGCCACTACAGCCTTTTTCAGGTTTGTAAAAATTAAAAACTATAGTTTTCCACAAACTAACGGGTTAGTGATTCCTATAGTGTTACCAAACTCATGTGAATTATCATCCAGATTGATTTATGTGGCTGGTCTGATTAAAGCAATTGGCTAGGCCAATTTATTATGGATGATATATACATATATATGCACATGCGTTGCTTCTGTTTCTTAGAGCCAACCTTCTGTGGGTTTTGTTTGTATTTCTATTTTTATCTTTATTTGATGTTTCGTCATTTTATCACATTCTTATAGGATTTTTATGAACTTAATGGTATATTTCTCTGATAAAGTTACTAACATACGGGAGCAGATTTTATGTGTGCAGGGATCGTCAGATGGGCCAGAACAGTATGTTCTTTATAATCTTTGGAAGTGTTTTATTATTATGTTATATTTTTTGTACTGCTTGGTTGAGCTTTTACTCTGAAAGTTTTTCTCCCCTTCTCCAGATATGTTGCAATCATGAATTCAATATTCTCAGCACAGCGTTCAATGGTATGCAGTTTAAGCTTTTAACATGTCTCAATTTCCCTTTAATTCCAATGAAGGTTGAGAATGCTTCTAGGAATTCTAGTTTGGTATCCTATTATCTTAAACTTGTACCATAAATGGCTCTGGTTTTGGGTCCACAAACATTTTGTATGAAAATTGGCTATTATATGTGGAGCATATTCAGGAATAGTCAAAATCATAGTCCCTAAGTTGTTATTATTGTTTGGTTGTTAAACATGAAAGCTATAATATGCATTTTGCTATAGGTGGACAAGACTTAGGTGGCAAATGCAGTTCATTTTTCCATAGTTCTATAAAATAATTGTGATTTACGTAAATGTTACTTTGGAATGAGAATTGTGGCTGGTTACCATGCATTTGCATTTTTGCCATACTCGTTAAAGAATATTTAGTTACCAAGTACCATAAATTGGCTTGTGTTCCGAGAATAATGATCATCGATAAGAGTCACATCCAGTTTATTATCTAACATTAATTTGACAATCTTCTGTCTGTGCTTTCAACTGCTCGGGTCTTGATTGTTAAATTTCCCCTGTCCTCCTCCCTGCCAACATGGCATCCACTGTTTTAAACTGCTTTGTAATAAACTCTGACTCATGTGAGTTCCTCAAAAAACCTCGTTTTCTCCAAGTTCTCTAACCTCTCCTGTTAGCCTACTTCATTTTATCCCCATGTCAATTTTTTTGCCTTTTTCCTCTTTGGATCATCTGCTTATTAATTCCCTTTCAAAAATTTCCAACTTGTGACCACCCTGTGTACTTTCTCCCTGTTTCTCTCAGGTTTTTATTCATTTTCTTTGTAACCTGTTTGTACTTTCGACTTGGCTCTGTTGACAGTGCTGATGAATTGAACAAATTCAAACGCTATTCAAAACCTTTAATTTTGAATGGAGCTAAGCAACCAAAATGCAAGGTTCACTACCAATGGTAGTTTATTACAAGATTTAGTTTTTTTTCATTTCCTTTTTCCGTAGTCATAATAGTAAGTGAAGTATCTGCAAATCTTATCTTAACGATGTGATGAAGACTTGAATTTGATCATTATTTTGAAATGATAAAAAAAAATTAAGGGCCATAAATTTGATTTAGGCATTTGAGACAGGATAATCTTGACACATAACAATGTTCTCTTGGGTCCATATGAAATATTGGGTGTATCAAATAAGATTGTACCCCATGGTTGAGACGTCCCCTATAAATATACACTTGCAATATGGCTGTGTGAACCAGGAGTCTAAAAGTTGAAAAGTGGGCCTACTGATTGTTAAACATTCAGCTTCTTTGAGCCTTTCAAGGAAAATGTTGGTCCATATATCATTCGGTTTTGTTAAACTTTATTGGACATGTTCTAACACTCTGAGTGGGAAAAAACTACTATCAGCGAGTGTCTGAAATGTGTCAACGACATTAGGGTTTGTAATTTCATGTTTTTTCAATGCTGTGTGAGATATATGATGGCTTATTAAATTGTCTGTCTATCAAAGTAACTCAAGCTTCGTTGAACAGGTTACTGCCATGCCAATTGGATGTCAAGTTTAGATTCCTTTTTTAAACTGTATGCATACTAGTAGCATGTAGATTATGATCGCTTTAGGTACATTGGGAGAGTACAAAGGCCCTCTTATAAGATTTTTGATCCTTAACATCTTTTAATAGATTGAATTATCATTTTTGTTTTCAAGTTAAAGATGTCTCATGTGAAATCAATGTGCTCGTTTTGCAGGTTCCTATAGATTCCTGTTATATAGGTTCTAACAATTCTGCCTTCCTACAGCAGGTACTGTCTTTAGCACGCATTCTTAATGAATTTTTTGCCAGACTTGAGTTATTATTAGCATCAGCCCTCTTTATACTTCAGTGATTGCTTTTAATGTTTGTGAATGACAGGCTTCTTACATAACTGGCGGTGTGTATCAGAAACCCCAGCAACTGGATGGGCTCTTTCAATATCTCTCGGTAGGTTGTGTATAATTTTGGCAAAGTTCTTTCAATTTGTAGCCCTGTATCTTGTTCTCTGCTGACTGAGCTTGCTTGTCCTGTACGAACTTCATAATTTTTTTTAAAAAATATAATGTGATGTGCTTGGAAAATTTTAAGACTATTTGGACTATAACATGAAATGCATCAAGGGGAAGCTCAAATTGCATTATCTTCAAGATAAACACTACAATTCTGTCTGTTCATTGCTAAATTTTCTAATACTCTGATGAACATTTGAAAGAGCTTACTTTCCTGATTATGTATATTGCTGATTACAACTCAGAAAAGTCATTGCAAATGCAAATTAGACTCCATCGATTGAGAGGCATGACATATGACATATGACAAATATACAGTGTTCTTTAAAACTCTGTTACCTTGCTTATGTTGATTTTCCTGTCTATCAAAACGGGCTACACGATCTACACATCGTTAACTGGTCGTAGGTTAAAATTGGCATTAGTTATAATGTTCTGTGATGCTCTGAAAAAATTTCCTTGTTTTTGTTGATTTCCTGTCTATCGAAAATTGGGGCTACATGATCTACGCATGGTTAACTGGTCATAGGTTAACTTAAAATCGGCATTGGTTATAATGTTCTGTGATGCTTTGTATTGTTGAGAGCATTTCAAAAGAACCATTGCATTGTCAAATACCTTGGTTCATGAAACCTGAAATAAAATCTAATACTGGTGCCGAATTAGTGAGTTTTCTATCATATCACTTGGCCTGTGCATATCTTAAGCTCAGGTTGGCCAAACTTGTGTAGCTCCAATGGGGTAAGATTTGGACATGGTTTGTTCAGATTATGTTTCAAAACAGACATTGTTTCTTGTTCAATATGGCCTGCTCTTTTTTTGGTTCTTCATAGGTTGTTTGGATCATTGATATTTGAATTCTAGGTAATATCTCATATCTGGCTCAATAACAATGGGGTATGAAGCTTGCACAAGAGTGATTACCTATATAAAAAAAATGAAGCCTGCACAAGAGTGAGTTCTTGAGATTTTTGTTGCTGTTGAAGAATAATGGTGTCATGACAATGAACTCTCAAAATGGGACTCGTGTTTGAGGAAACAAAAACAAGAACAAAAAGATAGGACCTAGGAATCACCGCCAAGTAATGAAAAAAGAAAATATAACCTACAAATCACCACCTATGGTTGATTGGAATCACTACCAGGCACTGGAAAAAAACTTCCAACCCAAGTTTTATGAATCAATTTATCAACTATTTACAATAGTGAGTCCAAGGGATTTTTAATAAACTCTTAAAGTTACATTCAACATGGAAAGAAAAAAACTCAAAATACATAAGATATGAAAATAAAAATCAAATCCCTCTAGTAGCATCAATCAATGTCAATCACAATCAATCAGGTCCAACAAAATCAGTTAGAATTAATGTGTCCAATTCATTGTTTGCACCAACTCACCCAAGGTGGGAACCTCGTCAAGAGTAGCTCATGGTGGCACAAGATGGATTGTGAACCTTGGACCGGCTGGGACTTCCTTCTTCTTCTCTCTTTTAATAGTAAAGGTGTCGGGTTGACGAGCTTGTAGGGTTTCTTTAATGGGTTGGTTTGTAATTTTTAGAAAACCAAGTGGTGTTGTTTTAAACTTTAGAAAACCACAGGATGAAGGGCTTGGTGGTGGCAGCAGCAAGTTGGCCTCCACTGTAGGCTTTGTTGGCGCCAGCTTGTCTTAACAGCGCTTGGAGATGTTTGGGCTGTGTGACGAAAAGACCCTTTGTGGTCAAAGTTGATAGCAGAGCGATGGGTTGATGACAGAGCTTCAAGCTGGTTTGGGATGTGGTGGTTTGGTGAGCATGTTCACAGCTAGGGAGGTTTGGCAGCAACAGTGTGGACTGAATAAACATGGCAATCACAGCTAAGGTGGCCTTGACTTGTTGTGACCAATGCCTAGGATTGGGGTTATGGAAGCAAGTTCATTCTCACTATTTGTGGCTGATTGATTGACGACATTTGGGACTATTTGGATTGCTGGTGGTGGTTGGGGTTGGGGTTCTGATTGTGTTGTGATGTGGGGCAGTTGGCTGCGCTTTTCTATCAGTGCTGTGGATAGTTTGGGATTTTTATTTATTAATCTTTTCTGGGTAAGTAAATAGTTCAGTGATTAAATGCAAAGGGGCGCAACCCATTTACACAAAATGTATACAAAAGAGAATATTTACCCATGTGCTTAATGTACACCAACATTAAGCACACAAATTACAGTTATCAAGCATCTCAAACATATTGGCACAAGAGAACAGACCAAAAGCATTATTTAAGCCCTGTTAGCATCTTATACCTCAATGATATTCTTGTACATATTAAATCAACCATGGCAACTTTTATTTTCTGCTGTTTCGGTATTTGGTTCAGAACTTCTAGAACTCTTCCGATTAGAAGTGAATATTTATTGTTTGGTTCAACATAATTGATTTGGTTTGAATCAGAAAATCTAGCAAGAACTTGGTGGACCTTTAATAACTTTGAGATATTTTGCTTCTGAATACCAAACTTCATTCGGATTTTATATAAAAAGGTATTGATGAAGCTGGCATTCTTTTGTCTTATTGAAGATCTGCCTTTACTATTAGTGATACATATTTTCTGACACTTTTGTTTGTTGTATTTGATCTCTTTGGCCTGTTATGTATATCTGATTATCCTTTTTTCAATTATGTCACTCTTTCTAACTTTTGTTTGTTGTTTCATGCAGACGGTTTTTGCAACTGATTTGCATTCTCGAACCTTCCTACAGCTTCCTAAGTCTGTTGGTGTTGACTTCCGTGCCTCGTAAGTCAAAACTCTTAGTCATTCATTTGTTTCTCTTTATGTTGTTGTTTCATGACCTCTGCACACTCACACACCCACCTTTTGAATTCCTTGCACCTTATTGAGACTATGAAAATTGCAGGTGCTTTTGCCATAAAAAGACGATAGACATGGGCTACATATGTTCTGTATGCTTGTCCATATTCTGTAAGCATCACAAGAAATGTTCAACCTGTGGGTGAGTAGATTTATCATCTTTTAAGTTGTATTATGATGTTTATGACATGCCGCTCACAATAGTGTCACTGCTCATAATCAAACTAAACCTATTGGTAGTTGTTAGAATAATGGTTAAGTAATTAAATTCTCCATTTCCTTACAATCTAAACTTTTCAGACAAGTGATAGTTTACCGGACTAAGTATAAAATCACAAAGAAACTAAAAGAATTTTTTGCGATGAGGATATCCTTAATCCTATCACAAAAGGCTATCTTTCTTATTAAGCCTGAGATATGGTCTTGAATTATCAGACTTGAGGGTTCAAGGGAGTGAGAAATCTTTTCTGCTCTCCAAATAGGGTATGGGGGATGCCAGTAGCTGGATGGTGAAGCGTATTACAGTTTGTGATGAATTTCTACATTGAGCTTTTTTCAGGAGTTTGAGATGGGGACGGGAATTTGTTAGTATATTATTTAGTTAGGCATTGTGGAACTGCATGATAAAGTGAGTAAGGTAGACAGCAACATGAATGGAAAAAATACCATGACTTCATTTCAGGAAGAAATGCTTTACAACCTGAAAATAAGTTAAAATGAATCAGTGGTTGGGTTTCTGGTGCAAACTAAGCCAAAAATAAAAAGAAAAAAAAGAGAAAACAGTCACTGTAGATTGCTACTCTTGATCTTTGGTGTCACAAAAATAGTTCTCTGGATGAATCAAATTAATTCTGCCCTGGACATCATTAATTTGCCAAATAATTATTTTGGGAAAAACAAATAACAATTGCTCTGCATTTCTGAAAGGTTAGTTCTATCATTGATTTGCCTCTCTTGATTATAGTTGTGTCTTTTGGACATCATGTAGGTCAGTATTTGGTCAGGCCCAGTCAGATGTTGCCTCAGCTTCCAATCTTAAGCGAAAGACTCCAGAAACATAATCTTACTCTTCTACAAGCAGATATATCTTTAATTATTCATTTTAGGTGATTCATTAGAAGTAAAATGATCTGTTTTTGATGCTCTTCCATATGTACAGTCAAATTATTTGTGTTGTTGAACTGGTGTGTCTGGTTTGAATTTCCTAGCAATTGGTTTTTTTCAACCGGAATCTATTTGCTGAGACAATTTAGGTATGCTGTATAGATTGCAATTTTGGCCCCTATAGCTAGTAGAGCATATCAGAATTTTGTTTTGAGATGTAGCAATGGTTAATTTTGCATTCAACAAATTGTGCTAAAAGCTAGCGGTTGTACCAAAAGGTACTTGACAATGTTCCACCTTGTCTTTTATTTTAATCTTGGCAAGTATGTTGCCGCATATGAACATTTGTATGAATCCTACATCTTTTTCTCAATGGATTTTTCCGAACTTTATCAATATCACAATATTTATACTTGGTTAATGTCGTTAGTGTGGGATGCAATTTATGGTTAAGGAAACATTAGTATCAAGTTTGCAGGAGCGACTGACTTGTATTTTTTATTTTTATTTTTCCATTTCTTGGGAATGACTTGTGCGTATTCATGTCAATCAAAAGGAAAAGCAAAAAAATAATAAAGAGCATGAGAAATTGAGAGATGGTCGCATGGCTTCTATCTAGCCTTTACAATCATTTAGGGAAAACATCGGAAGTGGAGGAGTTGAGCTAACTTGACTTCACAAATACAAGAAATCACATTAGAATAACTCTTGGCACGTTGCAATGCGTTGCTGGAAAGAAATAAATTACAGACATAATGAATCTTTATGGATGCCAATACGTAGATGGCAACTTTTTTTTTTTTTTTTTTTTTTTTTTTTTTTTTTTTTTTTTTTTTTTGGGGGGGGGGGGCGGTTGGTTGGGTTGGGGGGCGCTAGAGATCAATCGAAACAGAAAGTCATTGAAGGAGTACACCGGTTTCAATGGCAAATGCTATTCACAATTATGTAGAAACAAAATAACCACAGTTGACAGGAAGTGTTGAATCATAAAGTTGATTTTTCTATACACACGCAAGAGGCCAGCATTAATGTGTCCAATTGCAATCATATGGTTCACAGCTATGGAATAGCCATATTTAGAGAGCCCTCATAACCACTTTGCTGGTTGTGTGAACACCCAGTGCAGCAAGTTTGAACACAGCACGAGTCCTATATAACCTGCAACACAAATCCCTTGTCAATGAAGAGATGTCACAAAAACAATGCATACTCAAGTCCTTTTTGCTGAGCCAAAGGTTAAGAATTCTATAAGAACAAAGCTGAAAGCTATTGTTATTAGGACACATACACAAAACCTTGCAACTTATCAAACACCGGAGCTATAAATACAGATATTTAACATGCAGTACTAATAATAAACTTTGCCTCCTAACCACAACTTGGAATTCAGATCATGCAAGTTTCCAGGTTACACACGCACCCAGTATCGGAGGATGAAGTGCTCATTGGCTTTAAAAGGGTGGGTCTATTCATTAAAATTTAAATGATTGAATGTAAAGATGCCATAAAAATCATAATCACTGTCTACACATTGTAATGCATTCAAATGTGTAACGAAAGATGAAAGTGATCTCTTGCTCCATTGGTTGATGGATTGTACAACTGTACAAAAAGGTCTTGCAAGTAACTGATTGCATACCTATAGGTACTTAGGAAGTTGGGTTGGTAAGGTATTGGGGAAGAGGGAAGGACAGATGATTTCAGTATATATATATTTTTTGCTTGCCAATACTAGTCTTGTGTTTTGATCTTCCATGAAATGTGATGCATAAGATGCATCTGCTGTAAAATACTTTAAATTATGTAACTACAGCAAATATGATGTGTAATACCATATCTGCATGTTGTAATAGGATCAAAAATAACATTCACCAAAGCATCCTTACTGTATACTTAAAAAATTAAACTCACCCTGCTAGAGCAAGTCCCCAGGTGGACAGGGTATAGAACAGAGTCCCAGCATGCCAAATGCCTAAAACCTTCTCCAGTTTGCTGACACCACCTACTGCCTTTGCAACAGCTGCAAGTTCATAATATCACAAAGATAAGTAACACTGACAATCACTCCTGGCTCACAAGACTACATGCCACGGGAATAGCCAGAGCCAAGTCAGTCATTCACTATATCTCTGAGAAAAATGCGAAACGTCCCAAGTTACCCCATCAAACTCAGAAAGTGAGTAACTTGTACACAAGGTATAAGGAACGTTTCTATGGATTTGACATTTAACTAATCCATTAATTTAATGTTGTACACAAACAAAGCACATACAAACATCTACCCAATTCATTTTCTATTGTGGTTGTTAATAAATGCTAGAGATTCAGATAACAAAGTTGATTCCAATGAAAATTGGTTTCCTTATCCAGCAACAGAAGATAATTACAAGATTATTACCAAAAAACCCTTACCCACTCCCTATACTATAAAATAAAAAGGTTACAATGATAACATATTATATGAACTTTATGAAGTTTTGGATTAAGAAGTCATGACGGAAAAAGCATGCTCAAAAATTTTAGACTGAAAACTTACTTTTTTGCAGCTCTTCTGGTGTCAAATTCTGTAAGCACAAGGAAGCAAATTGTTTTAGATACAATATATTAAATAGTTAAATAGGAATAGGCTTTGGTTGCCATTTACCTGAGCTTTTGGGTTTGACATAATGCACCTAGCCATAAAGTTGGCAACCCCATCCACCACGTGCTCCTCACTAACAACTACATATTTTTCATCATCAATTCCACTCCATTCCTCAACATTGCTTGGGACCATTTCATCTGTGACCCATACCCACCAACTGGGTTCTTCACCGTCAACTTTGATTAAAATTTCAGCTGAGCGCAAATCAGCATCTAATCAAAGAACAAACCCAAGAAACCAGTGAAAGATCAAAATTGTGTCACTTATGGTATAGATAGGATGTGGCATAGAAGTTTTCAAACCCATGAAATAAACTAAAAAACCTGTGGCCTCCTTGAAAGGAAACTCATAGCTAATTCCATTGACGGATGCTCGCTGAAGGGATTTGAGGCGAGCCAAGAAGTGTTCAGAATCCACAGTTGCTACAAGCCGAGCATACAACTGCAATTGGAAATTGAACACCGCACATCAATAAAAAATTGAATCTATCACGAGTGACCAATTTAATTACTTTTCAATATAAAGATATTTGAATTTTGAATTTTGAAATTATAACGACAACAACCAAGTCTTAGCTCTAGAATTGTGGTGTCGGCTAGATCCTCAATAGACTAATCCGGGTTCGCCACAAGTATTCTTTTTTGTTATTCTATTCTATCCCAAGTTATACTGTCTATTACCACCTTAATGTACATGTCCTTTTTTACTACTTATAATAATGTTATTCTATGTCTTCCTCTACCTTTTCGATCCCTCAACCTAAATCAAATTACTCTTCATTAATCGCCCTCCTCCTCTATGACCAAAACCATCATAAGTGACTCTTTCTCATCTATTCATCAATAGGGGCCACCCCTATATTTATGCAAATTTCCTCATTTCGAACCTTATTTTTCCTTGAATTTCTACCTATCCATCTTAACAGAGTCTCATTTCAACTACACTCATTTTGATGGATATGTTGCTTCTTAACAGCCAAGACAAAAATAGCATGGCTAGTCTTACAGCAAACTAATTAAATTTTCTCTCTTAACTTAGTAGGCTTGAAATGATAAAACCCAAAAATAAAACAAGTAGGAAGCAAAATATAACAATGAATTTGGTAAGTCTTGAATGAACAAAGCCAAAGACAACTAACTAGTAACTACATTTTCGGACCATGGAAAAAGACAAGTAAAGGGTATGTGAAGGAGAAGGAACCTAATTTCGTAATCAAATTATCAACTTGCTCCAATTCCATGAAAACCCACATGCCACAAAAATAAATTAAACATCAAAAAATATACATACAATACAAGTAAAGAAATGAATCAAGCTTGAAAAGTACATCTGGAGGGCAGTCGTGTGATAAAGAAGGGGATTCAGAGAGGTTCTGAAGGAGCTTGAGATTCTGCTCCAGCAAGTTCTTGAGACGCCGATTCTCCGATCGCAGAGACTCCAATTCTTCGTCTGGAGTTGCGGTGTTCTGATCGTGATCGTGATCGTGATCGTGGTGTTGGTGGTGGTGGGTTTTTTCCAAGGCCATCCAGGCCACGTCGGCAACCTCAATGACCGTCTTGGCCACCTCTACTGCGCCGTGGGCTCTCATGGTTGCGAGCGAAACCTTGGAACCTTAATCTATCTAATCTATCGGCGTTGGTAAAGGCAAAGTCAGATTGGTGAGGTTGTCGTTTGCGTGTTGCTAATGGTAATGGACTCTGTTTCTTAAAAACTCTTCTTTTTCACAAAAAACGAGGTGGGCATTTGTATTTCACAAAAGGATAAAAAATTAAAAAAATAAATAAAAATCAAACGCCCACGTTTTGTTGTTCTTGATGTCGTGTA
Organism: Castanopsis chinensis; assembly: GCA_032878915.1. Lineage (NCBI taxonomy): Eukaryota > Viridiplantae > Streptophyta > Magnoliopsida > Fagales > Fagaceae > Castanopsis > Castanopsis chinensis. The sequence goes on from JAVQMG010000132.1 coordinate 32,197,113, forward strand.
CATTTCTTTTAAGGGTTGGATTGGAGGAACTATTTTATAAAAATTTTACGATAAATTAAAAAAAAAAAAAAAAGAGTGACTAACTATTTTTATTGTTTTTTAATTTTTTAAAAAAGTTTCTCAAAATAGATGATTATATATATGCTCAAGGGCATAGATTAATCAGACAATTTTTCTAATGTGTTTATTTATTGTTAATGGCTTATTTAATTGATTGCTTATATAGCTTGTGTGAAAATTCTTGTGTATTTTAGTATAAGAATCTATTTTTTTCTATTTTAGATATTCACTTTTCAAAACACCTCGCATCAAATTATCTATTTTACACTATATTTCATTAAAATATCAATTTTCTTCATTTTTTTAATTGTTTTTCTTTCTTCACACACAACAATCATCTCCACCCTCTTCTTTTATCCTCAAAATACGTAAAGAAAGAATAAACAACTAAATACAAAATAAATAGTATTAGTGTAAATTTACACGGTTACTGTAGCAAACTTGTAAATTTATATAATCATACACAAACAAATGTGAGTCATTTTTAGATAAAACTGTGTAAATTTTACATTTTTTTTTTATATATATTATACATAGATTAATGTGATTGATCTAAAATTTGGGATTAGGTTTGATCATGGGCTGATTGGTGTTGGAATCGAGAGTATGACGATGAAAGCTCTTTTTAAAATGTCATTAATGTGGAGGGTAACGAACAACAACATGCAAAATGGGGACAATGAAAGGAATAATGGTGGGGGTGGGGGATACCAATTGAGTTTGCAAAATGAGGATTGGCGAAAAGATCAAAATTACCTCACACTTATACTTAGATCGGAAAAATCCCAAGCATTGATCCAAAATCCCTAAGTGTTGATAACAAAAAATATCCCCCAAATTATATTAGGGAAAAATCGATGGCGGAAAAAAGAGAGATGGACTCTATGTGCAAGACAAATTTGGAAAATATTTTACAAAAATTAAAATTGTGTTTTTATAGTAAACAAAAACAAATTATTAATAGGGTTGACAAATGTTTGTTGAGGTCTAAAACAAATCACAACACCGAGGCCCAAGAAAATAGCACAACGGGCCAACCCCATGGAAAATAATGAGAAAAAGGAGAGATGGTAAAACCAAAGAATTGAAGCAGGCATTAAGGCCTGTAAAACAAAGGAAAGAAAGGAAAGGCCCAGCTTGCCAAGATGAGCAGATCGAAGAGAGTCCAGTGGGAAAACCAAGGTCGGGATCCCTAGAGACTAATAAGGGGCTCTAGATCCTCGAGACACGCAACACCACCAGAACAAGATTGGGACAGCTCAAAAGGGGACCAAGAAACACAAAGAACAAAAGATAGATACGTCCTACTCAAGCACCTAGCGATGCAGAAGACTTGGAGAACAACAACTCTAGAACAAAAGGCAAGTACCTCGGGGAACCTAGGAAGAAGAACAATAAAGGGAAAGTAGTCGAAAAAACCTTCGACCCGGAAGGGAAAGATTTGACTCACTCAAGAAAAACAACAAAAAGGGACGACAACCAAAAGATGACTCTAAAAGAAGAGAAACCTTGAAAGAAGAGAGGAAGAAGTTTAGCTCTCCAAGGACGTCCCGAAACGGAAATCCAGCAAGTGACTTTTAGGGAAGCAACACTAAAGGAGAAAAACTATGAGAAACAGGGAAAGAGCCAGCCATCAAAATGGCTGGCATGGTAAGGGCTCTGGTATCCAGGGGGGTCAAAAGGAGGGAAATCAGTGGTATCTCGAACCCTTGAACAACACTGTAAAAGGGGGGAAGCAACCAACACTAAGGGGCATTCAGTAATAGGGAAGTCATATAGAATTATTGAGAAAACTCTATCAAAGCTTAAAGAAGATAGTGAAATATCTCCCGGTTTTCTAAAAACAGCCACAATAGCACGTACTTAGATTCAAAAGAATTCAAACTTTGCAAGTCTTAGAAGCTTAGATAGTCATCTAAGTCTGTAATTTTTGAACTTATTTGGACCTTGTATCACGTCTTAGTGAGCATATTGTAATCCATAATTAAGAAAAGCTAATGAAGTATTTCTTATTAATTTGAGGATCCTGAACAATTATTTTTGTGTTTCTTTATTATTTTGTCTTCCTTTGCTGTTTTCTTATTGTTCAATACATATATTCTCGCTTGTTAATGTATACATATTGCAGAAGTCTTACCCTGTGCACCACTTGGTTTGTAAACAGTCTATTTAGTTGTGGTGAACCAAGCTCAATCCCTTTAGACTACAACAAAAGGGTCCTGGGGTCCTTGCTTAGACTTGGGCTTGGACATGGACCAAAAAGTGACCCTCACAATGTTTTACAACAAAACACACCCAAAAAAATTTGAAAATATTTTCTAAAAAATATTTTATAATAAAACGAACAAAACGTCATTAATAAAGGAAAATAAAATGAATATATTAATTCCTAATTATTAAATCTTATTTTTTTCTGAAGTCTTATCAAACCACACATGATGACACCTGTAGTGTAAATATAGCTAAAAAGTGACAATTAACAATAACTTTTAGATAAAATGGACATATTTTACTCTCACACATTCACACTGCACAAGATTTAATCGGATGATGATGATTATTATTATTTGGAAACAAATCGGAGTATTTTTTAAGTCTAGCATCATTTGTGTGGGATCTTAAACAAAAGCCTAAATACCTTATTAATCTTATTCAATGTAACATGTTTTGTTATGGATTAAATACATATAATTGAGCCATAGTGAATCAACCAAAATTACAAATATTAAAAAGTTGTTTACCAAAAAAAAATTTTATTGAAAAGTAACATTCTTAGAAAGGTATCCAAAAATCAATAGGGTTAGCATTACCACACGCACTTTATAGTAACAGACACATGCACATCAATCATTTTTTATTCATTTAAATGTTCAATGAATAAATGATTGATGTGCATAACACTCAGTTAAATGTTCTTGACAAATCCTACTCAAACACCCAGTTGAATGTGAGGTCAACAACCTGACTAGTCAAACATAAAGTTGCATTAAGTGCTGATGATGCTGAAATTCACCAGTAAGCTACACGGTCCTCACAAGAGCGAAATAAAACCTGCACAAACAAAAGAAAGGACCTAGCAAAGAGCACTGGTGTGGTGCCGGCCAAAAACCCTCCGAAGGTCAAGTTAGAATCTTTTTTCAACCCTAGAGTGTCAGAGTTGAGTTAATTATGCGTACCTTAATCTGTGAGGGTCTTTTAGTATATATAATGGTGTAGAGTTGAAATTTATGCCTTGGTTAAGAAGTCATTTCCTTCTAGGAGAGTAACTCATGGTTAATCATTTTCCTTATAGGAGTCTTCTTTGTTATGGCTAGGCGTGTAGGTCAAGCAAAACCATGGTAGTTCTAATGTGAACCGCAAGTTAACTCTCTTTTAAAAGACCTTGGAGCCCAACACCTGCCATGTGTCATAGACGTTCGTCCACAAAGGGTCCATCCTCTATCCATCCGTCATATCATATTTTTTCCTCTTCAATTGCCCCACATTCCATGAATCCGTCACCAATTCTTGACGGGTTCATGGAATGACAGTTGCTTCGATCCCACGAATCCGTCATGTATTTTCTGCAGACGCATGTTGATCACCAGGCTAGATTAGGGTCATAAATGCGCTAAGGACACGTGGCGAGTCTTGATTAATGGTTTACTGCAATCAAGGTGTCCCTTCATTTGTCGCGCCGTTCTCCTTATATATATATATATATCACCTATCCCTTTCATTTTCGCATTTTGGAAAGAATTTTTACTGACCAGAGCGCAACCGTCCTCTCTGTGTGACCATCACCTTACGAAGCTACTGCTTCGCCGTTTCATTCAGTTTCCTTTTGTCGCCTCTTCGCTTCGTCCAACTGTAAGTATTATTCTTTCTCTTTTTTCACTTCTTACTTTGTATGTTGGTTCGTTGTCCATGTAGATCTAGAGTCTTACATTTCCTTTACCCGTCATTTGTAGGTGTCCGATGTCTAGTGAGACTTTTAGCTGTCAATCTTTTGTCCGTGAGGGAGCAGGCTATGAGGAGGTGTACCCATCAGTCAGGCAGACCCGGGCACCTCCGTTAAGGAGAGGGAACCGTCATCCAGCTCTCCTTCCTATGTGGAAGATGAAGGGCGAGGTAAAGACGGGTCGGAGTATGAATCTAACAACGACGTAGACGGTGTAGACCCTCCCGTCCAATCTATAATAGGAAAAGACGGTTTTAGAGAGTTCGTCATGCTCCCCTTATGGACGGTGAATGACTTCACCTCTTCTATCAAACAACAACATTTCAATACTCTTAAGGAGAAGTACCAAATACCTAACACCATACCCATCCGTCTACCATTTAAGTCCGAGAGATACTACTACAAGGGTCTTGAAGATGTTGGTGTGTATGAGTAGATGCTTAAAGCGGGCCTTCGCTTTCCTTTAAGTGCCCTACACCGTCGTCTTCTTCAGTACCTTGAACTGGCCGTCACCCAAATTTCGTCCAACGCCTGGAGGGCTTTCCTGAGCGTTGAGGTTTTGTACGACGTCATGTCTCATGGGACTAGACGATTAACCGTGGAGGAGTTTTTTAATTGTTACCGTCCGTCCAAGATTGCTAAGTCGAGGGGAATGTACAGCTTCGTACCAAGGATTCCGGTACTTAGGCTAGTGTCCGAGACCCCAGACTTCAATCGTAATTGGAAAGGCCGATGCTTCTTCCTCCAAGGGGACGATTAGATGGGTCGTCCTGACGACCACGAGTATATGCCCGTCGACAAGACTTGGGGCATAATGCCACCTTCTGGTATGCGTCCGTCCTGATTAGTTTCTTTTCAATTGTTGTCCCTATTCTAATCGTCCATTTCTTGCAGTGCGTAATCATCCACAGATCACTACTAAACAATTTGGATTCCTTGAGAGAATCTTCCAGAAGATCGACTTGTCGAAGAGGACGTTGGCAAAGCTCATCAATTTAGACATACTCCACCGGTATTGTGACAGTCTAGAGCCGACTTCCGCTGCCCGTCGATACGACTCCGGAATACGCAAACGTAAGCCTCTTTTGACTAAGTGTTATTGGCCTTATTACGTTCTTACTGTATTCTTACCGTCTACTTTTTTGTAAAAATGGACGACGCTAAAAGGAGAGCCCTTGTCAAGCAACAGACGGGTTCTTCCCACCCGTCTACCAAAAGAGGTCCAAAAAAGGCTGACCATCCTAGGAAGAAGCCGAGGCTGGTGACGAACCTGCCAGTCGGCCAAGGGTCCAGCACAGTGAAGCTACCCCCTAAGCTTGGCGTGGGTAAGGGTAAAGGTCTCATGACCAACCCTTATCCCATCAAGGAGAAAGCTCTCATCCTGATTAGAGAGGACTCGCAGTATGCCTTTACACAACTGACTTCCATTATCAAGGAGGAGGACTATGAGGACCTTGCAAACCACGCGACAGAGGTCATAGGAGAGACGGCCTTATTTAGCCTTGCCCAGGTTAGCATCTGTGAATTTTTCATTCCGTCGTATTCTACAAATGTACACACTAACTTGTTATCGGTGCAGGCTGTTTTAATGGCGAAGGGACTGATGGACCATTGCCTTGCACGCGAGAAATCTTTGGAGCATGTTCGTGCAAAGGTAGCGAAGACAGAGGAAGAACTGGCAGAATTGAAGGTCTGGTGCCACCGTCATGAAGAGAAGCTCAAACTATCTGAGCAGGTTCGGGGTGAACTGGAGAAGGAGGTTGAAGCCCTGAAGGATGCGTTGGCGGAGAAATCTGAAAAACTTCGTCATGCAAAAGATGATGCTATAAAGGAGTATAAGGACTCCGACACCCTACTAAGTGAACTGGGCACATCTTTTGCTGACGAATTCAAACACTACTTCCGTCAGGTTAAAGCCTCCTTCCCAGACCTGGACTTGGCTCATATCAATATCGATGCCGGAGGCCAGACACCTGCCCATCCCGTCGACTCTGAAAGGACAGACAAGCTTTTTGGCGAAGTCCCTAGTGATGAGGCCTCAAAGGATGGCGAAACTGAACCCGTCCAGGACTGCACCCGTCAGCCTGACCCAGATGCCCAAGCCAACCTCGTCATAGTTGAAGAGTAGATTTTTTATTTTTTTTTTGGAAATATTTGCAGAACAATGTATAATGTAATTTAACCGTCGTAGTTTTCTTATCTTGTAAACAATTTATTTAAGTAATTTCAATCGTCGCATTACTTTTCATTGTTTTTGCTATCAATTTCTTATGTCGAATGGGTTATGGATTTTGGTCTGTCCGTAGATTTAGACCATTTTTCACCCTTCTTTTGGATTATCCATCCACTTTTTTGGACTCTCAAAGTTTCATCCTTCTTTGGATAATCCGTCCTCTTGTGGACTATAAGTATCATTCTTTTGGATGATCTGTCCACTTTGTGGAGTTCGTAAGTTTCATCAGTTTTTTGGATGATCCGTCCACTTTTGTGGACTTCGTAAGTATTATCCTTCTTTTGGATGATCTGTCCACTTTGTGGAGTTCGTACATTTCATCCTTCTTTTGGATGATCCGTCCACTTTGTAGACTTTGTGAGTATCATCCTTCTTTTGGATGATCCTTCCACTTTTGCGGACTTAGTAAGTATCATCCCTCTTTTGGATGATCCGTCCACTTTGTGGACTTCGTGAGTATCATCCTACTTTTCGATGATCCGTCCACTTTTGCGGACTTAGTAAGTATCATCCCTCTTTTGGATGATCCGTCCACTTTGTGGACTTCGTGAGTATCATCCTTCTTTTGGATGATCCGTTCACTTTATGGAGTTCATAAGTTTCATCCTTCTTTTGGATGATCCGTCCACTTTTGCGGACTTAGTAAGTATCATCCCTCTTTTGGATGATCTGTCCACTTTGTGAACTTCGTAAGTATCATCCTTCTTTTGGATGATCCGTCCACTTCGTGGACTTAGTAAGTCCTATTTGAATACATTATGTATGTTCTGAATAAACTCCTCTTATTACAGCGATAGAATATTGTTCATAAAAAGAATTAGAAAATTGCCTTTTAGGCTCTAAAAGTATTGTAGAAATTAAAAGCCATAATTATCTGCTAGAAAAAATAAACTGGTAGTGAGGAGTGTAGTGCTGCTGCCGTCGTCTTCGTCCGTCTTCTATTGATAATACTTCTTCAGGTGCTCTGCGTTCTATGGGTGACTTAGCTTCTTTCCGGTCAGGGTCTCTAGGTAATATGTTCCCTTCCTATGCCATGATGTGACCCTGTATGGTCCTTCCCAGTTATGTCCAAACTTCCCTTGGGAGGCATCTTTTGTAGCGCCAAGTACTTTTATTAGAACAAGGTCTCCAGGTTGGAAGTCCCTATGCCTGACTCTAGAGTTGTAATGCTTCGCCATTAGGTTCTGGTATCGCTCCAATCTTTGCTCGGCTGCTGCCCTGATTTCGTCCACCAGATCAAGCTCTAAGCGCATGGCTTCATCGTTGTTGTGCTCGTTGTGGTTTTCAACTCGGTAGCTTGTAAGGCCTATTTCTGTCGGTATGACTGCTTCACTACCATATGCCAACCAGAACGATGTTTCTCCTGTTGGTATTCTTGTAGTTGTCCTGTACGTCCATAAGACACTTGGTAACTCATCCGGCCATATACCCTTTGCCCCCTCGAGTCGAGTCTCAATGATTTTGAGCAAGGATCGATTCGTGACCTTTACCTGTCCGTTGGCTTGCGAATGGGCGGGTGACGAGTAGTGGTTCTTTATTCCTAGCTGTGAGCAAAATTCCCTGAACGCGTTGTTGTCGAATTGCTTGCCATTATTCGAAACCAACACTCTTGGTATGCCGTATCTGCAAATAATATTTCTTCATACAAAGCTGCGGATATTTTTCTCTGTGATAGTGGCCAAAGCCTCAGCTTCCACCCATTTGATGAAGTAGTCGATGCCAACTACTAAGAACTTCAACTGTCTTACCACTACTAGGAACGAGCCCATGATGTCCAGCCCCCACTGTGTGAACGGCCATGGGGCCGTCATGGGCGTGAGCTTTTCCGTTGGTTGCCTTATGAGATTACCAAAGCGCTGGCACTTGTCACAGGATCTGACGTATACATTGGCATCCTTCTGCATTGTTGGCCAGTAATATCCTACTCTGAGAAGTTTGTGCACTAGAGACCTTGATCCTGAGTGATTTTCGCAAATCCCTTCGTGGACCTCTCTCATGACGTAGTCTGCCTCTTCAGGAGCTAGACATCTTAGATAGGGTCGAGAGAAACCCCTCTTTTATAGAACATCTTTTATTATGATGAATCGGGAGGCTTTAACTTTCAGTTTCCTTACAACCTCCTTGTCGTTCGACAGATGGTCGTCCTTCAAATACGCAGCTATGGGAGTCATCCAACAATGCTCACTGCTTAACTTCTGCACACCAGTATCATCTATCAGTGGTGAGATTTGAACGAAGGATAATACCTAGTCGAAAGCAGTCATTGATTCTGCGGAAGCTGCTTAGCAAGCTGATCAACTTCTTGGTTTTCCTCCTTTGGAACTTGAATCAATTCGATCTTGAGGTTGTTCATTCAACTTTTCACTTCGTCGAGATACTTCTTCATTCTTTCACTCCTGCACTCGTAACTTCCGTTAATCTGGCTAGTGATGACTTGGGAATCAAAGTAAACAACCACGCTTGCGACTTCTGCAGCTATAACGAGGTCCAATCCCGCTACTAGGGCTTCATATTCCGCTTTATTATTTGTTGTTGAAAAACTCAAATGGATCATGCACTTGATCTTGTCCGCCTCTAGCGTGCGGATTACCACCCCGACTCCACCTGCATGTTTATTAGAGGATCCGTCTGTGTGAACATTCTATACGGGAAGTTCACCTGCCCCCTGGTCCTCCACGTTGGTAAACTCTGCAATAAAGTCTGCTAGGATTTGACATTTTACTGCTGGTCGGGGTTAATATCGAATGTCGTACTCACTCGGCTCTATCGCCCACAGTGCCATTCGTCCTGCTGCTTTAGGATTGCTCATCGCTCTTCTTAAAGGCTGGTTTGTCATGACGTTTACGACGTGCGCTTGAAAATACAATTTGAGTTTTCATGCAGCGGTCACTAATGCGAAGGCTAATTCTTCCATCGGTGGGTACCTTTCTTCAGCCCCTCTGAGCGCTCGGCTTATAAAGTATACAGGTCTCTGTATTTTATCTTCTTCTCTAATAAAAGCTGCGCTAACAACTGCTGGGGAGACGGCTATATATAGGAACAGTTCTTCCCCTGGCCTAAACTGGCTAAGTAATGGTGGAGAGGAGAGGTATGTCTTCAAATCTTAGAAAGCCTTCTGGCATTCATTCGTCCATTCGAATGATTTCCTTAATGTACGAAAGAATGGGAGGCATTTGTCTGTTGCCTTTGAAACAAACCTGTTTAGGGCGGCAATCTTGCCATTCAAGTTTTGGAATTCCTTTAACGTCTTTGGGGGAGCTAAGTCCATTATGGCCTTCACCTTCTCTGAGTTGACCTCGATACCTCTTTAGGACACCATAAAACCCAAAAATTTTCCTGCCGTGACCCTGAATACGCATTTGCTGGAGTTTAGCTTCGTGTTGTAGGACCGAAGAGCGTTAAAAGTCTCTTGGAGGTCGCCCAGATGGTTGCATTCGTGAATACTTTTTACTAGCATGTTGTCCATGTAAACTTGCACGTTCCTTCCAATCTGATTCGCAAACATCTTATTCATCAACCTCTGGTACGTGGCCCCAACATTTTTAAATCCAAAGGGCATTACTTTATAGCAAAAAAGCCCTTGACTGGTAATAAACGATGTTTTCTCTTGATCAAATTCATCCAGCTTGATCTGATTGTAGCCGGAGAATGCGTCCATGAAACTTAAAAGCTCATGTCTTGCAGTCGAATCTACTAGGGTATCAATACGCGGTAGAGGATAACTGTCTTTTGGGCAAGCCCTGTTTAGATCCGTGAAGTCAACGCACATTCTCCACTTCTCATTCGCCTTCTTGACCATTACTACATTTACCAACCAATCTGGATAGTATACTTCACGTATGAAACCTGCTTCCTTCAATTTTTGGACTTCCTCGACGATAGCCCGGTCCCTTTCAGGAGCGAACACTCATTTTTTTTGTTAGACGGGAGAAAATGAAGGTGACACATTCAGCTTATGGACCATCACTGTCGAATCGATTCCCGGCATGTCCTCGTGACTCCATGCAAACTCGTCCTGATTTTCCCTCAAGAACGTTGTAAGGCTTTGTCGTACCGATTGACTGGCCACTGTACCAATTCTCATGGTCCGCTCGGGTCTTGAGTCGTCGAGTGATACTTCCTCCAGTTCTTCCACCGCTTCAACCATAGCCCACTGTCCTTCGACGTTGAGCGTTTGTAGGTGAACGTCCATCTCCATCATGGCAAACGTAGCATTCACGTGTTGCAGCCTGATTTCCGCGCAGCTCTCCGACTCCATACTCGGTGGGGAACTTAATCATCAAATGGTAAGTCGAAGTTACAGCTTTCCATGCATTAAGAGTAGGCCGTCCGAGGACTGCGTTATAGGCAGATGAGCAATCAACTACCAGAAAAACCACATCCTTAGTAATTTGTTGTGGGTGATCTCCCACTGTTACAGACAATGTGACGACGTCGAGGGGGTATACTCTTGTCCCTCCGAATCTGACGAGGGGAGCGCTGGTTGGAACCAATTGCTCTCTACTAGTCCCCATTTTTTGAAACGCGGGGTAATAAAGAATGTCAGCTAAGCTTCCGTTATCAACCAATACTTGATGCATGTTGTAATCCCCAGCTCATATGCTGACCACGAGCGCATCGTCATGTGGATGGTGAAGCCGTCGGGCATCCTCTTCTGTAAAGCCGATGGTTGGGACATCGATTCGTACCATCTTTGGCATCGAGCCTGTCATTTGGACGTTTTGTACCATTCGTAGGTAGATCTTACGAGCCCTTTTGAACGATCCTGTATTAACAGTACCTTCGACGATCATCCTTATGTCTGCAATTAGCGGTCTGGGGTGCTCGTTCTCTCGTCGGGGGGGCTGGTCTCGTGGCCGATTCACCCCTTCTTTATTAACAAACCTCTGCAGCTTCCCTTGCCTTATTAACGCCTCAATTTGTTGCTTCAAGTCGTAGCAGTCAGATGTGTCGTGATCGTGGTCACGATGGAAGCGGCAATACTTACTTCTCGACCTTTTATTGGGATCACTGTTCAACTTATCGGGGAATGTTAGGGCTTCTTTGTCCTTTATCTACATCAACACTTGGTCGATCGGGGCCGTCAAAGGGGTGAAGCTTGTGAATTTTCCTGCGGGTGGTTTCTGGCATCTATCCTCCCTTCGTTCTCTTGTCCTGGCCATCTTTCGTCCCCCTCTAACCGTGCATCCTCTTGCCTCTCCATTTTCTTAGGCTTATCTTCCCTCACCATCAGTGCGTCTTTCACGTTCATGTACTTTGTCGCCCTATAAAGCATTTCCGATATGGTCTTTGGATTATTCTTATACAGGGAGAAGAGGAACTTACCTTTTTGCAGCCCGTTGGTAAACACTGCTACTAGTATCTTATCATCCGCTTCGTATATCGAAAGAGCCTCTTTGTTAAACCGTGTTATATATGACCTCAGTGTCTCGTCTTCCCGTTGTCTTATGCTCATCAGACATGCCGTGGACCTCTTGTGTCGATGACCCCCGATGAAGTGTGACACGAATTGGGCGCCTAACTCTTTAAAGGTGCTAATCGAATTAGGTGTCAACCTACTATACCAGACCCTTGCAGATCCCTTCAACGTGGTAGGGAAGGCCCTGCACATAATCTCGTCCGAAACCCCTTGAAGGTGCATTATAGTCTTGAAGGACTCTAGATGGTCCAAGGGGTCCTTGGTCCCATCATAGCTCTCCACCTGAGGCATTCGGAACTTTGGGGGAAGATGACATGAAGTGACATGTGCCGTGAAAGGTGAATCAGTTCGCTGGACTAGGTCGTTAAGGTCGCTAGATACTCGACCTCTAAGGGCGTTCATCATCACGTCCATTCGTTCCCTCATCTCCTGCATCTCTACGGTGATGTGGGGTGGTAGAGTCTCTAAGATAGCTGGCCAGTTGGTATCCTGCCTTTCCGATCTGCTCGAAGCGCTGCTACCCTCGGGTCCTTCGGGATTCCTTCTTTTAGCACTCGTTCCCTCCTAGTCTTTCTCTTGCGTTCCAGGATGTGCGTTCTTCTGTCGTAACTGTTCTTCTAGATCGTGATTCTGTTTGGTCAGACGTTCGACCGCTACTGCGAGCGTTTGGACTTGCCTCTCCAGTGCTGTAGCGTGCGGTTCGTCACCCTGGTTGTTGGTATTCACCATCAATCTTATGAGTACCATTCAACTTTTTGTCTTAGGAATGAGGCAATGTTTAATCACCCAATTGATCCCCACAGACGGCGCCAACTGATGATGCTGAAATTCACCAGTAAGCCATGCGGTCCTCACGAGAGTGAAATAAAACCTGCACAAACAAAAGAAAGGACCTAGCAGAGAGCACTGGTATGGTGCCGGCCAAAAACCCTCCAATGGTCAAGTTAGAATCTTTTTTCAACCTTAGAGTGTCAGAGTTGAGTTAATTATGCGTACCTTGATTTGTGAGGGTCTTTTAGTATATATAGTGGTGCAGAGTCAAAATTTATGCCTTGGTTAAGAAGTCCTTTCCTTCTAGGAGAGTAACTCGTGGTTAATCTTTTTCCTTATAGGAGTCTTCTTTGTTATGGCTAGGCGTGTAGGTCAAGCAAAACCATGGTAGTTCTAACGTGAACCGCAAGTTAACTTTCTTTTAAAAGACCTTGGAGCCCAACACCTGCCATGTGTCATAGACGTTCGTCCACAAAGGGTCCGTCCTCCATCCATCCGTCATATCATATTTTTTCCTCTTCAAGTGCTAACTAGATACCTCTATGATTGAGTTGTTACTTGTCAGCAAGCATCTAACATATTTGCAACATTTCTAATGGGAGTTTCAGGTCAAGAGTAACCGACCCTCAAAAGAAAGGGTTAAGAGTAATCGACAAAATCATTTTAAGAGGAAAGACAACCATAAAAGGAGGCTAAGTAATTTACCATAAAAAGAATTCAACATGGGGAAAAGTTAACTGATGTTAGTATTAAAATCTTCTTAAGTTTGTTAATTAATAAATGCGGCACTTTTCTTTTCTTTTCTTTTTTGATACAAGGCACCCTTCTCTTTTTTTTTTCTTTTTTTTCTTTTTTTTGAGAACCCGAACCTGAAGGCCCTGCACTATTGAAAGGAACAAAAAAGGAAATTACTATGAATCCTGAGCGACTAGAGGAGCTAAATGCTCAGGAATGGAATTAGACCAAACTTGGAGCTCATTACCAGACTTAGAAATTTTGGCTAAACTGCGATCAACTACATTGCCTATACGTTTTACAAATGAAAAGCTACAAAACTGAAAAACTATAGCTAGTGATAGGACATCAATAATGACATGAGTAGCTTGTAAGATCTAACATAACTATCAGAATATCTTACCGGTATCTAGTACCCTCTCATCTTGGCATATTTTCATGAAGTTGAATGATTTATTTATTTTAATAAGAAATTATTTATTATTTTTTTGTAATGATTAATTGCATGCAACATTGTCATAGAGTTGAACATCCCAGGTCTCATCAATTGTTGTCACCATTATTATTTATTATTGTAAGGATCAAAAATCCAACCAGGTATTAAAGCCTACTCAAAATTGAATGTAGATCCAATCACCCAAGGCCCAAAACAAAGAATTTGTAAAGAGGGAACAAAACAATAACGAACAGATATGTCCCGCGGATACCATTCAACATATAAGGAATAAGAAAACACGCTCCCATAAGCTTGCCCAAGGAGGAATCTATTACCTTTAACTATCATTGTTCCTTCAATTTTCAGAATTCTTTCTCCCTCTCTTTCACTAGCCTCTTTCATCCTTATTTATACTCTTTCCTCCTTGCATCTCCAACGTCAATCTCCCACCTATCCCCCTTTTCGTGTCGACACTTGTTCGATTGCTTGTAGAAGTTGGTAGAAAGAAATTGACTAGCTGTGATTCGCACTGTTCAGATCACCTCTACATCAATGCAGCTGATAAAACTGTTGCTTCTCATTTAATGAGGCTAGGAATCTAAGTATAGAGCATTCAATGTGGAGTCCATAAGCTGTCTACCCCCAAACTAGATATTTTCTCTTTCTGCCATATATCACCACTCTACCCTTTGTACTTTTCCATGCAACCTTGTCCTTGGATCCTCGGCCCTCGTCCTAGCTAAGATCCCTTTCATCCCTTGATCTTCATCCTCGATCCTCGGCCCCCCACAATTTTATATATATATATATTAAGAGAATTCGAAAGGTTAGTTATTGTCATTTTGGCTTTTAAAAATACTCCTAATTTATTAACTTATCCTTATTTCTAAAACATAAAAAATGAGATTAAAAATGTAAATAGACAAAAATTAAAAACATAAAACGTATAGAGTAAAAACTATAGTAGATAAACACAAAAAATTAAATAAATAAACTTCACATTACTCATGTACGCAACGAAAACTACCCCATGTTCCTAGAAAAAAAAAATGCCCCATGTTTTATAAAAAATGATAAGTGCTATGTTCACAACAAATCATAGATGATACATTGTTATTGGCTCTAATATGAACTTACCACTAAAATTATTTTTTTTGCCAACTAATAACAACCTATAAGAACCTTTTTTTTTTTGTTTTTTTTGTTGAGAATCAACCTATAAGAACCTACTACTTAAGATTTGTTGTGAAATTATTATGGACTATATATAAGAGGATTCCCCTCTTTCAACTGGACTTTTATATGGTTCAAAAATACCTTCATTAATGAAGGTTAACTTCATTTAAAAATAAGGTCATAAATGGCAAATAACAAATTTCATTTTGAATTAAAAAAGAGAACTCCTAAAATTTATAATTTTTTCCCTTTAGGTTTAAACAGAAATTATAGTTACTGCTTATTTCTAAAGTTTATCTTTCTTATTTGTTTGAAAAATAAAAAATATATATTTCTAAATTATGAAAGATGCAAATTATTAATCTTTACCCAAAAAAATAGAAGAGCCTTTGACCACGCGCGTGACGTGCATGCTCAAAGACGTGTGTGTGTCTATATATATAACTATCTCACATTCTATCTAAAAAAAGACGATTGCATTAAATTCTAATAATATTAAATCCCTCTAAGTTTAAACCCACAATACTCCTTCAGTTTCTTCTTCATTCTTTCATCTTATTTCTAAATAACATATAGAATTATTTTCATTGGTCAAACGTTTTCTTGTTAAAATGGGTAAGCCTATGAACAAAATTTATATACTACTTTCTCTATTGAATTATATCGTGTATCGTATTTTATAAACTATATATATACATACATATATATATATATATATATTGTAAATTGGTAACTTTGTGGCATTCTGTGATTTGTGAAATATATCAAAGATGTTACAGAAAATTTGGTTATAAATAACAAATTATAACACTAAACCAAAAGCAGAAGAAGAGATAACCAGCCTCGTCACATTTCAGCGACTCTATGACGTTCTAGTTAGCTTCATTATTTTAAACTTTTCACGATTCTATTATGGCATGGCTATGCTGTTATTAGGATTACCCGATGCCCAAAGGTTCATCACGATCAGGCAATTCTAAACATTAACATAGAATGACGTATTTATTATTAATGGCTGACGAACTACTTACTTGTGTTTGGTTACTGCATTAAGATTTCAATCTCGCCTGCAGGCAAGGCATATCTTATCTCGTGGATCTGGAAAGACAGTCCTACTTATCCTCTTACGCTTATGCTTCTATTTCAGCGTATTCAGTCTATGTTTATTCTTCTGCCTTTGACTTCCTTATTATTTTGTTTTTTTGTGTAGACTTGATAAGATCTATCTCAACTTTTGTATATTTATTCACACTTCAGTAAATATCTTTAGGGTCTGGTTGGAGAAGTGGAAAAGTTGGAGAATAGAAAATTGAGAGGGGATAAAAAAATTAAGAGGACAGAAAAGATTTAGCTTTCTCTCGTTTGTGTTTGATTGGGAGGGTGAGAAAGTTGGGAGACGGAAAACTTTTTTTTTTTTTTTATTGAGAAGAAAAATGACAGCATTAAAAATGAAGTTGGTATAAATTTACAATTATATCCTCATTAAATAAATAAAAAAAGTAGTACATTCTTTTAGCAAAAAAATTGTGTATGTGCAAGTAGACAAAGAAAAAAAATTGGTAAAAAAAGCAACTGAAAAAAAAAAAAAAAAAAAAAAAAAAGGAAAAAGCAACTGAGGTAGACAAAGCCCATGTGCAAGTGCACATGGGCATTTTCGTCCATTAAGCAGTCTTATTTTCTCTCCATTTTGGAAAGAAAACTTTTTGGTGGATTCAGAGAAAAAAACACTTGGACCCCATCACAAAATTTTCCACTCCCCCTCCCAAATTTCTTTCTCTCAACTTTTCTCTCTTAAATTTTTCATTCTCCCTAAAATCCCTCCAAACAAACACACTCTTAGCTTATGTTATTAATTGGTTCACATGTTACCATCAAAAAAAAAAAACAAATTCATTTGTTAAGATTTCGAATTTTTTGTGATCTAAAGTTGTGTATAAAAAATAAGTTTATTGATCGAATAGTAAATAATATCCAATTTAAAAAATTTGATATGTATACAAAGAACATAAGGAACATGAAATGCAATGATTAAATTTTTAAAATTCAAATCTAAAAAAAATATGATAAGTTTGAAGAGTTTCTATCCAAACTAATTTGGAAAGAAAATTTTTTTTGATAAGTACATAAAATGTACATGTAAACTCAATTCTTTGTGTGGTAAGTACATACAATGTACATGTAAGTCTGTCACTCTACCTCATTCATGGGTCAGAGAAGCGTAATGAATTCCTTTGATCCATTCAAGAGAAAGCTGCAATGTTTGTAGTCTTGTAGGGTCTGTTCGGTTGGAGGAGTGGAAAAGTGGGAGGATGGAAAAGTGAGAAGATGGAAAATATTTAGTTTTCTCTCTTGTGTGTCCGGTTGGAGGGGTGGAAAAGTAGGAAGGTGGAAAAGTGGAAGGGTATAAATTGACTATTATACCCTTGTTAATAGTAACATTGAAATGGAAAAAAAAAAAAGTTCAACGTTACTGAAAGTTGAAAAAAAAAAAAACAAATAGTTCAAAATTATTGAACGTTGAAAAAAAAAAAAAAACAGAAGAAACAGAAGGTTCAACGTTACTGAAGGTTGAGTTATGGGTTTGAAAAAACCAAAAACAAAGAAAAAAAGAAAAGGTTCAATAACTACATTTGAATTCCATTTTTGCCCCCATCCATCATTCAGGAGAAAGCTGCAATGTTTGTCTATTTTCCTTCCTTAGTTTTAGTCTTGTCTCCAAACGGACGCACCCGTAGAGTGATATCATGTGAACATGGCGTTGTTGTACTCATTAGTTCCATGATTAAAATTCAGTTTTTAACAATTATAAACAATGTGGTAATATACTAGTATTATTTTAAAAAAATTAATATCTATACTATTATTTAAGGGGCTTTTCCTGTTTAGGTTCCTCTTTTTTTTGGTTAAAAAATGCTTCTATATTTCTATATTTAAGTAGAGATAAAATTAAAGGACATTCCGGTAAAAAATACAACTTTAACTCTCATTAAAACATTGTCTAAAAAATAGAGTCACTCTCTTGTTGATTTTTAAATTGCTTTATTCACTTATAAATTTGATTATCAAAATAAAAATTATATTCATATACATACACATATATATATAAAATAAAAACACAGGTTTTTATTTATTTATTTAATTTGTTACAAAATAGGACAACTAAACTCAAGGTTTTCAATGTTTTCCTCTTTATCTATACTATTATTTAAAGGGCTTCTTTTATTTGGATTCCTCATTTTTTAGTTCAAAAATGTCCCTACAGTCTTATGTTTAAGTAGAAACAAAACTAAAGAACAATCCGGTAAAAATGCAACTTTAACTCCTACTAAAACATTACCTAAAAAATAGGATCACTCCCCTATTAATTTTTAAATTAATTTATTCACTTATAAATTAGATTTTTAAAATAAAATTATATATATAAAATAATTAAATACAATTTTTTTCTACAAGATAGAACCACTAAAAAAAAAAAGTCCCATTGCACCCACTTTTCTCTTTTCTCTTTTTATTTTTATTAAGCTTCTAAAAAAAATGTATATAAGTAAATTTCTAAATTAAATTTATTAGAATTGATAAAAATTCAAAACCCACATTCAATTTTACAACCCCACTACCAAGTCTTCCAACTGCCCACAAGAGAGAATTGTGGAAATCAATCAAATGCATTCGGTTTTTGTATAAATCTATCAGTTTTTCAAACTCTAAGAATTAAAAAAAAAAAAAAAAATCTCTTTATCAACAACAAAAAATTATCAAAAAAGAAACTGTAGATTATACTATATGTTGCTTTCAACGTTTTCTTAAAAGAAAAAAAAGAAAAAACCAAATGCACAAATTCAAAATTTCATACTGTACATTCCTAATAATTGGCTTTGTTAAAAACTTTTTTTAAATTATTACTTTTTATCTAACAATTGCTTTTATGCTTTATAAATCAGGTAAACTATGCATCCAAAATTAGGAAAACTATGCAAGTTTAAAATTCCCTCTACCCCTATTTTTTTAAATTCCCATTAAAAAAATATATTTTTTTAAATCTTTCATCCTTCACCTCATTCAATGGCCACTATAACAGATCAAATTTTTGTTTCAAATATTAATTCTATAGATTTTGTTGGGCAGACACGTAACACCAAATAGTTTTTTTTTTTTTTTTTTTTTTTTTTTTTTTTTTTTTTTTTTTTTTTTTCTATCATACTCATATTCACAATACCAAAAAAAGCCAGTTTATATTGGCATAAGGGTCGTCAATGGGCCGGGTTGGGCCGGCCCGACCCATTTTTACTTGGCCCATGGGCACAATGGGCTGGCCATAATGTGCTATTAACTAGTTATTGGGTCGGGTCGAGCTGGGTCAAAAGAGAAAACCTCAGCCTATGACCCTGTCTATGGGCAATGCCCATTTTGTCTTTAGCAAGCTGGGCTATCGGGTTGGGCCTAATGGGTTACCCATGGACTTGTGTTAGCATATTATTTTATTATTTTTATAAAGAAATAATTGATTTTTTATAAGGAAATAACCAATCTATTTTTTTAAAGGAAAGAATTAAAGAATTTAATACTTAATTACAAATTTTTTTTTACATTCAAATATATTTAATTTTTTGTTTTGTTGATGGAACCCTATTTAATTTTTTTATTAAGGCTTTAAATAATTTTTACTTTATATTGAATAAAAAAAATGTCAAATAGTTGATTCAAATTTGCTAGACTACTATAAAAATATATATTTAATAAACTAAGTTTAGCACAATTTCTTTGAGTATCTTAGTGGTTAAGGGAGTTCTCTTAAGAAATTCATTTATAATATCTCAAGATCAATCTTTCATACATTTCCTATATATTTTTGTTATGAATTATAAGCTATTGGGCTGAGTTAATGGGTTAGGCCAATGGGTTGGGCAACGGGTTGGGCTACTGGGCTAGCCCACCGAGTACCCGTAGGCATAAAAACTAGCCCATGGCCTGACCCACTGAGCTAGTGGGTTACCTATAAGCCTCAATAACAACAAGCCGGGCTGGGCCGCCCATTAGCCCAGTGGGCCGTCTGGTTTTTAGGTCGGGTTATGGGCCGTGGGCAATTTGATAACCCATATACTGACACTTCAAAAATGCCACCATAGAACATTTGAGTATTCAAGACAATGAGTATGCCATTGTTTTGGGTGGTGATGATCATTATTTTGCAGTTCATTTCTCATGGCTTCCTTATTGGAATTTGAAATGTTAGATTTTTTTTATTCTTTAAAAAAGTGAACAAATCCATTTAATTAAACGCATTAAGTTTAGTTTGACTTTATTTCTTTTTTGGATTAATAATCTTAAGAAAGTCTTATATGAAGACAAATTTCTTTCAAAAAAAAAAAAAAAATTATATAGACGATTTTTTTTTTATTTTTTATTTTGTACATTTTTCTATGTATTCCAAGCAATCGAAATATTAAGTTACTATGTTTAAATCAAACAAAAAATCATATGTACGATAAAAAATACACAAATGTATACTAGCCTCTAAGCACACACTCACGTGCAGAAGCTCTTCTATTATTTTGGGAAAGAGCTAATAATTTGCATCTATTCTAATTTGAGATTACTACATTTTTCAATCAGAAAACACTTAGACTGTTGATGAAACAAATTATTTCACCACAAACCCATAATACTCATCACACCTTTGAGTATTTTGTAATTAGAAAATATAGTAATTCCAAATTATAATGCATGCAAATTATTAACTTTTTTCCAAAATAATAAAAGAGCATCTGAGCACGCGCATAAGCACGTGCTCAAAGGCTAGTTATTTGATAAATAAATTAAAAATGACATGACATATATCTTTAATCGTTGAAAATTAAACTTTGGTTTGGTTTGAAATGGAAAGGACAGCCAGATAGGATATAATCACAAGTAAAAATTTGAAATAACTTGATTTGGTCATAACGGTTTGTCTTCCGCGGGCTCATTAATAAAATTTAAAATTTATCATAAATTCAAACTTATTAAGTTTTAGGCGAAAAATCCATTTTCGTCCCTACATTTTCACACAATTCTTACTTTGATCCCTATATTTTGTTTTCACCGATTTTAGTCCCTAAAATCAAAAATATGATCTCGTTTTCGTCCCTACCGTCAGTGCCCTAACAGCAAAATCCTAGGTGGCAAACGGAACACCCTGTTAGCTGACGTGGCGCTGATGTGGCAATTAAATATTATTAAAAAAATGCCACACCAGCATTTTAATTTTTTTAAAACCACGTCATAAATTTTTTTTATAAAAAATTTAAATTTAAAGAAAAACCTTAAATCTAATTAATTTAAAATTTTAATTTCTTAATATTCATGTTCTTCATAGACCAAACTCAAACCAAGAACTCAAACCTAGATAAGAAGAACACAAACAAAAACACATACAGAAGAAAAAAATAGGTCACACTTCAAAAAAATCTCTCTCTCTCTCTCTCTCTCTCAACCAAAAACACCCCAAAACAACAAAGTCCTAAGATTTTTCTAAAAACAAAAAAGAACCAAACTTGGTGTTTCAGTGGTGGCGCTTTGGTGATGAAGTTGAATCCGTGGCCAAGTTTGGTGGTGGCAGATCGACATGACATATCAGCTTTTGGGCTTTGGGTGACCGTGATTCAGATCGTCGTGGCCCGGTGGGTGCATGTGGGTGGTCATGGCTCGCCGTGGGTGGGTTCAGATCGTCGTGGGCTGGCGTGGGGCTGTTGATGCTCGTGGGGCTGTTGATGCTCATGGGTGGCCATGGTTTTGCTCACTGTTGGCCGCCGCAAGTCTTGGGTTTGGTGGTTGTGGCAGAAATAATATCTGATTTGTTTTTTTTTTTTTTAATTTTATATTTGGGTTTATGGGTATGGATTTGGCAGTGGTGGATATTGATGGTGGTGGTGGTGGAAGTGGTGCTATTGGTTGTGACTGATTGTGATTGTGATTGTGGCGGCGGCCATTAGGACTCTATGGCCACATCGGGATGCCAAGCCCTCCTCCTCTCCACCTCCGATCCAGGTTAGCACCACCGCCTCGCGGCATTGGTGGAGCTAGGGACTCAGTTGGTCACCAATAAGAAATTGAATGATGATTAGCACAATATAATTTTAATGATGTGGGGATAAAATTTTTTGAGATGGGCGTGAAGTGTGACCCATTTTTTTCCTTCTGTATGTGTTTTTGTTTGTGTTCTTTTTATCTGGGTTTGAGTTCTTGGTCTGGGTTTGATCTGTGAAGAACATGAATATTAAGAAAATAAAATTTTAATTAAAATTTTAAATTAATTAGATTTAAGGTTTTTCTTTAAATTTAAATTTTTTATAAAAAAATTTTTAACGTGGCTTTAAAAAAATTAAAATGCTGATGTGGCATATTTTTTTAATAATATTTAATTGCCATATTAGCACCACGTCAGCTAACAGGGTGTTCCGTCTGCCACCTAGGATTTTGCTATTAGGGCACTGACGGTAGGGATGAAAACGAGATCATATTTTTTATTTTAGGGACTAAAATCGGTGAAAATAAAATATAGGGGCCAAAGTAGGAATCGCGTGAAAATGTATGAACGAAAAGGGGTTTTTCACTTAAGTTTTATTTATACTAAAATGGGATTAATGGGTTGATACTAAAATGCAAATTGCATAATTTAAGTTCAATTGAAATTTATTTAAGTTTTTTAATTTTAATTTCATTAATTGCATCATTTAAATTTTAAATTTATTAATTAAAGTATTTTGTCCAATTTTCAATAAAAAAATATTTTCATATGAAAAAAATTTATAAAATTAATAAAAATATTTTATAACTTTTTTATGTGAGCATTTTCTAAATTTTTATTATTATCTATCTATACTTCTATTTAATGGGCTTCTCCTATTTGGGATCCTCAATTTAGATGTCCAAAATATTCTCAAATTCATCTCTGTTTCTAAGGTTAAATCATAGGTTTTAAACATGTAAAATTAGTAATTTAAAAACTCCTAATTTTTAGCTAAATTAAAAAAAAAAAAAAACAGTTTTTTTCTCCTACTTCCACATTTCTCATTCATGTTAGTTGTCAAGTACAAATACAACCTTTTCTTTTTGAAAAATATAAAAAATAAAACTGCTTTTTTTTTTCCCATAAACGTACCATTTTTTTTATCACTAAACTTTTTTTTTTCCATTTATTTCTTACATTAGTAGTTAAGTACTAATACAACTTCTTCTTAAAATAAAAATGCTATGATGTGTAAACCCAAAAAATAAAAACTCCTAATTTTTAGCTAAAAAAAAAATTTCTCCCACTTCCACATTTTTCTCTCGTGTTAGTTGTCAATGGATTTAAATCTTTTATAGTTCTTAGGATCCTCTACCAAGTAGATTTTTTAGATCTCCACCATTCTTTTAAATATAAATGGTTTAAATTATATCACATCATCAATCCATTAATACATTCTTAAATTTGTCTTTCAAAAAGAAAAAAAAAAAAAAGTACTACTGTCAATGTAGGATTACTAAACGAGTCTAATCAAATCTCCTTCGTCTTTTCTCTATTTTTTTTTTTTTTAATTTAAATTTATTTATACCATCAAACACAAAAGCTCTCCTACAGTCCTACCTGAATCAAGGGCAAAATCAAATCATCCATGTATCTTTATTGGAAGAGCAAATGAACCATATAAGTAAAATTCAAATCATCCATTTCTGTTTGTCAAAAGAGCAAAGAAACCCATATGTGGGGGCTTTTGATTCATTTTCCCTTCTCTTGAAATCAAGATATGAAACTGTAACCATATATATATATATATATATATGTATATATTAAATGTTGATTCTTGAGAGCCAGGTTGATCAAAGCAACAACTGCTTAATAACTATCCACGTACGATCTAATTTTGAAGAGATAAACTTTGATGAATCTGGATTCAAATAGGAGTGCTTAAGCGTTGATGAATTTTGGGTTTTTGTAGCTTGGCAGTTTAACGTTATTGGAGTTAATTTTTTTTTTCTACTTAAAAGATAAATTTAGGAATTTATTAATGGATTAATGACGTGGCAACATCTTAGGCCCTGTTTGGTTAAAAACTTTTTCTCACTTAATTTTCATCACTCATCACTCATCACTTAAAAATATTATACCCATTTGGCAGCATCACTCAGTTTTCATCACTCATATTTTTCACACTATTTATGAGTCCCACGTCTGTCAACACTGTGCAGCTTTTTCCCTTTTTTTTTTTTTTTCCTAGGCTCGTTCTTCACGTCGGTATTTTTTTTTTTTTTTTTTTTCAGTACCAGATCACCCAAACCCAGGGAAAAAAAAAAAAAAACTAACGTTAAGGCGAACCCAGAAAAAAAAAAAAAGAAAAAAAAGAAAACTAACGTTAAGGTGAACCCAGGAAAAAAAATAAATAAATAAAAATAAAAAATAACGTTAAGGTGAACCCAGAAGGAAAAAAAAAAAAATAACGTTAAGGCGAACCCAGAGAAAAAAAAAAAAAAAAAAAGTCAACCGGTCAAATGTTGCGGCTGTGGGTCCCCCAATGTGTGTTTAATTACAAAAATGCCATTGAGTTATGAGTTATGGAAACTGAAAACAGCTAAAATGTGTTTTCAGTTTCCATAACTCATAACTCAAAAATTAGAGAATTGAGTGATGGAAACAGAGTTATGGAAATTGAGTTATTTCCACCCAAACAAAGTTTCAGCCATGGGTTCCACCATTTTTGAGTTATGAGTTATGGAAACTGAGTTATGAGTTATGAAAATTAGCAATCCAAACACCCCCTTAGCCATTTATTTTTAAAAGAGTGATGGAGATTTAAAAAACTTGGTAGAGTACCCTAAAAATTCTAGAAGATCTGAATCCATTGTCAACTACTAATACAACTTCTTCTTCTTTTTTTATTTTTTATTTCTACAAACATACCATTTTTTTTTCACTAAACTATTTGTTCCCCACCTCCACATTTCTCTCACATTAATAGTCAAGTACTAATACAACTTCTTCTTAAAATAAAAAATAAAATAAAAACTGTCATGAATAAAATGTGTAAACTCAAAAAATAAAAAATAAAAGTCGGCATATAGTATTAGAATAGATATCTCTTCTAGTTATTAGTTATTTGCATACTTAGGGTCTATAATTTATTTGGGATCTGCTTATTTTACTGAAACTAAAAATTTTTATGCTGAAACTACTGTAGATAAAGGTAAAAGTTAGCTGAATTAGTACAGTGAGACCCATAAATAGTACCAAAAAGTGTAATGAGATCCATAAATAATAGAAAAAATAAGTTGAATAGGAAAATAAGTTGGCAAAATTAATTATGCCAAATGCGCACTTAATGACAGTTTAAAAAAGATTTAAATTAAATAAATTTGAAACTTTAGAGGGCAAAAATAGAGTTAGAATACTAAAACAAACTAGTAAGTCACCTGTGCAATGCACAGATAATATTGTAATGTTTTATATAAGATGATTTTGGAGAATGTTGTATATGTATTGTAAAAGCGCAGTTTAATGCCTAAGCCTAAAAGGAAAATGATTTAGGCTCAAGGAGCCCAATACAATGAATTTGTAGAGAGTGAGCTAAAAAATTAGACTTTAATTAATTAGATAGTAATTACAGTGAGCCCAGATGATAAGAAAACAAGAATAAACTGGTTTTGCCTAGAGAAAATCGTCCTCGGCACAGTCCGAGGAGACTAGTTCTTATATATATATATATATATATATATATATCTTTTGAATTTGGTTACAAGTCTAGTTCTTGTTGCTGCAATATTTTTTCTCTCAAATCGTTGACCCCCCTGCAAAAGGCTTCTTTCTCTATTATTTACCATTATCTTCTTCATCTCTACCGTCCACGTGTAGGTCAAATTGTTGGCCTTGATTCTTATTTCATCAACACTTTCTTGAAGTTTTTGGGAGTAGCTGTAAGGCTGCTGGCCACTGTTTAGATATCACGTCCACAGAGCATTCAATGCGATGATAGCAGCTTTCCCGTAAATATTTCTTAGCTTCCCTTTATCCTATGTTTCCCTAATGTTTATCCTTATTAGTAGAACCTTCCAAAGCGTTGCCTTCGAGGGTAGACTAATCCTTCTGACCTTTGCTTTGCTTAGCTGAGGAGGCATTCCTCCTATGATTACTTTCTCAAACCTTTGTAGTTATAGTTTGCTTGTGAAGCTCTGACTCTTACGTCTTCTCTATCATCTATCTGTTATTCGATAAGGCCCACGACCCAATATATACTCTTAGGCCCTTTATCCCTACATATATTATAGTGTGCACACCCAAAAACAGTGACTGGGCCTGAGAGATAAATTGGGCTCACAATCTATTTGTATGGTGGGCTTTTAGTGTTTCCTGCAATGGAGTGATTCCTTGCTTGGTTGCCCAAGTGTTCCTATCTCCTTTTTCCTTCTCCTTCTTCTCCCTTCTCTTTTTCTCTTTCTCCCTCGCGACCCCTTTGCTTCTGATCCTCCCTTCCCTATTTATAGCCAACGCTTGCTGGATTGCTGTGGTCATTTTCTGGCTTAGTGGATGGAGAGGTCCAATGCCATCCTCTCTAAGTGGTGAGTAGTTATGAGCGTAAAGAGAACAATGGTGGCATCGGAACTTGATTCCACTGCCACGTCCATTTCCTGGCAGAACAGCTTTCAAAGTAAGGGGCATGGCGCGGCATGGCAATCTTGGTTGGTGGTTGGACAGCCCGGTGGAACCCCGGGCATAAGGCGCATACGATACGAGGTTTACCGCTACCAACCATGTCTCGGGTGGCTTCGCTTTGGCCTTTGGGGTGCTTGATACATGCTAGGTTGGTTCGGGGTAAAGCCCCCTGGATTGATCAGCGTCGGGGCCCAGAAGGGGACGATCGTTCTCGTGGGCCTAGGGGCAAACGGGCTTGAGATATGGCCCGTATGAGCAGTTATTCTTGTGGGCCTCCGGGTGGATGGCCTGAGTGGATGATGCCCGTACATATAACATAGTTGTTATAAAACTTTATTAGAATGTTGTATATTCATTATAATTATTCAACTGAAGTAATGGGAAAAAAAAAAAAAAACCTTTGGAGAAAAATTATAGAATAAAATTTCTCATAGAATGTGTCTTTCTCTCTCCTTAATTCAAAAACAAAGTACACATTTGAAATACCTACGGTTAATCACATCTGTTTACAAAACTCACAAATTTACATCGTTCAACCTTGACATCAAATTCGTAATCACCGTTGTCATTCAAGATAAAACGCAAGCCCTCCTTCTTTGGTTGTAATCAACTCAAAAGGGGTAGGAATAGATGAAGCAACAATGTTAGAGTTAGTCAAGTGTTGTTGAAAGATTGAAGGTAAATGACATCATTTTTTGTCTGTGTATTTGACATGGGATAGCATGAGGGCAATAGGTAGGTATATATAAAGGGTTAGAAGTGCAAGAGGTGAAAAAAGTGAATTAAAATGCAAAATGTTTTGTGTGTATGTATGAGAGATGAAATGTCTTCAAACATTGAACCAAATAATACAAAGAATATCTTTTTTTTAAAAAAAATTATGAAAGTCTTAAAACATTGAACCAAATAAAACCAAAAGTTAATAATTAATTTGTTCTTGTCTCTGATGTGGGTTAAGGTATTTCAATTATCTTCATAGAGTGCGCCATATGGCAGAACCTTATATTCTCCCTTGGGCTCTAGTTTAGGGGCTTTGAGAATTGAGAAAGGCAAAGTGAACGGCAAAGAAGAAGAAAGGGTATAAAACTTAAAATAAAAAATAAAAAGTCACATATTACTGAAAAAAATTGAATGATTTTTAACCGGTTAATTTTTGAAATTGAATGATTTAATTCCAAAATAGACGAATTGAAAACAAATCGATTACTGAAAAAATTAAAAAATAAATAGTCACATATTAAAACCTGATTTCCTTAGCCCTAATTTTTGAATCCAAATCTAGAACCAAATTGAAAAGAATGAATGCATATAACAAATCTAATTTACCTAAAAAAAATTAGAAAAAGAATAAAACCCATTAGAGGCGTTGTTTGTGGGCAGAGGAGACTCTTTTTGTTCTTGACTCTAAAGTCGGTATCATCTTCCTTCTTCTGCTTCTTTCTCTAGTAAAATCAAAAAGGCGAATGAACTCCTATCTTAGTGAGAGAAACAGAGAGGCGATCTCTTCTTTCTTTGTGTCCCAAGATCGCCTCTCTCTTTTTCTGTTTCTTTCACCATGTCTTTGTTGCCTCTCTCTTTTTTTTTTTTTTTTTTCTTTCACTTTGTCTTCATTGTCTCTCTCTTTTTCTGTTTCTTTCTCTGTGCCTTCATAGCCTCTCTCTCGATTTCATCGCCTCTCCATCTTTGCCTCTCTATTTTTCTGTCTTTCTTTTCTCTCAAATCTCTCTTTCTCGTTTCTCCACGTAGTAATCTTTCTTTTATTATATTTTTAAGCGGTTAGTTTCCTTTAATACCAACAGGCTCCAAACAGTGTTTTAACGCAGCGAAAAATTATAATTTATCGCTTTTAAACGGTGATATAATGGCTGTCTAAATTTTAGATAGCCACTTTTCCTACATGACAGCACTTCCTTAATTGTAGGAAATAACTTTCTCTCAACTTTTGCTATTATATGTAGTATATGATATATATATATATATATATGTATATATTTGTATTGATGATTGATTTTAGGCAAATTTAAAGAGTACAATTCCCATCTTAGCTTTAAAAAAAAGAAATATTATGGCTACAATATTTTCTCAACAAATCATAACGTGATGAAAAAAAAAAATTTACATAATGAATTTAAATTAGAATCAATAATAACTTAATACTTATAATTTATTGCATAAAAATATGTAAATATGTTGTGGGCGCCGCATTTCTTAAAAAAAAAAAAAAAAAATCCCAGTTTATTAGTTGTTAAAAAAGAGAGATGAAGAGGCCCAGGCCCAGATATAAATAGAAAGATGAAAAGCACAGGTAATTTGCTGTATCAGCGAGCGTAATACACATCACTTCTTTCTCTCCCAAACTCGAACTCGAACTCAAACTCAAACTCCCAAGGGAAGGGGGAAGGGAAGGGAAGGGAAGGAAAGGGTTTAAGAGAAAATAAAAAAAAAAAAAAAAAAAAAGAGGAGGAGAGAGAAGCTGCATGGTTCGTCAACTCAGTGAAGAGACGGAAATGGCGGAAGAGGTGGTGCAAGATAGCGACGCTCATAACAAACTGCCGCTCGATATCGAGTCTCTGATTACAACCGCTATGCAATCGCGCGTCCCTCACTTCAAACAACAATCCGAGTCTGTCTTGCTCTCTCTCTCTCTCTCTCTCTCTCACTTCGTGCCCTAATTTCTTGTTTGCTTTTTTTATTAGCGGAAATTTAAGCGCAAAACGGTGTAGTTTCTTCTCTTTAGTGACCGAGAAGCACTGTTTTTCGTTATAATTATTTGTACAACAAGCTTAATAATAGTTGTGGTGGTTTATGCATTGATTTAATTTCAGGTTTTGTGTGTTATAGGCTTTGTAGTCCAGGTGGTCATGGTCATGGTCATGGAGGCTTGTTCTGGGTGCTGCACAAGCACAATTAACTCATATGTATGATTGTTGATATCAAAATTTTAAGCATTTTTTCATTGCTACTCAAGATTTTGTTATAGTTGTGTGGGTTCCGGTTAACTCAACTGTTGAATTTTTTTGTGGTTGGATAAGAGATTTGGGGTCTCATGATAAAGAGCAATTATCAAGGGTTGACGTTGTAGATTGAAACTATCTTCTTAAAAAAAATAAAAATTGTGTAATAGTTCAATTTCTTTTCCTTTTATTTTATTGGTGTGTAAGATTTTCTTAATAAAGCCCTTAAAAGGGACACAACCCAAGTGCACATGAGATTGACCCAGAAATCACAATAGTTGGATTTTGTATTGGAGTGTATATCTCCATCGGTGTGTTATTTGGAGGCGACAGCTTAGTCAATAGCATCACTATTTCTTGTGCTAGGTTAGGGAAATCTATTGATTTGTGTTTGCTGTGGGTTTTAGGATGGGAATGTTATGGTCTTGGAGTTTGTTATGGTGAGGGAAATGGTTTTGGATTTGTAGATTGAATTAGGCTTAGGGAGATAGGGTTTGAAAGGTGAAAAGGGGTGATTTAGGGAGATGGGGTTTGCATAACCTAGTGATGGCCAAGAGCTTTGTAGCTCAACTGGCACCTCCTAGTGTTTTCAATGAAGACATTCAGGGGTTCAAATCTCCCCTCCCCTATTGTAACTATCGAATTATATAAAAAAAAAAAAAAGGTGAAATAGATAATGATAGGTTATAGGAATTTATTGGCAGCAACAGTGTTTGGTATTTTAAGGCTGATTTGATAGGCTATTTGGTGGATGAAGACTTGGGGGTTTTAGGGTTTCAAGTGTATAATGAAAAGAGTTTGCTTTGGGATTGTGAAGAATTAAAGAGAGAATTTTGTTGCTGTTCAGGAACTGCAGGACGAGGAACATGAACAGTAATAGTGCATCTATTTGGTGGCAAGTGAGATTTGGCCGTTTGTGTTTACCCTGCTGGTATATCTTGGGTGGTGCAAATTAATGTGATTTAATAGTTATAGGTATTCCTGGAGTATAGCTGACATGGTACTCCGGACCAATAAAAACAAACCACCTAATACAAAAACATGAGATAAGCTCAAAAAGTCATGTGAAAAAAGTAAAATTTTGTATTAGGTGGGTTGCTATTATTGGTGTGGAGTACCGCGTCAGCTGAATTATGGGAATCTCTAATAATTTCAAGTGATCTAGTCGCTTGCATGTTGGCACTGGAAGTGTGGTTGCGGACTATAAAAATTTGGAATGTTGTTCTCTTGTGTGTGTGGAGTGGACATTCTAGAGAGAAAACTAGTAGGATGTTTGATGGTGTTGTACTTGCTCAGCATGTTATTAAGTCTTTAATTTTTTCCTGAGACAATTGTAATTGCATGACTACTTTAGGCAGTGTCAGTTTTACAATTTTTTTTTTTTTGAATTTTTAGATATTCTAAATTTTAAAGTGTAATCTTTTAGGAGTTGGTTTGATACCCACTCTGTGTATTTGGAGTTGGTTTGATACCCACTCTGTGTATTTGACCTTTCTCCTTTATTTAATAAAATAAGAAAAAAAATTATGCCTTGTTGTACATCAAGAATTACCTATTGAGTTATTGGTGATATTATAAATGCAATTTCTGATTGATATTGCACATCCTGTTAATTCTTCTTTCATTTGTTGCATACAATTGGGAGTTCAAGTGATAGCCTAGTTGTAATGGCATCTTATGTGGTGTCCCATTTTTGTTGTTCAAGCCCTACCTCCCTCCTCCCCCACTATCTACCTATCAAAAAAAATTACTTATATAAAAAAAAATGTTGCACACAATTGGAACCAATCTATTTGTTTTAACTTGTTTCATTAGTGCACTAGTAAGAATAGTGGGCCTTGATCCTGCTAGGGGTCATTCAAAGTTGAATTATTTATCATACTGTCTCTTATATGCAGTTCTTTGACATTTGAGGGGGTACGAAGATTGTTGGAGAAGGACTTGGGCTTGGAGACATATGATTTGGATGTGCATAAGAGATTCATCAAGCAATGTTTGGTGAAGGTATCTCTTTAAATTTTGGAACTCTTCATCCGCTTATAATCTATGTTATAGTTGGGGTAGAACATTCCGTAATCAACATGTTTTTCCTTTGAATTTGTATTATGTTCTCATGTAGGGTAGTACATTTCGTGCCATTTTTATAAATCAACATAGCTGACTAGGTGCTATGAGGTTCACCACAAGAACATTGATTTAAAAACTGTTTTTCTCACTTGTGAAAAAAATTTGTTTTTCTCACTTTTAAGGTAAGCAGACTCCCAAAATCATATTAGTCTAAACTCTGTTTACATGTCCACCTTTTGCAGAACAGAATGGATGTAAGTTTTTGCAGAACAGAATAGTGGAGGCAAAAAATGAAGAGAACACACTCTTTATGATGTCCCTTTTTCTCTTTGCCTGATATGATTCCCATTTAGACATTTAATTTCACACCCTACTAAACAAGAAAAGAACTTATGTGTTTTGACATGTTTTGACATTCAATTGAAAAATGAATGTGACTTTCAGAGGAAGCCACATTCTACACCATGACTTAGAAACTCATAAAAGAGTTGATGGGAAACATAATGTTATTGCTCTAGTCTGCAGCAACACATCTTTGACTTGCTTTGAATATTTGTGTACTATAGAATCATAGAAAGGCTGAGTGCAAATGCAGTAAGATTGGCAAGAGATGTCGCCATCAGAGATGACACCTTTCCCCACCCCTTCCCACCCCTTCTCCCAGCCACCACCTTTCCCTTCTTTGCCCCCCTCTTTACCAGTGCCTGTTAACCAGCCACCCCATCTTTTCCCTGGTGCCTTTCCTTCTTTGTTCCCACCTCTTTTTGGTTTTTTTCCTTATCAATCTTTATATCCACCTCACGCTCCTTCTCCTTCTCCGACCATCCCACTTGCGACTGACCGGCCCTTACATCTACCTATTCTGCCTAGACCAACCACCACCAAACCACTCACACCCCTACCTAACATTCTCCCCCTCCCTAACTCAGCTCTTAAACCGTCTCTTCAGGGCAGAGGGGGTCGTAACAGCTCTTTTCGCATAGACTCCAAAACCTTTTCCTTCTCTTTTGACGGTGGGCGGGTTGATTCTTATGCAGTTCACGAAAGTCGTCGGAACATTAAAAGTTCTGTTTGGTTGGGTCGTAAGGGATTGGAATGGATTCTCTCATGCTTCGCTGATATCCGGGATTGGATTCCAGGAACGGATGTTCTGTGCAAACGTTATAGAGAAAACAATAAGTTGTTCGAATTCCGGGGAAGGTCGAATAAGGCTGGATTGTTTGTGGAGATTGCTGTGTATTACGGTGGAGCTCGTCGTGGTTGTGTCGTGGTACTTGCGAGTTTGAACCGGTCGGGGTGGTGCTTGTTCTCCAAAGAATTGGGGAGTTTTCTATCAGGTCCAAACTCTGTTTGGGTGAAAGGGAGGATTTCCGACGAGGATGCAGGTGGTGGTCCAACGGAGGGTGGTGGACAGAACGCGAATTTTTCTTTCAAAGCTGGTAACCAGCGTAAAATCAGGGATTTTGAAAATACTAGAGTTGGTTTGGGAAATAACGTGCTGCAGGGAGGTTCTGGAGTGTCTGTAACTACTAGGAATGGCAGACCCACGCGTGATTTTCTGTTTAAGTTGAATACTGCCAACCTGGCATTAAGGGTGTCTATATCGGATGGGGGTAAATGTGAGGTCTCGTGGCTGAACCCACTTAAGCCTCATAAACCCAATATAAGTGGGCCTGGGACTTTAAATAAAATCTTTGAACAAGACAAAGCCCATTTAGCCAGCCCGAAATATAAGGCCCATATAGAGGTTAATAATCCTGGTGGTTTGGGCGTGAATATCTTTAGTGATCCTAGTGTTCATGAGGTGGGTGAGAGCTCAAGGCTTCCGTTGGAGTCATCGGTGGTCTTGGAGAGGACCGAGGATCCGATCGGGGTCAAACTGCAGCTTCCCATCCCCGATCAAGCTACGGAGCCACTAGTCTTCATCCCGGTGGCGGCGCAGCCAGTAAGGGAAGTCGATCCCGTTGCTCTGGTTCCTTCGACGGGGTCGCGACACCATGGGGAACATGGGTTTGTGGGCTCTGGGTCGAACCCGTCTCTGGTTCCTCGGTGGGTTGACTCTAATCCTTTTTCTATCTTGGCTAACTTGGGTAGAGAGGGAGACTCGTGGTCCGCGGAGGATATGGATGATATTTTTCCGGAGTCTCAGACTGAGGTGATCGACGGTGGTGATTCAATCAATTGCGAGAGGCTTTCGGGAGGTGTGACTGAAGAGGGGTCGCCTAATGGGGGGTCGAAGCTCCTGCTTCTCCCTCGGGAGCACAATGAGGTGATATTTGGCCCTTGTGGCAGTGGGGGGCAAGAGAGTGGTTTGCTGGAGTGTGTATCGCTGTCTCGGTGGGATCCTAAGGCAGCGAAGGATAGGGTGTTGACCATGGTGGATGATGCGGGTGATCAGTCTGAATGGGTGTCCAATATGATGAGACGTTTTTGCAAAATGGTGGGTTTTCCTATTGTACGGTATGAAGCTCAGTGTGTGGCTTTATTTCGTCTTTTGGAACAAGATTGTCTTGAGATTTTGAATGAGAGGTGTGTTCGAAGATCCTCTAATTCAGGTCAGAAAGGTCTTAGAGAACTTCGGGGTCTAATATCCACAATTAATTACGATAGGTCCTTTTCTCGTTATAGAGGTTCGTCGAACTGTCAGGGGGCTAGTAGTGGTGATTAATGTCTTTAAGACTTCTTTCTTGGAATGTTAGGGGGTTGAATAATTCCCGAAAGAGAGAGGTTTGCAAGAATCTCCTTAAGGAATGGAGGTGTGATATTATTTGTTTTCAGGAAACTAAGCTTTCTTCGGTTAACTTTGCTGTCTTGAGAAGCTTATCAGGTAGTCCTTTCACTGATTGGGCTGTTTTGGATGCGGTTCAATCATCTGGGGGGGTTCTGCTGATTTGGGATAAGCGGGTAGTTGAGAAATTGGATGTGTTGGTTGGCCAGTTCTCGGTTAGTGTTCTTTTTAGGAGTGTTTTGGATGGTTTTGAATGGGTTTGTTCTGGCATTTATGTTCCAAATTCAGATCTTATCAGGGCTGATTTGTGGGAGGAGTTATCTAGGGTGCATACTCGTTGGAACAAACCCTGGTTTTTATTTGGGGACTTCAATGTTATTAGATTTCCCTGTGAGAGGCTTGGCTGTGTCTCTTTCAGCCCAGCCATGTTTGCATTTTCGGACTTCATAGAGAATAATTTCCTAGTGGATTTGCCATTAGAGGGGGTGTCTTTCACTTGGTTTAGGGATTCCGAACCGACGTCTATGTCTCGCATTGACAGGACGTTGGTCTCTGCTGATTGGGAGGATCACTTTGGAAATGTGTCCCAAAGGGTGCTTCCCCGTGTTATCTCGAATCATTGCCCGATTTTGGTGGAAGCTGGTGTTGTGGGGAGGGGTCGTTGTGCTTTTAAGTTCGAGAATATGTGGCTAAAGGCTGAGGGTTTTGTTGAAAGGGTCCATCAGTAGTGGAATAATTATTTCTTTACGGGATCTCCTAGCTATGTTTTGGCTCAAAAATTAAAGGCTCTTAAAGTAGACCTTAAAAAGTGGAATAAGGAAGTTTTTGGTGATTTGGCTTTTAAGAAGAAGAGCTTGTTGTCTGAATTATTGGGTTTGGATGCCAAGGAAGATATTCTGGGCCTTTCGCTTGAGGATCAAGCTCGCCGTATTCAGATTAAAGGTGAGATTGAAGTTATAGCTTCCATGGAAGAGACTTTTTGGAGACAAAAGTCCCGGGCTTTGTTTGTTAAGGAAGGTGATAATAATACTCGTTTTTTTCATAGATTAGCAAATTTCCATAGAAGAGCCAATCTTATTAGCAGTGTTGAGGTGGATGGTGTTTTATATGAGGATGAACCTGCGGTGAGGTCTCAGGTGGTCCAATTTTATCAGGATCTTTATACTGAGACTGACACGTGGCGTCCAACTTTGGACGGGTTGGATTTTGCTAGTATTGGGGAGGATGACAGGTTGTCCCTTGAGAGGGAGTTCTCGAAAGAAGAAGTCTTCCAAGTGCTGGCAGAGATGGGGGGGGGATAAAGCCCCTGGTCCGGATGGGTTCACCATGGCATTTTTTCACAAATGTTGGAGGGTGGTGGAGGCTGATGTGATGGCTGTTTTCAAGCATTTTCATAGGTTTTCAGCTTTTGAAAGGTCTCTTAATGCTTCTTTCCTTGCTCTAATTCCTAAGAAATCTAATGCGGTCAATATTAAGGACTTTCGGCCAATTTGCTTGGGGGGCAGTGTTTATAAGCTAATGTATAAAGTGTTGGCGAATAGGCTGAGGGTGGTGTTAGATAGATTGATCTCAGAGTCCCAAAATTCCTTTGTTGGTGGAAGACAAATTTTGGACTCTGTGTTAATTGCGAATGAATGCCTGGACAGTAGATTGAAGTGTAATTCCCCGGGTGTAGTTTGTAAATTGGATATTGAAAAAGCCTACGATCATGTAAATTGGGATGCCCTTCTTTATTTGTTGGATAGGATGGGCTTTGGGACGAAGTGGAGGGAGTGGATTAAGACTTGCATTTCTACTGTTCGATTCTCGGTTCTTGTGAATGGTTCTCCCTCAGGTTTTTTTGGTAGCTCTCATGGGTTGAGGCAAGGGGACCCGTTGTCCCCTCTCTTGTTTCTCTTGATTATGGAGGTTTTATCTCGGATCCTTAAGAAAACTGAGGAAAGTGGGTTGCTTTGTGGTTTTCAGGTGGGTCTAGTTAACTCTATCGGGGTTCGCATATCTCATTTGCTTTTTGCAGATGATACTATTCTGTTCTGTGATGCTTCCAGAGATCAGCTGTTGGCTATTAGACTGGCCTTGTCTTGCTTCCAAGCCTTTATTGGTTTAAAGATTAATGTGGGGAAGAGTGAGATTGTCCTGGTGGGGGAGGTTGGCGACATTGAGGATTTGGCTAATATTCTTAGCTGTAGGGTGGGTTGCCTTCCCATGAAATACCTGGGCATGCCTTTGGGCACCTCTTTCAAGACTCCATCCATTTGGAACCCTATTTTGGAGAAGATGGAGAAGAAACTGTCAGGTTGGAAACGTCTTTATTTGTCTAAGGGCGGTAGACTTACTCTCTTGAAGATTACTCTCTCTAGTCTTCCCACTTACTATCTATCCTTATTTACTATCTCGGTAGCCATGGCGGACAGATTGGAGCGTATTCAGAGAAGATTTTTGTGGGGGTCTTCGGAGGAGTGTTCCAATCATTCTTTGGTGGCTTGGGAGAAGGTGTGTTTACCTCTAGAGATGGGTGGTTTGGGGGTTAGGAAGTTAGTTCACTTCAACCAAGCTCTGTTAGGGAAATGGTTATGGAGGTTTGGCATTGAAGGAACTAGTCTTTGGCGGAGGGTTATTGCCACCAAATATGGTGAGGGTCAAGGGGGGTGGACGTCTAAAGCGTGTAGAAGGGCCCATGGGTGTGGCCTTTGGCGTGGTATTAAGTTTGGGTGGGAGAGGTTCTCCAAGCACTTGGCCTTTGTGGTGGGTGATGGTTCCTGTATTCGTTTTTGGCATGATAGGTGGGTCGGGGATGCCTCCCTTAAAATGCTATATCCTCAGTTATATGAGTGTTCCAGTGACAAGGAAGCCTGTATTTCTAATTTGTTGGATAATCAGGAGGTTGGGAGTATTAGATTTTGGAATGTGAGATTTTATAGGAATTTCCATGAGAGGGAATTTGAGGCTGCTTTCTCTTTCCTAAATCTCATTCAGTCTCGTATCCCAAGAGGCATTGGGTGTGATAGAACTCATTGGTGTCTTAATGGGAATGGGAAGTTCGATATTCGGTCCTTCTATTACAAGATCAGGGGTACATCCCATTCTTGCTTTCCTTGGAAGGGGATTTGGAAAGTCAAGGTTCCTAAGAGGGTGGCTTTTTTCTTGTGGACAGCTGCCCATGGTCGTATTCTTACCTTGGATAATTTGATGCTCTGAGGCCTCCCTTTGGTGAATAGGTGTTGTATGTGTCGCAGCTCGGCGGAATCTGTGGACCACCTTCTCATCCATTGTCCTATAGCTTATTCTTTGTGGGTGCATATGTTGCAAGCTTTTGGGATCCAATGGGTCATGCCAGGTTCAGTGGAGGGTTTGGTGTCTTGTTGGAGTAATTGGTTGGGGAAATTTTCTTCGGACATATGGAATACGGTTCCTGGCTGTTTGATGTGGGTTGTTTGGTTGGAAAGAAACCGGCGTTCTTTCGAGGATCTGGAGAGAACACTTGATCAATTACAAGCTCTCAGCCAGAATACTCTCTTTGATTGGGCTAGGTGCTGGGGTTCTTCAAACTGTTCTTCTGTTTTGGAGTTTCTTTCTTCCCTTAGAAGTGCCCCTTAAGTTGCCTTCTTTCTTTCTTTTTTGTTGTCTTTTGTCTGCTGTTTCTTGTGTGTTCACCATCATGAACACTTGTATTTGTTGTTGTTGTTGTTTTTTTTTTTTGTTCTTGCTGGATGAATATAAGTCTTATTACGTATAAAAAAAAAAGAATCATAGAACACAACACATAAAAAGACGTGAATCCTAGTATGCAAGTATACAATCGTATTAGTCCTTGAACAAAACCAGAGTTCACTCTATCCCCTTTTTTCATTTGTTTGTGTGTGGTGGTGGTGGTTGCCCATGGGGGGATGTGAATACCAGAAACTTTTATGATAAAAAGACGCTAATCCTAGTATGCCAGTATACAATAGGCAAAAAACTATGATCTAAAATTTCAAAGATCCATAAATTCCAGAATGGAAGAAGAAGCGAACTCTCCCAGCCCTTGACCTTCACTCAAGCCTTTTTATTTGTATCACTTATGGATAGCTAGGAGATCAATCTTTGAGGCATCTGTGCAGGATAATCCTCTTAAGCTTGATTGTAGTTTTTGAGACATTTATTGAAACCTCTAATGACTGATAAAAATTATTATGTGATTTGAGAAATATTTGTAAGATAAAGGTGTTGAGACTTCCCATTGAGTTAATATATCTGTAAATCAATCGGTAGAAATAGGGATTGTTATTATTTGATTTGCAAGTTGCACACTCACTGAATGCATCTTGACTGCAAAAATTTACCCTACAACCCAATCTTATTGTCATCATCATGTACTGTTCTGTTATAGCTTTATTAATATTTATTACTGTGGTATGTTTTTGTATGGCTAAGAAAGGTTAAATTTAAGGTTTATGGTGAACACTTACAGCATTTTCCCTTCTTATAAAAGCATACATTGCAAAGCACTTTCTATGATTACCATTATAATTGCCTTTGGTTTTTTTTTTTTTTCCTTCTGAACTTGAGGGTTGAGACGTTACTTGATTTAGCACCCTGAAGGAGGTCTTCATCTTGTTTCTCTCTAACAAACTCAGTGTTTATATAAATTGAATAACACACTTCCTACTGCTTCGTAGTGTCAGCTAGATCTACTGGTATAAAGGATAAAACTGATGTAGCAGAAAGGCCCTATCTTTACAGCAGATAGAAACAGTAGTAGGATTAAGAGGGAAGATTTTACAATAAAGCAACAGAATTATCAAACATAGCAAAAATATTGGAGTTGGGAGTTTACTGTTTGAGTGTGCGGGTCCAAGAGACCACTTAGGATTCCTAACATGGATTTCTGAGATTATTTTATAAAAGATATCATAAAAGACTCTTAAAAGTCTATTTATACTTGACCTTTAGCAGCTGTACAATTAGCCCTTGATTATGCATACGTCTCTAATCTTTCCCCTTCAAGAACATTAGAAGTCAATTGCTGGTCCCACAACCATGTAAATAATTAAGAAATCAGCTCTTTTCCATAAAATTTAACATAACAAAAAAAGCAATATGCGAGATAAATAAAGACTAGTTAGCTAGTCAGATTCTGATGGACCAGTGGGCCTGTTGGGTTTTACTTTTAGATTGCTTCTTGGATAATCTTGTTTGAAAATTGCTTATTTTCCTTTTCTATGTGATAGTTTCAATGCATCAAATTTTAGATGCTTTCAGACAGATTTGTATGAATTCTGATTGTTGTTAATGGGTGTCTAAACAAGTTATCTTGTGCATGATTGGATAAATGTTTTCTTTTCTAAATGCTAGTGCTTAGATGGTGCTGATGATGATAATGACTCAAAGACTTCTGGGGAGATGGGGGAAAAAGGCGTTACTAGAGGAGCAGTGGTAGAGTCATCTGTGGGACTTAAGTCAAAGAAAGATGTAAAGGACTCTGAAGATGAGGAGAAAATGGGAGACTCGCCAGTTATGGGCCTTCTGACAGAACATAAAGCAGCCAAATCTGAAAGTGAGAAAACTAATGACAGCAAAACTAAAGAAGTTCTAAGCAAGATTATGATAAAGAAAGCTATTAGAAAAAGAGCTGCTTATGTCAAAGCTAATTCTGAGTATGTTTCCTCATTCTGCAAATTTTTGGTCTATTGCACTAATACTTTGATATTTATCACATCCTAAATGGATTTTCTTTTCCCCTTATGATATGGCCTTGTGTTCATTTATTTATTATTATCTGTTGCCTTTTATTTTCGTAAGTGTCAGGTGAGTAGAAGTACTCATCACTCTTCACTTTCATTTTCAGGAAAATTACAATGGCTGGACTTCGTCGACTTTTGGAGGAGGATCTTAAACTTGTGAAATATACGCTTGACACCTATAAGGAGTTTATAAGTCAGCAATTAGATGAGGTGAGTAAAATTTGTTATAGCATTGTTAATTTCTTGGAAGTACCTCATATAGTCTAAACTTGTTCTCACTGGCTTTGTTTTTTTATCAGGCGTTAGAATCTCATGAAGTTTTTGGAAAAAAAGGGGCAACTAATGTCACGAAAAATGTTAAGAAAAATTCCCACAGCAAAGCATCCAAAAGGGTCAGCAGCGAAGAGAATTCTGATTCCTCAGATAGTGAGGGTGATGAGGAAGAAGAGGAAGAGGAAGAGGTAGACGTGAAACCTAGAAAGAAAAATGTTCCAAAAGGAAAGATGCAAAACTCTGATGCTAAAAAACGGAAAAGACCTGCAAAGGAGAGCAACATATCTAGCAAGAAGCAGAGGAAGAGTGCGAAAACAATATCAGAGGAAAATAGTGATGCAGAAGATGGTGGAGATGCCTCTGAAGATGGCCACTCTGAACCATCTGCTGAGAAACCTGTGAAGGTTATCTTTTGTATTTTTCTGCTTCTAATGATCAAATAATAGATCCATTGTTGAGTAACTTTTTTTTTTTTTAAATGCAGAAGAAAGAAGTTTCAACTCCCGCATATGGGAAACGCGTGGAGCATTTGAAATCAGTTATCAAATCATGTGGAATGAGGTTTTTCTTATTTGACTCATTGTTATGAGACTAGATCTTTGTCAAGTTTGGTGTCTTAACATCGTCTCTTTTGCAGCGTTCCACCATCAATTTACAAGAAAGTAAAGCAGGTGCCTGAGAATGAACGTGAGGCCCAGCTGATAAAGGAGCTAGAGCAAATACTATCTAGAGAAGGATTATCTGCAAATCCTTCAGAAAAAGGTATGAATTGTAATTTAGCTTATGTTTGGTGGTGATCCCTTGATCTTCAACTGTGAATAACTTATATGCTTATTGAGTTGATGTGGTATGCTTCTGAAAGATGGTTTAGAAACCTAGTGAAAGAAGGAAAAAGATGTTCTAGAAGGTTATAGATTTGTCTATGGATTTTCACTACGTTGCACGGACACGGCATTTTTGCCAACGTACCGGTGTCCGACACGTGTCGGACACCGGTACCGGTACGACTCGCCGGACTCCGGTGTCCGAGCGGTGTCGTTTTTTTTTTTCGCTTCTCCGACACGGCACCGACATGTCGCCGACACGGCCCTGACGCGGTGGACACGCCAGCTGTGGGAAAAAAAAAAAAAACAAAAACAAAAACCCACACAGCCTAGAAGAGAGAAGTGAAAATTTTCAAAAAACCCACACAGCCCAACCGGCCCGCTGCCCTCTGTCCCTCGCCGGAGCTACATCAGGCCGATTGGCGAGTCGGCAAGATCTCTCTGTTCCTTCCGATCTCTCTTTCTCTCGGTCTGGACACTGGACAGATCTGAGCTTCTCTTCTCTCTTTCTGTTCTGCGATTTTTTTTTTTTTTCTTTTATCTGCTGACTGCTTAGACGTTAGACCTTTCACCCGGTGTACTGTGGCGTGTTATATTTATAACACGCAAACCTCTTTTTTTTTTTTTTTTTAATTCCCCTCACTGTGTTATTATTATTATTATTATTTTTTAAATCTCCTCACTGTGTTATACTTTAATGTGTGTGTATATATATATATATTTTTTTTTTTTTTTTTCTTCTTTACTCCGCCTTATCTTATAAATTATAATGTTTATTATGAATTTAGTGATTTTTGTTTTTGTGTGTCCTGCTTATTTCATTTTGTGTTTTTAGTTTGATATTGAATGTAGTCTATTTAAACTTTTGGTTTGTACTCTAAACATTTTTTATGTATTATTGTACTACTTTGAGTGTTAATTTACTTATCTATAATTAGTACATAATTTAAATTCTAGATATTAACATATTTTATGTCTGAAAATATTAAAAAATATGTCTAATTATAAAATTTAATTAATTATTTAATTGCCGTGTCCACGCCGTGTTGTGTCCTTATTTTTCAAAAATTGCCGTATCGCCGTATCCGTGTCCGTGTCCGTGTCCGTGTCTGTGCATCATAGATTTTCAACAAACTAGATTGAAGTAGGCCACATTTACCATTCTATTTCTGCTTAATCCATATACCAACAGCAACAAAGCTTTAGGCCAAAAATTTGGAGTCATCTATGGATATTTAACAAACTAAATTGAAGTCGGTCACATTTGCCATTTTATGATTTCAAAAGCATACCCTTTATCATCTCTCTACTTAACATGTTAGTTTTTAGTACTTTTACCAATTTGATTTTAGGTCTTCCACTTGTTTCGTTCCCTTGACTGGAATCAAATCACTCCTCACTGGTATATTATTATCTCTCTCCTTTGCACATGACCACACCATCTAAAGCTACTTTGTTTCATCTTTCCATCAATAGGAGCCACCCCTATTGATGGCTAAATCCATTAAACCTAGTCTCAAAAAAAAAAAAAAAAAGATCTACGAAGTTCAGACTTTTCAAGGTGATTAATACATTATTCTCTGTTGCTTAGCACCACTACAAAATTTTTTGAACCCTTTAGAGGTCCTTAAGGGTTGGTTTGGATAGAACTTATTGCTAAAAACTAAAAATATTGTAGCAAAATAATTTTTAAATGTGTGAATAGTGATGCGGAACCCATTTTTAATAAAAAAAATTGCTAAAAATTGAAGTTTGTTGGTCCATAAATAGTGACCAAATGCACTGTTTACAGGAGAATTAGTCAACAACTGTGGCAAAAAAAAAAAAAAAAGCTGCTGAAAATGCAGCATCAAACGGGGACGCAGCAATGTATCCAAACGGATACTAAATTACTTGAAATTTTACAAGCACACTCAGAATGCATGCATACTGGTTCCCATTAATTTTTCAATACCAACTTGTTTTCATACAACAACAGCAACAACAATAACAAGCCTAAGTCCCCAACTTTTTTTTTTTGAGAAGTAACAAAACTTTATTAACAAAAACTTCCAAGTATAAAGGGGCTATACAAAGTAAACAACATAATCAGCCTCTCAAATTACAGTGCTTGAGAAATTCTAACGAGGAAAAAAAATCAAACAATTGTAGAGCTCTAGCTCAATCCATTTAGCCTTAATCCCAAATTTAGGGGTCGGCTATGAATCTTGTTTTTATAGATTTTTCTAAATTTCTGCTACATACCAGACTATATCCCTGATGGATTTAATGTACCAAACAATAATAAATTATGCAATGTTGTGAACTTGATTAAACTAAAGCCACATTAACTAGCTTTCATTTAAGCCATCTGATGCTTTTAGAGTCACTCTATGTCGTTTATCATAGATTTTTAACTACTACTGGTACAGAAAATACCCGATAGACAGCACTACACCTAATTTTATAAATTAAGAAAATACGGTGAACCTCTATTATTTCAACATGGGATTTAATACCACAAACTGGACATTAGTTATTAAAAACTCAACCAATCAATTTATACTTGTACTTACATCATTCAATCCAACAACAGAACAATAGACTAACAAACAATCCAAGAATATTGATTTTAAAAAAGCAACACCTTCAGAGTTTTCTAAAATCTAAGATTCCAAATAATGGCAAGAAAAGTGATTTTGTTTGCTTTGATTATTACAGAAAAAGTAATTCCAAATAATTTCTACTTCAAATACCATTGGAAAGTGTTATATTGTCGGGATAATTCTTCCTTGAATTTGGTTATGAGTCCACCCTTTTAGGTAAGGTTCGAAGGTGTCATAGGACAAAGTTTAGCTTCAAACCAGTTTGGAGCTATCTCATCCAACACACTTTGTGGTGATTTATAATACTATCTATGTGTATTATTTCAACAAGTCACATGACTCATTAAAAAAGTCATGACAAACTATATACATGGATGGTTTTTTCAATCTCCACATAATGGTTGGAGGAAGATAGCTCCAACGTTTGGAGCTAAACTTTTTTCAGTGTTGCATGGGAGTGCAAGGAATCACGCACCAAATTATGCCATAATGCATCCGGTTGGATACAAGGATTGATGATATGGTTTCTTATGCTCAGAAATCAAAGAAGTGAGAAAGAGCAAGGAAAGAGCAAAAGAACTTGAGGGAATTGACATGAGTAATATTGTACAAAGTTCACGTAGAAGATCCACAACCAGTTTTATACCTCCCCCAAGGATAGCTCCTCCAAAGATAGCTTCTCCAAAGATAGCTCCTCGAAAGCCCAAAATACCAGTTGAAAGTGATGGTGATGACGTGAAAGATGATGATAAAGAGAAGGTAGAAGATACTGACAAAGAGAAGGTAGAAGATACTGACAAAGAGAATGTAGAAGATGCTGACAAAGAGAAGGTAGTAGAAGATGCTGACAAAGGGAAGCAAGTAGGAGATGTTGACAAAGAGAAGGTAGTAGAAGATGCTGACAAAGAGAAGGTCGAAGATGACAAGGAAGAAGAAGAGGAGGAAGAAGAAGAAGAGGAAGAAGAAGAAGAAGATGATGATGATGATGACGACGACGACAGTGAGAGTGAAGAGTTTAATGAAGGTAAGTTATTAAGCTCCCTTTTTCTTGATGTTTGGTTAAATCAGAT
The DNA here is from genome assembly GCA_032878915.1 of Castanopsis chinensis. Classification (NCBI taxonomy): domain Eukaryota; kingdom Viridiplantae; phylum Streptophyta; class Magnoliopsida; order Fagales; family Fagaceae; genus Castanopsis; species Castanopsis chinensis. The sequence continues at coordinate 32,241,772 of JAVQMG010000132.1, forward strand.
GCTACGAATTATAAATGGCCTGAAGGGTTATGGTAATGTGGCTTCTGTGATTGGCATTGCTTCTGCTAAAATTCTAGTCAGTTTGTTGTTTATGGTTGCATACAAAGCGGTATAACTTGCAGCATCCAATTTGTGATAAGAACTAATTGTATTTATGACAAACCCATTTGATTATAAAACTTAATTTTTTTTAGAGTATTATATATTACTATACTGAATTTGTTGTTTTTGGTCCTGAAAGAAAAGTTGTGTTGGCAAATTTTTACATGACCTTACCATTGGTTTTTATTTTATCTTATTTAGTAATTCAATAAAATGCACAATAAAGGGGTGCCACCCTAGTATGCTAATTCATAAATGATTAAAAATCTGTGCCCTAAGTCAGCTAATGGGTTGAGGTTCTGTAGAGGAAAATTAAGCAAGGAAAAAAAAAGATGAAGAAGAAAAAGGAGATTTGATATATATGGCGTGGATTTGGTAATCAGTGAAATACAGGATGCATTCTTTGTTCTCTTCTTTGTTCTTACCCTGAGAAAAGCTACTGAATGCAGTATGGGATTTATTTATTTCTGGTTCTGAATATGAGATGACATCATATTGCTGCATTTGAAAAACTGCATTTACTACAATATCTAAGCATGTGTGGAAGTACACAATGCTATGTCACATGTTTAATAGTTTCTGTAGTTTCTAAGTTGCACTGTTTTAATCTGCTATTCCAATTCACTAACTTAATCTATACCCTTATGTGCAGATGATGATGACAGTGATTAAGTTCTTAATAAGCGAACTTGCAAGATTCCTGACAGCAGAAGGCTGAACAATTAGATTATCAACAATGTAATTTACTCTTTCCCTATAATTTCATTTGGGTGTGGCAATGTTAGTCTTTCATGGAGAATATGCATTCAGCTTTGCCAATTAGGATTTTATTACAGCTGTGTTAGTGACTCATAAGGGGGTATCCTTGGCCTGAGAAAGTAGTGTAGTTATCATATTAGTTATCTATCCTAAGTTTTGTATGTTGATGTATGTTATATTTAGAATAATATATGGCAAAAGCTTGTGGTGAGCCTTTTTTTTTCCTTACCACCCAGAAAAGCTCACTCCATATCATTTGTTGATACTGATTGGGTGAACATTATGCCATTTTGAGTCAATTGTAGGATTTGGACAACCCGACATTAGAATTGTGCTGTTGGTTCTAAGTTAATTTAATTTCTGCAAAACCGTTTCAAGGACTGGATTTTATATATGGCATTTGGAGAAGGACGAACCTATCCTTTAGGTCAAGACTACAAAGGTTCCTGAATGAGTTGGATGTGGCTAGAGAAAAGTAGTTCAACATTGATGGCCTTTTTTTGTGAGTCCCACCTATAACAATTTGGTGAGTGACTTATATTTTTGGTTGGGGCAAGTTTGGTTTTGGTCCCTCAAATTTAAAATATTTAGTTTTAATTCTAAAAATATTTATAAAGGAAACTGTAGTTTTGTTTTTGTATTTTTACTTGTGCCTAATTTTCTGCTTATGTAAAGATCGACATGCGAAGGTGGCATATTTTATCTAATGTGCTCCTTTTCTCTTAAGGTGCTAAGCATGTGAAAAAAAAAATGTGCGCATAGATTTGTGGTTTTCTTTTGATTTTCCTCTCAGTTGAGCTCTGCCAATCTTCCCTCTTTTTTTTTCATTAACTTGGTTTGATTTGTGTGATGTATATTGACGTTTTAATTGACTATCTAGAAACGTTTGAACTGGTGGATTTGAAGTCTGTTTTTCTGATTGATTTGTATTACGAAGTTTCTGTTGAAGTTGCTTTATGCGTAAGATTTAAGTAGGTCTTGGCTGCCAGTCAGGTAGTTGATGGGTTGGGATATTGTTATGGCTTGGCTGTGTTGTTGTCTTGTTGACTAGTGATTTGGGTTGGCTCTTTGATGGTTGATAGTGATGGATGATTTGGGTGCGGCCGGCTATTGATTGTCTCTTGGCTATGCATACCTGGCAATGGGTGATTTGGGTTTTGGCTTGGCCTGTGGTCAGTGATAGGTGATTTTGGTTGGTTGGTTCTCGATGATGGCATGTTGAAATAAGTAAATTTTTACTTCTTTTTAAATATTTGAAGGACTAAGACTGAACTTGTTAAATTAGAGGGACTAAAATAGAAATGAATTCTTATTTCTGGAATCAGAAGTATATTAACCTAATTATTTTAAGGAGAATTACCCTAGATCGACAACATCTGGTTACTTGTGCAGAAGAGGTCTGACTTCTGAGTAGTACATTTGTTTAGCAGCTGATCTTGTTATTTCTTAGGGCATGTTGTGCACTGAACTACTAATCGGTGATGCCAAGGGACAAGCTATATCAGCTTAAAAACAATTGCTTGATCAGATCCCCAAATTCAGAACAGTATGATTTACTTTTGGTATTGAGGAATTAATAATAATAGAAAAGGCTTCATTAATGCCAATTTAAAAAAAAAAAAAAAAAAAAAAAAAAAACAGCATGATTTACTTTTGCTTTGGTGCTTCTGTAGTGTTACAATCGGGGATTTTCTGGCAAATTGAGGAAGCTTGCTGCTTCATTGAAATATATGAATTGGTTTAAAAATCTGAACTTAATTGAATCCCAAACTTTTTGAACCATTGGCTCCAATTAACTGCAAATAACATATGGTTGGATAAAGTAAATCCAAAACTATGGTGCTCTAGGCATGCTTGAATTTTGGATAAGAGGCTGAGTAAGATGCATATTCTCAGCATGTAAAATCATCAACAATACTGAATTTAGCAATGCAAATTCAGCAAAGATTGGACTTCAATACAACATATTCTGTGAAACATTACAGTATAAGATCGAGTCTTACAACAATTGGCTACAAAGGAATGTAGAAGCGCCAGGGTATGCATGACCGTTACATGAGGGACCTTTGTTTTGGTGGAAGTTCATGCTCATGCTACAATGCAGTCTCAGGAGGTTAACACTTGGCATAACTCTTGAAATTGGCATAGAAACCCAATATTAACAAGGGTTTACAATGAGAATGATGGTTTCACAATACAGGTGCCTTTAAACTAAATGTAAGAAGTGATTCTCAACTTATCAAATAAAAATGTTTAGTATCTTCAACTGATAATCCTGAAGATTGCTCCAATTCAAAATACTTTTTTGCCAATTATCATGACATCATGAAGCAGTCAGTTCCCCCTGGGAAAGGATACCCCTCACTTCATTTGCAAGATCCATTACATGTTTGTCTTTACATCCTGTGGCAAAAATTTTGAGAAAGAAAAACTGTTCCTAGTTCAAGAGGGAAAAGCTAATACAATTAAAATTTTTGAAGGGTATTATAAGAACCTTACCAATTTGCAGAAGAGCCTTTTCAAGTTGAAAAAGGTAGTCTCTATTGGGTCCCGACGGGCCTTCAGCATGAACGATTTGTCTGCAAAATGAGAATCAGGGATCATTGGACTAGTAGAATAACTGGGCATGCAGAAAAAAAGGAAGAGGGGACAATGGATGTACGGCCAATGAAAAGGCATCACAAATATGAGTAGGGCAACCAATATCAATATGGCCAAAAAGTCCTCTTGTATGGTCAATGAGAAAGCATCACAAATATGATTATGGCAATCAATATTACTCAGGCAAAAAAGTCATTTTCAACAATACACAGATTAAAAAGTCATCTTCAACAATACACAGATTATCCGGAATTCTAACAATGTAGTATGAAATGATGAAATTAATGGTCCATTTGGATTGAGGAGAAGAAAGGGCGAGTAGAGTAGAGTAAAGTAAAGTTGGTCTAAAGTTAGCCTATTTTCAGTTGACTCTACTCTACTTACCTCCTCTCCTCCCAATCCAAACAGACCCTAAACGATGTAAAATAAATCACTGCTTAATTTTCTAAATTGTCAGTTAGACAAAGAAAATAGGGTGCTTCGTACATAAAATTTAGATAGGCCACAGTACTTGGATTCAAGATGTTGGTGCAAAGTTTTCTTTTACAGATAAAGCAGAACTAAATTGTATAGACAAAACATGCATACTTGGCAATATCTTCAAGAGAAGCAGGTCCCAAGTAATTCCTGTTAAGCTTCTTGTCTGGAGATGCAATGTACCTATAAAATGGAAGTATCAATTTTGAACTGGTTGGCTTGTGGCAATCCAACAAGTATAAAGATGTATGAAGTTATTGGTGGTTTTCAACACTTACACCATTATTCCAGAAACAGCTGGACTCGTAGCAGTAGGTTCCTAAAACATTTCAGTATATTAACTAATATAATGAATAAGTTCATCACAATTCTGACACCAAATACTAGAATTTAGAACTTACAGTGAAGAAATCAAGATAAGCCTTCTGGTCGTACTGTTTCTCCCTCACTTCAAGATACTGTGTTATAACATCAAAAGAATTCCATTAAAAAGTATTAACTGTGGGCGGCATATGACATTTGGACTGAAAAACGAGTTTGCAAAACTTGTAAGCATATCTTCCCAAGACTAAAAATTGATTAGCAACATGACAAATAAGAAGGACCTAATGATAAGTAGTTGAAACATCTTCAATTCTCTTGGGTGATGAAGTGTTTTGTGAGCTACAAAATAAATATAATTTTTTCAGAGCATGTATGTCAATCACAAAAAATTGTGATTCATTCAAATGCCTTATTGACAGCAATCAAATATGGTGCAGCACAATACCAGCATGCTGTAAGAAATAAGTAGGATTTTTGCGAGAAGCCTTACCCTAAATGAGTAAAACATGGATTGGTATAGAGAGGGGCTTGTAATTATTAATTACAGTGAGGAGAGCTAATACAGCCATGTTACAAGGGTGGCCTAAAGAGGTAAAATACCAAGGGGGTTGATGACTATAAACCAGGAAATAATTATACGAAAATAAAAGGGATGGTGCCTATTAGATGTATAAAGTTGTAAATATCGAGATAATGTGAGAACATTCGTAATTTATAACTTATGTATGCATTTTTGCATTGAAGATGATGTGTCTATATCATTCAGCAGATAATGCTTGAAAAGGCAATAACAGCATTACATAATAGCTTTTATGGGAATGGTCAAATTACTCAGTATCTCCAACTGTATATAAATATAGGAGCTGACCTAAATGGGCTTGTACAACTATCCTGTGATGGATATGATTGAGTGAAAGCAGAAATGAATGGTAGGTTGGATTGCATGCAACCCTTGACTCTGCAAGGGCATTACCTCATAATATTAATGTGTTAGAGAGAGATGAGTTCACTCTGCCAGAGGGGAGGGGTGGAGATAGATGGCAAACTTAAGGAGTCGGCTACATATTTCCACAACAGCTCCTTGGGACCCATGTCCTAGAGAAAAAAGATAAATGGAGAAGAATGTTCCATATGGGGCCACTATCATAATAGCATACCATGCACAACCCTCTAATTAGGAGCGGAAATGAACAACTGTATGTGTGTGAAAATGACCTGATCTCCAGATCAAGTGCTCAAAGTAGTAAGCAGGTTCTCAGTCAACTAAAGAAACTCAGAACTCTCATTTCCCTCTCATATAAACAGGCATGGAGAAATATATACAAGCTTAGTCATAGTTACAGCTCAAAAACTCTTATTACCAGTCTAACTTCAGTTAGTCATATATTCATAGTATGCAGTGCATGGAGTGGAACGTGGAAATTCTCCATGGCTCCTGAGAGTAAGGACCTGGGTGCTATCACAATGAGGAGTGCCACATGGTTGTAGCTGAGAAAGACGAAGAGGAGAGCAAGAGGGGTGGGAGGGGGGGGGGGGGTGTCGGATTTCCCATATGAAGCAAGCAATTTAGCAAATCAATAATAGTAATGAAGATGGAAGAGTAAGCTTTTAGTAAATCTCCCAAAAATATTTTTAACCAATTAAGCAAATTGCACAATTACAATGAAAATAAGAAATGCTAGAAAATAACATTAAGAATTAGAAGAGTAATCCGGATATGAAGTAGCAACTGTGTATTATATTTAGGGATAATTATATTAAACCCACCTGTGGTTAGACTTGTTTTCACTTTGCCTATCCGTAGTTCAATCATTTACACTTTGCCCACCTGAGGTTAGTTCTGTTAGCCTTCTGTAATCCACCTCTCCGTTTGCCGTCAGAAAAACACATTTTTAGGCAAAAACAAATATAACAAGAATAAAAAAGCTAGAGTTTTTCATTGCTCATGAACTTCAATAAGAACAAAGTGGAGGAACAACATACCAATCAAATGGCTCAATGAAATTATTTTTAATCTATAACAATATCAACAATTTCACAACAACTTAAAATTTTGAACCAAATTTTACCAGAAGACCAACATCTCAAAACAACCAGCACCATTATCAATAAAGAGAGAGTGAGATAGAGATGAGCCAACAACTGAAGTGTGAGGTATAGAAAAATCCGGCCGTGGGTTTGGATCATAATAGATCAGCCATGGGTTTGGTATCGTTTTCCTCAATCATCGACGCCACCTCAGCGGTGAGCTCTCCATCGAACCTCCATGGTCGACCCTTCAAGCTCCCACAATAAATCTCACCGAGCCCTCTCTCTCAGGTTTGTGCTTTCTTCTTGTTAAATTAACATATCCAAAAGCAAAAAAGTAATCAACAATTTAAGTTTTCAGATCTCTGACTTCGATCTCCAACTCCGATCTCCGCTGATCTCTGTGGTTGTCGATCTGTGTTGCCAAGCTTGCCCTTCGCCGAAGCCGTGTCGATTTGTGGTTGGGTTGTGGGTTGATCTGATTTTGTTGTGGTAGAGGTGGTTGATTTGATTTTGGCAATGGTTGTGTGTTGTGGTTTGCGCTTGGTTATGGGTTTCAAAGGTGGAGTAGCCACCGCGATGACATCGCTCTGCTTCATGGGGCTCTTTTTTTTTGGGGGTAGTTTTTTGGGTTGTGGGATGATCAAATTTTGTTGTGGTAGAGGTGGTTAATTTGATTTTGGCGGTGGTTGCGTGTTGTGGTTTGCGATTGGTTATAGGTTTCAAAAGTGGTTGTGGTGACTATTGGTGGATAGGAGAGAGAGAGAGAGAGAGAGAGAGAGAGAGAGAGACAAATCTGGACATGGAAAACCTAGTTTTGGTTCTTTAGAAGCAAACCCAGTTTTGGGTCTTTAGAAGCAAACCCAGTTTTGAGATTGTTCATGCTATTGAGGCTTTTAACTGTTCATTCATTTGGGTTGTTGGAAAAACCTTCATATGTTGGAGGCAGTTTGTTATGGTGTGCCTATGATTACATTGCCTCTTGTTGAACAGTGCTTAAAGTTTCTGCATTTTTGAAGTTCTTAAGCAACTTTTTACCATTTTTACATAATGACATTTTTTGATCTTGTTTTCTTTTCATTTTGTATGAATTTTTTGTTTTGGGAGGAGAGAGACATAAAAGAAATGCAAAAATACATATCTACCCTCGATTTTAACAGAGATGGGTAATGGATCCTTAACAGAGCAAATCTCAAGTGGGCAAAGTGTAAATGATTGAACCACGGGTAGGCAAAGTGAAAATGGGCCTAACTACAAGTGGGTTTACTGTAATTATCCCTTATATTTAATTAAGCATTTGAGTGAGAAAGCCAGGTGATGGTCACTAATAGAACAAACAAGTAAAATGAAGAAGTTTTTTAAAGATTTATTAGTAGCACAAACAATATGAAAGTTTGAAGAGTATACTTCAAGAAACATACCGTTAGTGCAACTTCTTGATCTTCCTTCTTAGAGACCTTGTAGGCAGCTCCCCACTACGACCTCGCAAAATCATGAATTTATCTACTTCACATATTTGTCATGTTTGATAACTTGAAATTCATTATAAAGAACTTATATTTTGAAATCAAGAACAAAACTATAATATTGCATATATGAATAAATTTTAAGTGGACATTGGTTGCTCCTTTATCAAAGAAATTCCAAATAATAAAAATATTAAGTAGTTCCCTATTTTTTGTCTCCCCCATCTGCCAAAATAATAATTTTATTTTCACTAGGATATAAGTAACTCACTAAGTTGAACAGTAGGGCAACTTCTATATTCTCTTTACCATTGATGAACAGCTGGAAGCTGTTTCGTTTCTCTGACAACAGACAGCTTATTCCTAGCTGGGTGCCTCCCTTTCAGAAGCAAAAATGTAGAATTATGATTTTAGTGAATATTGTTAAATTGTTTTCCCTCATTCAACTGCGATAACCTATTCTTTGTTAACATGATTAAAAGTTTGCATACAAATTAAACAGAAATATATAAACTTATTACGATGTCAAAAACTTTTCTTTGATAAACAACCGACTGGAACTAAAAAATAAATAAAAAAAGGAGACCAAAACCATTATTTTATTTTATATTAGAGTTATGCACACACCTAGTGGGTGGTCTTGAATACATGACCTCACCTTCCACCTCGCTCTTTCAAGGGGAGGAGGAGTCACTTGAGCTAGACCAAACGTGATGTTACTAACTCTCACCTCCCTACACCCAAAGCACCTACAGCAATTTAAAAAGTTTTGCTTCGTCCATGTTGCAGTTCCCAAGGGGAGGAGTCACTTGAGCTAGACTAAACGTGATGTTACTAACTCTTACCTCCCTACACTCAAAGCACCTACAGCAATTTAAAAAGTTTTGCTTTGTCCATGTTGCAGTTTCCAAATCCATGACCTCACCTTCCACCTCACTCTTTCAAGGGGAGGAGGAGTCACTTGAGCTAGACCAAATGTGATGTTACTAACTCTCACCTCCCTACACCCAAAGCACCTACAGCAATTTAAAAAGTTTTGCTTTGTCCATGTTGCAGTTTCCAAATCCATGACCTCACCTTCCACCTCACTCTTTCAAGGGGAGGAGGAGTCACTTGAGCTAGACCAAATGTGATGTTACTAACTCTCACCTCCCTACACCCAAAGCACCTACAGCAATTTAAAAAGTTTTGCTTCGTCTATGTCACAGTTCCCAAATCCACGACCTCACCTTCCACCTCGCTCTTTCAAGGGGAGGAGTCACTTGAGCTAGACCAAATGTGATGTTGCTAACTCTCACCTACCTACACCCAAAGCACCTACAGCAATTTAACAAGTTTTGCTTCGTCCATGTCGTGGTTCCCAAAATCCCCACTCATGCAACAATTTACCTAGACAATCCAGGACAGGAGACACAACCTCCCTTCTTCACACAACTTACATCTAAATCCTATTACATGATACTTCTAAGGTTATTCACAAAATTTGGGGCAAAGAACTTAACCATGATACAACTCTAATTTCCACCATCTTGTATCATTCATTTATTCGACTAAATGTCTGCATTGCCCAAATAAATAATTGAAATATGAATTACAATCCATCAATTAGGGACAATAAAAAATGGGTTCTTTTTTCCATTACTCATTCATACATATTCTACAATGCAATTGCAGGATACCCCATAAATATATAGCTTTCACTTTAAGGTTGAATAAATAACAACTGCATAATTGAAAAATGACTAAAATTGTTCAAGTAATAGACCCACTTGGAAATGATAATTGAAAAATGTGCGACTTACACAAACTTCCCCTTCAGCAGGCTCCAATGTCACAGTTCTTCCTGGATAATCGACTGTCCCTCTGTGGTCAGTACTACCTAAATAACAATAACCCACAAAACCAAATGTCATCAAAATGGAAGAATTTACATATACATGGGTGAAAGTGAAAGAAGGGACCTTGATAAAAGACACGGCGATAGTCTTTGATGAAACCAACGAGGCGCTGGTCGTAGTTAAACCCAGCTTTCCATATGAGAGAACCATAACCAAACACCCACATCTCTCAAAGTCTCACTTAATTCCTATGCTTTCCAAAAGTCCGTAAAAGTTATAATACAACGAGGCGCTTGTCTCTCTGCTTGCTTTCTCTCTCTCTCCAAGTCTCCAAGAAATAGTGGACAATAGGAGAGAGAGACAGATGATAGTTTGTTTGCTTGAGTTTGGCAGAGCAAAGGTACAGACTTCCTTTTTTACAGAGGACAAGAGAAGAGGAGTTCGTGTTTGCTACGAAAACCAATGCAGACAACAGAGTGGTACTTGTAGAGGGATTGAGATCCCGTGCAATACCTAGGGTATTGCACGGGATGCAATACCTCAAATCTTAGCCTTCCATTCAATCTAACGGGCCTAAAACAACTCCACGTCATCAATCCGCGTGACTTGGAAAATTTTTTTAAAATTCTCTCTCACGAGTCTCATTCATTCTTTTTCTCATTTTTTTGTTCTGTTCGTATTTCCTTCACTCCTCTGTTCTCTACTTCTCTCTAAATTTCAAAAAATCCCATTGTTGTTGCTGCCGCTGCCACTCTCGCGCCAAACCACCATCATCGCATGGACCATGCCTCAAACTAGTCACCATTGCGCCACCCACCAGCCACCGTTGCGGTCTTTCTCCCCCAACGATCTATCAGTTCCTGCTACGCCTTCGCCTGCTCCACTGCCTAGCATCTCCAAACTGCACAGCCGGTACAGTCACTTCCCAGTAAGTTTTCTCTCTTTGACTTTTCATATAACACGAAAGAAAATAAATTGATATTGCAATTTTTCTTTTATTTATTTTAGTTTTGGTTTTGAGTTTTGGGATTGAAATCAGACAGTGGGTCTTTTGGCTGTGGGATTTATGGGTTGTTTTACTCTGGGTCTTGTTTTTTTTTATAAAGTTGGGTTTTTTTATTTATTTAATATTTTTCATTTTCATGGTGGTGATTTGTACAAAGAGCCACGAAATTGTTAATGGGTATATTGTTTTACCCTATTATGGGTTAGGTTATTTATTTATTTATTTTTGTTCAAGTTTCAATTGTTGGTTTTTCTATTTGATGGTGTGGATTAGGATGGAAAAAAATGAAGAATTTAGTCCGTAGTTGATTTCACTGAGCCAAGTAATACCAATTAGAAAATTTTGTTTTGATTTTCTATGTGTTGCTCTCATAGTTTCTTCAAGAGAAGATGGCTGTAATTTGAGTTTTTGGGTTCTTGGTTTTCCTTTGAAAACTTGTCTTCTGAGTTTTCTTATTAATTTGACCCATTAATTTGTTAATAGTTCTATAATTTCTACTAACTCCTATTAACACCCAAAATCAATTTGATGAGGAAGGCTTCATATATGTGCAAGTATCATACTTGGTCTTGATTTTGCTAAGGATGTGCTCATACACATGGCTGTTTCTTCTATTATTCCTGTTTAACTAACTGATATTGTGAAGTTTGTGAAAATAGCATTTGTTGGCAAATAGAATATTTTTCTTCCTAATATTAGAATTTATCATGTTAATATTGCCTCCTTAGTTATTCAGATGTTAATATTGTGGAGATATGCATTTTCTTAGTTGCTTCAGGTGCCACTACAAATTTGAGCATGAGTTGGCAGTATTCTTACATCACTTGTTGGTTCAAGTTGCAACTCCCCGTTGGGGTGCATCTGTTCAAGTATACAGCTGCTAGGCTAACTTTTGCTCTAATTGCAGTATATTATAGATAACTTATTGAATTATGGTATATGTAATTTTTCTTCTATTGGTTTGCCTTTGTCATGTTATTTGCAATATGTTTTAAGCCAAGCTTTAAATAAGGGTTATGATTTCAAAAGGTTTGGGTTTGGGTTGTGTGGGGCATTAGAACAGTGCTTATATATAGCAATTATGTTTTAAGTTCCAGTCAAATTGTTGGTCTATTTCACTTGAAACCTATGAATCATATAAGATTTTTTCAAGTAAATTGAGGATTGGTCTTCTAAGATGTTACTGTATTGATTGGAATTTGTTTTTCAATGTTGCAGGATGATAGAGCATAGTGCTCCAAGCTATATTGCTAGAAAAGGTTTTGAAGCATTCATTATGGATTGATATCTTGACGTTAGCAAGACCAATTTTTAGTTTTATTAAAGTTTTAGACTTGATATGAGTGAACTTCTTTTTACTTTGAAACATGCATTGAGAAGCAAGTATGGTCCCCTCTAGAAAGTGGATGCTACAAGGTTAATGTGGATGGGGCAATGTTTAAGGATAAGGAATGCAGTGGCGTCGGGGTGGTGATCAGAAATGATAGAGGTCAGCTTATGGGGGCAATGAGTAAGAAATTGGCATTGCCACTTGGGGCTATAGAAATTAAAGTGAGGGCGATCGAGGAAGGTATCATGCTAGCATGGGACCTCGGGCTCAAGAATGTTGTCGTTGAGGGAGACGCAAAACAGGTCATGGAAGCTCTCATTGATCCAGGAACAGCCCATTGCTCAATTCAGAAAGTGATGAAAGGGGCTAGGCAGGCCCTATGTAACTTTGAATTGTGGATAGCAAACCACACGCGCAGGAGTGGCAACACGGCTGCCCATCTAATGGCTAGATATGCCAATTTAGTGTTGGACAATGTAATTTGGGTGGAGGACAATCCGCCCATGATTGAACATCAAATTCAAAGCGATGTATATGCTTTGGACTTAAGTCCAATTTAATGAAAGTTTCCAAATGATTGACCATCAAAAAAAAAAAAAACATGTATTGAGACAAAAAATACTTGCTTGAGTATTATGTTGTATCATCCAATTTTGACATTTGAGCGTCCTCATTTATGCATGCAAAAACCATTACAATGATGTATAGTACAAACCAAAGAGAATGTAATAAAATGCAATTGTTCTTTTCTTGATATATCAATATCTGTAACAATTTTTATTATTTATTTTTTGAAATGTTACCAAGCGATTAGCCAATTATGGTAGTTTTGATTTCATAAAAAGGATGATAATAAGAGACTTTTCTTTAAACTTTTTTTTTCATCAAAATCAATAGATAGCAGATAATTAAGTAACCAATTTAGTGACAAATGCAATATTAAAACAAACACGTAAAAAAATAAATAAATAAAATTTGATCCAAGAGTACAAATTCCGTTGAAATGTATACTTTGATTAAAAGGCCAAATAACAAGATAACAAGAGTTCTATTGAAATATAGACTTTGATTACAAGACCAATTTTTCCCCCTAGTAGAATGTATAATTTCCACACTAAGAAAAGAGGAAAAAAATGTGTTTGCTTCAAGATCATATTCTTCATCCATCTCAAGTGGCTTGACTATGATAGCTCATCAGTGCCAGCCTTTACGTAACCATGCTGGGATTATTGAGCCACCAATTTAGAAAAAACAAGTTTAGCACTCAATTGCATCCAGGAAATCACCTGCATAGGGGATAGCAAAAAGTAGCAACCTTCAATATTGTGATTCACTGCAATAATTCTTTCTAATTCGGACTACATAGAAGATAATATTGGAAGGTTGAAACAATGCTAAGAAAAACAAGAATATTACTATTGAGATGATGAATGGACTTGGAGGGGGGGTTTATATCAAGAGCAAGCAGAGCTAGCCAATGAATACACGGAATTTAGCAAAGAAACAGCAATTTTTCCTGTACATGAACTATCAAACCTACATTACAAGGTTTAAGTGCTATCAATTTCAAGTATTACTACAAATTGAGAGCACATTACCACAAAAATGCTGTAAACCAAAGCATATTATGAATATTTAATGACACACTGAAAGGTATCAATCTTTAGTACCTATTGTTTACTACCATTGTCAAACTACATCTGTCTTTAGTACTTTTTGTTACAACCAATGTCAAATTGCCTACTATCACCACGACAAGAAATCACGCCCATGGTCTTAGCTCTTACTGTATCTTTCCAACAAGCCACACCAAAACCAACCCAGATTACTACTAGCAAGATCACAACCAACAACTATAAAAGGTAAGCATTCCACTAATGCTACATTACCCGTGCACAGCTAAATCTACCTTTTCAACTTTGAGGGGTCTCCAATGGAGACTCTCCATCATTAAAACGAATTATTCTAATCACATTGGTGATTAGAACGAATTATTTTAACTGCAAATGAACACATTAAAGTGCTGTATAAATTTAGAACTTCACATTGATGCAAGTTCTGTAATAATGAATTATTCTAATCACCAACAGATTTTGATATGCTTAATCTTCTTTGTAATACCCTACTAAAAATAAAATCGAGTTTCTAAATTGTCCATATATATCACCTATATGTCCAACTTAAGTTTAATAAAGGTATTCATGGTGCCTTTCATGTTCAACAATGAAAAGCATTAAAATTCTGTTCGAGTTCATAAATAAATAACCCAACCCATAATATTGAGCAAAACAATATACCCATCAAAAATTTCTCGGCTCTTAGTACAAATCACCACCATGGGAATGAAATAAAAATTTAAAAAAATCACAACTTTACAAAAAAAAAAAAAAAAAAAAGACCCAGATTGAAAGAACCCACAAATCCCACAGCCAAAAAACCCACCATCTGATTTCAATCCCTAAGCTCATAACTAACTAAAAAAAATCAAAAAAATTGCAATGTCAAATTATAATTATTTTCTTTCGTGTTCCCAACATAAATGACAAGTCAGAGAGAGAGAACTTATTGAGAAGTGACTGTGCCGACAGTGCAGTTTGGAGATGCTAGGCAGTGGAGAAAGCGAAGGCGTAGCAGGGGTTGATAGATCGTTGGGGGAGAGAAAGGCCACAACGGTGGCTTATGGGTGGCGCAATGGTGACTGGTTCGAGACTTCGTTCGTGCGGTGATGGTGGTTTGGCGCGAGAGTGGTAGCGGAAACAGTGACAGCGGGATTTTTTGAAATTTAGAGAGAAGTAGAGAACAGAGCAGTGGACTGAGGAGTGAAGAGTTGCAGAGAGAGATATGAACAGGAAAAAGAGAAAGAAAGAAAGAATGAAAGTGAAATTTTAATTTTTTTTCTAAGTCACACGGATTGATGACGTGGAGCTCTTCTAGAGCCGTTAGATTGAGTGAAAGGTTAGGATTTGAGGTATTGCATCCCGTGCAATACCCTAGGTATTGCACGGGATCTCAATCCCTTGTAGAGGAGATGTTTTTAACAAATACAGTTAGGCCTGTGGGCTTTGTTGGGCTTCGAATTGGAACTAGCCGAAGGGGTGGTTTGGTTAATATCATTGTTTGGATACGAGGTACACCGAGGCCATTCGGATCAGCGTGTCAGATTTGTGTCGTATCGGGATAGCAGTATTTGACTAAATAATTTAACTTGAACCTAATCTATTTAATAATCGTATCATAATTCTTCAACTCTAACCCGTTTTGTTAATAAGGTGGGTTGACCTGACTCAACTCACTTGATACGCTTAATAAATAGGTCGTGTTAGGTTGACATGAATGTAACATAATCCATTTCAACCTGTATAATATATTTTTTTATACAAGCTAGAATTTCTACTCTAACATAATATAAGTGTATATGTGTATGAAGCTCTCTTCTGAAGACTTGAATCTCGGCCTTTGCCCTCCACACCCTACAAGCACTTATACTTGTCGAGTGATCACCGCACCAATGGTGCATGGTAGTCAACCTGCATAATATTAAATATAATATCCATTTAGAAATAATTTTCTTTTACATCCCAAAAGTTGTGCATATACTTCAAGTTTTCAACTCACGTTCAAATTAATATAATTTAACAAAAATATAACATCTATCTAGAAATAAGTTCTTTACCCTCCAAAAGAAGTGCATACACTTCAACCCAAATTTAAAATAACATAATTCAACAAAAATATAATATCCTTAAGGTTTGTAAAGTTTCAATTTTCAATAAATTTTTGTAACTAGTTGCTAATCCATGCTATGCATGAGAATCTGCCTATTTGTGAGGTAATTTAAATAATTTTATGAAATCTTAAATTGATTAAGAAATTACACTATTGCATGATTTGCTATTGTATAATTTCAATTTGTGTTACAATTTGATGAAGAATTCATTGCTTGAATGTGCAATGACTTACAAAAAAATTGTTAAACAGTTTTAGATACTAAAAAAAAAAAAAAAAAAAGACTCAAAAATTCAGATATTAAAACTTTTGAAAGATAAAAAAAATATTAAAGTATTAGATGATTCAATGCTTAAAAATTATTGAAATAAAACAAAACATATATGACTAAAAAATAAAAAAATATAAGAAAAAGATGAGTTATGTTCAAAAAAATAATCCGTGTCTATAACTATTGAAAGGAATCAAAAGATTCAGAGCCTACAAATTATATATAATATATAATATATATATATATATATATATATATAGTTATATATGTAATTACACAATAGAGAAATATAAGAGTGTTTCCATTAAAAGAATAATTCAGATGTTAAAACTTTTGAAATGCCAACAAATATTAAAGAATCATAAAATTTACTTCCTATAAATTTTTGAAAAAAAAAAAATGTATATGATTACACAATAGAGAAGTATAAAAGAGAAATTGATTATCTTCAAAAAAATAATACATGGTATAATCATTGAAATTTGCTAAACATGTTCAAATATTGCAAAAACTAACACAAATCTAGATGTTAAAACTTCTAAAATGCCAAAAAAGATATATAATTAAATAATAAATTATTGAAACAATTCAAAAAATATATAACTATTCAAAAGAGAAATATAAAAACAAGAAAAAAGTAAGTTTAAAAGGTGAAAAAAAATCATATACACATGAAAATCCATGAAAAATACATGAAAAATCATAAAATAATTTTTTTTAGAGGAGAAGAAAATAACAGAAAAATAGCTCATACCTCTACTTTGCTTTAAAAAAAATATATATTGGGGTTTGCATTACTTTTATAGTGTTCATGATTAACCTTGCAAATTTGGAGATGAATTATCACCGTTTGAGTTTAAGTTGGACTTATTAGAGAGATAGAGTTTCACTTTTTGTTAAGTTTGGACTTTAGCTGTTGATGTCAAAGATTGGTCCTCTTCGGGTTGAAGTTGATATTGCTAGCTGATTTAAAAAATGTTAAATAATTTTATTTAAAAAAATGATAATGATGTGGCAAACTCTAGAGATGTCAATAAAAAGTTAAATTTTTCGGTTTTATATATATATATATATATATATAGACTTTCACTATTATTATTATTATTATGGTAGATATGTATTTTTTTTTTAGAAGATTATAAATTCGTATTTAATAGGCATATCATCAGCATACTTAATGAATATATTTCCATAGCAAATCATATCTCAAGCAATCTTTTTTCTTCGGATGAAAACTAATTGGCATAATTCGGTGACCAAATATACACTCTAATCCACCGAACATTGCAAATCTAATAATGCACTCTAGTCTCCGTATATTTAATTTGGCACATTTCCTCAGCGACTAAACATTACCACCACAATAATATTTTAAAAAGTCGTCGTAATTGGCACAACTGAAACATTACCACCAACAATAATAATATTTTAAAGCAGCATTGAATGTGGGATATGCCAAATGGCACATTTAACGAATGTGGTGAACTACAACAATTGTAAAAAAAAATACGATTGAACTACAGTACGGTTCTAAATGTAGAACCGCATTGTAGCTCAAATGGTATGAGTTTTAAACTATTTTATTCATTCTTTTCTCTCTCCTTCTCTCTCCGTCTTCAAGCTCTTCTCTCCTTTGTGCTTGTTCTTGGTCTGCCCTCTCTAGATCGGCGTGGTGGGTTCTAGATTAGCGGTGGTGCGTCTCCGGCAACTCTCTCTCTTTCATTTTTCCTTCTTCGCGTGGTGGGTTTCTAGATCGGCGGTGGTGGGTCTCTGCTTTTTCCTTCTCCGGCAACTCTCTCTCTCTTTTTCATTTTTCCTTCTCCGCGTGGGTCAACAAAATCAACTTCCCTTCAAGCTTCCCAGCGGCGAATCCGTTTCGTTCGAGCTTCAACAAAATCGAGCTACCTAGCGGCGAATTGAACAATCCGGTTTTCATAAATTTTTGTTGTGTTTGTGGGTGAAGATTGTGTGGCTTCGTAGTGGTTACCGATGGGAGATCGTGGTGGGTTAGTGTTGGGTCAGGTTTGGGTGGGTCTGGTGGTGCAAGTGGGTTTGCTGGTGATGGCTCCATGGGTTCTTGTGTGTGTGTGTGTGTGTGTTTTTTTTTTTTTTTTTTTTTTGGTTTGTGGTGTTGATGGTCGGAGAGGGTGGTGTTATGGTCTGGGTTTTTTTTTTGGGTGTTGACGGTAGAATATGGGTTGCCGGTGGTGGAGGTGATGTCAAGTGTCTGTTGTGCAGCGGTATTGGTGTTGTGTTCTTGTAAATGAGGGTTATTGAGGTATATATTATTTTATTGTAGAGAAATATTATTTTAATGAGTAGGATAGGAAAATAAAAGTATGAATGCTGGAGGTAGTGTAGAATTGTATTGTATAATTGATAAAGTGGCTTTTAGAATGGTAAAATAGGATAGAATTGAAAAAAATCAATGTGGATGCTCTAATTCTCCTTAGATTTGGCACATTTTATCAGTAACCAAACAATATCACAGCAAAAATCAAACAATATCACAGCAAAAATCAAACAATTACGATTGGCACAACAAAATCCAGGGAACAATGAATATAAAATAGTCATGCAAATCCAGGGGTTTATATTTGTTGAAATTTTTGTTATACAATTTTAGTTGAAGTAGAATTTTTAAGCTAATAGAGTTTTACTTAAACTAACTTATTGTAACACTTGGTTAGATAATTATATGTTGAAGAAAAATAATAAATATATAAGATATAGTAAAACCTAAAATAAAAAGAATATAAAATAAAAAGAAAAAGAAAATAGTGGTGATGTGAAAAATTATGAGAGCTCAGAGGTTTCGGTTATATATATATAGATTACTCACTTTTCTTTTTAAATTTAAAATATAGGTTGGATATAAAAGGTATTTGACAAATTTAAAATAAAATAAATATTTATTTGTTATATGAGTTAAACAAATTGTGTTAAATGAGTCATTTTGAATTGACACAAATAAATTGGCAGGTCAAATATGCTTATTGCGTGTTATACAAGTTGACCTGTTTATGACACGTTTCTTATTGTATTGCTTTTTAGTTAACTTGTTTATGACCCAAACTGGCTAAGGCTCAGCCTTAATCCACAAACATCCGTGTCGAGTTTGTGTCGTGTTCATGGGTTTGGTCGAACATTAACACCCCTATAGTAAAAGATAAAAACCCCACCCCATACCTCTTTTTTGATAAACACCTAGTGAAGCTCATCATTTGTGAATCCTTATTCCCTGGTGGTCTTTCACCGTCTAAATACATGTGACATTGTGCATCTTAATTAAGAAAACTAGCCTTATCACATGCGTTTTGCACGTGTGATGAGGTTCTTTTATTTATTTATTTTGAGTTTAATATAATTTTTCAATTTGAATGTATTTATTGTTAGTGAGGTTACACAGGAAGAAATTTTTAAGAAACTAATATTTAGGTTTTGAAATGGAGTAAATTGTTGGTTTAGTGTTTGCTAAGTTTTAGGAAAACTGTATCAAACGTGGGTGAGATATATTTAAATGAGAGATGCTACGTCCAAAATATTTTTACAACAAATCATATTTGGTTAGTTGTTATTGGTCCAAATTTGAACCTAACACTAAAATTACTTTTTTGTTTCAACAATAACAACCAGTAACAACCTGCCATTTAGGATTTGTTGTAAAAATGTTGTAGCCATATCATTTCTCTATTTAAATAGAGAGTGTGCTAATTTTTAGGAAAAAAAAAGTTTATTTGGTAGTTTTTTTTTTTTTTTTTTTTGTTTTGTTTTTGAATTTTGTTGAATTACAATTTTAACCTTATTTATTATTATTTAAGAATGGATTATCTAATTAAATTATGAGTATTTTTGACATTTTATGAAGCCATAGCTAATTTTCTGAATTTTCTTAATATATTGAAATAAAATAAAAGGCAAAACATTATTTTCGTCCTTAAATTTTACCAAAAAGTTTATTTTTCATCTCTAAATTTTAAAAATTTTATATTTTTTGTTCCTAAACTATTGAAAAGTTCATTTTTTGTTCCTAAACTCTTGGAACTATCCTTAAACTTTACAAAAAGTTTGCTTTTATTTTATTTTATTTTATTCCTAATTAAACCGTTGGAAAAAGATTCTTTTTCGTCTAAAATTTTGTCTCTAGAGTCCAAACTAGCAAAAAAAAAAAAAAAAAAAAAAAAAAACAAAAAAACTCTACATAAAGTTTAAGGACGAAAAAATAATTTTTTAAGTTTAGGAACTAATATAGTATTTTACCCTGAAATAAAAGTTTAAGAACAAATTTTAAGAATATTTTTTTGTAGAGGCATGGAAATTGGGCAATATTTTCCATCTTGATGAGGCCAGAGCCCAGATGAGTGCTTGATGTTGACGAAGTGGAGAAGGTGCTAGATTTCCCATGTCCCTCTTTGTTTATTTAGCCATGTATATTAATGACAACAACTTGGGTTATCATTCTTTGGAGTGATACAACAACTTGGGTAGGCGCTTGATCTTGTCATTGTAGACTTAACATTTCAGTGTGGGAGGAAAGTGACGATGTAGAGGGAGGTGGGCAAAGGCTAGGAAGAGAGTGCCAAAGGCTAGGTTGGGTTATCATTCTTTGGAGTGATACAACAACTTGGGTAGGCGCTTGATCTTGTCATTGTAGACTTAACATTTCAGTGTGGGAGGAAAGTGACGATGTAGAGGGAGGTGGGCAAAGGCTAGGAAGAGAGTGCCAAAGGCTAGGTTGGGGGGCATTCTTTCAAATTTATTAGGCCTTTAAGAGGATTTTGAAAATAATGTTGACAGAGGCGGAATTTGCACATGAAATTTATAATTTCTTGCCATAATAAATCCAAACAAGTTACTTTTCATGAAAGAATTTTAAATTCTTTGATATAACTAAACTCTGCCAATAAATTTTTCACCCAAACGCATGATATAATTAGATGTTTCTAGTATCTCTAGTCACCTTAATAGTTAATACTCAAATCCCTTGTGAGAAAAAAGAAAAAGCCTAGGGCTACAAATTCTTTCGCAACTTTTTACCACATCTGTAATGTAGCAGAGTGTGATTGGTGAAAAAAATAGTAAGTCTATGTGTAAGTGATAATCAACTATTTACATTTTGCTATGTCAAAGTTGTAACAAAAAAGTTGTGGAATAATTTGTAATCATAAAATTATGCAAAAAAAAAAAAAAAAAAGATGTGCACAAATAAAGAGTCTTCATCTAAAGGCTAAAATTGGACTCTCGAAGGTCTAAAATGTGTTAACTCCTTAAAAAACTATATCTTAACTAACTTTAATTTTGGTAACAAACTAAACTATCTTTAACTTTAGCCCAAAAAAGAAAAAAAGAAAAAAAAAAAAGACGTAGGCTTAGGATTGAAGATGGGAGAAAAAGAGGTACCCAAAACAAAACAACCAAATCCTCATCCCTTTGGATCTAAAGGGGTGGTCCGGGTGGAGGTAGAGACGGACCCAAGGGGGCCCAATGGAGCCCGGGCCCCCTAGCCCGAAGGAAATTTTTTTTGGGTCCCCTGGCCCAAAGAAAAAAGAGAAATTTTTTTATTGGATATATATATTCAAAAACTTAGAGTCCCTTCTTTTTAATTAGTCTAACTCAACTAACAACTATTAAATTTAAAAACTTAATAAAATAAAAACTTTAAAATAAAAAATAAAAAATCCTAGTCAGTTCAATATTAGAGTGCTAGCATCAGGTGTTTTAAATGATAAATATTTAGTATTTAAAACACCAAATAACAAAAACATTATTGTATGAGACATTTCAAATGCTATATTAAAGTAGCAAAATTAAGTTTTGGTTTGTAAAAATAAATTTTTTTTTGGCAATGATTGATGCTCTTAAAAAAAAAAAAAATTATTTTGTCTTTGTTGATAAATGATTACATCTTAATGTATTAAGAAACAATAATTTTGTGTATTTATTATATAGTTGATATTTTTTTGGCACTATATGAATATTTATTTGGATTTTTTTTTTCTTACGCTTTGGCCCTTCCTAGTTTGCAATCCTACGTCCACCTTAATTTGCGTAGAGGTGTTGAAGACAAAGGGGTTGTAGTTGGGGGAGCTTGGTAGTGATGGCGATCTTCACAGTTTTGAAAGATGAGCTTCTGGTGTTGGGTATGGTAGTGCTGTGGACGTTGCGGTTGGTGGTCCTTGTTGGTGATGGTTTGACAATAACAAGTAACCATCTTTTTGCATGGTGGTGTATCGTGTATGTGTCATTGCAATCTTGGGACTATTGTTTTACTCTTGTACTAGTCGCTTTCACCCATTAAATAACATGCTAGAGTGAAGTGACACATAGTATGAAAACTCCCCAGTTATGAGAATGATATACCATCATTTTTCCAATTTGATATAGACCAGGAAACTCGAGAAAGTTCAAATGCTAGATAAAGCTAAATATACCATCCATTTGGAATGCTGTGCAGCACAAATTTGAACAATATACTTTCTCTGATTTTGCTTATGCTAAAACTTAAGACTACTTTTTTAGCAAACAACAATAATAGGCTACATAAAGAGAAGAAATGGGAAGAGAGGGGGGAGGGTAGTGTCACTCATGTGAACCTTCCCACCTGAAACATTTGGAGATTTTTCTATATTGTGCTTGTTATTTAGGTAATCTTGTTCATTTGGACTTGATGGAAAATACTTGGGACTATCAGTTGGAAAATGGTTTCATGCAATACATAAAAAGATAGAAGAATTACAAATAAATTTGGTATGAAATTAAGCCAACAAAAACAAGGAGTTAACAAAATTTATTAGGCCTATAAGAGGATTTTGAAAATAATGTTGATAGAGGTGAAATTTGCACATGAAAGTTTGACCCTCAAATTCCAGATATATTTTCTTCTTAGAATTAAAATTTCCTTCTCATCCCAAACAAATAACTTAATGTTAATCCACATGCATAATAGTTATCCAACACATGTGAGATGGGATACTATGTGCATGCTTAATTTTCCAATGAAGAGAAATGGCCGGGTCAGATCCCCCTCCCCACTTATTACCCAAAAAGGGTAAATGAGAAATTACTTTTTCTCTTTGATGCAACACAAATGAATCCTTCCCTCAACTTCTAAAGCATAATTAATGGATCTTGTAGGAGTAAGATATTATTACGATCGATATAATTATCTAATATAGACGTAAGACGGGATACAATATGAATGCTTTCGGGTTACAAAGAATTGTGAATATCTAATAATCTATATTTAGAAAAGAGGTTTTTATTTATTTTTATGTATATTTGACAGACGGAATCTCAAATTTAGAACAAAAAAAAAAAGGAAAAAGAAAAAAAAAAGAAAAAAAGAGATATCTTGATAATATGCATGCATCAATACCCTAATTCAATTTCCTCCTATACCTTAAACCCATTTTCCAAGCCTCATCAAGCACTTGGTTGAGATGCATAAAATTGAAGTAAAAAAAAGAAAAAACAAGAAGAAAGAACAAAAGAAACATCAAGTATCTTAGAAGTTAAATGCAAGCCTGTCCCGCGCCACAACCAGCGCATAATCAAAGAATTCTTGTAAGTGTTGTTAACCTTACAGGCTAGCTAGTGATCCCATTTTTTTTAACAATTAGGTTGCGATTGACCTATGAAAATGATACCAAAAATCTTAAAAGCATCCGAGAAGATGGAATTAATGATGTTAAGGAATTGTATCATAAAAATGGGCCAGCTCCTCAAGTTACTCAGAATGTGATACCCCTTTTAGTTTATCCTTATATTACACTATAGCGGATTTTCGTTCTATAGAATATTTGAGACACGCTAAATGTGTCCACTGTTCTTGTCAATTCAAGGGTTTGGTATCTTTTCTTAAGAATAATTTGTACGAGTAGAACCAAACTATTGCATTATATATACTATACTATATATAAGGCACAAGAACACATAGACAAACATATAGAATTCGTCACTTATTTAGCTCATGTAAATCTCAAAAAGGTTAAAGATACATATTCAAAGCAGTTCCACTAGGGAGAAAGAAAGATTTGTATATAATCTTTCAAGAACCTAGGCCTAGTGATGGGGGACTATAGCTGGAATCTTAGTCACCCCAGCATCTACATCGTTGTTGCTAATTGATCTAATGCTGTCTGTGATTGGCAATTCATGGGTTCCACTTTTGTCATCGTCTTGTATGGCTTTTGCGTTTGGAAGAAGATCTTTGCTTTTGCCCCACACAACCGTGTAAAGGCCGAAGACTATGAGGATTGCTCCAATTATACTGAAATATATATAGTAGAACAAACCATTTAGATTATCAGCACAAAGTACATTGCTCAAAAAACTCACACATGATTTGTATATATATGTACCTCCCAAGGTGGGTTATCTCATTTAGAACAATTGCACCCAGAGCGGCTGTGATGATCATGCACAGTGGGCTGAAAGACGTGACGAACACTGGACCGCGTTCCCTGCTAACGATTCCTTGTACATAATATGCAATTCCAGAGCAAACGATCCCCTAATAACAGTTTTTAATGGTGTCAAAATTAAAGAATATGCGTTCCCCATGTTGCTCACTTTTAGAGTGTGTTATACATATATATAGCCACAAAATAAAGAAGAATATGTATATATGGCATTCGATGAATCTATACTTACAGAGTATGCAGCAGCAAGGAGCCTTGAGTCCCACCCAATAGCCCACACACTCATGTCACGTTCCATCACAAGTGTC
Source organism: Castanopsis chinensis (assembly GCA_032878915.1). Lineage (NCBI taxonomy): Eukaryota > Viridiplantae > Streptophyta > Magnoliopsida > Fagales > Fagaceae > Castanopsis > Castanopsis chinensis. The sequence goes on from JAVQMG010000132.1 coordinate 32,266,428, forward strand.
ACGATTGAACCTTCTATCATGCCCGCAAGGCATATCCAAGCTGTGAGAGAGAGCTCAGCTGGGTATTTCTTCAAAGTAAATGACTGAAACCACGAGTACCATCCACAGTTAGTCACATAATTTCAACACACTTTCCTCTATTCACTATTTACAAAGTCCCTTTAAGCCACAAAACTAGGGTTGATTTTAATACGGGGGCAAGTGCATCAATTGTCTAGTGGTAATTACATCATTTTTTGGTACTCGTCTGAGGTATTGGGGTTTGAATCCTTCCTCTTTCTGGACAAAATTCTTATTTTAAAAGGAGAAATTACTTAGGTGAAATTTAAAGGAAACATTAAATAATACCATAATTAAGGGGAACGGAACAAAAGAGAGTAGTAAGTAATGTGTGTGTTGCTCACTTGCAATATAAAGAAACTGGCCCAACCACAGATACTTGCTAGAAGCAGCAATGTGCCAGTGACCCAATGCTGATCAGCGGAGACATTGTTGGCTTGCTGTTGGTTATGTGCTCCTTTCTTAAGGAAGTCGATGATGGGACCTTTGTACAAAGTCATAACCATAGCTCCCACGACTGTGATTGCAGTGCCCACTACCTTGGCTGCACTATGTAACTTCTTGAAATTTACGGTCTCTAACCTGAAATTGATTTGATAATGATTGATCACGTAATTGCACTAATAAGTGGAAACTGACGCAGTATGTTTTTCCAAAATTATGGATATCACTTTTACTTTTTGATATATGATTGTAGATACATGCACATATGGAAGTTCTTTTTTTTATTTTTTATTTACCCCTTAACAATAAAAAATTCCCCTTGTAAATTTGGCAACTTGCAATCACATTTGTCACGTCAAAATTTAACAAGAATATTCCAGGAAAAGTGGAACACCCTGATGGCTGATACACCTTAAAAAAAAAAAAAAAATTTTTTTAGGCAAAAAATTATTTGTTTTGCCATTAATATATACTTAAAAGTTAATAAAACCATAATTAAGTCACCCTTCTGGGCCACTAGAAATGGTATTTATTTAGTGGCCCCACTTTGTCACCTAATTGTTGGCTCCTACGTATACATATAACTTTTCATTTTGCATGTATAAGTGAATGATGACTCGTACCTGAATATGAGTGCCATTATGAAGGTTACGGCGGGGAGCATATTGACAGTGGCAGATGCAAACGTAGCTGAGGTGTACTTCATCCCCAAGTTATAGCAGTTCTGATCAAGTACCGGCCTGACAAATCCACACTAGCTATATTAGACCCTTATTTACAACTAAACCACCCCCCCCAAAAAAAAAGCTCTCAATTAGCTTCCAGCTTCAAAATTAAGACAGAATGAGTTAAGTTATCAAACCCATGCAGGGAAATGTAACTATAACAATATGGTGTTGAAAACTTGATTTTGTATAGATCAGTCTTTTTGTGTAGGTGGAATAGACACTTGCACATTATATATGGTGGCTTTGCATGGTAGATCATTTCACGCTGGTTTCCATTTAAGTGATATCATGATTTTTCATGTCCATGAAATGACAGAATCCAATTCCAAATTAAAGTGTATGGGACCAAAGGGACAAAAGAAAAAAGAAAAAAAACTTTGGAGATTTGCTTCCTTTTAATCGAATAAGATAAAGATCTGTTTCCAGTTGCCCATGTTAAGTTTATCTCACATTAGAGCCCTGAAAAGAGTTTGTTCATCCCAGTTGGCTTCCCCAGCTATCAAGAGTAGCTTTCCATGCATGCCCAAGCATATATGTACGATCTCTTAGCAGATAAGTATATTTCTATACCTAGAGACACCTCTAAATGCTACCTCCAAGGACTAATGCGTGTATATATATATACATATACGTAAGTAATTATTTAGTACTTTTGAAGTATAGTGACATGAGACTCTCTTCTTTTATTAATTTGAATAGTAATTATTTATGGAGGTCAATAATTATAGGTGTGTGTTTTCATGCATGCATGTAGAAGCATTTATGCATGTACGTAAGCTAAGTATTTAGAAAATTACTCCAGGAAACCAAGCGCGAGAATTCTTAGGAAAATCGGCAGAGTCATCTTTGGTCTTATTTTCCTGCAAAGAGAGAATGAAAAACAATATCATGCGAAGCTCAAAAAGATTCATGGTTCACTTAGTATAGCAACACATGCACAAGTGTAAGTGAAAGAGAGAGCAACACACACCGTTCAAGAACAATCGCAAAGGGCGCGATCAAAACCGTGGCAACCACATGACGGTACACTGAAAGTACGTAGTGACTCATTCCTCGCTTCAAAGAGACCAAGGAGATTATGTACATTCCTGCATAACCAAACTGCAAGGAGACCATAGCCAAGTAAGGTTTCACCTTCTTTAGCGTCACCATGAGTCCCATCTCTGTCTCTCTCTCTGTTTGTGAATGCGTGTGTTAGATGCTCTCTCTCACACACGCTTAATTACTTCTCTATGTTTGCCTGCCAGCACTAAAATGAGAAAGGCCTTCTTATAGGCATGAAAAAGCAAAAATAAAGAGAACCCATTAGCACAACTCTCCTATACATGTCTAAGGCATTTCTCTCTCCTGGATTCCCTTATCCATTAACTAAAATATATTTATTCGTTTTATTTTTATTTTTTTAAAAAAATTTTCTTTGTGGGTGTAAAAACACCACATTCCAAGCAAATATAATCCTCATTACCCCCTCAAAAAAAAAAAAAAAAAAAAGAGAGAGAGAGAGAAAAGAGAGAGGGTTTTGCGTGGAACTTTATTATGATAATAATGTTTTTTTCCTTTTAATTGTTTAATTTATTTATGTGAAGTGGTGGTTCGATTCATTGACCACCAAATAGAAATTAGGTTTAGTGCTCCATCGTGATGTATGTGGGGTTATGTGGTGTTTTTTGACGGTAGGTGCAACGAAGAGTGGACACCATTTCCAAAAGATGGTTTTGAGTGAACTCACTATCCATTGGGGGAGATTTAATTTACTCTCTAATTAAGAGCAAATTGACCTCAATCAAGTAAAGTTAGTGCACATGACGTGGCTAGTACTTGTTTTTTTTTTTTTTCCAATGCCGCCAAAATATATTTATATATAGTGGGGTTTAGAAGAAAAAATTCTGTTTCATTTAATCGCTCATCAGTGTGCACAAGAACTTATTGTGTTCAACTTCAACTTTAATTGTGTCCAACCCATTGCAAGCATGATCAGATTAACTGTCTAGTTTGTCATCCTTTCGTTTTTTTGACTTTCAATTAGCTACCATAAAAAGCTAGATTAATCCCACTACCATGAACTACTGGTTTAGTTAATTAGTACCACGTTACTATGATGCTGATTTAAAAAAAAAAAAAAAATTATATCTCCACGTTTTTATGTTCATAAAAAGTTTGGTTTTCACGTGGAATATGCTTCATTCTATCAAAAACGGTCAGTGTTATGATGTCTAATCGATTAACCTAACGAAAATTTCTCCTACTTAGTTATTTTTGCTGCCTATGTTCGTATGAGAAGCGGAGAATCATATAGCCATGAGTGCTTCCAATATTGTAAGACATGCCATGCCCTATAGATATAACACACTAGCTTAATGATAAATTTTAGTAATTACGGCCATGTTGTTATTATTCTTGATGAACAACATATATAACAATTAAATATTGGAAAATTGATCGAATTGAATTCTACCAACTATATATTTGTACACACACATCGTACAATGAATATTGATATAGACTTAAGGTGATTTTGATCAATAATATATTTGTACTAAATGAGCATAAAAACACATGGGCAGACAAAGTTCCGGTATTAAAGTTGGTGCTTTCGTATTTGGACTCCAACGAGAAATAAGGTTGGTGGAATCCCACCTTACACAATGGGATGCACTGGAGAGAGATATCTCAAATAGAGGCTAATAGATGGCGAGCCATAAAGTTTACTGTATATAATGGAGATATGTGGTTAAGAATTATCACTCAACTCTCAAAGTTAAATACGAAAATCAACTCACACTTATCTAAAGCTACAAGCCAACACGTCATAGAACATGACTAGGCATATATACTTTGAGCCTCATATAATCCGAGTTCTAATATTTCATACATATATATAAAATTCTTTATCATATGAGAGAGAGACAGACAGAGAAACTAACTAAAAAAATGTGTAGATTTTTTTCTTAGAGTGGGTTTTCCATTAACCTCGTATACTTTTTAATGTACATTATATATTTATATATGTGAATTTATCAATTCAAAACTGATAATTGGTCATGAGCTCAATTTACAGTATAGTATATTTCTAACTACAAGTGCCATGCTCAATTAACAATGCAATGCCCTTCTTTTACAATTCTTAGAAAGATAGTTAAGTAAATATATTATTCAGTATTTTCCCTAGATAAGATATATATATATATATATATATACACACGTATATCAACTATAATTGAATTACTCATTGTAGATACATGTATATCATAAACAAAAATTTTTGATGAGCTTTTTCCTTTTAACTTTTTTAGCTGATATACTTATACACAACTTTTAAAGCTTCAATTTTTTTTTCTTTTCAATAAATACTATTATATTTTAACATACTTTTAGTAAATAAGAAAATAAGTTTTGAATGAAAACATAGCATTGGTCCAAAAGCACTACTTTCTCCTATTTATTTCTTCCTTCCTAATAATAAAGAGACCTGGCCTGATCCAACTTAAATCCCCAACCAGACAAACCCCACCCCACATTTGTAACCTTATGTGCAATGTGCACTGGCTTTAGCTAGGTTGCTGGGTGACATGAACCTTGATCAATTTCTAAAAGGCTGAAAGAATTTTGTACACTGACGTCTCCAAAAAGAAGCTTCTCATCACTTGCGTCACACCATTATAATTCTAAATAGTAGTCCTGTCATGCATGCATTAAGTTTTGTCTAGCTATAACTTCTTCTTGCAAATCTTTATTCATATTCTTCCGAATAACAAGAAGACAGTCTGGAAATGCTAGCATATCAGTCAACTCAGGGTTGACTTTTTCTCTCTCAGAATGATCATGGTGATGATCCAAAAAAGGAAACTAGCATATTTCCACTTGTAGAACCAGACACAAAATTTTTCAGTTTCAGTACCATTTGCTGCGGTTAGAGAATTAGTTTCTCAACTAGAAACCAAGGGGTGATTAGCAGTCAAATTAGATTGGTTTTGACAGTTCTTACATGCTCTTTGAAGGTGATTTTATGCTATTATTATTGTTTTTTGGTCCTGGAGAACAATGCCATTCATTTTGTATATATACTAGTAATTTATCTGGAGAATAATGCTTTATGGATAAGGTTCTTTTAGCAAATTATGCTTGTCGTGCTGTACTTCAAACTAGCTCTGTATAGTTGATTACCAGCCAAGTTAATTTATCTATTTATTTATGTTCATCATAACTTTCCTAGCCAAAGAAAGTTTGCGGTTCATAACAAGCGCCTGAAGTGATTGTGATATATCATATAGAACCAAAACTTTAACTGTATAGAACTAAAACTTTTATGGAATCAGCAATATATGCCCAAAATGATGAATTAGGGAGTGGGTTTCGAGGCAGAATAAAACTTCCTTTCTGAGAGTGACATTGGCACCATCCCACTGAGAGAGAGAGAGAGAGAAAGGGTCACATGCAATATTCAGAGGGAAATGTAACAAAAGTACACCAAAAATGTGACACACATGACAATTATGATAGAACATATTATAATGCCCTACCGTTTCTGCATAGATAGCTTTATTTTGAGCTGACATATTTTCTGGGAGATGCATCTTAAAGTTAAAGATCCACAAATTTACTCAGAAGGATGTTGTACAATATCTTTCTTTCTAGTTTCTACTATTGAGTATGAACATAAGTTGCTGATATATATAAATATATATATATATATATATATATATATATTTATATATATATAGCACATAAACCGCAAAAATTGTATGTTGGATAGCAATATTAAGCTTGGCAGTTCAAATGGGGTCATGAAATTTGTCCCAAGTACGTATTTCAAGACCATTTTAACTTTTTATAGACAGTACTATATGGCAACTTGGGTATCAAACTTAATAGAGATCTAAACAAAATAGATCCCCACTAGTTACACCTTTATATTGATTTAGTGACAACACTTTCCATATATACCATGATGTGGTGCACGATAATTTGCGCATTAGTACTATCACTTCCATATATACCATGATGCCACTTCCAAAGAGTAAGTCACAATCGTGGCTTGCTAATCACTATTTTTGCAATGACCAATTTAATTAGTACTATCACTAGCAGTAACTGGTAATTCTTAGCCACAATATCCTTTGTAGTGGTTGATGGACCAGAACAATCCTTGCCTTTTGCTTTTTACCCCACACAACAAAATAAAGGCAGACTGCAATAATAATGCCTCCAAGTTAGATAATTATCGATCATAATACAAATTATATTAAAAAAACCTCAATAACTTGCCTAAGGATTAATTCACCAGAAGGTTTTTAATGTACAACTTATGCTTTCAGTTAGATGATAAAACTCAATAGCTTTGTCTCAGTTTATTTATTTATTTATTACAACAAGTGGGATATGATGGGAGAATTGAACCTTGATTCTCCTCACATGGGAAATTTGGCAATACCGCATTGAGTTAATTACAAAGCTATTAGTCTAGTTTCTTTTTTAATATCAACCATTAAGAATATTTCCATAGAATCAAATATAAAAAACATACTTGCATAGAATTATCTCCGGTATATGCTTCTACAATCCGAGTTAGTTTATCTCATTCTAGAGCGCATGAAGTGGTAGGTCTCTAAGAATACTAAATCAATTTCATAATTTAGTAATCTTCCTTATTTACAATGATTATGTTATCTTGGCATGTAATGCAAATTTTAAAATTTATTGTATCATATGCCTCTTTACTAGATCAAATGTTTATAAAATAAAAAGCATTTAGTACTCATTATGACTTTTACTTACTTTAGTTTTATAAAATGTTTCGAGATGTTACAAAAGGAATCAAAATATTGTGAAAATATATTTTAGGGATGTTACCAATTTTTATATTAAAGTAACTTAAATATTAATTAATTAGATTATTAAAGTCCTTCACATTATTATCACATAACTTTGTAAGTAATATGTGATTTTTTTTTTAAATAACTATCAAATTTAAACTATTTTGCTAGTTAGCAATGTTTTTAAACTATTTAGGTATCTAATAATTCGAGTCTGTGAGACTCGATTTTACTGTAGCAAATCGAGTTTTAAAGACTTGATTTCCATTAAGTGTGTAGCTGACGTGGATCAAAAAATCCACGTGGGACTTGAGTCTTTGAGACTCGAGTTTCCCAACCACAACTTGCAACCCAGTAACAAGAAAATGCAGCAACCAGAAACGGGAAAATGCGCAGCAACTAGCAACCTAGAAACCAAAAATGCAGCAACCAGAAACGGGAAAATGTGCAGCAACCAGCAACCCAGAAACCAGAAAATGCGCAGCAACCAGAAAATTCAGCAACCTAGAAACCAGAAAATGCAGCAACCCAGAAAAGAAAACTCAACACAGACCCACGCAGAAAACTAGAACAGCAACCCAGAAATCACAAGCAAACCAACCAGAAAAGAAAAAAACCTAGTTAATCAACCCAGAAAACACTAACAGACCCAAAAAACACTAACAGACCCAAAAAACACTAACAGACCCAAAAAACACAAACCCATAGCAGAAAATATTCCATCCAAGAAGGATGAACCCAGAAAAAACAGAAAACAAATCAAGAGATAAACCAATGGCAATCTGATGCCGAAATCGTGATTATTGGGTTTGGATTGTGATCGTGATTTGGGTTTGGAATTTTGAGAAATGGATTTAGATGAGGAGTTTGGATTTTTGCTTCAACTGAGATCGTGATTTGGGTTGGGATTTTGAGAAATAGATTTAGATGAAAAGGAGGAAGAACTGGCTTGGGTTTTTGGGGGGCACGGCAGATGGAGGAAAAAAGAAAAAAAGAGAGAAAGATGGTAGGAAGAAAGTGAACAGGAAATCGAGTCTTAAAGACTCGATTTCCATGTGGGTCTTTTCTCAGTCTTGTCAACATATAAAACGAGTCTTTAAAACTCGATTTGCTACAGAGAAATCGACTCTTACAGACTCAAATTGTTAGATACCTAAATAGTTTGAAAACGTTGCTAACTAATAAAATAGTTTGGATTTTATAGTTATTTAAAAAAAAAAATCCGTAATATGTTAAAACTTATACAAATCAATTGATTAATAAATGTTATTGTAAGGACACAATTTGAGTTTGGACCCAAATGCGCGTCGTGGACAGGCTCAAAGGGCCTAAACAATAAAATTTGTAGAGGGTGGGCTTGAAACCTAGGTTGCCTTGGACGGTGAAAGACAAAGACGATGGGCTAGGTCCACGAACTGCAAGCAAATAACCTTCAATGTAACGTAAGCTCTCCTCGGACGTGAGCCGAGGACTTTCTGTATTAACTTCTCTTGTTCTTTTTAGAAAAGTTTACCATCCCCCTTTACAATGTTCTCTCATTCTCTATTTATATTCTTCTTCTTTGTGCTTCCATTCATGGAGTTATCAATGCAGATACCTTTCCCATCCACTGCTCTCTTGAAATCCTCCCCAAATGGCTGTAAGGCTAATCACCATCATCTCAGATGTCATTTCTTCATTAATGCAGCCAGGGGAGTAGGTGTGAAGTCTTTAATGAGGTGGCAGCAGCTTTCTGCTAGGCACTTCCCACTTGTTCTCCCTTTTTGCATTCCTCTAGAGTATAACCTCGCTTGTTGAGCTTTGCAGATTCCTCCCTAAGCATCATAGTGCATCTTATGACCCTCGCCTCAGTTGGCCAAGGAGGCATCCCTTCTTGGACCATTCTAAATAGCCTTTAGCCCAACGGTGGGCTTGTAGGCCTTTAAGTTCGGTGCCCTTGTGTCGCCCTACAATCCTCGGACAAGTTGATACTCCCGGATTAGGCCCAAGGCCCAAATACGTGGTTTGATACTTCTGCCCCCACAGTTATGATATTGAATAATATTTATGAGATATGACTTGTCATCTTGAGTTCTATTTGTCGGCAATATGGAGGAGAGAAATTTTATGTTCATAACATTTTTACAACAAATCTTAAATAACAAAATGTTACTAGTGAATTAAAAATAATGTTAATGATGTGCTTAAATAAGAACCAATAACAGTTCGCTACCTAGGATTTATTGTGAAAATACTGTGAACTCAATCAACTTTATTAAAGTTACCTCCTTTAATGGTTTCACATTATGTTAAAATAATTTTTTTTAGAGAGAGAGAGAGAGAGAGAGAGAGAGAGAGAGAGAGATTCAATGAATGTGTTGCGCCTACAATAATGGTGCACATGGTATTAACTATTACCATCATGTGATGTGAGATTGATGAGTCTATACTAAAAATTCTTTTTATTAATTTAGAAAAAAGGACATTTAATTATTATTTTATTGTTATTATTTTATCCTTTTGTTAAGCTGCAAAAAGAATAAACCAATATAATATTGGTTCTGGGGAAAAAGATAAAAAAGAAAGAACATGATGAAAAGAAGTGACTAACATGATTTTCTAGGGTGAAGTCTCTCGGCTAGATTATGATAGACCCAAGACCAAGAGCAGCAAGAATGATCCTGCAAATAGGGTTAAATGCAGTTACGAATACGAAAATCAGGCCACCTACATTGTAGGCAGGGTTTTAATTCTCACACGTTTACTATTTAACATTTTGTTTTTTTTTTTTTTTTTTACATTCACTTTTATGCTTTAGAATGTGAACATTCTTGCGTCATTAATTGTGAATATATGTGTGTATGTGGATAATGAGAATATGTACGTTAGCGAGTGCGAAACATATTTTTATTTGCATGTAATTACCGGTGGCAGCTCCACGTTTTAGTTAGGGGTGCTCGAAGGACCACCTTAACTTGCAAAAATACGTATATATACTAAACCTATCTATTTTGACTAGGGGTGTTCATCAAACCGCATAAACCGTACAAACCACAAAAATCGCACTAAAACTGCATGTAAAATAGCATAACCACACCGCCCCGTAAGTAATAGTGCACCGCACCGCATGGTGCAGTGCGGTTTGCGGTTTTACAATAAGAAAACTGCACAAACCGCACCGCACCCTCTCTATATATTAATATATTTAATTATTTTTAATATTAAATATATTATTAATAGTTTAATAACCCTAGTTTTCAAAAAAAAAGTTTGATATCCTTAACAAGTGTTGCTTAGGAAAGCCAGTCCAAAATAAAGAAAAACTAACTCAATAGTTTAAATTTTGAACTAAAACAAGGGAAAAATTAGTTTTGGGCTGGGTAGAAAAAGCCCAAAATTTGAAAAATATATCAATTTCAAATTATTCAAACCGCATCTTATACACCGCACCATATATGTGACCACAAAAATGAGGTGCGTTACCGTTATGGTTTTGACTAAACTTTAAACCGCATCGCACCACACTACACCACATCACACATGTGTCCACAAAAATAAGGTGCGGTGCAGTTATGGTTTTAGCTAAACCGCACTGCAAAGGGCGGTGCCAAAAATGGCCCAAAACCACACCGTACCGCACCGCATCACATCGTGAACACCCCTAATTTTGACCACCTTAATAAAAATGTTGAACACCATGATTTGAGAATCACAGGAATTTGAGTTAAAAAAGAAGAAGAATAATGTTATATCCACGACATTTTAACAATAAATCTTATTTCATAAGTTATTACTAATTCTAATTTGGGCTCAATATTAACTTCACTTTTTTACTTATCAATAACAACTTGTCGCACAAGATTTGTTGTGAAAATGTTTCAGACATAATATTATTTCAAAAATAATTGTTGCTCCTTAAACATAATTCTTAAACCCTTAATAAAAAAAAAAAGCTTAAATAAAAACAATAAAAATTAGCCCAAATAACAACAAAATAACCCAAACAAAAATAGGACTAGACCAAACAACAATGAAAAAATTATTCACCAAAAAAAACCTTTTTGAAAAAAAAAATCTATAATCATTTTAATTTATAACTCGTTCAACCCATTACATAAAAATAATCTCTAATTTTATTTCTCAAAAAATGGTACCAAGAGAAATACTGTAATCATGGGTTTATCTTTAGGGATACTAGCATTTATGCTCTCTTTGGCTTTATAGTTTCAACAATTTACTCTTCTTAGTAACTCAGCTTGCAATTATAGCAAATATCATCTCTCTCTCTCTCTCTCTATATATATATATATATATATATATATCACTTTCATCCCAGCATTCTCATTTATCTCTTATCAATTGTTTGTTGTTTTTTTTTTTTTGTTAGTGATAAGAAATTGTAATATTTCATATATTCGTGTGTTTGTTTTATTATTTTTTAGAGATGTTGATATATTTAAGTTATCTTTTTATTAGATTTTTTATTATTTAAGTTTTTCTTAATAACCACCCTAAAAACAATTTTCTAAAGCTGCAAATGGTAATTACAAAACTAATTATTTAAAATTGAGAGGAAATAATTAGGCATTTTTTCACTAGTTGAATTATACAATTGAAACAAAGATGTCAGAGAATTTTGTTCTTTTTTCGCTTTTTGGTATATTTGAGGCTGACTTCATACATTAACTCTCCGTTTGTTTCGCACGATGTAAAATATTTTCAGGAAAATATTTTCACATTTTACAGTATTTGTTTTGCAGTGAAATATTTAATCAAAAGTAAAATATTTTCAGTTAACCAAATCAACCTAGGAAAATTGTGTTACACTTGAAATTTTGGTAAAATATTTTACATTTGCTCCCTCTCAGTCCTAATACCCCTTTCATGCTCTCTCCCTCTTAATTTTCTCTCCAAAACCTAGCCCCATTTGATTCCTCTTTGCCACGATCCCACCCATTATTGGCTCTACCTTCTTTAGCAACACCTAGCGGGGTAGTCTCTCTAAGATAGAAGAAGATGGTAGAAACTCATACCAAAGTCTCTATGCTATGGATAACAACTTATCTTATTTTTCTTTGGCATCATTTCGTGATCTTCTAAGGTTTTACCAGCATAGAGTCCCTTCAACGTTCAATACTTCAACAGCTCAATTAATTGTATGCCACAAAAAAATACTATCTAAGAAGCAATTTGAAGGTTCTTTCGTGATTTGGGTTTTTTGGCAGATTTGGGTTTATTGGCATATTTGGGTTTTTTTTTCTTGCAAATCATTAATTGGGAAAATCTGGTTTTTTTTGGAGCTAATTTGAGTTTGGGTTTGATTCATGATTGATTCATTGTTATATATATATGAGATGAGTTCAAATTAAACCTGATGTAACTCCACAAGAGTTACACATTTTTTAAGCCGTAGATTTAAGAGAGATCCAGCGGATAAAAACAAAACACTATTATTCATTACAACATTTAAATACTTACCTAATTAATAGTCTCCTAATTAAATATTTCTTATGTCTCTTTTTCTCTCTCCTTATTAAGTCTTTCTTTCCATTTTCTTTGCAATTTCTTCTATGTTTCTACTTTCTTAGTTTTTTTTTTTTTTTCCCTTTGGGATTTCACCAGTAAAGTTGTTGGAGGAGAGATCAAGGAATTTCATAAACGAGAGGAAGTCAAATATGTCAGAAGGGATGGTGCCTGCAAGCTCATTACCTGACAGGTCTAGATGCGTAAAAAATGAGCAGTTTTTGATTTCTCGAGGGAAGTTGCCCTTAAGCTCTTTGATCCTGAGATCGATATTTAATATTCTTCTTTCAACAGCGGAGTCAGGCATCCCGCGATAGACCCCAAAAAAATTACAGAAAAAACCTTCTTCGCGGTTGCTGAAGTCCCATGAATATTTGAAGTGGTTGTGAGGGTCTTGTATTGACTTTTTAATGGACCTCAAGCAGTACAGATCACTCTCATGGCCATTGCTTATTTCAAGAATGTATAGAAATGACCAAGCAAATATGTGAACTAGAGCAATGGCGAGTATGGTACTATGATCAAGAAAGCTTAGGTCTAGAAAGCCCCACACACACACACACACACACACACACACACACACATATATATATATATATATATATGGATGAAGACAATAAACCAAATTTTATCAGATTGTATAGATTGCGATAAGATAGAAACTATCCAAATTTGATCCAATTGGATTTTGTTTGTAATTCAAATTCATCCAAATGTTTACCCTCACCGTATGACAATAGTATGGCAAGAGGCCTATAAGTTCTTACAATCTTAAATACCTTTCTCTTTATTAAAGGTTTGAAGATGTATTATTAAATGAGGAGAGAGAAAAAATTATCTTAGATTAAATTAAATGATATGATAGTTGACTTTTTTTAGCTATTGGATCTCTCATAAATCTACGGTTTAAAAAAGGTGTAACTCTTATGGAGTTACACCAAGTGTAACTATATTTATATAAATTTGAGAGTTTTAGTTTAAGTTGGTGAGAATTTTGAGTTTGATCGAGTTGTTTCTTATTGAAGGGTTTTTTTTTTTTTTCATTTTACAATGTAGAAACATTGGAACTTGAGTTATTTCTAGTACATTACCAAACATTGTAAAATGCAAATATTTTTAGTAAAATATTACATCTGAAAATATTTTTAGTAAAATATTACATCTGAAAATATTTTACCATGAAACAAACGGAGTGTAAATAACTCTTTCTTGTTCCTAGCATCTCTCTTTTTTCTTGATATAAGGATTTTGATTCTAAATCTTATGTAAACTAACTAGCATACAAAATTTTCTAGCTAGCACTACAAAAAAAGTGGGCTTTTAACCATGTTTCCAAAATGTAGCTATAAAACAAAAGCTGCATTTATATGGCTGCGTTTTCAAAAACGGCCTTTGCTATGTGACAATAACCCCCTGTGGGGACCTATAGCCATGTTTTGTAAACGCAACTCCAGGTCCCCCTATAGCTGCGTTTTTTGCCTTCTTATAAGATGAGTCTTATAGTTGCGTTTTGTAAAAAATGCGGTTGTAGACCCGCTTTGGGCTGCGTCTAAAACGCGGTTATAGCCTGGACCTATTGCTGCATTTTCTAAAATGCGGCTATAGACCATCTTTGGGTTGCGTTTAGAAATTGGGCTAAAGGCAGCTATATCTATAGCCGTGTTTATAAAAACGCGGCTATAGACAATTTTTTTCCCTTTATTTTTTCCTTGCTAAATCTTAAATTCCTGCCCAAATTGCATGAAGAAAAAAAAAAAAAAAAACAAGTTTCCAACAGATACAAACCAACAATTGAGGTGTGATTTAATCCAACAAAAATTAATCTTGGGAAAAAATTAAAACAAAATTAGCATCTTACAAACTTGCTATTAGAGATAGGAAAATTAAATGGTTCTTTGTTGGTCAATTCATATTCAATAACACAACAAAGTGTACCTATCAATATTTACTTTACTGGAAGTACAGACCTAATAAGGAGTTTCTTAGAGGAAAAAGATGACATAATTGATTTATGCAATGACAAGACCAAGTGGATACTTCAATGATCAAAGCCATAAAAATTGTAGTAATTTGTGATTCATATAAACCAATTGAATGATAATCAAATTTGTAGTCTATCTAAAGGTGAGAGACTAAGAGCAAATGAAAGGCAACATTACAGTCTTCATAAAATGTGGTTACACAAATTGCCACTCACACACACACACATCGAATTAAACATAGAACCATCCTATATTAACCGAGTTGGTATTTCATTATTTCACTTTAAAAAGCTCAGACTAAAAAAGTATGAAATGAAAGGAAATGTGAAAAAGAATATAGCAAGTGAGATGAGTAACTTGGGGAATGGCTAAGCTAGCAATGGTGAGACCAACAACAATGTCAGATTTGAAGAGTTTGAGGCTATAACTAGGACCCCATTGAAGAATAGGAAAGATATACTGAGCTCCAAGTATAAATTTCTTCTTCGTTGGTTGGCCTTTGAATTGGCGCAAAGGATCATCAAGGAAGATTGTTTCCTTGAGTCTGATCTTTAGCTTCTGTAAAGTGCTCATATGGGGTGGTGTTATAACCTTGTGTGTTTCCATGGCTATTTCCAAGCAGTGAGAGTGCATGGTACTAGCTTTGGCTTCCATTGTAAAGAAAGTATTTTTTTTTTTTTTTTTGGCTAAGAGAAAGTGGTATGTTTGACTTTGGTTGATCAAATCCTAGCTAGCTCGCAAGCTCTCTTTTTATGTGAGTCTCCATATATGTAAGTGCAAACCCATGAGGCAAGTATTGATTTCCAACAAGAGCAAACTGAATACAAATAATCCAAGATCCAACTTGTCTAAGAATAAGTTGCATGAAAAAGAAAAGAGTACTAGAAAAAAGGATGTAAGATATAAAATTTTTAATTGACCCCAACACAATCCCAAATGCATAACACAGGGAAACTATTGAACACAAAACCACAAAATCCACATCGCCATATAAACAAGAATAAGATACACAAGTTCTAGTACCAAATACCACTTAATCATTTAACTTGCAGCTCAGTACGACGGCGAGATTAGGGATTGAGCTGCGTGGCACAGAGCACGGCGACGAGTTAGGGATCGAGAGGTAGTTGAGAGTGAGCTGAGAGTTAGGGTTATTTTCAATTGTAGTATATATATATTTCACAATGAGGGTTTTTTTTTTTTTTTTTTGTATTTATAGTTGGTACTAGAGCTGCGTTTTATTAAACGCAGCTTCGTACATGTTTAACCAACGTTGTTCAAAAACACAGCTCTATACATGTTTAAGTTGTGTTTGATAAACGGAGCTTCATACATGTTTAAGTTGCGTTGAATAAAATGCAGCTCTTAACATGTTTAAGCTGCATTTATCAAATGTAGCTTTGTTAAAGATGAAAAAAAAAAAATTCCCAGGACTGGTCTATAGCCACATTTTTAAAACACGGCTTTAGCCCTACCTAGGAAAGCGCAACATGAACCAACAAAAATGCAGCTTCAAAGCTGCTCTATAGTCGCGTTTGGTAAACGCGACTATACGTCCAGTGCTGGAGTTGCGTTTTTTGAAAACGCAGCTTCAAAAAACGCAGCCATAGAACTCGTTTTTTTGTAGTGTAGGATCGATGTGAAGTAAAGAAATTCTTCTTTAGACGCTAGGCTGACGCCCTAGCTAGTTGTGATGGTCAGATATGCTTCTAGTATGCCAAGGCAGTAGAAACCATGGACTTGGTAGGCTTGACTTCCACTAACACAACGATTTTTCAATTCAGACAGCTACTTTTGATTGGAATTGGCTTATGTCCTGAAAACTTAAAAATTAAACAAAATGGTTTTGGTTTAGAGTGAGAGAGTTGTTTAATATTTTTTGGTGTTTAATGTGCATGTTAATTTGTGCAGTTAGTATCTGAATAAGAGATATTTGATGGGTAATTTCGTTCACAAAATACATATTTTTTTTTAAAAAAATTGGATTTTAGTTCAAATTTTAGGGAGTTAAGTTTCACAATTGAAATTTTATGGACTAAATTATGAAAGGGCCAAATCATAAGGGATATATGGTAATTTGCGCAAAAAATGTGTTAGTTAATTTAACCTAAAAACTGTGTCAAATTCATTTATCCCAAACATTAAGTCACCACAAGGGTAGAGCCGTAGAGATACCATTGCCCAAGTTTTAGTTGTTCTTTATTGAGACTTTTAGTGAGTTTTCGTGCATGCATATACGGTTGTGACTACTACATCTTATTTTGGAGACACATGAAGTGTGTGCTTTGTCAACTTGTTTGCTTTAAGATGAGATAAAAAGTGATTTCAACTGTTAGGATCTTACTTTTTATTTATTTATTTTGTTGTTAACATTTTTTGGAAAGTAAATCATTTTTCAAAAAACATTTTTTAGAAAACATTATCTCATTAATTAAAATGAGTTGGAAAACACTCTCTTAACTTATCTTATCTAACTTCACGTGAGATAGAACTACTTTCCTTATTTACTTTTATGTGAGATAGAGTTGTTTTCTAGATAATTTCGAGGAAAACAATTTTATCTCAAGTGAAGTTAAATAAGGAAAGTTAAGAGATGATTTTCATTTGATATTATTTTATGATATTACCAAACACAAGAAAACGCGAATAATTATCTGCATGTAAAGTTTTCTATTGAAACAAACGAAGTGTACTGGCATATTTCGTGTCAAATTTCCAGGCATTTCATTTTCATTGTAATTTAAACATTTATGAGTTACATTGTATGTGCTTGAGAGGTCAAAGTGCTAAAGTTAGAGTTGCTACATTGAGAATTTTGGTCGAGCGAGATTTGTATGTCTAGTGAAGTACACTTTTTGAAAATTAGTTAACTATCAATATCTCCCCTCTCCCAATTGAGAAACATTGCAAACTTGAGAGAAATTTGTTATATCATTCTCTATTGCACCCATCCACTTAGCTCTCTCATATAAGCCTTTAATCCTAGAAGATTCAATACCCAATTCTTAGATTGTAGGGCTAGAGAGCTACACTTTACCCTAGAGCAAAAACCCATTTGTTTTCTTTACTTTCACCCTCTCAAATTGCCAAATCCTTAGAGAATAGATTCAAACCTTATACACATAGATACTCTAAGTGTTGTTTTGTGTTGTTTGGTGCTAGAAACCCTTAGAGCAATACCTAAATATTCAAAAGAGTCATGACAAACAAATCCACAGTTGATGAATCCTATTGTGCTAGTTGGAAAAGAGTAAGGACAGAAGAAGAGCTTGTCGAAGCAACTTGTAGGTGTGAAAAGTGACCTTTTCACACTTCAAAGAGCGAAGGATAGGACCAGAGAAAATG
Source organism: Castanopsis chinensis (assembly GCA_032878915.1). Lineage (NCBI taxonomy): Eukaryota > Viridiplantae > Streptophyta > Magnoliopsida > Fagales > Fagaceae > Castanopsis > Castanopsis chinensis. The sequence continues at coordinate 32,284,302 of JAVQMG010000132.1, forward strand.
AAGCATGTCTTCAAGCCCGAGACTACAGTGGGGGAAAATTGCATTAGTTAACAGCCTTTTCTTCACCAAATTAGCTTTGGTTAGTAGTGAATCCATTCGAACACGCTAGATGAGAGTACGGATACGATTCGGTACCCTCAATTTCCAAATAGCATTCCACACCACCTTCATAGCATTAGGCTAGGACACACTGGTTTCCTCCAAATCTTCCTCCACCAAGAGAAGCTTACGTCCAGATTTTATTGAGTAAAGCCCATTGCGATTCCTTGGCTAGAAAATAGTATCTGACCTTCTAGAAAAACTCAGTGGAATGGCTTAATGAAGCTCGATACCTCTATCTATTGAGGTTTATTGAGCTACTTGATACCTCTATCTATCGAGGTTTAATGAAGTTCGATAGCTTCTCGATCGATCGAGGTATCTATCGAGGTTACGGGAATTTAGATTTTCAGATCTGATTTTTGGCCCATGTTTATGTATTTGTGTAGGGTTTTTTTTTCTCACAACCCTAGACATATATAAGGCTTATTTTAGAGGCCGTCACATAAGAGAATAAAAGGAGAATATATGTAAAAGGTGACCGAAGCCTTATTCTCTCTAAAAGAATCTACTGTGTCTTTGCACCATAGGGTTTTGTAGCCAAGTGATTCTTAATCTTCATTATTGATGAAGTGAAGAACTTTGCAGCCAATATTCTTCTTTCTCAAGTTGGTGAGTGAGTCACGTACTGGGATTCGTGCAAAGGAGTGAGTCACGTACTGGGATCCGTGCATCAAAGGGTGACGTTCATATATTGAAGAGTTCAGAGGTTCTGAAGCAGTAGAAGGTTTCTGCTGTGAGTTCATCTATGGGAATTGTAGAGTCTAAGGACAAAGGTTTTGTACTAGATTTGAAACTTTCTATAGTGAATTGCTTTTCGGAAAGGTTTCCCTCCAGGTTTTTTACTGTGAAACTGGTTGGTTTCATTGGTTTTTCTGGATCATCATATCTTGTCTTATTTACTTTTCGGCTGCACTTATATTTGACATGATATTGATGTTTGTTTGTTTTAACAAGTTTATTCATAATAAATCTAATTAACAACTTGTGTTTAAAACTTGTTAATTCTATTAACTGGGATCTAAATTTCCCAACAAGTGGTATCAGAGCGGGTACACTCTGATTGAATTAATTTCCTGAGTGTGATCCTTGACCCCCGTTGTCATGGATCGCAGACAATCTCTTTTGATTCCTCCTTTATTTGATGGCACTAATTATGCGTACTAGAAAGTTCGTATGAAAGTATTTTTGCAGGCTCTAGGTGAACAGGTATGGCAAGTTATTGAATTTGGATGGATTAAGCCAAAGGAATCGTCGGTGGATTGGGACGATACAAAAATCATAGTGGCAAATTTCAACAGTAGAGCCTTGAATGCTTTTTTTTGTAGAGTGACCAATGAGGAATTCAAGAAGATATCATCCACGGAAGTTGCCAAGGAAGCATGGACCATTCTTGAGACCACATATGAAGGTACCAAGGCAGTGAAGACTGTGAAACTTCAAAGACTCACTAGTAGCTTTGAGGAAATAAGGATGGAAGAGGATGAGAATTTTGATGAGTTCTGATGAAGCTGAAAAACACCAGTAAGCTACGTGGTCCTCACAAGACTGAAACAAACTTGTACAACAAAAAGAAAGAACCTAGCAGAGAGTACAGGTGTGGTGCTGGCCTAAAACCCTACGAAGGTCAAGTTAGAAAACCTTTTCCAACCCTAGAGTGCTAAAGTTGAGTTAATTATGCGTACCTTGATTTGTGAGGGTCTTTGGGTATTTATAGTAGCGTGGAATCGAACTTCACGCTTTAAGTATGAAGTTCTTTCCTTCTAGGAGAGTAACTCATGGATCTCGCATATCTCCTTTAATCCTTTTCCTTATAGGAATCTTCTTAGTTAGGGTTTGGCGTGTAGGTTAAGCAAAGACCATAACAGACCTAACGTGATCTGCAAGTCGATTTCATTTAGGAGACCTTGGAGCCTAACTTAGAAAAGCTAATTGCCACGTGTTGCTTCTGTCCGTTCACTAAGGAACCGTCCTCATTAAATCCGTCATCATCCAGCCTTACACCTTTATCACCATCGTATTCTAGGTCACTCATTTTTCCTCACCTTCAAGTTCTATGCTAAACTCATGGATATGGTGAATTCTGCCTTCAACCTTGGAGAGTATATAGTAGAATCCAAAATTGTTAAGAAAATCCTTAGGTCCTTATCTGAAATATTCCATGCCAAAATTACTGCCATTGAAGAAGTAAAGGACATTGATCAAATTCCTTTGACTGAGTTTGTAGGGAACCTTCAAACCTATGAGATGGGATTAGGCTCAATGGGAAAAGGTGGAAAGTAAAAATTTGGCTCTTAAAGGTATAGAGGAAGAGATTGAGGACTCTAAAGATGAAGATGAAGATGAAGATGATGATGAGGATGAAGATCTAACCTTCATAACTGATGAGATTATCAAGCTTCTTCAGTTTAGGAAAAAGGATAAGGGCAAATCTCCTAGGAAATTTAAATCCTCTAGGAAGGGTAAGAATGAAAAGCCTCTCATCCAATGCCATGAGTGCAAGGGTTTTGGTCATATGAGGATAGAGTGCCCAAACTACCTTATGAGGGAAAAGGCCAAGAAGTCAGAAGATAAAGGGTTGGTTGCTACTTGGAGTGACACTGAGAATAACTCTTCTGATGAGTACGTGGATGAATGTCGTCACGTTATGGCCTTTGCTTCTTCAACCGATAAGGTGATTGTGGAGAGTGCTCAAAAGCCTAGTTCTGATAAGACTCGAGTAGGCTATGCTGTCTCCTCCAGCCCCTCCTTTTCCACGACTTCTAGATCAAGGACTGTCATTGTGCCTCAATTTGAGAAAGGTAATAAAGGTATGAAATCCAAAACTACTTTGGCTAATTCTAAATCTTTTGTTAAACCTCATGTTTGTCACCATCGTGGTGTTTCTGGACACATTCGTCCTAATTGCTTTAAGTTGTATCCTCATAAGCAATTGTCTAAATGGTCACAGGTTTCCTCTCAAGGACCTACACCTATGTTTGGAGAGTTATTAAAAGTCTTGAGCTTTTTAACTCAATTTCAAGAGAATTTTAATTCTTCTATGTCCTTTAGTAGTCATACTAGGACACATGTCTTTTCATCTTCACAGCCAAAGACTCGTGCTGTGTGGGTGAGAAAGGAGCTTAAGACTTAATTGTCTTTTCTGTTTGTCCTCTGCTTTAATTCTTTCTATCTAAAGTAGGACTTTCTTTACTTGATTTCTTATCTGCTTTTGGAATCATGCTATCATGCATCTGCATCCTTCTATCATGTTTTCATGCATTTGCATCTTTCTGTCATGTTTTCATGTTGGTTGTCTATTTTTGTTTGGTTGTTTAGTTTTTATTTTGTTTTGTTTTCAAAATAAAAAAAAGGAAAAAATTAGAAAAATACAAAAACAGTGTGTGTTTGTATACATTGGTTCTTGTGAACCTTAAAATGGCTATTGAAACAGAGTTTTCTAAATTTTGTATCTCTTGTAACTTAGATGAGTATCCTTATGCACAACTAAGCAAGTGAGTTTTGTGGCTCTTTGTTTGTGATGAGTAAGGTTAAGTGATCTCTTATACTTAACACTCGTATTACTTTTTTTGACGGGTAGGACTAGAAAATTCATGAGAAAGACATAAATAACCATCTTACCACTGTTACCCGCCAATCATGAAATGACATCTGTATGCTTTGGCATAACAAAAGTACAATGTCAAAAAGTTTGACATAATTGGGTATTTCTTTTCTCTCTTATATGCCCATGCATGGTTTGCTTAATAAAAGAAAATATGCAAAGAAATAAAAGCAAAAAGAACAAAATGCTCTAAAATATGATTGCAAGCATGTTTTCTAAGAAATGTGGGAGTTATAGGATATACCTCAAAGGTGATAGTCCCCATCAAACAGTTATGATTGTGTGTAAGTTAAAGTGATTCTCTCACATCTAAAATCGTCATAACTTTGAGACACTTATGCAATCTTACGATGTTTTTCACACACAACATACAATATTCTTTGCTACTTTTGATACATGTGCAGGTACAATGTGATTTGGCTTTCACAAGGTTTACATGCGCTAATGAGTACTCACTAAACTGTCTTGACTCATTTTTGAAAGATAAAATTAGTTAGATTTGTTTAGTGTGTGTGTGTGTGTTTTGGGATTCATGTGTTTAATATTGTTGTTGAGAGATGTTTTTGAGAGCTTAATATGCTGATTGGATCATTGGTTGAGTTGCATGCGCGATTGCATTCATATCTGTGTTTTTCTCTTCTCGAAAAACTATTTCTAAAGCATCTCGACACCTCTCGATACCTGGCTTATCTGTCGAGATCTTCAGTTGCATCTTATTGCAATCTTGACACCTCTCAATAGATAGGTGGATTGATCGAGATATCTTCTGTCTACTCGATAGATCCTCGACACCTTCTCGATCCATCGAGGTTGGCTCAATAGCTTCTCGACACCTCTCGATCGATCGAGATATCCTTGCATGCATTTCATTTTTCTTTGTTTTGCATGTTTCTTTTATCTTGTCATTCATTGCATCTTGTTTCATTACATTCATGCATTTTTATGGATTCTTTGTGCCTCTTTGATCATCCTTGATCATCTTTATGTTTCTCGGGTAAAACTTTATAGCTTCCTGTACCCTCTGTCAATCGTGACAAAAAAGGGGAGAAATTGGAGAATTTGTGGTTTCTTTCTTTAAGATTCTACAAGTTAGGGGGAGAAATACATGCTATTGTAAGGGGGAGATGTGTTTCATCTTGTTATGGAGAGTGATTACCTCCTTTTTGTTGTAGGAACTACTTTTAGCTTCTTCTTCTTGTACCTTAGGTATTGTGACCATTTTTACATACAAAATGGTATTTATCAAGTAGTATATATATGATGATGTATGTTTTCTTCACCTATCTCTACATGTGTTGTTTCTTTTCTATCTTTATACACATATTTCTTTATTTATATGCAATCTATTATTTCTACTTCACACAAAGATGCCTTGATGTGTTTTGTTTAAAGTGTTTCAGAAATACAGGTTGTCAAAGTCTTCCATGCCATGAATTTTCTTATTGTAAAGTTTTTCAAGAGTTTATATTAGGGTAGATTTTATTATATTCAATAAGTGACTATGACTTGAGTGATTTATAACTTCTCTCATATGTTCATTTGTTTGTTGTGGTTTTGTCACGGATTGCCCAAGAGGGAGATTGTTAAGGACATATCTTATGTAGTTGGTTAATCCTTTGACAAAACGCACTTTACTTGTATTTGGGTAGATCTAGGATGTGTTTAATACTTCAAAGAACATGTTGTTTAAGTCTAGTATTAAAGCCATGAAGATTAGACCAAGAAACAAGTGAAGAAAAGGTGTTTACTAAAGCTGGACAGATAGCTGGACACTTGCGAACAGCTGCTCGACAGCTACTCTATACCTCTATCTATCGAGGTTTAATAAAGCTCGACAGCTTCTCGATCGATCGAGGTATCTATTGAGGTTACGGGAATTTAGATTTCCAGATCTGATTTTTTGCCCATGTTTATGTATTTGTGTAGGGTTTCTTTTCGTACAACGTTAGACATATATAAGGCTTATTTTAAAGGTCGTCACGTAAAAGAATAAAAGGAGAACATATGCAAAAGGTGACCGAAGTCTTATTTTCTCTAAAAGAAGCTACTGCGTCTTTGCGCCTTAGTGCTTCGTAACAAAGTGCTTCTTAATCTTCATTGTTGATGAAGTGAAGAACTTTGCAGCCAATATTTTTCTTTCTCAAGTTGGTGAGTGAGTCACGTACTGGGATTCGTGCAAAAGAGTGAGTCATGTACTGGGATTCGTGCATCAAAGGGTGGTGTTGATGAAGTGAAGAACTTTGCAGCCAATTTTCTTCTTTCTCAAGTTAGTGAGTGAGTCACGTACTGGGATTCGTGCAAAAGAGTGAGTCATGTACTGGGATTCGTGCATCAAAGGATGGTGTTCATATATTGAAGAGTTCAGAGGTTCTGAAGCAGTAGAAGGTTTTTACTGTAAGTTCATCTACGGAGATTGTAGAATCTAGGGACAAAGGTTTTGTACTAGATCTGAGACTTGTCTTTACTATAGTAAATTGCTTTTTGGGAAGGTTTCCCCCCAGGTTTTTTATTGTGAAACTGGTTGGTTTCATTGGTTTTCCTAGATAATCATATCTTGTCTTATTTACTTTTCGGCTGCACTTATATTTGACATGATATTGATGTTTGTTTGTTTGTTTTAACAAGTTTATTCATAATAAATCTAATTAACAACTTGGGTTTAAAACTCGTTAATTCTATCAACCGAGGTCTAAATTTCCCAACAAGTGTCACAAAGTGCTTGCAAACAGATTGAATGTGTAACAAATTTATACACACTTTTGTAATTTATACACCACATTACAGGGACTAGTAGATCTAAACTCCGATATTCTTTCCGGGCTCTTAACCTTAGGGATAAGAGTCACCAAAGTACGATATTTTTATGTACTAGGTTATCTTTACCAGTTATTTTTCCTTTCGAACTAAGGATAGTGGGCATATAAATAAAATATTCTTACCATAGTGTTGCGTTTATTGTACACCAAAATTGTGATAGAACAAATTGGTTCTCACAGAAGAATAAAAGCAATTATGAAGGTAATAGACAGAACAAATGATGTTGATTGATGCTTCATATCCCTAAGTAAGGAAGCCTTGATATATAAAAGATAATTTCCTTGCATCATCCCTTGAAAACACCGATTGTCTATTTGTGCTGCATGAATTATCATTCTAATGTATTATACAAATTTATATTTGGCTAACTATTTCCCAAACAGTTTGATTTGTTTTCATTGCAGAAGCAGGACAAGGTAGGTTTGAAATGAGGAAAAAAAAAAAAAAAAAGGAACGGAGATAAACCTAGTTTTGTAATGTGCATGGCTCAGACATATGCGTTTAGTTATGTGCATGGTATGCATGTACATTTGTACTCTAAGAATCCAAGCGTCATTATCTTCTTGAAGAAAGAGAATGCCACCTTTGGCCTATATTTCCTTGTAAAAGAAGGAAAATGCTATGTCCACAACATTTTCACAACATTTTTACAACAAATCCTATGTGGCAAGTTGTTACGGGTTATTAATGATGGGGTAGAAAAGTAATTTCAGCGATAAGTTCAAATTTAAACCAATAACATCTAACCACCTCTGATTTGTTGTGAAAATATTGTAAAAATGTTGTGGACGTAGCACCTCTCGTAAAAGAAAGGGGAAAAGGCTAGAAAAGCGCAAAAAAGTTTGTTCCATATACAGCTAAATCAACGATATTCGTTCACTGACCATACTCACTCGCATTGGCACAATGGCATCATCTTTACTTTGCAATTAAACTATTACTGTGTACCATATCTAGACCTAAAGAAAATTTTTTGTCTTTCCAATTTTTAGAGTCCTAAGCCTAGTAAAAGACACTTTATCCTGATATTGATGTCACATTCTTATTTTAGTAGGACCATACGTTTATGAGTTTAATTTGCTTATTGGGAATCTATCTAGAGGAAAAGTCAAATTTTTTTTTTTAAATCTTTCGAATCTTTAACGAAACGGGAGGGAAAAAAAAAAGAGTGGTTCAAATTATCATAAAAATAATACTTTTCATATTCTCGAACAATAAATCTATAACCACGGAAATTTTCACCTACCATATCTAGAGTCTAGACCTTTGTTTTGTGGTGGTTCGAGTGAGAGACCATGTGAGAGAACAATACTCATTTTCACAATTTGCTAATTCATACAATTGTGATTTATCAATGAAAAGTTGTGGGTATATCAGTAGTGGATAGAAAGATGTCCAACATTGAAAGTCACACAAGTCAACAAAGTTATGAAATTAGATGTCTTCCCAAATTTATCCATGAGAGAATGAATGAAATTTTTTAGATGTTTGTATCACAACTCATTCTTCTTGAAAATATGAAGTGATATTTTGATCACTTGTCCCATGAATGTTTTGTGTTCTACTTTACATTCTACCAATCATAGTTTATCATATATCTAATTTGTTTTTCTCCATTTTAAACTTTGAATAATTTATAAAAAAAGTAAAAATATATATGAAAAGTTGTGAAGTATAAAGTAGAATAAAAAAGTGAGATAAAAAATTTGTATTTTTATAAGAAGGAGACCTTTCGAGAACCAGCGCCAAAGGAGCAAGGGAAAGCACAGCAATGAGTGCAGCTCGTGGCGAGGTTGAACTTGAGAGTAGCCATGCATGATGATGATGATTGATGTGCATCCCAGCCGAACGATCGGGCGAAATTGCAAAGCCACTATAAGTAGATTATAAGGTTTAACATATTAAAAACCAAACCTTATCTCCCACAAGATCCCATCTCTCTCTGTGACTTATAAGGTAGAAACTGTTGGTGAATATGAGAGAAACAAGGTGTGAAATGGCCTTCTTATTATAAACAGTACAAGCAAGAAATGAGGTAAACCCACTTCAAGAAAGTGGCTAATTGCCTCACAAGCCACTCCAATCAAAGACCCTACTATAGTAATAATGCTTGCTTTGGTCATTAGTCATTAAGGTATTAAGGGTTTGTTCAGAAACAATTTATTTAGCTAAAATTGAACATTTTTTTCCTGAAAGTATAGAAAAAAATATTAAAAACTAGCTGAATAGTATAATAGGACTTTTGAATAGTACTAAAAAATACAATGAAACCTATAAATAGTACAAAAAAACTAAAATCTCAAATAAACTGAACTTTTCATCACATCCCAAACAACCTCTTTATTTTTCCAGTCCCCTCTATTTTCTTAGGGAATTTATTTTCCTTTTTGTTGCTATGTTGTGGGGATCACCTAAAAGTGGTTGTCAATTAATTTGGTCATTTGGTAATTTTTGTTTTCTCACAAGGATCAAATCTTGCTTAATTTATGTGCAGGACCCATGGGTAGGGCATGGGGTGACTTAACCCATCAATGAATTTGTGTTCATGCGACCAATGACGTTAACAAGGTCCCATATATAGTGGTGATTTCTAGACAAGTAGACATGCATTAGAGTTGCTAAATTGTTGGAAGAATGACATTAGAATTTGAAGTATGGTTTTTTCATATAAAGATTCATGACTTCATGCATGGGACCATGCATTGTTGGACAACAACACCGTTTTAAAAGTGGAGGTGACTCAGACTATCACCTGGGATTCAACTTGTCATCTCAAATTTTTCAATGACTAACACTTGGTGCTATTGCTAATAGCACAATTCACCTAAATTTAAACTGCAAGCCACCCTGCTCTGTTTATTTTATTTCTATAATTGATTTTAAATGAACAGAAGACAATTGTCCTTGATCTCTTAATCATAATATACATTGGCTCTATTATTTGTTTGTAATTATTGACTTTAACCTTGTGTCTTCACAGTAATTTCATCCTGTTAGTCGAGATTATTGAGTGCCAAACCGAATTTGTGGCTTTGACAAGATTTTCTCCGTGGACAACTTTTTCTTCTAGAATATTAGGGTTAATTTTTCATTTTTATATACTGTAGAGGCAGTAGATCTTGAGAATTGAAAAACTACACACACAAATTAAAAAAAAAAAAAAAAACACGTGAAAACCAACGCTCGACCAAGGGTTGTGCGAACATTAAGCTAGAAAAACTTTTTGTCCAACAGCTTTTCAAAATTGCTTGATTTCGCTCAACTAATCTTCAATTCATTCGACCAAATTTCCTAGACTTGTACGGTGAACAACTTTCTTCTAACTTCAACTTCAAATACACCAAATAATTACAAATAAACTTAAATAACAATTAAAATGAAAGTTTTGTAATGATTACAAGCAAGTTAATTTGTCGTAAAATAATTAACCAACACCTAAAATACCTAATAGTAACTATCTAATTATTTAAAAAAAAAAAAAATTCAAGCACCCTAAAGTCTTCTTTGGCAAACTTGTTGATGACACCTAATACTTCTAAATATTTTACCAACCACCACCACCAGTAGTTGTCCAATAAAACCAACACAACCATTATATATATTTCTCTATAAAATAACCTTAGGGACTCTTTCTAAATACCAAATCCATTCATATAGTACAAAATGGAAGAAACAGTAAGGAGATAGGACAAAAGTTGATTTTGGGGGAATTTTTTTTTTAATTCTAAGCATAGTTGGTTTTGGAGAAGTCTGAGACCATTAAAAACAGACACCCTTTCACTTTCATTTAGTAAAAAAAATGCAATACAAATAAGAATGATGTATACTCTTGTTAGAAACATTGGATCCAAATGACATATAGTGGATCCAGTCCAATTCATAATAAAGAATTGCAACTCTTGATAAAATGATATATATATATATATATATATAAAGTTCTTGGTGACAAGAGTGACTTTTGGTAAGCATGAGTGATTTTTGATGAAGGCTTATTAGAGACAAAATTCCTGATCACTGGGTTGTGAGCTTTCACGCACTGTTATAAAAACAAACAAATTAATTAAAAAGTGTTGAAGAGAACAACACACAAGTCTCTCTGATCTCTATGTCCATCAATTTCTATTAGTACATTTAGGTTGTAAATATATACACGTTGTATTAATTTTGTTCATGTAAGCATCACATAAGTTTTATCAATATTCTATTCATTAGAGTCAGTACGAAACGTTATAGAATGCTTGCTAAAGATCCTACTTTAATTTTTTTAAAATTCGATTAATAAAAAGGTACATGTATATAGAATTCTTATTTGCTATATTCTTCCATTCTATTTAATTTCCAGCAACTCTTTAAGTCGTATACGCAATTACGCATGGCAAAAGCATTTATTTTTATAGTATCAGACAGAAATGAGATTCGCAATAGGCTTATTTGCTTTTCGAAGTGGGTGATCGTTCTCATCTTACAGGGACTATAAAATTTATAAAGCAAGAATGAGGAAAATTGAACAGTAAACAACTAATTTTTATACCCTAATTTTTTGAGTCACTGATTGATTTTTATATTATCTAACAAAAGAAAAGGAGAAACAAAAACAAAGGTTAGTGGCATTTTGGAATTGTATACTTTTGGGTCACCAACTGATTTTTATATCATCTAACAAAAAGGAGGGGAGAAACAAAAACAAAGGTTAGTGACATTTTGGAATTGTATACTTAATTAGAGAGCGAAATCAAGATTAATTGCTTTACTTTGTGAAATCCAGGAAGCACCTATATATTTATAATAAAGCACAGAGAAACTTGAGGAAACTTGAAGAAGAAACAGAAAGCTAGAGTGAATTGAGATTGAAGAAAAAAAATCTGTTTTCACTGAATAAAATGAATCTATACAAGTAATTGTGTCTAAATACCAAAACAAAGCATAAGCTAAAATATCCCAAATTACACTGGATTAGTTATAGCACGTGTGTGGATTAGTTACTCCATGTGTAAACACAACCTACTTAAATAAAACACTAAACTACATGTAGCTGTAGACTATATTATAACTACAATGTTACAACAGCTACCTGCATTGCTGTCGTTTATGTCACAGACTTCTTCTTATTTCTTCTCTATTCCTTTTCTTCCTTTTTGATCTGATTTTGTACTTATACCGCTTTGATATTAGACAGTCTTCTTTGTTGAATATCATTTTTTTTTTTACTCGCAAATTCGCAAGTGTATTCACTGCCTCCACTCTAATTAAACCTTATTATACATGATGTGACATCACTTGAACACTAAATAGGGTATACCACTATTCAAATCCACAGCCTTAAACTTGCAAGATAATGAGTTGTGAGACCTCCCTACCATCAGGCCACCTTTCCAAGTGGTATCTTCTCTGTTGACTATCACACATTAAGGCTGGGCTTAATACATCAATTTGTGAGCACTAACCAAGCCAAATCATACTAAGAATGATTGATATTATTAGGATAAGAAAGATCATATAATATGTGACATATTTTTGTCATCATAAGGACTGCCATTTTTTTTTTCTTTTCAACTTTTTTTAAGGTTTCCAATCCTGTTTGTGAAAAATACATGCCTCTTAATTGTATCATCATGTAGTTGTTGTTAGGATGTGTGTCCTTAAATTTTATTGTATGATGCTATGTATGACTTAGTGTTATGATAAATAAAGTTGTTTTATTATTATCTAAAATAATGGTAACATGAATATTTGGACATTATCATATAGTCCATGAGATGCATAGTATGTGATTAATGTGAAAAGTCACAAAAGATATAAATCACAAGTTCTTTGTAAACTCAGAATTTATAGTTCGTAATCGATGATGAAATTGGGTATTTCATCTGCGAAGACTATAACGTATCAACTAAGATGATTTGTCTTGATCATGGAAGTGAAGACTTCTAGTTGATATGTTTTAAGAGTTAAGACATATTGAACTGGACCGTTGTAAGATTTATTATTCTCCTAACGACTGTCAAATAAATAATAAATCTCACGACTTCTATTTGCATGAACTCTTAATTCTGAGAAAATAATAGACCTGATCATGAGGTGTAGGTTGCTTTGATATATCAGGAGTGAGATGTAATGTAATGGTCAAAACCTCAATATGTTGGGCAGCCACATTTAGTGTTGATGGAACATATATTCTGAAGATGGGATTCATAATCTCTTAACAGAAATACAAAATATTCCCTTGAAATAAGTTTACTGGGTTTGTTATTCAAAGAGTTAAACCTAACCACTTTGGTAAGAAGTTACTAAAGTATATATTTATGAAATTGGATTTCATAAATATATGATGAATAATTTTAAAGGATTAAACCGGGTACTCAAAGATTAAGATGTAGTAATTTTCAAAGTGGCAGTCTATATTCATGACATTGTATTACTATGAATATTTTATGAAGGGGTTACATGTACAATAAAGTCTTGGGATATAATTTATTAATAAGGCCTAGAGTGCAATTATATTTATATAGTGGTATTAAATATAATTAATGGTAACTTTGGACTTGTCAAGAGTTGACAGAAAAGCCCAAGACCCACATGAGCTAGTGTCTTATTGATCCCTTTTGGTCCCACTCCAAGCCACACACTAAAGCCCAATTGGAAATGTCCAATAGGCTAGCCCAATACGATAATCAGTTTGTTATAAAGGGAGAAACATACATAATTTTTATTAAGAAAATAAGCAAGAGAAAAAAAAAAAAAAAAAAAGACATCATTGTGAAATGGTGTGTATGTGTGAGTGAAGTCACTTGATAATTCTCCTTTGGAAACTGATTGAGAGACCACACTTCTTGGGTGTAAAGTGGATTTAGAATGAAGATTAAAGTGTTCCCAAGTGCTTCTAATCTTTATTTTGAATTTCTCCACACCAAGGTACGCTATCTTGTTCTTAAATTCTGAAATTTGCATAGTGCATATTATCAATCATGAATGAAATAGATCTATGTTTGTTGCTTCTGCTGTGTGTTTTGTAGGAGATACAAAACCAGATTTTCTAACAGTTGCCTCCAACATGTCATGATGAAGACATGTCATAAAAGCAATTCCTCTCCTTAAGTACCTTGCGATTTAGTGTGTCTAGCAAAAAAGTTAAAAAACCACCTTCATTTACTATTCAGCTTATTTTTGTTACTATTAAAAAGCCACCTTATTTTACTATTCATGAGCTTCATTGTACATTTTGGTACTATTCATGGGTTCTACTGTATTATTTCAGCTAACTTTTACCTTTACCTCCAGTACTTCAATAAAAAGTTTTCAATTTCAGTAAAATAAGCGGATTCCAAATAGACCCTTAATATGTTGAACCTCTAGCTAAATTTTTTTTTCCTCTCTGATATCATGTTGAATTTTTAGCTAGGATCACATCAAATACTGTAAACTCAACTTAATTCATGAATGGTTTAATCATTCAATTCCAATCAAATAGGTAAAGATGAATGATAATGCTGAAAATTGTCAATGAGCCGAATAGTCCTCACGTGCCCTTGGTAACCTACGCAACACAAATAAAAAGAAAGCATTGCAAAGAGTACTGGTGTGGTACCTACCAAAGACCCTCCAAAAGTTAAGTTAGAAAATAGAATTTTCTATCACTCTAGAGTGCCAGAGTTAGGGTATTATTATGCGTACCTTGATTTGTGAGGGCTATAGGGTTTTTATAGTGGTGCAGAGTTAACCTTAGTTTCTTGGTGGAAAGGTTATTTTCTTGTAGGGAAAATCCTCATTAATGCTTGTATTTTGAGGGATTCTTTCCTTGTAGGGTTTCCCCAGATTATGGTTGGCTGTAGGATCCAAGGTATTTCCATATTAGGATTCTTGGAGGCCATTTAGTCCACGTAGGCGCCATGTGGTTGTCACCCGTTCCTATCACGTCCTTCCACATTAAAGGGTCTGCCCGCCTTAGGGAGTGTCCATTTCTCTGCCTTCTCTTCAAGAAATGACTCCGTCTGCCAGTCCTTTGTCTTGTTGGGCTACCCAGATGTGAGCGACCGTGACCCCGGCCCGCCAATTTTTTCTCAAAATGGGCCTAACCGACACAAACAAGTTGGATCGTGATGCTCAAAATGTCGAATTCACTGTAAAATGTACTCTCCCCTAGATCGAGGGTATTACATGGAGTCGCCACTTATTTAATTTAAATTGAAAAATAAGAAAACCTTTAATATAAAAAATGCTTCTGTTGTATTAATATATATGACAATTTACATCAATTGTGTAACAAAAATTTATAATACTTTTTGTCCTAGATACAATCTAAGAAAAATAAATTACATTAATTTATTTCCTAGTTACAGTCTAAAAAATGTGAAATTGCATATACAATAGCATAGTTCAGAATTCTTGATCTTGGTTCGGAAGATAATTTACGAGATGGGAAGGGATTAAGCACCCATCTCGCCCGATAAAGCCGGTCTCCTAGGTTAAGGTAGCCAACATCATGTCATGTCAAACAAACACAAACAATATGACATACTAACATGTTAATTTACAAGAATTTTAGGAAAATATGTGTTAGGAGGATCTGACATAAAGAGAAACAAAAAAAATGAAATTTGTTAGATAACAATTCTTATGTAAAAAAAGAATAAAGGTAATGGCATGTTCATCCAAGAAATCAATGTAAACACAAAATTCCTAGCCTAGACATGTTCATCTAAGCATATGAAAAAAAAGAAAGACAAAGTTGTCATGTTATTTGTCATCAACATAATTGCAAAGTGAAAAAATAAAAAATAAAACATTTAAGCATATTTGATCATCCAAGCAATTATGAAAAGAAGTAAAGGAAAATCCCTTAGACATGTTCATCTAGAGAAAATCAAAATACTTAGACATGTTTGTTCAAGCATTTTACAAAGTAAAACAACTACCTAGACATGTTCATCTAAGTATTCAAGAGAAAATTATGTTTTAGCCTAGAAGTGTTCATCTAAGCATTCAAGAGAAAATTTGTGTATTAGACTAAAAGTGTTCATCTAAGCATTTAAAAGGAATATCAATGACACATATAGGCATGTTCATCCAAGCATATCATAAAAGAAAAAAATAATGACTTGTTAAGCATTTATTCAAGCATGTGTGGAAAGTTAAGAACATAATTAACTACTTATCAGCATAGAGTATAAATTAAAAGAGGGAAGTGATCACTTAAAGGGCTAGGGAGAAAGTAAGGAAGTACTCAACTACAACCAAAGTAAGAACAATGGTTGCACAACAGCTTTTCTTTTCTGCTTTCTCACTAGCTCTCCCGAGGGAATTCGGGGTCCAGAAAATGAAAGAGATCTTCTCTATTTATAGGGGAAGGGATGACTTAGCTTTAAAGCTAAGTTATTAGCTTTCTTTTGAAGCTAAGAGAGGAGATAAACCTGTTTAAATGAGCTGGAATGGATTTGGTGTTGATCCCCATTTGAATTTTAAAAGGAAGTTGAAGATGTTGCTGAACTTGTGTTATCTTTTGCACCTATTTTGTATTTTGGTTCTAACTTTCTGCTCAAAATTCCAATTGATTCAAAATTGGTGTTTTCTGAAAGGAAATTCAATTATCTACAACTTTTCCAGAAATAGAGAAAACTAATTTTCAAAATTTTCTAGGCTAAAAATACGATTTAAGTTACCGTTAAAAATAGTAACGTTTTTTGAGCGTTTTTCTATTTTTTGAATTTTTTCAAAGAATGTATTTGTTTTCCTATCTAACTTATTTTTCAAAAGCTTTCTTCTGAAGCTAAGGGAGGGAATATTAGATAAGCTTGATCAAATTGGGTGTTGATCCTCATTCGAAATTTTGAAAGAAAAATTGAAGATGATGTTGAATTTGTGTTATCTTCTGCACTTGTTTTTGGCCATAACTTTCTGCTCAAAATTCCAATTGATTCAGGATTGGTGTTTTTCGAAAGGAAATTCAATTCTCTACAACTTTTCCAAAAATGGAGAAAATTAAATTTCAACTTTTTCCAGGCCGAAAATGCGATTCTAGTTTCTGCTGAAGATAGTAACGTTTTTTTTTTTTTTTTTTTAATTTTTCATGGATCATATCTTTCTCTCTCCAAATTGTTTTTCAAAAGAGCAGATAAGATGCCATAAAGGAAACCATTTTTATTTAAAAAAATATATAAATAAAATGAAATCCAATCAAAATTCACACTTAATTAATTTTAAATTAATTCTTATTGGAACCAATCAAAATTAAGTGTTTAAGATAGGACGTGATTGGGCCCATCGTGTAGGTGAGTCATGATCATTGAAAATTAATTGTATGATAACTTTTGATCGGGTGGTTCGATCAAAACCCAAAACATACTATTATGATCGTTAGAGCATCAAGATTTGTTTTGTATTACAAATCTAAAGATCTACCGATTAGTTAAATGTAAGTTGTAAAATGGAGTGTCTACAGAATGCCCCTCATTGATAGAGCTTTGAAAAGCGCATGTCAATGTCAAAGAAAGACACCAAATTTACAACTTGAAATTTTACCAATGTGTGATGAAAATTTGTTAAAATTTTGGGAACTTGTTGGTTTCTAAAAAAAATTTTGATCCAAAATGTGTTGGCAATTTTCTTGAAAATTTTGAACCTGTAAATTATTTTTTAAAAAAAACCTTGTCAGGCTTTTTTATTTGAAAAGTCTGTTGGGTTTTCTTGTAAAGATCTTGGCAAATTTTCTAAAAACTTGTCCATTTTTTGAAAATTTTTGAACCTGAAATTTGATGAAAATCTTGTGGAATTTTCTCTTCAAAATTTGTTTTTCTTGGAAAAACCTGGTTGGTTTTACTTATGAAGATCTTGGCAATTTTTTTAAAAAACTTGTCTATTTTTTGAAAATTTTTGAACCTAAAACTCGTTGAAAATCGTGTTGAATTTTCTTTTGAAAATTTTGATACTCTTGTCAAAATTTGTATTTGTGAAAACATGTTGGGCATTCTTGGAATGATCTTGTCATGTCTTTTGAAAATTTGATAAAAACCTTGTTGGGTTTTCTTATGAAGATCTTGGCAAATTTTCTAAAAACTTGCCTGTTTTTTGAAAATTTTTGAACCGGAAACTTGTTGAAAATCTTGTTGGATTTTCTTTTGAAAATTTTGATATTCTTAACAAAATTGGTATTTGTGAAAACATTTGGGCATTCTTGGAATGATCTTGTCATGTCTTTTGGAAATTTGATAAAAACCTTGTTAGGTTTTTGTGAAAACTATGTAACATTGTCAAGCGTTCTTTTTCTGAGAGATGTTTGAAGATCTTGTAGGATTTTCCTTGACTTTTGAAAAAGACGCTAAAACTTTTTGAAAATCTTGTTTGATTTTTCGAGAAAGTCGTGAAAACCTTGTTTTGAAAAATTGTTGACAAACCTTGTTGGGTTTTTTGAAAATTTTGTTCACAAACCTTGTCGGGTTTTGAGAATTTTATTAGAAAAATTTGTTTGGTTTTTTGAGATAGATGCTAAAATTTTCTGAAAATCTTGTTTGATTTTTCGAGAAAGTCATAAAAACCTTGTTTGAAAAATTGTTGACAAACCTTGTTGGGTTTTTTGAAGATTTTGTTCACAAACCTTGTTGGGTTTTGAGAATTTTATTTTTTTGAAAATTTGTTAAATAAAGTATGAAAACTCTTATGGGTTTTGTTAAAAATTTGTAAGAATTTTGAAAAACTTTCAGGTTTCCTTGAAAAAAGTTATGAATTTTTCTAAAAACTTTTTTTGTGACTTTCAAGAATTTTTGTTTTCAAACCCTAGAGCTTAAGATGTTGGACAATACTAGTCAATTTCAATGAATGCAAGAGACTCCTTAGTCGAGCCTTGTGTGATGTGAGAGACTTCTTAGTTGATCCATGTGAGATGAGAGACTTCTTAGCTGATTTGGTGATCTGGACTTGAAGCTATTATTGAATACTGAAATGAATGAGAGATTTTTGCTTAATTCTTGCTGTTAGGAACCTTATGTGTATTGTGTTGTATTGCATTGTAGTGTATGACAGCTATTGTTTATAACAAGTGGCATATGTATGTGTATTGTGTTGTATTGCATTGTAGTGTATGGCAGCTAGTGTTTGTAGCAGGTGCAGCGTGTGTGTTGTATGAATTGGCATGTGTGTGTTTTAGGAAATAGTCAAGGATTAGTTAGGATGTAAAAGGCTAGCATTCTGTTAGGAAGTCAATTGCACAGATATAAGAGGGGGAATTGATTGTATGGTGCTTAAGCAATAAGAATTCTCAAGCATTCTTTACTTTAATCTCTCTATGGAGGCCTGGTCCCCTTGAAGTGACCATTCTTTTCTTTCTCTCTCTCTTTTCTTTTCCATTTCTATAGGTAGAATCTTAACATTTGGCATCAGAGCAGGGATCCAAGATTGGGGAATATGACTGAGACAAGATCAAACTCCCAGAATTTTGAGAAAATTGCTACCTTATCCAAGATTATTGACAATCATGAGCAAACCCTCCAAGAAATCAAGAAGCAGTTACAAACTCCACATTTATGCAGAAGTGGGCAGATTCTGAGGAGCAACGCCAACATTCATCATAATCTAGAGGGTATTTAGTTAATACTGCGATTCCCAATGAAGGCCATGAACATTTACCACTTGGACCCATCAAGAATCTGAGGCTTGAGTTTCCACGATTTCAAGGAGAGGACCCTACGTGTTGGATATACAGAGCCAACCAATTTTTTTTGTATCACAACACTCTTGAGCATCATAAGGTGTTAATGGCTTCATATCATCTTGATGGTGAAGCTCTGATTTGGTTTCAAGAGGCTAAACAGGCACGAGGGTTTGCAAGCTAGGAAGTGTTTGTACAAGCTTTACAGACTCGATTTGGGACCACTACTTATGATGACCCTATGGAAGCATTGACAGGGCTCAAGCAGATGACTTCTGTGGTGGCTTACAAAGGTAATTTTGAACTTCTGTCTAATAGAATCATGGGTTTATCTGAGTCTCACAAATTAAGTTGTTTTTTAAGTGGGTTGAAGGATGAGATAAGATTGTCTGTTAGAATGTTAATTCCTAAAACTCTTAATGAAGCCTTTGGTTTAGCTAAGATTCAAGAAGAATATGTTAACAGTAGTAGGAAGGGATTTAGGGGTGTACTTGTCAATGGGAAGGCTTCAATTTTGGGTACCCCTAAATTGGAAGCTAAGGTGGAGCCCAGAACTAAGGTTCCATTGCAGAGGTTGACTAGTGCTCAAATGGAGAAAAGGAAGAAACAAGGGCAGTGTTACAATTGTGATGAGAAGTGGCAGACAGGGCACAAATGCAAAGGAGCTAAATTGTTTCTATTGGAGGAAATATTGGAAGTAGAACCTAGAGCTTCAGGTGTTCAGTTGGTTGAGATTTCTGATGATGAGGTGTTGTTAGAGCCTCAAGGTCTAATTCAGAGGAGTGGGGTGGACAAGGATGGAATTGACCCTGTTGAGATTACTTTATATGCTTTAGTAGGGTGCCCTACTTCTAATACTATGAGGGTGAAGGGAAGAATCAAGAAACAAGATTTGGTGTCTCTTATTAATTCAGGGAGCACCCACAATTTCTTGGATGCTTCTATGTTACCAAGGTTGCAGCTGCAACTTCAACTTGATACCTCTCGGGTATTAGAGATTAAAGTAGTTGATGGCACTATCATCAAGACTTTAGGTAGCTGCCAAGGAGTCCCTATCACTATACAGGGGTATCAGTTTGTCATAGACTTTAATGTGGGTGGTCCTTGGTACCCAATGGTTGAGTACTTTGGGGGAGATTAATTGGGACATCCAGTTATTGACCATGAAGTTTATGTATCTGGGTAAAAGGGTGTTTTTGCAAGGGTTACAGAATGCTCCATCAAATATTTCAGAAACTGTAGAGGCTAACAAGTTTATTAGTGGTTCAGAAAGGAAAGGCCTAGTGTCGCATATCTCAGCAACTCCTGCAACTACTGCTGCCCCTACTTAGTCTCATTTTCCTGATATGCTTGCTAATTTGTTGGTGGAATTCTCAAAGGTGTTTGATGTTCCCACTGGGTTACCACCTGTCAAGGGTCATAAGCATGGCATTATTCTTAAGGAAGGCTCCCAACCTATCTGTGAAAAACCTTACAAGTATCCTTGCTTCGAGAAATTTGAAATTGAAAAAATTGTGAATGAGTTGTTGGATTTGGGTTATATTCAGCCTAGTCAAAGTCCATTTTCTTCTTCTGTTCTGCTTGTGAGGAAGGCTGATGGCAGTTGGAGAATGTGCATTGACTATAGGGCTTTAAATAAGGCAACTATTAAAGATAAGTTTCCAATTCCAGAGGTAGATGAATTATTGGATGAACTAGCAGGTGCTATTATTTTTCCAAACTTGATTTAAGGTCAGGTTATCATCAAATAAGAATAAAGAGTGAGGATGTGCCCAAGACTACCTTTAGAACTCATGAAGGACACTATGAGTTCTTAGTCATGCCCTTTGGGTTGACTAATGCCCCATCTACCTTTCAAGCATTAATGAATTCTATTTTTAGGCCTTACTTGAGAAAATTTGTTCTAGTATTCTTTGATGACATCCTTGTTTTCAATAAATGCTTGGAAGATCATGTTTCTCATTTAAGGACTGTTTTAGGGGTTTTGCTTTCTCATCAGCTTTTTGCTAATCAATTTAAATGTGTTTTTGGGTGCTCTGAAGTGGATTATTTGGGTCATATAATCTTTGGGGAGGGTGTTAAGGTTGATCCTAAGAAAATTTCTGCAATGCTTCAGTGGCCAATACCAGAAAATGTGAAGGCCTTAAGGGGTTTTCTTGATTTAACAAGGTATTATCGAAAGTTCATTAAGGGTTATGGCTTAATTACTCATGCCTTAATTGACCTTAGAAAAGATGCTTTTCATTGGGATGACAAGGCTTTGGTAGCATTCAACAAGTTGAAAGAGGTTGTCTCTTAACCTCCTGTGCTGGCTTTTCCAGATTTTTCTAGACCATTTGTTATAGAGTGTGATGCATCTGGATGTGGATTGGGTGCTGTGTTAATGCAAAATCAGAGGCCAATTGCATTTCATAGTCAGGCTTTGAAAGGGAAGAATCTGCATTTATACACTTATGAGACTAAGTTATTGGCCTTGGCTACTGCAGTCACGAAGTGGAGATCTTATTTTGCTTGGGAGGCCCTTTATGGTTAGGACTGATCACCAAAGTCTAAAATTTTTTTGGGAACAAAGAATTGCTACTCCACCTCAGCAGAAATGGTTAGCTAAATTGTTGGGTTATGCATTTGTGGTAAAATATAAAAAAGGCAGTGATAATAGAGTGGCAGATGCCCTATCAAGAAATCCTATTTTCACTTTTGAGTGGTCAGATCCTGTTTCTACTTCCAGGACTAGTTGTTTGTTTCTGCTTCCAGTACCTGACCCTACCTGGCTGTCTTTATTGAGAGATAGTTACTCACAAGATGTTTCCCTTCAAAATATTATCGCTGCTATTTAAGCTGGAAATCCACCTAAGGGATTCACCTTCCAGAATGGGTTATTGTTTTATAAGGGAAGATTCTATATTAGCCTGCATTGTTCTCTCAAATCTCAGTTTTTGCATCATGTCCACAGCAGCCCCTTGGCTAGACATTCTAGATTCTTGAAGTCTTATCATAGAGCTAAGAAGGAGTTTTACTGGCCTGGAATGAAGTCTGACTTTAAGAGGATTGTGAGGGATTGTGATGTCTGCCAGAGGATTAAGTCTGCTACTACTTCCCCAGTTGGTTTGCTTCAGCCACTGTCCATTCCCACCACTCCTTGGACAGATGTGAGCTTAGATTTCATAGAAAGGCTTCCTAAGTCTATAGGGTATGAGGTGATTCTAGTAGTTGCAAACAAATTAACTAAATATGCCCACTTTGTTTCAGTTTCCCATCCTTATAATGCAGCTAAGATTGCTTCCCTTACATGCAACATGTTTTCCAATTCCATGGGATGCCTACATCCATAGTTAGTGACAGGGATACTGCCTTCACCTCTCTATTTTGGTCATAATTGTTTCGGCTTCAAGGTACCGACTTGGCTATGTCCTCAGCATATCATCCTCATTCAGATGGGCAAAAACAAGTGCTTAGAACAATATTTGAGGGCTTTCACCAGTGACAGACCACATCAGTGGACAACCTGGCTTCCCTTGGCTGAGTATTGGTTCAACACCTCTTTCCACACTAGTTTAAAATTGTCTCCCTTTGAGGCTTTGTATGGGTTTCCTGCCCCCAAGTTGCAAGCCTATGTTCTTGGCACTACTAGAGTGGATGCCTTGGATTCCTTATTATGTCAAGACTTTGGACACCTTGAAGACCCATTTGGTTACTGCCCAAGCCAGAATGAAGTTTCAGGCATATAAACACAGGCAAGACATAGCATTTGAGGTTGGGTTTTCCTCAGGTTGCAGCCATACATACAGCAGTCCTTAACTTCCAAGGGGAGATGGAAGCTGTCACCAAGATATTTTGGTCCATTTCAAATCTTACAGAAGATTGGACCTATTTAATACAAGCTATATCTTCCTCCTGAATCAAGAGTTCATCCTGTGTTCCATGTTTCTTGTCTAAAGATGAAGCTAGGACAACATGTTACACCTATTCCTACCTTTCCACCTGTTGATGAGTCAGGACAAGTGCTCTCAGAGCCTATTGCTGTGTTGAAGACTAGAACAAAAGCTTTGAGATCTTGGGTCATTACTGAGGTTTTGGTTCAATGGTTGGGTTTTTCAACTGCTGTAGCTACTTGGGAGCCCCTGCATCAGTTGCAACTTGCCTTTCCTCACCTTATGGGCAAGGTGCTTTGAATGGGAGGGGTAATGTTAGGAACCATATGTGTATTGTGTTGTATTGCATTGTAGTGTATGATAGCTATTGTTTGTAGTAGGTGGCACGTGTATGTGTATTGTGTTCTATTGCAATGTAGTGTATGATAGCTAGTGTTTGTAGCAGGTGCAGCAAGTGTGTTGTATGGATTGGCACGTGTGTGTTGTAGGAATTAGTCAAGGATTAGTTAGGATGTAAAAGGCTAGCATTCTGTTAGGAAGTCAGTTACATAGATATAAGAGGGGGAATTGATTGTATGGTGGTTAAGCAATAAGAATTCTCAAGCATTCTTTACTCTAATCTCTCTATGGGGGCCTGGTCCCCTTAAAGTGACCATTCTTTTCTTTCTTTCTCTCTTTTCTTTTCCATTTCTATAGGTAAAATCTTAACACCAGCAAAGATGAAAATTTTCCTTTCTCAAGCTTGTTAGAAACCAGTTAATTTGAACCAATGCCCCTAGTATAAACATGCTTGCATACGAAAACTAATGGGCCAATGCTCATAATTTAGGCATGCTTAATGCAGATAAAAAAGCAAATGGACCAACGCCCTTAGTTTAAAGCTATTTGCAAACAACTTTGGGTCATTGTTTTGGTTTGGTGCCTATTGTTTACAGAGCATTTAACAGGTTGCTTATGCACCTTTCTTTAAGAGGATAAGGTCAAACATAGTTCAAGTCTGTAGGGAAGACATCTAGTCCACCTAGAAGATGATCATGGCTGCCAACCAAACCATGCATGGCATTTTCAAAATGGACTTGACCATGAAAAATTTTGTTTTTGAAAGAAATTGATTTTCTTCTTGAAAAACCATTTGGTGCATGGTGGTGCCTTTTAAGAAAATTCTCTACCTTTTCTAAATGATCGTGAGATAATCCTTCCAACAACTATTTTAGCATATCATACTGTTTAAGAGTCAAATCAATCTTTTTGATTAAAAAGGATCAAAGTCATTAAATACATGTAATCAAATTTGCTTCTTCTTTTTAAACATTGTTGGATTAGGTCTTCAAAGACAATCAAAGAAATGAAATGTAGAGATGTCTAAGAGTTTTTTTTTTTTTTTTTTTTAGAGTGCTTCAAGTTCAGGAGACACTTTTTTTTGTGGAGTGCCCAAATTTGGGAGTCACATTTGTTGGAAACAAACAAAAGGGAGTGCCTTCAATTAGAGAATTCTTTCAAGTCATTTGAGAATTTAAGAAACTGTGTCATGGAGATTACCTGCCAGTGGGGCTTGATAACCTCACGCATTTTTCCTTTTTAATCCAAGAGAAAATATTGCCAGAGTTAAAGATCTGCCTATGATTAGCAAAACTTCAAGAAGGTCTTTATGCATGGGTTGTAATGTAGGCTAGGTTCGGGTTATGAAAGAAATGATATAAAAAGGCTCAAAATCCCCTGTAGATATGCCCCTCAAGTGTGCAATACTCAAAAGTTAGGCATTAGAAGGATTTTCTTGTTTTTGAAATTCTCATCATTCTTGTCATTTGCTCACTGGTCATCATGGATCATTTGTATCAAAGTTATATCATTCTTGTTTGCCTTGTATTCTTCTTAGGCAACTCTTTTTTGAGCTTTCAAATTTTCTTCTTTGATTCGAATTTGTGCTGAGATCTTTGTAGTGATTAAATTCTTCTAACTTTCTCTTCATTGATCTATTGTATGAATGTTCTTTCTTGCTCGTTTTTCAAACCTCTAGACTTTCATCTTAACAAATCTTTCATCTTCTTTTGGAACTTGTGACTAGGCCGCCTTTTCGGTCTTCGACCTTCTTTGTTCTTCTTTTTTCTCTTTTTTTGAAACCTATAACAAGGTCGCTTTTCTTTTTCTCTTCTTGTGACTAGGTCATCTATTCGATTTTTGACCAATTGGAATTCTTTTGTTCTTTTTTTATTCCTCTTTCTTTGATAGCAAATGAATGAATGAATTTTTTTTATCAGACTGGGCTTGAAAAAGTTGCCTACATACCTCTTTTAAAAGAAGGATCAAATCATCTGTAGTTCAATTTTTTTTTTTTTTTTTGGTCTTAACTTTATCCTAGGCCACCCTTTCGTGGTTTCAACCTAGCAAACTCTCTCACACTCAAATTTTGTATCTCTCCTTTTGCATAGACCGCCCTTTCGGATTTTCAATCTATCTTTTTTTTGGTATCCCTAATTTTTGCCTAGACTGTCCTTTTAGGCTTTCAATCTAGCAGGATTTTCTTGTTGTTGCTTCTTGCTTTCTGACTTGATGAGGTTTCATCTCTTTCCGTATGATGGAATCTCTTAGCTTTTAGCTTGATGAAATCTTGTCTTCTCACCTTGATGGAGCATATCATCTGCATTCTCAAATGTGATCTCCATTGTTTCTTCTAATCTTGATGGACTCTGCTTTCCTTGATGTCTTCATTGAAGCTATGAGATTGTCCTCCATAGCATAAAATTTGAGTATCCACACTCGAATTTTCCGACCCTAGGTTTAGGTTGTTATGGGTTCATGAAAAAAAGGCTAACTATTTAATAGCTCAATTGGACTAGCAATGGATAATATTTGTAATGGGTGTCAAGGAATAATGTGGCTAAACCAAAGATGGTGTCCTATCCCTAGTAAGGCTTGTTTATAGGCATAGTAACTCGAACTCTTTTAGTAACTTCCTCTTGGAGTAAAAATTATGAATGCTCCAATATTATGACACAAAAAATGTTCTAAGATTTGGATTGAGTGTACATTGTTTGAGAATTTTTGATCAATGGAATCTCTCTTTGTTGAGATTTTCTAATAACTAGATTTTCTTCGATTGCCTTTTAGGATCTTTTCTTCTTATGTTCTAAGTGATTCAGCAAAGATCCTTACATGAATCAATGAAATTAATTCTCTCTTGGTGCACATTGATTGGTTGGCCCATTAAGCATTATGATTTGCAAAAGCTTTGCCAAAGGAATTCTCATGTAGTACTTGAGAAAAATAACATTTGAAAATTTTGACCTCTCACACTCTATCCAAGCGAACTGGGCTTTGATGAGAAGGTTAAGTCTTACATGATTTTTGAAAATCCACTAAAGGGCCCAATACCCCTGGTTGGAAGATTTTTTTTTTTTTTTTTTGAAAGTTTTCCTTGATTTTATTTTATTATTTTTTCTTTATAAAGAAAAGCATTTTTGTAATTTTTAAAGGATTATCATGAACAAGTCCATTTTAACAGAAATTGTAGGCCTCAAGGAAACCATTTTCAATTCGGCTTTGAAGGGAGTCGAAAACGTCACTAAAGATCCCAATGCCCCTAGTCCAATGTTTTCTTTAACTTTTTTTTTTTTTTTTGAGTTTTTGAATTATTTATTTATTTTTTTAATTTTTGCATCAAACAAAGCATGAATAACAAAATGCATCAAATAAGAAATGAAAGTAAGATAAGAGAAAAATGGAAACAAGTAATGAATAGACAAAGTTTGTAATAAAAATAAGTTCTTGAAAAACCCATTATGGCTTGGCAACTCGTGAAGTAGAATTGGATTGATTCGTAGATGCTGGTGCAGCAATGATTTGTTGGTCATAATCCCACCGTTATTGATGTCATCTTCAATTTAGGTTCTAGCAGCAATTAGGGTCTTGAAGTTGGGAAAGTATCGAGCAAATAGATACTTGTTGTAGGTCGGGAGGAGATTCTTCACAATCATGTTCAATTGTTCTTCCTCATTGGGCCTAACGGTCATCTAGGCTTCTTTTGTCCTCCACCTTGTGATGAATACATGAAAAGATTCGCTGGAATCTTGCTTGGTTGTCTCAAGGTCTCGTCGAGTGATGTCCACCTCAGTATTGTATTTGTGTTGCTTGTAAAATTCATGGCACATATCTTCCCAAGTCCGAGTTCAAGAATCCTCCAAATTTAGGAACCAACATAAGGCAGCTTCGGTTAATGTATTTTGAAACATTTGGGCTAGTAACTCTTCATTAGCTCCCAAGGGTTGCAATGCTCTTATGTACATTTTCAGATGGGCTTTAGGGCAGCTGTGCATCAAACTTGTCCAATGTTGGCATCTTATAATTTGGCAGGGCCCTTGCTTGAGGAAAGAGCAAAAGTGAATTATAGCTTCTTCAACCTTCTAGATCTCATTAGGAGCTTTTCCATTTGGTCCATTCGTTCAACCATCTTCTTCTCAATTTCAATCAACACCAAGCCATGGCTTTCTTTAGAATTACTAGGTCCATGATCATTTTGAGCCTTAGAGGATTCATGAGAGTTCTTGTTCCCCATCTGTTGGATCAATGCTTTGGATGTCCTCTTGGAGTTGGGCTTGACCTTCTACCAAAGTGTTGAGTAAATCTTGAGTGGTGAGAGGCTGTTGTTCCCTATGATCATCCATGTGTCGATCTTCTTGGTTGTTGGCCATTTCTTAATTGGAAGCCTTGGTTTTGATATTTGCTTGGGCCTTACACTTTAAGATTGGTGGCTTTAATCTTGATGTCTTTAAGCTTGATGATCTTACGCATTTAGTCATACTTTGAACTTGGTCGGATTGAACCCTAATTGAGATTCTTTGGTCTCAACCAAAAAGCATGAGTTAGATTTTTTTTATTATATATTCTAAGAATTCGCAAACAATTATGATGGGCCTAAGCATTGGACTAAGGCACATCATGGATCAAACAACAGCCAAACACATTCATGGGATGAAATTTTATGGGATTAACTTAAAGATTAGATCTATGGCTTCTTACATGAAGGTAAAAGGTAGGCTAATAGGTTCACTAAAAGCTAGGACGTTGTACCTCCCAACTTGTGACGTACGAACGCCGCGTTGGTCCAAACGGTAAAGTTTTTCCTTTGTGAAACTCAAGAAAGATCAAGCGAGTCTTCGGCGAAGGAGTGGTAGGTTCACCACTAGGTACACGAATCCAGGAGGACTGCGATCCATGGCTACAATTACTGTGGTTTCCGGGCAACATACACAATTCATATCACAATTCCAATTATGCAAATGATGTTATGGCAAGCAAATATGACATATTATTAAAAGAAATAAACAAACAAACAAATGACACGATTGGCCACCATAACCTAAACTAGAGTCTAGCCTTCAACATCTCCAGTAGAGTTGCCATTGTGAGCGACCGCGACCCCGGCCCACAAATTTTATCTCAAACTGGGCCTAACTTGTACGAACGGGTGAGATCGTGATGCTCAAAATGTCGAATTCACTATAAAATGTACTCCCCCCTAGGTCGAGGGTTTTACGTGGAGTCGCCACTTATTTAATTTAAACGGAAAAGTAAGAAAACCTTCAATATAAAAAATGCTTCTGTTATATTAATATATATGACAATTTACATCAATTGTGTAACAAAAATTTACAATGCTTTTTGTCTTAGATACAATCTAAGAAAAATAAATTACATTGCTTTATTTCCTAGTTACATTCTAAAAAAATGTGAAATTGCATATACAATAGCATAGTCTAGAACCCTTGATCTTGGTTTAAAGGCTAATTGACGAGATGGGAAAGGATTAAGCACCCATCTCGCTTGATAAAGCTAGTCTCCTAGGTTAAGGTGGCCAACATCATGTCATGTCAAAACAATATGTCATACTAACATGTTAATTTGCAAGAATTGAAAGCAAATATGTGTTAGGGGAATCTGACATAAAGAGAAACAAAAAAAAATGAAATTTGTTAGATAACAATTCTAATGTAAAGAAAGTATGAAGGTAATGGCACGTTCATCCAGGAAATCAATGTAAACAAAGAATACCTAACCTAGACATGTTCATCTAAGCATATGAAAAAAAGAAAAACAAAGTTGTCATGTTATTTGTTATCAACATAATTGCAAAGAGAAGAAATAAAAAATAAAGCATTTAAGCATATTTGATCATCCAAGCAATTATGAAAAGAAGTAAAGGAAAATCTCTTAGACATGTTCATCTAGAGAAAATCAAAATACTTAGACATGTTTGTTTAAGCATTTAACAAAGTAAAACAACTACCTAGACATGTTCATCAAAGTATTCAATAGAAAGTTGTGTTTTAGCCTAGAAGTGTTCATCTAAGCATTCAAGAGAAAATTTGTGTATTAGCCTAGAAGTGTTCATCTAAGCATTGAAAAGGAATATCAATGACACATATAGGCATGTTCATCTAAGCATATCATGAAAGAAACAAATAATGACTTGTTAAGCATTTATTCAAGCATGTGTGGAAAGTTAAGAATATAATTAACTACTTACCAGCATAGAGCATAAATTAAAAGGGGGGAAGTGATCACTTAAAGGGCTAGGGAGAAAGCAAGGAAGTACTCAACTACAACCAAGGTAAGAACAATGGTTGCACAACAGCTTTTCTTTTCTGCTTTCTCACTAGCTCTCCTGAGGAAATTCAGGGTCTAGAAAATGGAAGAGATCTTCTCTATTTATAGGGGAAGGATGGCTTAGCTTTAAAGCTAAGTTATTAGCTTTCTTCTGAAGCTAAGGGAGGAGATAAACCTGTTTAAATGAGCTGGAATGGATTTGGTATTGATCCCCATTTGAATTTTGAAAGGAAGTTGAAGATGTTGCTAAACTTGTATTATCTTTTGCACTTATTTCGTATTTTGGTTCTAAATTTCTGTTCAAAATTCCAATTGATTCAAAATTGGTGTTTTCTGAAAGGAAATTCAATTATCTACAACTTTTCCAGAAATAGAGAAAACCAATTTTCAACGTTTTCCAGGCTAAAAATGCGATTTAAGTTGCCCCTAAAAATAGTAACGTTTTTTGAGAGTTTTTCTGTTTTTTGAAATTTTTCAAAAAACAGATAAGATGCCATAAAGGAAAACATTTTTTGATTTAAAATAAACAAAAAATAAAATGAAATCCAATCAAAATTCACATTTAATTAATTTTAAATTAATTCTTGTTAAAACCAATCAAAATGAAGTATTTGAGATAGGACGTGATTGGGTCCATCGTGTAGGTGAGCCATGATCATTGAAAATTGATTGTATGATAACTTTTGAGCCATGATCATTGAAAATTGATTGTATGATAACGGTGGTCCGATCAAAACCCATGACATACCATTATGATCATTAGAGTATCAAGATTTGTTTTGTATTACAAATTTGAAGATCTACCAACTGGTTAAATGTAAGTTGTAAAATGGAGTGTCTACACCAGACTGTTTCTGTTAGTATCATTGTCGCTTATTAGTAACTTTGCAAATTGGATCCGTTTAATTTGGGATTTATCCCTGTCAATGAACAAGTTTGAGAGTGATGTGATTTGCATAATCATTGTGGCTTTAGTATAAAATTTATTACTCTAGATCTATTCTTTCAAGAGAAAAAATCTCACCTTCTATATCTTGTGTCTAATTTTAAGGGTTTTTTTTTTTTTTAATGTATTAATGATGTAGCAACATTTGAATAATTTATTATAAAATAAAAGGTTAAGATTAAAATAAGAGAAGTATTATGTCCACAATATTTTGACATCATTTGCACAATGAATCCTAATTAAGTAATAAATTGTTATTGATTATAATTTGAATCCACCATTTAAATTATTTTTTTGTCCACTCATAACAACTAATAACGACCTACCACTTATGATTTGTCGTAAAAATGTTATAGATATAGCATTTCTCAATAAAGGAATTCTACATGGTAGAATACCTTAAAAACTCTAAAGGATTTTGATCCTAATTACTTATTTCTTTAATGACAGATCTATTACTATATTTAATGGAAACTTATTATTGTTATTGCATACACAGTCAGTCCTTGATTATGGCTTGAATTAAGGCAATCAATTAACCTTGATTGAATGCCTATCCCTTGAACATACACAAATATAGAAATATAGAGATTTTTCGTAATACGGAACCTTTGTTCTTTTCGGGAAATTATTGTGTACTCTTGGAGTATCATAAATGCGTACTCTCTCCTCTCACATGAATAGTGGGGGTCTCACTAATTAAATTAAATTCAAAATAATAACTCTAGTGACTAAATCAATACATGGGTCGTCGCCGCTCGCTCGCTAATTAAATTCATAGTGGGACCCACCATTTATATGAGAGGAAAAAATATACATTTATGATACCCTGAAAGTACCTAATAATTTTCCGTTCTTTTCAATCTACTATCTACCAATTTCCTGGCGTCGGAGCTAAAAAAAGAGTTACAAATAGTCTTCTTTTGATCTCCGAAATTTGTTCTAAGCAACTAGATTAGTCAGCCAACTCAAACAAAATCAAAATTCGCTAGTCCACGCGCTCTCATGCGCCACCCACACATTTTGAACATCGTCCCATACACCTCATGTACTTTCATGCACCATCGGCATAGCATATGCACCCTCATGCGTAGTGATACAACACCCCAATGAAATCTGATCACTTGTCACCTGTGGTGGAGTCAGAAATTTATTGTTAAAGGGTCAAACAAAAAAAAGAGATAATTAATCTTTGTATATCCATATATACTATGTACTATATCCATACCATGTAGAATGGTCAATATGGTACTATTATAAACACAATTCAATATATAATAATACAAGTTTTGTACTATTTTATAACTCAATAGTTTTTAACTTGCCCATAAACCTAGATTTTCAAATTAAATTGTAACTTTATTTTAGAAGATAAATTACAAATTATTAAGTATTTTAATTAAGATTAAAAAAAATTACTATGGTGACAAAATTCACACCTCAACTCACACAGTACAGAGGTTTTATTAATTTATAGGAAAAACGAAACCCTGCAAATAGCATTACTGCTAATAATTTTTCTTATAAAACTTATAGATTGTTATTATTAATTGTAGGCTTTATACAGCCTTTACAAAGTCTAAAAAGAATCTGGATAAGAGATAATGATAAGCTTAAAAGAAATGACAAGGACATAATTGGTATCCATGAAAAATGTGATATCAATGGTCTTAAAACTTTAATCTTATTATAGAGCGGTTCTGTCACATTAACAGTCGCCACTGTTGCTGGATGCGCTCCTTGTATAGCTCTTCGAGACTGCATAATTTGCCAATAATTAGATAAGACCCATTTAGCAGAATTGTACTTCATAAGTGGGCAAGATAATGAATAAGAGACAAACTTAAACGCTCACTTCCTAACTAAGGAGCTGTTTGATAGCCACCAAAAAATGGTAAACTAACGACTAATATTTATCAGCTAATTAACATCCAAATCTAATATTGGGATAACTCATACATGGGTCTAGACCAACACTAGAGACTGAAATGGACAAACATGTTTTCCTTGCTGTGTTTGAGTTGTCTGGCTACGCAAGAAAGATTGCAAAAAATTGTGTGCATAGCCCAAAAAGAAAAAGGTGGAGGATAAAAAGAAGAAGGCAAAATGTCAGGCTTGAGGGAAGCAATCCTCTTTTTGTGTAGGTTTTGTCAATCAAGTGGAAGAAAGAAGTCATCATCAATGGAGAGAGTGAGTGTATAAGTAAAACTGTGCCAGCAATTGCCTTTGAGACGTCGCTGCATATAAAAGGTACTTGTATACTCAAAAATTTAAAATAATTAAATGGTATGGTTAATTTATGCCCTTAGACACACATTAATCATTTATTTTTAGAAATAAAACTATCAAAAAAGTTGATATACATACATATATATATATATATATTTTCCATAAAAAGTTTCTTAAAATTGTTTACTAATGTATGCCCTAAAAGCACACATTAGTAAAACCCATAATTAAAAGGTTCAAGAAAGCAAATTTAATTTTGCACATAGTAAAGACTAAGGCTGCATTTGGTTGGGTGTAAACTGGTAGGATTCTAGCTCAAAATTAAAATAATAATAATAATAATAAAAATAAAAAAATAAATAAAAATAGAAATGAGGGCATTGCATATAGAAGCTTAATTCATGATTTTCTTATAGAAACTAGAAATATAGTTTTCTTGAAAAACAATTCGCATCCATTAACTGAAAATGGAAACCAAAAAGCTTGAACGATTACAAGAAAATTAATAGCATTAGTTTTCAATCAAGTTTTAAGTAGGTTCAAGATGAATTAAGATCTTCAAAAATTTTTAGGGTAATGATAATATTAATAACTTAACAATTTAAGTATCCATTTACCATGATATCAATAATTTAAGTATCCATTTACCATGATATCAATAATTTAAGTATAAGTATATACCAAAATAATGATGATTAACAATTATTTAAATATTGATAATGTAATAAAATCTAATTCACTTATTTTAAATTGAAACATATAAAATTTTAGAATTTGCATGATAGAATGTGAAAGTACCCAAAATTTTTTGGGGATTTTAATCAGATCGGGGTAATTTCCTCCTAATCTAATTGAAGAAAGGTAGATCAATTACTTAAAAGAGTAAAAGAAAATTATCATAATCCCCGCATATAAAGAAAAATAAAAAGGGGATGGAGAACAGAGTTTTTTTTTTTTTTTGGGGGGGGGGGGGGGGGGGGAAGAGGAGGAAAAGAGAATGGCTAGAAGTTAAATGAGCTTATTTTTATTGGTTTATTTTGTTTAAAAATAAATTATATAAAGTACAATTATACCTAAGAAGAGATATTTTAAAAAACTATACCTAAGAAATAAATACAATAATTTAGAAAATAGTGTAAATTTCAAATACAAACTAATGAAAAGACATTATTTGCTTTGATAAAGAACTTGATCTTTGCCAAAAGGCCGGGGAAAGGAATAGTTCGATAAAGAACTTGGTCAAAGAAATATCAACATTGACTAACTTTTGGTTGTGTAAGTGGTTTGCTTTATAAATCAATTGATTAATCGCGTGTCCAACACGAATTCTTGATGAGACAGAAGAACTTTAGAGTGAAATCTTTCCTCTTCTTTTCTTTTTTATTTTTATTTTTTATTTTTTAAAATTAAGGTAATTTGATCGACCACAATTATATAATTGATGATTGTTTATACTTTATAATGCTACGCTTTCATTCACTACTGCATACTTTATAATTTTCATGTGTACTCATGACTTGGCAATATATGAATATGCCCTTATCTTCATTAAAGATAGCAAGAAAGTAGATTTAGCCTTCAGGGAGAAGAAAATAAAACACCAACAATTTCGTCTCTCAATTATGGCCAACCATGTACTGAGCTAGATTAGAAATGTTTACTACAAATTATAAATTACTAACTTGTAACTTAATGCATATGCATAGATACATGTAAAGATATACAATAAGATGCATAATATAATTTTTATATATATAATTTAAATACTATTGATAGTCATTTTTATATTTTGTTGATTCTTTAAAAAAAATTGCAAGGATATTACTAGGTATAAAATGTAAATTATCCCTATTTTTATTTTTAAATTATTGTCTCACATTTGATTCTAAAATTAAGGAATAAAACTCTTTAAGAATAAATAATTTAGGACATATTGCGTAAAATTTGAACTCTAATTTAGAATTCTAATTTGAATTTCTCTCAACTTCACCTATTATTATTATTATAATTCGTGTATGTTTCAATCAATCCTGCAAGAAACAGTACCAAATTAATTAGACTCAATTTCATATACAATAATATAGTCCCAAAAATGTCTATGTTAGAATTAGAAGAGTTAAAAATTAGTAAATTGGTAAGAAAAAAAAAAAACAAAAACCATTAATCATAAGCTGCACAAACCAAAGTTGGTTCAAACTTCAACTCAACCTTTGGTTATATCCCTCATTCATCTTGGTAATGAAGAGTGTCACAGTGCGAACTATAATTAATACTCCATATATATTCTTAGCATTATGAAGATATGCAATCACTAGTATAATATCATGAAAGTAGTTTGCAAAGTATGGAACTATAAACTATTATGATCTCTTTTTTTCAAGATTTTGTAACAAAACACCAAATTGATTATGCTACACTCAGAAAGCATGTGCATACATTTTTTTATCCTAATCATATGAGAAGTATATATTATAAAGGCACGTAATGGCAACGCAATGATCCTGGAAATCTAGAAAAGGATGTTTGCATTGAAGCTAATATAAAGTTAAAAGAAATAAAGTGATAGAAATAATGTCTGCTTCCAAAAAATTAAAGCAAGAAGGATTCCAAAGTAGGAAAAGCTTTATTTTTGTAGGCTTATCTTTATATAATCTATAAGACTGATTGCAATTTGAAGTGAGGCCCGTGCTTTTCCTTTGCAATTCGAAGTGATTGCATATAATCCATCATTTGTTGGTTGTCAACATGAAGAAAGATAATCTAATCTTAATTAGCTTTTGCACAAATTAAATATCTTAATTGGCTATTAATTATACCATCTTTTTGCCTTTTGGTTGCTTTCAGCAAGAAGTGAGGAACTAGAAATATCACAGAGAGAAGGATTAGCAAAAGCTGTTCTCAAATGCCACACGTGTAATGCTCATTGGTTTTGCACTTGGCCCAACAAAGGGACCTTTAAGAGTCTATAGTCAACAGGCCAATTCCCTAACTTTTGGTAAAGTGCTGTAAAAGGATATGTGGGGCTTGTAAGTTGGAATCAACCACATACATCCATGGTTTTGCAGAAAGAATTCTTTACAGGGAAAACTCTTCTTGGTCATGGTTTGAAAAGGTGTTCAAAAAAGTAGCAAACCAATCGTGCAATCAAAGTTCTCTTATCTTATGGAAAACATATTGGTATGGTTATTAATTACATTAATACATATTTTGGATGATATTAATGGCTAATGATAGGTTTGGTCATGGCAAAACTGCAAAGGGAATCTGATTAAGAGGATGGATAATATCTAGAGTGGTGTTTATTTCACTTAGAATTTAGATATCACGACTTCAAGTGACGAGTTAAGTGCAAAATAGTGAACATGTGTGCTTGTGTGTAATAATATATGCGCACTAATTATTACCCTATTATCTATCAATATGTTAGTGCACATACTTTTATTTCTAGCGTTATTGGGTGAAGAAAAAGAAAAAAGAGAAAGGCAACGAGGAAAAAAGAAGACGGATATAGATGTGGCTGGGTGTTATATGTCTCTTCTTTTTTCCTTGGTTGAGAAAATATATTCTATGTCCGATATGACAACATGAGTACACGATTTGGTATGATTGTAGAATGAATAAAATATTAGATAACTACATTTCGATGCATGGCTCTGAGAGAAACAAATCTTTTTTTCCATGGGAAATTTTATTGGTCAAATTAAAATTGCAAAAATTCATTAAGGAAGATCCTTCTGTTAATTTCCTTAATGCATGTTCCTCAATTGTAGATGTCAACTAGATAGCTCAATTAGTAAGCCATTTGGGATTGAAGTCGCCTAGTAGGGGAGGGATGTTTAAGAGACGGGATATACTATGCTCCAATGGAGCAAATTTTTTTTTTTTCTTTAATTCTTTTGAATTAAGTAAGGAGAATGAGAAGAGCAGATAAAGCCCTTAATAAGTGTAAGCCCCAAGCTCATTGCAAAAAGATCTAAGTTTTAAGCTAACTTAGACAAATATAAAGCCGACATTCAAATCTCTTCTAAGCAATGTCAGACAAAACCCATGGAGGCTAGTAAGCAATTTAAAGAAAAAGGCTGGTAAGCAATTTATATTTAGATAGAGATTGACATGATATTATCCAGTAGAGGATTATATGAATCTTATAACACAGTCAAGTTTCAGTCCAGTTGGCTAGTTTAGGGCATTCAAAGAAGAATATGTCATATGGGATTCAAGTGCTTCTAATATCTCTAGGATCGTGTATGATGATATTCTGAATCATGATTCACTATGACTGTTTTGTTGTTGGTTATCTTCCAATTAATTGATAATAACAAATGGACAAAGATTTGATTTAAATCAGTTTGGAACTATCTCCTCTATCCTATTATGTAGCAATTTATAAGACTATTCATGTGTCATATTTAAACAAGTCGTGAGACTTATTAAAAAAAAGTAATTTGACTAAAATTACAAATGTATGGTCTCTTTGTTGGTGGAAGAATATTACTCCAAACAATAATAGAGTGCACCAATCTTAGATAGCATGCTTTTATGAACCATTCTGGTCGAGCAAAAGGCTTTTTTTTTTCAAAAGTAAAGATGAAGAGAATGATGGTGTAAGTGTATGCTGGCCAAGTGCTGAACATGAAGAGCATGGGGCTGGTTTAAAATGCTAAATTATCATAATTCAGCTTTGCAAGCACGAAGCATTAGGTGCAGAACATTATTATCCTTGTTTGCAACCTCAGATGTTGTTATACACTGTTCTCTAGACATAATTACACAAGCATAGGACACCACCTAATGGCTCCTTCATCATTTGGTGTCCTTATTTGATTGGTAAGCCTAGTGTGCGGCACATACACACAAACCTTGATGTCAGCTTCATTCTGTCATTGTTTTTTTATGCTGCCAGATTCTATCATGGTGTGTTAATAGATTAAAAAAAAAAGTGAAAAAGGTTGCAAGGAATGGTCAGCAATTGGCATGACAGTCAAAGTGCAAGGAATGGTCACTTGTCTTTTGCAATCATGGACTAGTCAGTAATAAAAACAAAGAAAATGACGTAAAAAATCACTTTCTGCAACCCATAGGGAACTTTAGTTGCCCACAAAATAAAGAAAAAATAAGAGAGAATCATATTTGTTGATGGGAATCAGAGCATGGAGATTAGAGAATGTAGTATGACGTAACAGAAGAAACAGATTTTTCTATAATCAATGTTTAAAATTTTTTTTTGATAAGTATAATCAATGTTTAAAATTGTCTGTCCCTACATTCAGATTCAGTCCATGACTGCCTTCAATATTAAAAATTCATAGTAGAATCAGTGTTTTCACTTAAATATATAAAAAGATGAAATATAATTGAATATCAATCATTCATGAGCCTTTTAGAACCTCCTATTGTTTCAAAGCAGCTGCTATCTTCTTTTGAATGAGCTCCACTCCAAGACGTGGAGATAATCTTGGTAGGGTTTCCTGAAGCAGTGATTCATTTTTTGTGTCAGACATCACCTTTGTGTATGAAAAAAAAATGCATTATTCAATACTGATTAACAAGGCCCATGCTTGCAGCAAGGGAAACTTCCAGTTCATTCAACACGTTTCTTTTTTGATGAATTGAGGTGATGGGCTTAAACTCTTTTAAAAGAAAGGGAAACAGACACAGATAGAAAAGAGAGAAGATAGAGCCCAATGAGTTAGTTCACTTAACACATGTCTGTGAGCAAGGAAAAGCTTCTGCCCATTATTGGCCAATCAATTGATATATTAATGCCTATTTTCAGAAGTTGTTCATAATTTGATTGTGAACAGAAATTCCCACCATTAAAAGCAAATTGCCTGGATGATAAGATTCCAGCTTTGCCAAATGCAAACAATAAACTTTAACACCGGAAACCTAATCTAATCAAATTTTTAATACCATGAACAGGATGACAAATCTGACTAAAAGATAAAAGCCTGATAGAGAAGATCCAAACAGATCAACGTCTCATTGTGGGCAGAGTGAGTCAGGTTCATGCATCTGCACGTGTGATGTGGGATTAGGACACAGCAGCAGGAGAAAGAAAGAAAACCAAAATCAAGAACAAAAGACAATTGGGAATTGACAATGATATCAAAAGAACAGATGAAAAATGTCGACTGCTTTACATTTGTTTCACATAAGGGGGAGGATAAAACATGATATAAAATGAAAAAAAAAAAATAATAATAACATAATGCTTTGATTTTTAATCAATTCAAAATTATTGAAGATTTTTATTTTTCCACAGCGAAACACAGCCTTTGCTGACATCAATCAACTTTAGCAAAGTTAAGTTACTACGGTAAATTGTTGTACATCAGGTTGATTAGTTCTAAAACAAAATATATTTATGACTTTTACAAACCAAAATCCCAAACACCGAAAGACTCAAAGCGAATCATAACCTTCACAAAATCCACAACATCCGACTTCAATATCAAAACCGTAAGCTACTGTCATTGAATAAAAAAATGTAAACCCCCTTCCTTAGTCATAGCCTACTCATACAAGCTATGATCAAATGGTACTACAATGTTGGTGTCGTTGAAAGGTTGAAGGTGAGTGACATCATTTTTTATTTAAGCATATTTGAGATAGGATAACATGAAGGGCTAAGTGCATCCATAAAGGAGTAGAAGGGAAAAGGGTGAATGGAAATGCAAAAAGTTTGTGTGTGTAAAATAGAGAAAAAGTTTTAAAACATTGAACCAAATGAAATAAATGGTAGTCTTAAAACATTGAATAAAAAATGTAACAATAAGTAGCCTTGAAACATTGAACCAAAGGAATAAAGAGTCCCTATTTTTAAATTTGTTCTTATCTTTGATGTGGCTTAAAAATATTACAATTCTCTTCACAGAGTGTGCCATATAGCAAAACCTCATGCTCTTTCGCATGAGGTCTCTGCTTTTATACATGTGTATGTATGTATATATATGTATATATTGATTATGTGCAAGCTAATCTGTAAGTCAATTATCTCTGGGAAAAACAGCATGATGGAAAGTAACTGGAGAAATAAACATTAGGGGAACAGTATCAAATTTAAGTTGAGGAACAAACATGAAGGATGCATGGGTAGCACTTGCAGAACCCATCACAGGTTTATACTAACTGATAGTTCAACCATAAAATACTGAACTCAACAAAGCCTTTGTCTTAATATACTGGGTTGCTTCCTATAAAATATTAATTAAAATAATAAAAGTTGTAATAAGCCACTCTTAAGCAATAAGATGGTTTAACTCCTGTTTGACATGGCTCCTTGAAAAATCCACCATCTTAGACATGAGTTTCTACAGAAATCACTCTATAGGATATGTTAAGACTTCTGTCAACAAGATCCTTCAGACTTCCAGCCAAAATTCTGGAGAAACATTATCTAATTTCCATGACTTCCAAGTTGCTTAATGGATGTGTAAATCATCCTTTAGGTAGTTTACATTGAAAAGAACATTTCTTCTGTATCTATCCGGAGAAATGATTAGTGTATAGTCAAATAGAACCTTGTCCAGGCCCACATATGTTGGGCTGGTGAGTTAGGACAAAGGAGGGTGAAGCCAAATCTGATTTAGAAGTTCTGGACAGCTAGATTTTTGAGAAATTAGGATTGAGTTTGGAGGGAAAGTGGGCTAGAAAATAGTGGGGAATATGGGGTTTCTAGTGGGCAAAGGAATAGTACGTTTTGTGGATCAAATAAAGGGGGAAACTTAAGATTATGGTTGCCGTTCTAGGGATGTGAACAGTAACTCGAGAATAGTACTTTGGCTGTTTGTAGTTTATTTGGATCCATTAATGGATGGATGTTTTAGGGTTTTAAGGGTGACAAATCAATGCGTGGTTGCAAGATTTCAAGTTGCTGGGATTTTTTTTTTTTAAATACTGGAAATTTAAGGACAAAGAAGAAAAAAAAGATAAACTTATAGGCATCACACTTCGTCTCTTGAGCATCATTCCTTAGAGAATGTTGTATCACAAAATCTCAAACAAAATTTCATATCCTCTGAGAAATTTGAAAACATCTTCTCTCCCCTTGAATAGAAAGGGTTAGTATAAATAGATGGCTAAAACCAAACCCTAACAAGACTTAGACTCCTAGGGCTTTGATAGCCAAAACTAAATAACTACCCTCAGAAATAAAACCCCAAAATTAATCAAACCCCAAAAATAAACACCCAATGGACCAATAGTACAATCCATGTCCAGAAACCAAAATACTACAGTGTTGCCTTAAACACTTCAAATTTAATTGAAAATTGACTTCTTGCTACCTGCTTTGTTCTCCCTTGATTGGAGAAAACTTACTCAAGTTTTTGAGTGTTGTAGTAGGAAGAGTCTTGGTTTCTTGAAGTGCAATCATTGACATTAGATAAAAAGATTGAATTAGAATTTTCTTTCTTTTCTTTGTCTGAGGTAGCAATGATAATAATGATAAATTCATCAGTCCAATTGAACAAATAAAATTTTCAGATATAACAAAATCAATATCTTGAAAGTTGATGAAAGCAATATGACCTTGCTTTAATATGAAACATGAACCTAGTCTTTGGGCTTTATTTTTACTGCTTGTTCAATTTTAACTTTATCAGTAGTTTTTTTTTAGTAATACTAGAGATACAAAATTTTTTATAAAAAAATTTACAAACTGTTGATATGGTGAATAGTTATTGGTAAATGAAAAAGTAATGTTAATAACGGGCCTAAATAAAAACCAATAAGAAGTAGGCCACATCATCAATTTGTAAAAATGTTGTAAAATAGTTTGTGGCTGTATCATTACTT
The DNA here is from genome assembly GCA_032878915.1 of Castanopsis chinensis. Lineage (NCBI taxonomy): Eukaryota > Viridiplantae > Streptophyta > Magnoliopsida > Fagales > Fagaceae > Castanopsis > Castanopsis chinensis. The sequence continues at coordinate 32,325,905 of JAVQMG010000132.1, forward strand.
TTTCTTTTTTTTTTATAAGTACCTTCATCAATAGGTTTCATCTCTTTGAAATTTTGTTTCAATTTTAACTTCAATGAAAATGGTAGTCAAGACTAGTTTCAACACTTTCAATCCTTGAATGGATGGCACCTTCTGATTACATTAATCGTTTTCCTTTGATTGTGAGTTCAAGCTCCCCTTATTCATCTTCATGTATCTTTAACTTGGCATGTCATATGTTATTTCCAAACAACTTGTATCTTTGACAAAATCAGTGGAGTAGTCATGCATAGGACATAAGGACTTCATTAGATCTTTCAAAGAGAAATCAGGGCAGTCCTTGGACTACTAAGCTAGAACTCTAGGCATTTCTGATTTCTCTAAGCTGGTCAACCACTGGTATGGTAGCTTTTGTTGTTATAATGGAAATTTTAGGTTCTTGGTTTTTATACTTGTAGCTTGTTGTTTGGACTCATCTTCATGATCTTTTTAGATGTTTGCACACCTGTTTGGAATTTTCTTCTTGTTCAAACATTACAACAGGCTGTTCTAGCTTTTTAGCATGTCTTGAAATTCAGCTCTCTGTTTAGACTTAGATATTGCAGATTTTTTCACTTTGTTGATAAGATCCAATAACCCTTGTGACTGCTTAGAAAATCTATGTGTGATTTCCTAAGTTTTATATTTCTTGGTTTCTCATCCTATTACTTGTTTAACTCCAAACAACCATCAAACACATTTAAGATCCAATATTTTTATTACTTAACCTACCTAAACCCATAAAAATCAAAAACCATACAAGAACCCTTCAAGATCTTATCAAAAACCCTAATACAATGCTGAATTTCTAAGTTCCTTGATAAAAAAGGACTGAAAAAATCAAGGAAGTATAGATGTTCTAATTGGGAAAAGGAATGGCAAGATTTGTGGATTAAATAATGGGGAAAACCTAGATTTGGGTTGTTGTTCCAAGGCAGTGAAAAGTAACTCAAGAAAAATTAAGTGGTTGTTTGTGGGTTATTTAGGTCTATTTGATGGATGCATGGTCTAGTGTATCAAAGTATTGGATTTTAGGGTTTTAAAGGTTACAAATCAAGCCAGTGAAGAGTCGGGGTTTTGAGGTGCGTGGATACTACCTTTCCATTTCCTTGACTATGGGCATGTCATTTCATTGGAAGTTGGTGTGGTGATCAAACGTTCCTCCTAGAGAAGCTTTCTTTTCGTGGACTGCTGGTTGCTGCCTTAAGGAAGATTTTGTCTTCTGATAATTTACGGAAGAGAGGTATTGTTGTTGAAAAATGGTGCTATATTTGTAAATAGAGTGGGGGAGTTGGTGGACCATCTTCTTCTTTATTGTCCCATAGAATATGAGTTATGAAAAAGGGTGTGGAGTTTGTTTGGTCTTCTTTGGGTTATACCACAGAGGGTGCCTGATTTTCTAGCAGCTTGGCAAGGTACCTTTGGTAGACACCAAATATAGCTTTTTTGGAGGGTTATGTCGCATTACATTATGTGGTTTCTTTGGTAGGAACGGAATGCGAGATGCAATGAGGGATGTAAACGGTCTCTTCTTGAGATTAAATTTTTTCTTTTTTTCATACTATACTGGGTTGGAGTGTTGCTTTTAAATCTCTTCCTAGTTCTAATTTATTAGATATGTTTGAGCATTGTAATTTGAGAAATTAATTGTACTGCTCCCCGTGTACACCCCTAGTGTACACGGGTGTTTCCTTTTTGATCAATAAAATTTTGTTACTTGTCAAAAAAAAAAAAAAGGTAATAAATCAATGTGTGATTGCAAGGTTTAAGTTGTTAGAAATTTAAGGACAATAAATAAAAAAACAAAAATTCTAGGCATCATACCTAAGGTTTCCTCTGCTATACACCTCAAGGAAGGTTGAATCATATAAAACTCAAACAAAACTTCATTCTCACCTCTGAAAATTTAAAGGACTAGGAAAGCAAGGGTGATAAGAATGAAGATGAAAAAAATAAAAAAAGATGAAGAAGAAGAAAAGAATTGATGAGATGCAAGATATTGTAGAAGATATTGCAACTTAGTCCTACTACTGCATTGAAGCAAAGCAACAAATAGATCAATTCAACCTATACGAGTCCTCTTACAGTAAATTGATGATCACCCATGTTATCAATATGAGGTTGATAATGGGATCAATGTTTCTAATGACTGGTGCATCTACAACTTATGCGCAAGGCAGTGATTTAGTAGTATATGTTATGGCAGTTGAAATAAAGTGGGGAGTACAATGGATGAATTCAAGCCCTTCCAAGACTAGTAGTTTATGTGTGCCGCTCACCCTGTCAACTCACTCCTTGCGTGTTGGGTTGTGTTGCCTTTTTACATGTTCTTGAGCCTGCTAGGATAAACTTTTTCCTTGCGTGGAACAGTTGAGGACACTTCAGTTGAAAGGGTCTGTTTGGAAGGCATAGAAACAGTTATATTTGGAAATGGCCCCCCTTTGCCTCACGTGGACAATATGGAGAGAGAGAGAGGAATAATAATGCATTTAATCGCACATTGAGTTGTGGCACATTCAATGTCATTGAGTTGTCCATCCTTGGTGTACTTCTTGTATGCATAGGCTTTTTCTGTTTCGATAAAAAGAATTTATAAAATTAAAAGAAAAAATGTTTTGTAAACTTGATTTTATCTTATTTGCTTGTAATTTAAGTCTTTCTTAGCCATCTTATTTTCAAAGCACAGAGTATGAAAAGACTCTGTCAGGTGTTAATTTATTGTTTTCATGTAAGCAAGTATTGAAAACAAACAATGAGCTTTGAAGAATGTAACTTTTCTGCAAGGTAACTCTATTATATACAAAAAGACTTTTCTTGGTGAGATTCCTAGAATGCCTAGAGTGATTCCACGATTTCCTAATTCTTTCACCATCACCATCTTCCTTTTTTCTTTTTTCTTTTTTTAAATATTAGCACTTCAAAACCACTTATCCCACCAAAAAAATTACAACCAAAGTTTATTACTACTTCAAAGCAACTCACAACCTAAATCAAGCCTGGGTCGTGACAAAACCAGTTGGAAAAACCACCTCCGAATGACATTCAAAAAACCCAAAAAATACTTGAATACTATACTTGGTGCACTGCTTCAGTCCCTGAAAAGCACTCCCAAACCTCCTTTTCATTGCACTCTCTTCTTACACTCGTAGAAACTTGTAAAACCCACATATTTTGTAGCCTTTCCCCACCATTAAACCGAATGCTAGCATCCAGAGAACCCCTTAAAAGTAGGTACCCAAAAAATTCTTTCAACTATTTATTTTTTATTTCAAACTAAAAACACAGTTTTAAAAAACTTTTTCCATTCATAATCATCAAACTAATCCTCTAATCCCTAAAATCTAAAGCTTTTATCCACATATTTTGATCTGAAAATCCCTACTCTTGGAATCTAAGAGCTCTCCTACATTAGCATTACTGTTGAAATGATCTCGTGGATTACTTTGCAATAGAAAAATTATATTGATTGACTTTGGAGGATTAGGAAATAAAAAAAGGGGTTTCAAGTTAATATTATTTACCATGAAAAAATTGATGGTGCAAAAAGCCCATCAAATGGCAACAGCAAGAAAAACCCTAAAAATATGTTGAAGGTCCAAGAGATGGTGGTAAATTTCATCATAAGAATTTTTATCAAATATTCAAATGTGAGATTAATAGGGTCTTTGGATATGCAATAAAATGGTGAAGAACAGATAGGCTTTAATTTTTTTTTAATTTTTGATAAGTAATAAAGTTTTATTAAAAAAGAAGATCACTTCTTTCTCATGATGATGAACACGAAGAGTCTTAAAAGAATACAAAAAATCATACAGAAAAAGAAGGGAGTCTTGGATCTCTAGAAAAGAATTACAATGATGAACATTTGGGAAGTTATCAATCTCTCTTTCTTTTAGTGGGTTATGGAAGTTATCGATGTGCCAAAAAGATGGCTTTCATTAAGGGATTCCTCAGTTTACTTATAGAAACCATGGGTTACCATACAACCATCCTCTTACCCTTTTTAACCATTATAACCATTGGTTGGGTTGTCATACCGGAAAATCTCATGTAGCACCCATTATGTATAATGATGCATACTCACACATCCTACTGCTATACTTAAACAGTCTGAGATGGTAAATTTTGTAACCACCATTAGGACTAATCCCACACACACAAAGTGTGAATCATAGCATAGTTGCAATCTCCAATTACCATCATAAGTTGATCAATTAATAAGAACCTAAGTGGCAAGCATGCTAACTAACATTTCATGAAAACCACCAGTTTCAGTTTTTATGGCTAACATGTTGGCTCAGAAGCTATATCATGATCATAAGAAAAACGCAAAGCATAAATTCACCATGGGTGAGAAATGATTTTAACATGTAAATATCTTAGTTGTTGGGCACTCAAAAATATAATTTTGAAGACATTCGTACCACACAAAATTACTTAGACACAAAGAAAAACCAGACATACACAGCTTGAAAAAGCTAAAGTGGAATCATAAACAAATGAAAAAAAAAAAAACCATAGTACCAAAATTAACAATAAAACTGACCTCAGTGCCATCAGAACGCACTTTGGCCAACACAGGTATCTCATACTGGTAAGCCCTTTCCCACTCAGGATTGCTGGTGATGTCCCTTATCTGACAAAACCCACAACACATTCACAACAATACACGCATAGATACAAATAGAGAGAGAGAGAGAGAGAGAGAGAGAGAGAGATGGAGGTACCTGTAAATCAACATCGTGAAGAGAATCAGAGCCGGAGATTAAGAAAGCAGATTGGAGTTTTTCTTTGAGGCCATCACACAAACAACAACCAGGCTTTGAGTAGAGAATGAGTTTTCTAGATTGAGTAGTGGAAGAAGATGACAGAGACAGAGCCAGAGGAGTGAAGACCCACCTGGGTCTTTGTCTTTTTACTGTCAGCATTACAATTGAGGATGGTCTTGCCATTGCTGCCATGGCCATTCTTCCAAATCCTCCTCAGTCCTCACCTCAGGATAGCTTCAACCGCTCTGAGGTTGCTATTGCTAAAGCTGAAGTCGTTACTCGTTACAGCCGCTCTCCAAATTTTAAGACACTTCTAATTGGACTTTTTTTTTCCCAATAACCTTACTAATATCAATTTCTTTAGTGGCCGGTTTTGAAAGAAAAATGGGAAACTAAGGAGGTGTTTGGATTGCCAATTTTTATAACTCATAATTCTGTTTTCATAACTCATAACTTAAAAATAGTGGGACCCATCGCAGAAACTTTGTTTGGGACCAAATAACTCAATTTCCATAACTCTGTTTCCATCACTCAATTCTCTGATTTTTGAGTTATGAGTTATAGAAATTGAAAACACATTTTAGCTGTTTTCAGTTTCTATAACTCATAACTCAATGGCATTTTTGTAATTAAACACACATTGGGAGATCCACAACCGCAACTTTTGACCGGTTGACTTTTTTTTTTTTTTTTTTTCTGGGTTCGGTCTTAACGTTTTTTTTTTTTTTTTTTTTGGGTTCGGTCTTAACGTTGGGTTTTTTTTTTTTTTCTGGGTTCGGTCTTAACGTTAGTTTTTTTTCTTTTCTGGGTTTGGGTGATCTGGTACTAAAAAAAAAAATAAAAAAAAAAAAGGAAAAAGCTGCACTGATTGACAAACATGGGACCCACAAATAGTGTAAAAAATATGAGTGATGGAAACTGAGTGATGGTGCCAAACGGGTATAGTATTTTTAAGTGATGAGTGACAAGTGATGAATGACGAGTGACGAGTGAAGAGTGATGAGTGATGAATGATGAAAATTGAATGATGGAAATTGAGTGATCAAAATTTTTGATCCAAACAGGGCCTAATATCCCGAGTTTCGAGATTAGCCTAAAACTCGAGTTTTTAAAACTCCATTTTAGGGTTTTTCATAAAATGACGTGGACAAAATTTTTCCACGTGAATATCGAGTTTATAAAACTCTCTTTACAAACTCGAGTTTCTAATACTCGATTTCTAACTTCTAAAACCGAGTTTCAGAAACATGTTTTCTGACTACTTAAAACCTAAAATCTGGCCTCACTCGGACACTCACTCTCAAGCTTTCATCACTCTCAAACACTCAAGCTCTCAATCAGACACTCACTCTCAAGCTCTCACTCTCAGACATTCCTCACTCTCAAGCTTTCAAACCTAAATCAGTTTCTCTCACTCTTACACACCTAAGTCTGTCCTCCTTCAGACACCGAAACCCACCCAAATCACTCACCCTCAAACACTCCTTCAAACACTCTCGTCCTTCAGACACCGGCAGGCACATATTCAGACATTGTTTCACTAGAGATGCTCAGTCACTCTAACAGAGACGCTCCTTTAAGGTATGTGTAGGTCAGTGATCTTCGTTCAAGTTCGTCTTCAAGTCCACTAATTCTTCTTCTTTTTCTTCGCCAGTTCCACTTCGGATTCCAGTCCTCAAGAGCACACTCAAGCACCCCAAACCCACTATGCCATTCCCAGAACCAGAAGGGTACTAATTTACATCTTGCCTTTTGTTTTCAAAACTCAATTTTGGGGTGTTTAGTTTAGCTCTTTAAAAACAACTAATTTACATTTTGTAAAATGGGTTTAATGATTTTCAATTTTGGGTGTTAAGTTCATCTCTCTGAAAGCAAAAAAAAAATCACTTTTTGGAATATGGGTTTCATGAGTTTCAACTTGTCTTGCTTTTTTCATTGTTGTATTTGTCTGATTTTACATCCTTATTTTGTTTGGTTGCTGGGAAAGCCAAAAAAGAAGAAGAAGAAAAAGAGTGTTTTGGGGTCTCCACATTGAAGATTGAATTAAATATGTTGATTCTTTTTCCTTTATTGTTTTTTGCATTAACTCAATAGGAGTACGGGTATGTGGGAGATTTTGAGTTTGTCTGGGTTGATGTTCCAGCATGATGCTTGTATATGGTCTTTAAGATGATATGCTTTCTATCGAAGGTTTTGTTGAATTTGAATGACTATAGAGAATGTTTGGTTAGGAAGAAATTGCAGGATAAGAAATTGGCTTGTCCTGCTCTCTATATTTCCTCTATTTTGGCATTTATTGTTGTTGTTGTTATTATTTTTCCTCTTGCTAGAACTTAGAAGTCTGCATTTGATAGGTACTCTTGTATATGTATAGTATTATGTATACATATAAAGCCAAGTTTTTTCCAGAAAACATAAAGCCAAGTTTTTTTTTTGTTTTTTTTTTTTTTTTTATTTATCTTTCAATCTATCACTAGTGTTACATAACGACAACAAGTTATTTGCCCTCACACTATTAATGATCTCACAGTAGCACTCTTTGTAGTATGGAGCCTCGGATCAATGAGGAGCCACAGATCGTGCGCCCTAGTCCAGAAATTACTTCATTGTTGACGCAACAAACAAATCATCGATCAAAAATTATTTGGAATGGTGAGGTGAAATATCTAGTTCTAACAACCGCTTTAATTTTCACCAAGCGAGTTTCACTTTTAGCAAGTTCTTTCAAAGTCAAAGCCACAATATCCATTGATCAAACCCATATAAAATCGTTGACTGTCTGTTCTTAATTTCCCTGAGCAATGAATTTAGAAATACAATATTTTTTATTACAGCATCAATATATAGTTTATTATGATTAGTGCATGATAAAGAGGTTAAATAAATAAGTCACAACATGTCATGTGTAACTGTTATAGAGAAAAAAATTCTCGAACATATCTATTCCATTGGGTTTTAACCCCACTTATTACAATATTCAATTTACAAATTTCTATTTTATTGTTTGAAGAGTTTATGCCATTTCAATCTTTGGGCCTATATATTAATTATAGAAACAAACTTTAGGTCAGCTTTTGTAGTGTTTGTATTGAAGATATCATGTCAACCATCATTTTCTTTAGTTTCTCCAATCTCCACCACCATGAAATTTTTTCCCTGCAATTATAATTCATTGGTTCAAGGTCAAATTGGCAAATAGTAGTACCTTTGATTTGATATTTTAATCCTCTTTAATATCAAGATAATTACCTTGTTATTTGAGTTTAGACTTTGATATTTTAATATTGTAATCCTCTTTGATCTTCTTGTTATATGATATTAAAAACATCATGAAGGTTTTAGAAGTTGTTCTTATTCTTATTATTCTTAAGGCCACACCCACAGATAATAAACAATAAATTGTAGCAATGAGTAATTAAGTTTTGTTACTTATGAAAGTACATATATACTATAGGTATTTTATTGAAGATTCTTTATGGAAATTGCCTTGGTAGACACTAAATTAATTTCACCATCTTAAAAGCATCTATAATTATTACTATTATTATATTTTTTTTTTTACTTGGAATATTAAAAAACAAAAATAAGGCCTAGCTACATAGATTAGCTAGTTGTAAATGTGCCTCGAATTGTAGACTAATTACGATTTTTCTCTGAAATTGTAATCCAACAATTTGCCTAAAAAGACCATGTATATTGAATGGTCCTAATAATAAACCATGCTCTTGTCATGACTTTGTGCTAGACTGTCCTCTATTATTATGTCATTCTTTATGACACTTTAAATGATGATCATAATTACTACCACCGCTTAAGTGTTCAATTGATATCTTCATGGGAAGTAGATTTTTAACTGTAAAATTTTTGTAATATAAAATTTTAATTGAAAAATTTTAATCTAACAACCGCTATAATTTTTATCGATTTTGCAAGACCCGAGCCCACTTACGTGCTGTGATCGCACTAAGAAGATGGCAAAAATATCGATGCAAGATAATTAGGTGATAAACATAATCAAGTTGTTGGGGCTAGAAGGATTGTTTAGGGCCCCTTCTAGAGAAATAGATTATGGCCTAATATCGGCCCTAGTTGAGCGATGGCGGCCGGAGACTCATATATTTTATTTCCACATGGTGAGATGTCAAGCACCCTACAAGATGGAGACTCATATATTTTATTTCCACATGGTGAGATGTCAAGCACCCTACAAGATGTGGAGGTCATCTTGGGATTACCTATAGACGGTGAGGTTTTGGTTGGGTCGACTATTGTGGGGGATTGGAGCCAACTATGTGAGGAGTTGCTTGGTTTTGGAGTTCCGACGAATGACAACAAAACTTTGGTGGGGCAAAGAATTCTCATCAGCAGCCTTATTGAACGCATTGCAGAGCCACTGCCTTATGATGCAACGGAGATTCAGATACATCAGTATTCCCGGTGCTATATTTTAGCACTACTAGGGGAATAAGATTTTCATGGACAAGTTAGAAGATAGGGTGCATCTAATGTTCTTGGAGTTCCTGTGGAACTTTCGTGATCTGCCATGGTATAGCTAGGGTTGTGGTTGCCTGGCATGGTTGTACAGAGAGTTGTGTCAGGTAAGCCATAAAAATGCATCGCAGATTGGTGGGGCATTGCAATTAGTCCAGTATGGGCATGGACAAGGTTACCATTCTTGTGCCTGAAGATAGAGCCCCCACTTGGATGTGATTATGGCCCATGGCCAAAAGCTCCACTTGCATTTAAGTAAGTATTTTCATGATATTCAGTGTGTTAGGCAATGTATTCTTCTTAGTAATTAAATGGTATTATCTTATTTTATGTTATTTGCTTGTAACTATAGGTGGGTGCGGGTGCCAAGCCCGAAGAGTAGGCCATCCGACATGTCATTGATCCACTATCGCGAGTCATTAGTTAGAATGCAGCCGAACGAGGTAATAATATTCAAAAATTTTCAAAGCAATTAGGGATAGTAATTCGGGTAGATATTTAGTTTTCTTAATTATGAGTTTTAAGCATTGCCTTTATAGTCCATCTATGTGGCAAAGTTTTGAATATCCTAAATCAAGGTGACATTTAATAATGGCAGTCACCTCTTCAATGACAGTTACCTTGTTTTTTCTTTTCTATTTTTGTTATCATTGGTAAGTTACAAATGTAATTAATGTGTTTTGAATTCACAATCTTACACTCTCCCCAATTATTTTGGGGGAGGAAGTGTCATTTTTCTAGTGCTTGTCAGTAGATGGTTACAACACTCGTACAAAAGCTAAATATAAAGGGTTGTGAATACTATAGGTTATGCACGGTGTATATGGCTTGGTCAATCAATTTGTTAGTACTTTTGCTATCTTAGATGGCTACAAACTGTTTAGTTCAGGTTTGGGTATTAAATTCCTACTTTCCATATTGAGGAATCTAGTACTGAGTCTAAAATTTGTCCTAATTTAATTCTTGTTTAAATAAGATACTTACATGCAAATTAAATTCTATGATTGCAGATAGTCCAAAGATTCTTGTACTAGCTATTTAACATGAGCATCAGGTTAAGGATTTGTCATGTGCCTTATTACTTAAGAGGCAAAAAAAGACCGATTTGGCCTATCAATGCCTTCATTTAAATCAATACTAATTTTATTATGTTCTTATGTATCAATGTTGTAAACCACAGCCAAATCTTTAACATATGCCTCATGTGCATTTGTATGTCTGAAACATTCCAAGTGTACTTAAGGTTATAGAGAAATCAAGCTCATTTCTTGACAATAATCTTTGTTGATTCTTGAAGCATAGGAACAATGCCTAAGAAATCAACAACTGAGAATCTTTTGGACAACATTGTGGAAATACCCATATCTTCTGTTTTAATTTTTTTCCCCCCCTTTATCTATGTATTCTCCCTTGTTTCACATTTTAGATGTTATAATAATTGTTTTTGTTTCTATTGTAGATTATGTGGCAGCCATATGAGGCAAACTTAGGCCACCTTCCTGCCTTCTACATTGCAGGGAAGGATATGTGAATGGCAAGAGTGCCATTTGCCAGTTTGGGTTGGCACAGGAGCAGCCTGACCATATTGTGTACGATGATAGACTGCACAAAATAGACTTGCGTGGGAAGGTGGAAAAAATTGGAGGGAGGAGCATGCATCGTATATCCTCTCATGGGGTATGAGACAACAACGACTTTCTCATGCACCACCTTAGATTGGTGAGATGCCCCGCAATCATGCCTATTACCGCTAGTACCGTCCGGTCACTCAAAAGTATGTCGACCGCAACAGTGCTAAATTAGATATAATGGTAATGTGTTGTAATTAGATTTTATTGCATGTTTTGTTTTTTCTTTAGTACATGTATGAACATAGAATCCATTGATTTCTTTTTTCAGCAAATCTGGTTTGATCGGACTAACATCCAATTAAAAAGACTTTCTATTACATATAGTATTATAATAAAACTTTTCGTCCTTCGTTGAGTATTTGAGTAGATATTAATCCCAAGAACCAAAGCATCCTCTATTTCAAGCAGAGAGGATGCTTTATTTTTTGAATGTTCACACTAGGAACTCGAGTTTTACACAAAACTTGAGTCAATGAAACTCGAGTTTCAGTGGGAATTTTTTTTTTCCCCTGGACATGCAAGCTAGCCAGATGCATCATAATCCACAAACACTCATTGAGAAGCTAAGAATGTAATCCACAAACACTTACTAAGAGGTAGAGAAGCTGAGAATGTAAATACACTTTAATTACATCAAAAGGCGTTCTCAATAAGCACTAACTATAGAAACTGCTACGCTCTCTACATAAACATAGTTTTACAATATAAATGCACTTAAACCACAGCAAAAGGCATTCTCAATATATCAACATTCTAAACATGTCCAACCACGCTTAATTTGCAATTCTAACCATACTACTCAAATCACAACCTTCATAGAAGTACATTAGATAGAGAATTACAAGTACATTCAACAAAAACCAAAAAATTAATCATGCCGATACAACGTAGTCACTTTTCCCAAGATCGGCGATCTGCACAACAAATATGTCGCCCATGGAAGCATGCTTAAAAAACATAGACTAATCACGTTATGAGACAAGACAGTAAACATTAGGTAAACATAGAATTAACAACCTGATCCAGAACTTTTTTCCATCTATCACCTACCTAATTTGGAACATGACCGCTTGTGGAAGTGCCACGGGATTATGGACATTTTCTGCGGTGATGCCCGGAAGCATGACACAGTCCACATGTCTGCTTGGGTTAACTCTCTATCAAATCTGCATCCTCCCTCCGCCATCCTAGTTCTTGATCCTTATTCCTCACTCCATCCATCTCATTCCTTATTCTTGACTTCAGTGGTTGACCCACCTTTGGCCCGCAACAATGCTGGATTAGGCAATCACTTTGGCCCCGTGGCATCCCTCCACAATGACTGTGACTTAGGAACCTCAAATGCATGTAAGTAAGTTTTAAGGGCATAGTTCAAACTATAACATGGGTGAATATATATGGTCGAATCAATATTTACATGGTCACATTCTCTAATTGCATGTGAACAGGAGATCCCTATGTTTTGCCATTTCCCACAATTGCATGTTCTTTCTAGTAACCGAACTACATAACTGTGGTTTTTCCCTACCTGTGCTACATATGTTGAGTGAAGTAACTACCTAATATATCATATGTTGATTGCTAAATGCCTTAAGATAGGGCTTCTTAGATTTACGTCTATTTCCCGACCGCGTGGAGAAGGCATATGTACTCCATTTCTTACCCTCTGCTATTCAATGAGTATACTCCTTATGCCGGTCATAGAAATATTCAACAAATTTGGACCAAGTGAACTCAACCATTGCGGCAATAAGAAGACCCACCTTTCAGTACACCATTGAAGAACTCTGATATATTGGTTGTCATTGCTCTAAAACGTCTCCCACCATCATATGACTGGGTCCACATATCCACAAACTCGCTCATTAGGTATGTGTATGAAAGATAATCTTGATTCTTTTCCTTACCATCCTTCCCCGTCACCTTCTTCTTATTCCTAATGGCCTCAATTCTCACCTGCTTAATGGACTTCAATATAGTATCAAATTTAACTACCTGAATAGCATATCCCGCTTTTAGCATCACTGACTTTAGAGTCGAGTTCTGAAAATATGTGTTGAAGTTGCTAGCAACATGACGAAGGCAATATCTATGAAATACCTGTGTTCTTCCGTCATCCCCTCTAGGCCAATTTGCAATGGCATTTTTGATATCGAGATGTCGATCAGAAATTATGCAACTGCCTTTGTCAGGTATCACAAGGCCAGTCGTATCTTTGGGGCATCCTAAAAACCACCTCTAACTGGACCTTGACTCGCAATCCACGACAGCAAAGGCGAGAGGGAATACCTTGTTGTTAGCGTCAGTTGTCATTGGGACCAATAGCTTTCCATGAAATTTATCATACAGATGGGTCCCATCAATATTGATAATCGGCTTGCAATATTTGAATCCATCAATGTATGAACCGAAAGACCAAAACACATAATTCAACAATACGGTGTCATCTTCACCAGTGGCTGTGGTACGATAGAACACCTTGGTAGTCGGATCTTGATCAATATATGTCATTAGTAACTTTTGCAACCTTTGGTAAAACTCTTCCCAATTCCCAAACATCTTCGCAATCACCTTTTGTTTCGAATCCCATACCTTGTAGTAAGAAGGCTTATGGCCCTTATATTTCAACTCTATCATAGATCTAAGATGCTTAATTGAGGTAGTGTGATCCTCGTATAACTTCTTAAGGATGTCTGATGCAATAAAATTACAAGTCATCATTCTACCATCATTTCATGCCCTAATCGGTATACACGTGTGAGGACCCACATACACGACGACCATCCATAGTTCATGGAAATTGGGCTTCATGATTGCGCATACCACTTGCATGACTCATCCACGCATTTCACACAAAGTTTTTTCATCGTCGACCTACTGATCATAAAATATTTGTTTTCCTTAAGGGCACAAATTATTAATGCGCATTGCACCTTCACTTTATTGGCAAAAATCAACCATTTGCACAAATTCATCCCCTTTCTCCAAGTAGACACAAATGGTATCTCAGTATGTGAAGGGTCAACCATATTTTTCCAAGTATTTGCAGAAAATGACCAGGCTGGAAGTGCGTAGGCAAGGATTTTTTTTGAATGTTTTGGACACTAATAACACTGTCTGCATCAGGTTCACTCTATCTAGTGTCTCATCGTCATCAATGTCCATCTCAAGGTCCCCAAAGTCCCCTCGTTCAATCATCTCTTCAAACTTATCTTTATCGACAAAATCTTCACTGTTAATGGCAATAGTCTCATCAACACAATCGTCATCATCGTCATCGTTATCATCATCATCTTCATCATCATCATCATGAACATCATCCTCTACATGTGTAGAATACTCATATTGAGCATCTGGAACTATAGCCTTTAAACTTGTGGTTGTTTGTTGGAATTCCTCGATACCAACTTCTACACGCGGCTCTAATTGTATGTACAACTCAATACCATTTACTTTGGGTATTCTTTCCAACTTGTCAAACATTATCTTTATATGTTTGTCTGCTTTTATTGCCATATACTTGTAATTAATATTGTTCTTGAAGACTTCATGTGGAATACGATAAGTAATTTGTATGTTGTGCACAACAAGATTCTCACACAATTCTTCCATAACTGTCGTCTTCAACTCAGCAAGGGTCTTCAACCTACGATTAATTTAGGCGAACTCCATGTTTATACCTGGCCCTTCAAATGTCAATCCCTTGTCTGCATTGGCATTCTTAAGCAGACCACCATGGTATAGGATTATATTAATTACATTCATTGTGAACCTGTTCGAGTCAAGTTACTATGTTAGTTAAAAAAACATTTTAACTACTCAAAGTAAAAATTGCAATTCATTCAAAGGGCATGAATTTCATTACACATTCGTTACACATTTCATAGCCAAATCATTTTTCCGTCATGCTAAGACTACCCATTTCATACCCAATACCAAAAAAAATAAAAAATAAAAAGCCAAAATTATCTAATCATATTTACTTACTCATTTCATACTCAATACAAAAAAAAGTCATTTCATTACACATTTAAAGGGCATAAATTACATACCCATTTCATTACAATTCACTCGAAGAGCATGAGTAAGTCACACATTTCATTACATACCCATATACCCATGCAAATAATTAGATACATAGCCATTTCATTACAATTTATTCACTTCCCATTTTGTACCCAAAACAATGATGAATAAAGTCAAAACCCATGTAAAATCATGATTAAAAAAAAAAAAAAAAGCCTACAAATGATGAATCATGATAACAAAAACCATGTAAATAAATACTCAAAAAATTAACACTAACAAAACAAAGTTCTATAATTCACAATATTGGTATCTTAACTAAGTTATGTTAACTATCTACAAAATAAATAGTCAAACTCTTTAACCCACACCCAACAACAAATAATACCCAACTACAATGACAAAGTCCTTAAAAAATTCATACCTGATATATGAATTTGTTAAGAGGGAGGAGCAGTGAGAGAGGCAATGTGGTGAGTGAGACAGTGAGACTGAGTGTGGGTGAGAGAGTTCTAAGTGAGGCTGAGTGTGGATGAGGCAGTGAAAACAAAGTGAGGTTGAGTGGGTGAGGCAGTGAGAGCAAAGCTCAGCTGAGTGTGGGTGAGTAGTATATGAGTGTGCGTAAGTAACCTGATATATAAGTGTGCGTATTTATATTTTGCCCAGCAAAACTCGAGTCTTTAAGACTCGAGATCTAGGTGATTTTTTAATTAGATTTCGAGTCTTATAGACTCGAGATCTATGTGTTAAAAATGGTTTCCATCAAGAAAATCGAGTCTCTAAGACTCGATTTTTTGTTTCGAACAACTCGAGTCTTTAAAACTCTAGATCTATGTGGCGTTTTCTGTCCACCTCATCAAGTACAAAACGGGCCCAAAGCAAGTCTTCGAGACTCGAGTTTCACCCACATCTCGAGTTTCTAAAACTCGAGATGATAGTTTCCATAATCATTTTAAACGCATGTTAACTTAAAATTTTGTCCTCCCTTCCAATGCTAAAAGCCAAATATCCTCCATGGTATTGGTATGGATGAGTTTTAAAATAAGGCCCATTTTTTGGTTTTTTTTTTTTTTTTTTTTTTTTTTTTTTTTTTTTTTTTTTTTTAATGAACGAAAAAATGGGTAAGGGGCGACCAACGTGATAATTCTACTTGGGTGTGACTAAAGTAGCACCCTACCCACTGGGTTCGGGCTCTACTGGGTGTAAGGGGACGTGGTGAGCCATAAGTTCCTAGCCTCATGAAGGACACTAGTCATCCTGGGTTGCCAAGGGAGGCAACCCCATGCAAGTTCATATTCAGACTCGAACATGGGACCTCACACTTGGCAATGGTTTTTGTGGGTTTAAAATTTAAATAAAGCTCTAAATTATCGATTATGTCCACATTGGTAGTAGGATCATGTGATCAGCTGATTTTCATAAGACATCATTCGACATAGATTGTACCAAGTAATATAAAAGTAAATTAAAGATTTATGCTTTATCTCATACTTCATTTCATGTCATTTCAGCCAATTTCGGTCATTCCAATTCATTTTAGTTTACTTTCTTTAAAAATAAAAATAAAAATTATATATATACATTAACGGTATACACATTTCAATTTACTAGTACCAAAATATTCAATTCTAATAAAAAAAAAAACACAAAATTGGCACAAAAAAGGAATTAAAAACAATGGTAAATTGCAAACTAAAATGCTTTTCTTAATCTGTAGTCACAGGCTTGTTACCAGGTGGACAATAAAAGTGATTGAATCTATGTTGGGTTTATCAAGGTGGAGCTTGCAATGCTAGCCAAAGACCTTGCTCATGGGTTAAAGGGTCAACCCTCATCCACCATGGTTGAGTAGCAAAAAAAAAAATGGTAGTAACAAAATTTCAGTTTTTTTTTGGTGAAGGGATTGACTTCTCTTATGGAAAGAGATTTTTTGGAAAGAGGTGATTGCAAAAGCAACAGAAAACCCACATGTACAAGTTATGCTTACCTTCATGTCTAAAATGGTACTAACAAAAAATTTACCATAGAGACACTTTATGTAACTCTCACGGCAGTATTATCAGTTTCACCTCCAATGCAGCAAGAAATTTTATTGGCTTTCTCTATCATAAGAATTGCCTCTTCAAGGAAGAAGATAGTTCCTCCCAAACAAACTAATTGAAAATATAATAGGACTATATTGACTGTTTCCTATCGAAGTTCAACACTCTTTTTTAAATCTTTTTTGGGTAAGGGGTTGGTTGTCAAGCTAGCAAGTAACCTCAAGAAGAGGAAATGTAAAGAAGCAGCGGGAGGATTTAGAATGAAGAAAAACTTTACATATTTTTTAAAGTAAGGGAATTTAAAAGCAAGAACATTTAAGAGCCTTTATATCATCGAATGTATAATAATAAAAAAATGTGTAAAATTTACACAATTTAAGGTAAAAATGATCCACATCAATTAATGTATAATTTGGTAAATTTACCAATTTTCAACAATAATCGGTAAATTTACAATGATATTATTTATTTTATATTTAGTTTTTTTTTTTCTTTGCATATCTTAAGGATGTAAGAAATGAGTAGATTAACATTGTGTGTAAAGAAAGTAAAACAATTATACAAAAATTAAAACAAAAATTAATATTTTAATAAAGTATATAGGTATTTTAAAAATTAGAATGTAAAATAGTAAAAATAGGTTTTTATGATAAAATAAACAGAAACAGAAATTTTTGCAGGAGCTAAAATAAAATGCTCCAACACATCCTTAACCTCCCCTCTATATGGATCTGGAACGAAACATTTATCTGCTTTTGTGTATTGAAACAATCTTACAGTTACATCTGATACTACTACAATTATAAATTCATTTTTCTCCCTAAATCCATATATCGTACTGACAATTCCAATTGCCAGTTACGATACAAGAATCAAACCCCCACCCCCTCTCTGTAACAAAGAAAAATGTGGGGAAAAAAAAAACAGATTAAAAAAAAAAAAAACTAAAAATTAAAACAAGTATGGCACAACGAGGGCAGATGACTCATACTAATTTTTTCACTCTAAAGAGCAGTATTTTTGCATCAGAAAATTAACAAAAGATTGATCTATATAAGCTTCTTCTTTCGAAAGTAGGTTTTCAAGTGCCACAACTGCAACGCTGAAACCACAATGCAGACTCCAAGGGACATTATACTGAGCCATGCAACTTTAGAGTTGGTTGATTCGCTGACTTGCCTCATCTCTGCTTCCCTGTGTGATTCCCCAAAAGAAAATGTTAAATTTTTGCACTAATATCAATAGTTCAAGACCTCAAGTAATTAATTATTTATCATCTCTACAAGCTTCCTAATCTTTTACATTATGTTTTGTTTGACACGGGGAAAACAAAAGAAGAGAAAAATCCAAAATTTTCATCTTTTCAAAAAAGGGTGAGGAATATGCCAGCATTTTCCGCTCTACTAGTCCATCAATAACTTTTTTTTGGAGATAAAGTTAGGTTTTAGGAGGAAAAGATACTAATACTTCATTTTCTTTTGTTTATTTTCTCACCAATCTTTACTAACAAATTGCAAAATGAAAAATTGAGGCTAGAACAATGAAATGAGAAGAACGTCAAAACAAGGGATCTTGAAGCAGAATGTCAATAAATTCAACAGACAAAAAATATTGCCAGTAGCTAAAATATCACTTTGTCCTCTCATAAGCATGGGGTGGCTGGTGAGATTATGAGTTCAAGACCCAATATATAGGTGTGTTAACTTACTAATAAAAAATAAAAATAAAAATAAAAACCCAAAAGAGAGAGAGAGAGAGGTACCTGTCCTTCAGGTAGTTGAGATTATCATGGATGGCTTGCACTGCTCCTTCTAGCTTTATCAGCTCAAGTTCAACACCCTGCATTTGACATGTGTCATAAGAAGAATAAGGGAAATAAATGTCATTTAAAAATCCAGCAAATACTGCTTTCAAAGAAGTTACCTCTACTTTTTGTTTCTTTGCAACTGATTCCCAATCCCGAGCTGCAATTCCAGATCTCCAATCAAGGTTAAGGGTTGCACCTACACCTTCTTGATGTTCTCCATCAAGCCAGAAACAAGCCAAGTAGCTGCCAGACTCGGTAGTTGTAAATGCAAACTGACCGTGGGTAACATTTTCAACATGGTGAAGATTGTTACCATAAGGAGATGTCACCTAAAGAGAGAGCCAATGTGCGGTGAAAAACTTATGCTTGGCACTACCCGAACTTGTCAAAAATGGAGAAGAGAGTATAATACATAAACTTCTAGTATTATTGATGTGCATAAGTTACAAAACTAAGCACTCTTGACTCTTATATATACAAGAGGTAGCCTAAGAAAATATCACAAACAACCAAGAAAACATCACTAACAAACTAACTAATTCCAGCTAATTAGAAAATCACACGTGAAAATACAAAAGCATATGTGGAAAATATGGAAAATGTGTGAAGAAATTACAATCTACAAAATACAATTGCTAATCTAAAATACAATTTCTCATGGTATGTATCTAAAATACATGTTTGAACTTTGGACATTCACATAGGATGAGGGACAGCTAAGTGTTCTTCCTCAAACATCAAGCATCAATATTCCACAGCAGTGTTCAAAGGTCTAATAGCTTTAGAAGGAAAACTGATTATTCTCTTTTATATGTTCCTCAGTAAACACAGAAATCATGCACCATTTGCAAGAAGGTATCGTACCAATTTGAAGAGAACTCAGATTTCAACAAGCAACAAATTAGAAGTGGGAAATGATATCCTTGCTTTGAATTGTATCAAGAGTACCTAACAGAGGAGCTTAAAATGGTATCCTTGAAGAGATGAGTTTGAAGAGACAAATTTCATAATTTCAGTGGACAAGTTCAGTGCTGGAATTTGTCTCTCTGAGATCCAAATGGGATATAGCTCCAAATACTTTTAAAATGATCCTAATTAACAAAATAGTTTATAAAATAGCATTATTAAGAGGAAGAAAAAAAAGCGGGCTATGTTAGATGAATCTTGGGGTGTTTCAAATTCCAACAGGAACTGAAGGTTGTTATCTGATAAAATCCAGGAATTCATGATGTTTTGGTGCTTGCTAAACATCATTCAGATGGCTTTTATTATTATTATTATTATTATTATTATTATTATTATTATTATTATTATTATATTATTATTATTATTATTATTATTATTATTAAAAAATTCAATGGTTAGAACGAGGGAAAGGGTATTTGAACCCTGGATGCTTCCATTGGAAACATCAGGATGTGCCAACCAGTTAAGCTACAATGCTCTTGGGCAGGCTTATATTTATAAGTAAAAATTAGGGTTTCACAAATAAAGGGCTACATTGTATCTCTGATATGCCATAAGCCAATTAACTTAAAACACAATCTAAAATCAGATCAGGTTATAGTCTTGCCCAGAATTTTCAAAACCAAACACTTAATTCTAATTACGATGTACACCCAAGAAAACAAAAATAAAAAATAAATAATGCCAAAAGACCCAAAACTAAGACAAAAAAAATTGTCAAATTACAGCCAATTAGTGGTTCATTCATCTAAGGCTATCTATTCTATACACTCATTGTGGATACCACTTTGTTGTTGTTGTTGTATCTTCAATCACCAATGATTAGGCAATATCATCCATAACTGATCGAAACCCAATTATTTATTTATTTATTAGATCAATAAGGTTTGCAAATTCAATCACAACTAAAATTGATGGGTTTCTCGGTTGTGAATTGTGAATAATTTACAAAGTCAAAAATTGAAATGAAGGCATTTGTTACCAAATCTATATACAGTGACAGACACAGACACAGCCACATACCTTGACAGAGATAGTGGGAGTACGGTATTGTTGAGGCGCTTCGTCTACAACGACATAGTAATCCGCCAAAACGACAACGTGGTTCTGGATTTCCTCGGACACACACTTGGTACCGGAGGTCGGAATTGTTAACCAAATCGCTTCTGTTACAGGTACGAGATTTGTCGTTAAGAACAACACCACCACCACCAAGACCGAACACACAGCTCGGCCGCGCGAGGTCAAATCCTGAGCCATCAGGGAGAGGGAGAGAAGAGTACGACTTCACGTTACGTAGAAGCAGAGAACTGATGAGGAGGAGGAGGCTTTGGATTCAGATTTCGGACACCAAACTAAACAAAACAAAACAAATATTATATATATATATGAGGTTTTTGATTTTGAATTCTTCTATTTCTCTCGGTTGCGTTTTCTTTTTTGAGTGAGAGTTGTAATGATATGACACCACACCACACGCGCGGAGGGGATTCTTGGGGGTGGGAGCGCGTGGTTCGGTACGGTGCGAGTTGGTGTGAAGTGGAGGTGATGTTTTTTCATTGCCTTTGACGTGACTAGAGTTTTACTTCTCCAATCATAGTTGAGCCTGGTTGTCCACCAAGGACAAAGCAGGTATGAGCAAAGCGCTTTGGTCACGCGCCTTCCTCACTTTGCAATCTCAGTTTCACAATGCTGGTTATGGTTTTGGACTCACGGGTCCAAAAAGTCTAGAGACACGTACTCTTCACAACTCTAGAGACACGTACCCCTCATGCATGTAAGAAACGTAATTCAATTACACCATAACAAATATGCAAATTGTATTCAAATGTGCGTTTGCAGGAGAATTTGGCCAAGTCTTGCAAACCACATTCCTTTTGTTCAAAACATGGAATATATTTTATTTATTAAAAAAAATTTTGATATTAGAGTCGGAGGTTTTGAATCATGGATATTTCCATTGAAAACGTCTGTAAGTGTTGACTAAGTTACAAAGCAAGTGGCATAAGAAATGTGAAACTATGAAAAATCTAAAAGATTACTAATAATTTTACTGTAATAAATTAGGTTTAATTACCACATTGGTCCTTAGCAACCTTTCAAATGTTTAGTGTCGTTTGTACCCCTACAAGCACTTATACTTGTGGAATGACTATTGCACCAAAAATGTGTTGTGGTGTTTAGTGTCGTTTTTAACTTTTTGTCTGTATGTCAAAAGATCCTTAACAATAAATGTTGAATGGAAAAATTTGATATAGCAAGTGGAAAAAGTAAAATAATGCATTTATGTTGATTGGATGCCAAGTGGCATTTATTAAAAAAAAAAAATTTAAGCCCAATTTGAGATCCTTAAACCCATTAATAGAGAATTAAGGAGGAGAGATTGAGCTCCTACCATTGATGAACCCATTACAACCATTGTCATTGGTGGCCTTGCTCACTAATGCCATTGCTAATAGTGGCTGGCTAGCACCTTCCTAAATATCTCTACCCACTACTCTCCTACCTTTCTCTCTAATTCCCTTTGATTTCTCTCTCTAGAAGTTGCTTGCTATTAAGCATAACACATTGAATTTATAGTGATTCTCTCCCCTTCCTTTCTATATTTGCTTCACAAGAACACTCAGCACCGTATGGCATTGCATCACCTCCCAAATCCCAATTCCTATCTAATAGTACTAATTAACAACAAATTCTAAGTTCACACAAACCAATCCCTAATATTCAATGAGCTCCATAGTAGAACAAAAACTCTTGTTTGTAATTGTAGTATATAGGTAGATCGTGGTGGAAATTGTGGAACTACATGAACTAATTTGAGACAAAATTACACAAAAATTAAAATAATTTAAAGCATGAACCACCAGGGTTTGTTGAATCGGTTGTGGTTCTTCTGGACTTAATATAAAGAGAAAGAGAGAGGCCGACAAGGCCACCAATAGCAATAGCGAAAATGGATTTACGTGGACTATGAGTGCCAATTGTGTTGTTTATTTACCCATATACAAATCTATTGATGATACCATATGATTGTTGTTGAGGACAAATTTTTCGCATCACATGGCTTCATTTCATTGGCAATCCACACCACGTTAACACTATCATGGATTTGGAAAAAATCTCTTCTAAAGCCCAAAAGAGCCCATATTTACACAAAAAATGCGTCAAAGCCCATGGTTCAAGCTCATAGCACATCATCTCATTTTTGGCTCACAATCCAAGCTCAAAAGTCTCATTGGGAGAATCTTGGGAGTCGTGGTTTGGAGGGCCAAGTATGTTCAGTAAAACTCCAATGGTTCAAAGTTGATAAAGGAAAGCATGTTGTTTGGCATGTCGTTTGGCATGTCTTCCTCACTTCCTTGAACTCTGACGAGTCAGTGTGCAATAGGTAATATTTGGTAAGCCTCTCATATTACATAACACTTAAAATGATAGAACTCCTCATGCTCTTTATATAAAAATTAATGTCCATCACATAATATAAGTTTTAAAATATAATTATATCATTCCATATTAATTACATTATTAATTTCATATAAATCAATTCCAAGCACATGGCTAAATATGTATTAATATCTCATATCTAGCATTAAATACTCTCTTGACTCTCTAATATTTGGTTAAATACAAAAAAACCATAATTACATCTCTAAAACTTCATCAAATATTAACCAACTAGTCTATTACTTACCAAAATTATTTGTGGACTAAACATATAATTTTTACAAGAGAGGAAACTTAGCTGAAAATAACAATAACAGCTCCAGCGGAAGCTGCAACGAAGCTGTTGAAACAGCTTTTGCAGAAGCTGTTGAAACAGCTCTAATGGAAGCTGCAAACAGCTTTTGCAGAAGCTATAACAACTCTAGCTAAGTTGCAAAAGCTCCAGCAGGTTGACATATATCCTAAAAATGACATCACTTACTCATTAATGCCTACTCTCAACAACTTGCTGTCATACCCAAAGAAACAAGAGAATCCCATAAAGATTATCTTACCTTTTTTAGCTAAACCATGAATTTAATGCCACATATTTTCCTCCAAGCAAGATGTCATTTGGATGATATCATTCAGCTTTGATAGCTGTGATTGACAGCTGTTGATACCTGTTTTCACGACACATTTTCTACAAGCCCAACTTCCATGTAGGCTCAATTTATGTATTATATTATATTATATATTTTTTTAAGTATGACCCAAGCCCATGCGAATTATTGGGGGAAATTGAGGAAGTGTTGTTTGGAAGGTATGGGTCAATTCCTTTCGGACCTTTTGCATGAGCCCAGCCCATGCGTGCTACCAAGTGGGCAAGGGACGCTGGTAGTACCCCAGGCTCATGTAGGAGGTCTTGTATCCAAAATTTCCACCTTAAAACAGCTTTTATGCTCTGGGTGACTGTGGCCCAAAGTTTCTGCCTAAACCTTTTTTTCCTTTAAACATAGTTGGCTCCCATTGGCCAACTCCATCAGCTAGCCCTCACTTAGGTGAGCCTCCCAATGGTCTGAAATTTCTGACCAAATGCAACCAATTAAAGAAAACCCACTTTATTTCCAAAATCATGCTAAAAGCATACAAAACTCTTCCCTAAACAAAAGTAACCCAAGCCAAAACACCAAAATAGTATCATAAGGGATAGAAACCTCTTCTACCACTCAAAAAACCAGTCAAGAGCAACACCCCAAACTCTATATAAAACTCTCTCATCAGTCCAAAAAAACCAACCACGTTCTACCTAGAGAGCTGAAACTTTAGAGCCAAAACCCATTCAACCAGTTAGCATTCTCATAAATCTGAACCTTAGGGATGGAAATATGGGTATAGGGGAACCTTCCCTTTCTTCCTCACGACCTCTCTCATTTTCCTCTTCTCGGTGATTGTGGGTCGAAGTTCCAGACTTGTTGAACCACGTTCTCCCCATTGAGCTGAAATTTGAGAGCAAAAACCCACTAAGCCAGGAAACGTTCTCACAATTCTGAACCTTAGGGGTGAAAATATAGGTACGGGGGAACCTTCCCTCTCTTCCTCACGACCTCTCTCATTTTCCTCTTCTCGATGACTGTGGGTCGAAGTTTCAGACCTTTTATGTTTTTATACTTTTTCTACACTTTTGTTTCTAGCATTTTGAATTTCTCTTGTAAAAGCACCATTAGCCTTTGTTTTCTATACATTGTGAATTTTGGGCTTAATTCTCCATAAATAAACACTTTTAAAGAACCCAAGGAGAGATTTGGGCCGTTTTCGCATTTTCGGCCGTTTTCGCATTTTCGGCCTTTGTCACAAAAATGTCCGCGACAACAGCCGATACAGCTACAACATCAGCCTTGAAGTCTCTAGCTTTCCTTCTTTTGGCTAAAAAACAAAGTCCCTCTAATGAGATCATTTACATTGTCAAGGACTTTCCCTTATTCGCTATTTTCCCTTCAACTAAAATTCTGATCTAGTTACATAGCTTGGCTCTATATAAAGAGGACCAAGCTACACACTAAAAAGGGGTTCCATCCCTCTCCCACTCCATTGTTCTGAAACTTCACTCATTTTTACTACCATATACACATTTTCCTACTCCTCCATCTCTCTTACAAAATCTCTCTTTATAGAAAACAACACAACACACATATTACAACACATCATTATACATTACTCATCTTTCCCACACTCCATTACTCTGAAACTTCATCATTTTTTTCTGCCCAAAAACACATCTCCATCTTATTCTTTATTTCTCATACAAAATCTCCCTTCTTAGAAAGCAACATAACACATAACACAAATAATCTCATGTATTTACTATATTTAACCTTCATATTATCTATCTCACACTTCCATATACTTTACAAACACATTCCTCACAAAATACCCATACATACCTCTCATATATTTTTAAATTTCATGTCTCACAAAGTATACATATACAAGATCCATGTCCAACAAAGTGTCTACATATAATTCCCATAGATATTACAAACACCATATCTCACTATATATATTTCTTACCATCTCTACACATCTCAAAACATATCAAAATACTCTTCCAAGAACACATTACAAAAGCCCTCTCTCATGGAAGGCATATGAACATCAATATTAAGTTCTTTCTCTTAAAAGGCACAAAAACTTTATATTAAAACCATTCTCATTGAAGACATACATTTCTTACACTTGAAGCTACTCCTATGAAAGGCACGAACTCACTCATGTTTGACTAAAAAACTAAAAGGGCATTACATGGGGAAAATCATTTAAGTGCATGATTAAGGGTACAAATTTAACCAACCGATGCACACAACTGCACATTCTCTCTCTCCCTCCAATTGCACCCATTTTTCCCTTTCAAACATGTAGTCACCATGAAAGGATTCACTTTGTCATGCTGCTGAAATGTTAAGCCCACTGGTGTTGTATGGCTGAAACTGTAAAGTCTGAAGGTTGCTGAAATGACTAAGTCCACTGATGTTACCGCTAGAGCTGCAAGATATGAAGATAAGTCATTCCATTTTATCTTCAAATTTATATTATTAAACATATTTTATTCATTATCATTTTACCGCTGGATGCAAGCTATTCTAATATCATCTCACTATTTAATGAACATGATCTCACTAATATTTCATTAATGAACGTACATATTAACAA
This sequence comes from Castanopsis chinensis, assembly GCA_032878915.1. Lineage (NCBI taxonomy): Eukaryota > Viridiplantae > Streptophyta > Magnoliopsida > Fagales > Fagaceae > Castanopsis > Castanopsis chinensis. Next base: position 32,352,288 of record JAVQMG010000132.1, read on the forward strand.
ATCGATCTACCACTATCGTACATATATTATTTGGACATGAACCACCATTGGAAATATATTATGTGGATATAAACCATTGATGGACATACATTACTTAGACATGGACCATTGCCAAACATACCTTATTATGTTGAACATGAACCATGAATCACAACTAGATATGGACTATTGGACTCATCCCATTGTTGGACATTTGACACCTAATTGATTAACCACTTTCTAATATTGGACATCACTTAATATACATAATAATAACACATTAGCTCACCATTTAATCAAAGTTATCATGCTAAGTATATTATTTATTTATTTCAACCATTATAATGATTCTAAGACTTTGGGTTTTATCTATTTTGTAAGCTTAAAAATACTCCGGAAGCCATTGATCTATCTGGCCCAATGTCGAGTTCCGGGTTGAACTCCCTAGAACAAATCCGGTCTTAACAAAGTCACACCTCCAACAAAAGGCACGTGGCTATGTGCTAAAACTGCCGCAGGCAATTGTGTGTTTTTATTTTTATTTTTTGGATGAAGAAGATGTGAGTTGCTATTAAGATTGTTGTGGCAAAACACAACCTCCTTATTATGCCGTCAACTTCAAAGTACATAAGAGAATGTTTTTTTTTTTCTTTTCTTTTTGGAAGAAGGAATGATAAAAAATTAGTAACCTTTTTTCTCTCCTTTTTTTTTTTTTGAAGTAATTGTTAAACTAACTATATATTCATTGTAAATTTACCAATAATAGGATTGTAACCTAGTTAACATGAAGGTAAATTGTAACTTTATACTTTCTTATAATATTTTTTTAAAGCTGACTTTCTTATAAAAATTTATATTTTAAATAAATACTCTGAAGTTTGGGGAGCCAGAAGCATAAATGCTGAAGAAAAAAAAATTTAAAGTTTTGGGATAAATCATATATAAGTTCATGCACTTAATTTAAAAAAAAAAAAAAATTGGGAGCATGCATGGCTCCTCTTGACGTAGCATGACTTTGCCACCAAAGGAATAGATCCAAATTTAGAAACTTTAGAAGGCAAGATCAAAATGATTTAGTGTCAATTAAAATTTAGTCTATATTTATATGTTCTCCCTCCTGTGACACACACATATACATAAACATATTGTATGTTTATGTTATGTTTCATTCACAGGTGAGTTGAACTTTAGTTTTGTTTCTTCAATCCATAAACGCTTCACAAATTTGTTTGGGTGGGCTACAGAAAATTTTTATCAATTCATTTTTTATATGAAATCTCTCTCTCTCTCTCTCTCTCTCTCTCTCAAATGTATCACTCGATTATAGAGTTATCTAATAAGCATTGAAATTTTTTTTCCTACATTATCATTGTCTTACTTTGCGATTTCAATCTACAAAGTTTAAGTAGGTTGACGACATTCTTTTCCAAAAAAAAAGAAATCATGCTTTATCGTCTTTTTCTATGAAAAGAAAGAAATCCTATAAAACAATAAAGTAATGCTATGCATACTACCAATTAAGTCAATTGATTATTATTATTATTATTATTGTAAGGACCAAAGATTTTGTCCCCCAGGCCCACTTAGAATAGTGAGCTTGCAGAATTCAGCTAAGGCTTAAATCAATATATTTGTTAGAGAGGGAATAAAAAAACAAGGAAGGGCTTAGCCCGAGGATTAGAATAAGGGAGGAAGGCCCTATTTAATAAAATATATAAGTCAATACATTAACATATGTTTGCCCAAGGAGGCCAAAGTTCCTCAATTAAAAGTATTGTTCATGTTCTTCTCTCTATGATCTTTTTACAACGATCTCTCTATTTTGTCCGACCTCCACCTGTTTAATAAACTTCTTCTCCTTATATACTCTCCCCTTCTTCACATCTTGGCCGTCCATTACTTCATAACCAACCTCCCCTCGCGACACCTGTCCCTTTTTCCATTTGAAGAAGGTGATGGAAGGAGTTTGCTTAGCTGTGACTTGCATTGTTCAAGTTACTTCCTCATCAATGCAGCTGATACCCACCATTTAATGCAGCTAGGAGGTTAGATGAGGGGCATTCAATGCGGAGGCCATAGGCTACCCCAAACTAGAAACTTCCTCCCTTGAGGGGCATCCCTTAAAGCAGTCAGCACAGCGATTGGCTTCTTTGAATACATGAGCCACCGTGTGATTAGGCAAGGTTTTTATCAGGTTCTTGCAATCAGTTAAGATAGGTTCTAGCATTAGGTTCGCAATTGAGGATACATGACAGCTATGAGAAGTCAAAATAAGGAGCTGCTGGCTGTCCTAAGAGGTCAGAAAGGTTGGCTGGCTATTTGGCTTGTAGAGGGTAGCTGGTTGTCAGTCCTAATGGTAGAGGGGGGGTTGCTCTCTTCTTGAAGTGTTGAATTAAATACAAATGGCAATTTCAAAAGAATTCCAGATACTTTGGGAATTGGTGATTTCCTTGGAGATCATTTAAGCCAATGGATTGTTGGTTTCTTGATCGAGGTAGAGTATTCAACAAGCATTACTGTGGAATTAAAGGTGGTTAGGGAGGGTTTAATTTTTTATTTGGACCAAGAACACTTTCCTATAAATTGATTCCCCACAAGTATACAACTTTTTGAGTAATACTACATGCACAAACTTTTTTACAAAATTTTTACAAAATGTTAATGTGACCAACCTCCTATTGGTTTTCATTAGGCTCACCTTTAATATCACTTTTTCATTCACCAAAAATCACTCATTATATCAGCAATTTGTAAATTTTTTTGTAAAATAATTTGTATCTTTAACATTATTCACAACTTTTTAACTCTCTCTCTCTCTCTCTCTCTCTCTCTCTCTCTCTCTCTCTCTCTATATATATATATATATATATATATATATGGGGGTTGGGTTTAAGTAATGTTACACCACCTAATATTTTTTAATTAAATGTGAATTTTGATAAATTTATCGTTGAATTACATTATATTTGTACATTCTCCATACTTATAAAGTTTATAGATGATCAAAGATCAATAGTTATGTTATCAATTAATTGTTTAAATTCAAGTTTTTGAATTTTAAAATAATGCATAAAAGATGAGTTTATAAATTAAATGGCAAATTACATCTGATTAGCATAAAAATTGACATACATGTTAAAAACATATATAATATATAATTTAACGGTTATTTTTTTAAAATATAAATTCTATATATATATATATATTTATATTTATACTTATATAGACTATAAATGGAACTATTAATTCTATAAAAATAAAAATAAAAATATCAAGGGACGTTTAGCAATTGTCTATGTGTAGATTAATCTAGCCAATTATATACTTGATTTCTTCTCTAAGGGCTTGTTTGGTTGGGTAAATTTTAGGAAAAATGTAAAAGAGAAGAGAGAGAAAAAAAAAAAAGAGGAAGAAAATGTTTTTTAAGATGTTTAGTTGGGTGGATTTTAAAATTGAAAAAGTGATGAACTCACCAAAATGCTATCTCCCTAATACGATGAAAAAATTGGAGTGATTAATAATTGGGTCTGGTTAATGTCTGTTTTAAGGTATACATTAAACTATTCATTTTTTGATACATTTTATGAAGATTTGGAAAAGCTGTAAAAAAGTTTGCAACTTTTTCGTTTTTTCATAAAAAGTTTTTAAAATTGTTTACTATGTTTGAGTACATATTAATAAAACCCTTAATAATTGTACATCTTTACTCTTGCTTTGTTTAACATTCCTCCGCTGTTAAGTAAAGTCATATTGAGTTGTATTTCAACGTCCAGTGTGGAGGTGTTATTTAATGGAGGTACCTTGGAGTCTTTTACGCCCTCAAGAGGAATTAGGCAAGGCGATCCATTATCTCCTTACATTTTCATCATGTGTATGGAGGTGTTGGGGTTTTTCATAAAAAACAAGTGTGATGCGAAGCTTTGGAACCCTGTTAAAACGTCAAGGGGTGGTCTAGCGGTCTCTCATCTTTTCTTTGTGGATGATTTGGTTCTCTTTGCTAAAGCTGATATAAAAAATTGCATGAGTATGCTAGATGCCCTTGAGGGGTTTTGTGATATTTCTGGCCAAAGGATCAACAAAGAGAAATCTAGAGTTTATTTCTCCCCTAATGTGGATGGCAACAAGAGGGATGAACTTAGTGAGGTGTTGGGTATTTGATCAACACCCAAGTTGGGTAAGTACCTTGGTTTTCCACTGAAACAGCCCGGATCCAGCAGTAGGGATTTTGACTTTGTTGTGGAAAGAGTGCAGTCTAAACTTGCAGGTTGGAAGGGACACCTCTTGTCATTTGCGGGTAAGGTTGTTATTGCCCACTCCGTTCTTACCACAATTCCAGCATATGTGATGCAAAGTACTCTTCTGCCTAACCGGACATTGGAAGCCCTTGATAGAGTGACCAGGAACTTCATTAGGGGTCCACTCCAGACAAAAGGAAAGTTCACATGGTTAGTTGGGAGAAGATAACCAAGCCTAAGGATGAGGGCGGACTTGGACTTCAAGCTGCTAAGCAAAAAAACTTATCTTTGTTGGCTAAGCTGAATTGGAGGTTTAATATGGAAAAAGAGAAAGATTGGACGAAGGTGCTGCGCTTAAAGTACAGCAACCCGATGAGGAGTGGGTCAAATGTTTGGGCTGGATTGAAGCGTGGAAATTGTATCTTTAGGCAAGGTGTTAAATGGAAGCTAGGTGCAAATAGCTCTCTTAATTTTTGGCATGATAAGTGGTTGACAGTGGGGATTATTAGAGGTTTGATTGAAGGCCCTCTTAGAAGAAATGAAGAGTTGTTAACGGTGAATGACATGAGAGATGGAGGGAGGTGGGATTTTACTCGTTACTCCTTTGATCTACCTGATAAGCTGATTCACCTTGTAAAGGCTGTTCCTATCCCTTTAAACCATCAAGGAGAGGATCAGATGGTTTGGGCTTCGTCTCCGTCAGGTGAGTTTGAGCAAAAGAATGCCTATGGCATTGCTAGAGGCGACTGTGAGCACGCTATGGCCTTTAAGGGGAATTGGATTTGGAAAATGGACTCGATGCCAAAAATCAAAATGTTTTTTTGGAAGTGTTTCTTACTTAGTATCCCTGTGGGAGAGGTGCTTTAGGAAAGGGGCATTATCCAGGATGCTCAGTGTCGGGTTTGTAAAAATGAGAAGGAATCCATCCTTCATGTGTTAAGGGATTGCACCTTTGCTAAACTTACTTGGGAAAAGCTTGGAATTCCTAATTCTGATCAAGGTTTTTTCAGCGGCAATGTGGGGGATTGGTTAGAGAGAAACATGAGTATTAATACTTTGAAGTTTGCTTCTATCCCATGGCATATTTTATTCCCTTTTGCAGTATGGAGATTATGGTTGCATAGAAATGAGTTGGCATTTAAAGAGAAGCAGCCCAACCCGAACCTGTACAGTAGTGTGATTCATGCAGCTCAGGAGTATATGTATTGCGTGAGCAAGGCAGACAGAAGGGTCACTAAAAGGCTGATCCAGGTTAGGTGGTCTAGGCCGTGTGAAGGCTGGTATAAACTGAATTCAGATGGGTCAGTTTTGGGGAATCCTGGAAGGGCGAGCGGTGATGGGCTGATTCGTGATTCTAGGGGTGGATGGATTAAAGGCTTTACTCGCAACATTGGTATTTCTTCCAGTGTTGAAGCAGAGCTATGGGCCCTAAGGGATGGTCTATCTCTTTGCATTTCTCTTAATCTTATGGCTATAGAGATAGAAGTTGATGCTAAAGTTGTGTTGGATTGGATGACGAATGAGGTTAGCTTTAATCTTAATCACTCCCCCCTTATTATGGATTGCAAGTCTCTCATTCGCCAAGTTCCTCAAGTAAGGATTATGCATTGCTTCCGTGAAGCGAATAGGTGTGCGGATGCGCTAGCTCGAAAATGTCCAATTATTCAGCAAGATTTTGTTGTTTATGATAGTCCACTTGTGGACATTTCTATGCTTTTATATTATGACCAAATTGGCATGTATTATGAGAGGATTCGTCCTCAAACAGCTGGTTTTCTTGACTAGTGTTTTAATTTTATTCTCTTATTTACCCAAAAAAAAAAACCCATAAAAAATTATTTTTTTTAATGCAATTTTTTGTTTTCATTATGAATTATACATCAATTGAAAGGTGACTCCTCTAATAATTAGCTAATGTGTACAACTCATGGGGGACCGTACAAGACTTGGAATTTGTTGGGAACTCAAAAAAGTCAATTAGCTAATGATAATGATACGTGGTTGGTTTCGTGTGAACACATTAAACTTTGGAGCGTGGCGATGATTATGATATATGATTCATGATCAAAGAAACGAGGCTCCATTTTGTCCTAAAGTTACATCAACCTAAATTTGCTCTCACAGTCTTACGGCTCAACGGCTAGTGAAGTTTCTTCGCCCCCTTAAAACGGCTAGTGAGCCTAAACTACATTGCATAGCTTTTTTATTTTATTTTTGAGAAGTGTAAATTAAAAACTAAAACTAGTAAAGTACCACTAGAACAAATAAAATCATTCTCGATCAAGTGCATTGACCATAATGTTTGTGAATTCCAATTGGTTTAAGAGTTTCACATTAGACAATAAACGTTACAGATTGAAATTATATCATTTTTTTTTTAATAACAAAAAATGACCACAAAGTAAATTGATTCTAAAACTAATGGAAGAAGAATTTTTAAAAATATTGAAGCTTTCCCTTAAAAAAAATAGAAAAATATTGAAGGTTGATTTTAAGTTTCCATCATAATCACGAAACACACTGTTGTGTTATGATAAATAAAATTAACTTTCACAAAGTTTCTAATACTCTTTATACAAATAAATCAATTCAAAACCAATAATAGGATTTGTGGGAGCAGAAACGTCAAAATGGCTGTATGGGCCTTGGGCCTAGTCCGAGGACACCGTTCCGCCCAAGAAGCCACGAGAAGGGAGGAGATTACCAAAACCCAAAGGCACAGAGGCCCACCGATCAGGTCACTGCCCGCTGGGGAGTGTCCGAGGAGAGCATGGCCTCGGACAACAGAGGCATGGGCCGAGAGACGCGACATAACACCCATGGAGGAGCTGCTGAAGCTCAATAATTCGCACGGAATTCCTACGGGATGCCGAGGATGAGGACAAGTGGAACGTGCGCTGTATAAAACTGCTGCCACCGCATTGAAGGCTTCCCACCTACCGGACCTGGCCGCATTAAGGGGGAAATGACTTCTGAAGGGACGGTGGATAGCTTTACAAGCCTAGAGGAGCGTTTCCAGGGAAAGGACAGGTGGGCACCAGGGATGGGGGGTATAAATAAGGGAGGGGCACCCATGGCCAAGGGATCTGGATTTTCTCAAAGTGAAGAAGACTCTTTCTCTCTCTCTCAGAAAAGAGAAGGAAAGCCTAGACATAGGCTCCTCGGCACACGTCCGAGGAGAGGTAGAGGTACACCCCCAACTCCTAGCACGCCAGCAACGAACTTAACCCTTACCCCATAGTCTTCTAGAGCCCCAAGAAGTCTTAACTTTAAGCCCATTCTCTACAAATTCTATTGTAAAGGTCACTTGGGCCGGCCCGGTCACGCATTTGGGCCCAAGGCCAACTTTGTGCCCCTACAGGATTAACATGTCATACTTGTATACCATCTATTATGATAATAATAATAATAATAATAATAATGAAATGTTGATTTTTTATTGACCTTATAATATTTTGCAACTTAAACTTTTGATGTATCATAATTTTACGCATAAGTATTCTATTATATATATTTTGTTATGATTTTAAATTCCATCATATATTTAAATCCTTCATTAAAATCTTACCAAATCATATAATATTAGAACATATAAGTCTATATATAAACATAATTATGATAAAATCTCTCCATAATTACTATAATAATAAGTGCGATTGGATTATTAATCCTATTATTGAATTAATAAAAGCCTAACAATAATTAAAAGCTTTTCATACTTGTGTACCATGTATTTATTGCTATGAATGCATTTGGGTTTGTTTTGCAGATTGTTTGTTTACTAAGAGTTAAAAGGGAAATGTTAAGGAATACTCTTAGAGCATTGGTTAATAATCTATTTAAATAAAGTTTTTATAAGAAAAGAAAAAAAAACAATTAATATTTTGACAGTTTTTTTCATTTTTCATAAAATGTCAAAACTTTCTTAAAATAAATTGTTAATCAATACCTTAGGGGCATTTATTAGCATGACCCAGTGTAAAATAAAAGAAGAGGGACTTCTTTTTCCATTTCTTTTTCTTTTTTTGAAACCATGAATATGGTAGTTAGGTTTTAGGAGGTATTTAATAGGCACTGGTTTCAGGTTGGTGAACTGCCGACACATTGGTGCCATTAAAATGAATCAATGGCCGATTGTACTATTGCTTATGGAGTGTTTAATGGAGAGAAGAGTACAAAGTTGTTGTGCTCTATCTCTAGTTACTATATATTACTTAGAAAAAAATGAAATCATAAGAGTAATTGTTGTGCTCCCTTGCAACATGGCCATTGGCCACTGCCCAATGACCCTGCATGGTCACTTTAATAAAAGGAAAATGCTAATAAATGTCCTTAGAATATTGGTTAACAATTCATTTAAAGAAAGTTTTTATGGAAAAATAAAATAAAGCAATTAATGTTTTGACAGCTTTTTTCATTTCCTATAAAAGTGGTGTTAAAACTTGTCTAAAATGGATTGTTAACCAATATCCTAAGGACATTCGTTAGCATAACCCTTAATAAAAATAAAGTGATTAGATTGATGGCCTCATCACATGATAGGTTTTGTTGTAATGTTAAATTGTTAAAGTTTGATTGGGGACCTATCCTCCTGTTTTGCTGTTATTTTACCAAATAGTGTACAATCATTTTACGTATATGAATAAAAATTATTTACACTTTTTTTTTTAAATAAAGCAAATACTATCTGCACGATATTTTTCATAATTGTTTTCACAATTTATAAGATAGCAAGTTATTGTTAATTTTTACATTAATTCATCACTAACATCACTTTATTGTTTACAATAACATCTTACAATATCCAAAAATCTCATACTATGACATTTTATCCCCAGAATCATAAATTTCCCATCCTAAAATAGATAGATATCACTCTTTTTTTTTTTAGAAGATAGATGTTGTAGTGCCCATGGGCCCAAGACACATGCTGGGCCGGCCCAAAAGCTCTCACCAAAGGGAGAAGCCCAACCCAACACCATGAAATGGTCCGAGGATATACTAGCTTCAACCTACAAGGCCCCGTGACAAAAAGGTGCCATGCACGAGCAGAGTACCATGAAACGGAATGTCCGAGGATGACCTAGTCCTCGGCAGCACGTCGCCGAGGACAGCGTTAGTAATCTGGTGGTTCAAGGACGTCCATACTGAGGATTTTGCATGCAACAACCAAGAGAACAAGAATAAGGGATAAAGGGGAATGACAGACAAATATCTAAGTAAAAAGCTTCTACCACCGCATTGAAGACATTTTACCTACCTCTCTGGCCGCATTAATGAAGAAGTGACGCCTGAACATTGGATTTCAACCTTACCCTCACCACTAGAGACCTGAGTAAAAAGATATGATGGGACAAGTATCCAAGAGGAACATCCAGAATACATGTGGAAGAAAGAAGAAGGGGAGGCAGGCCTATAAAGGGGGATATTTTTCTTTTATGGGGGAAGAAAACGGAGAAAAGGGAGAGAAAACTTATAAGAAGCCCTAAGGATTATCCTCAGCATCAACGTACACAATCCAATATTATATCTTTGTATGAGACTAGCGCATGAGTTATAGGATTTAACCCAACCTTTGTGTTATTTACCGTCTAAACGATCTAGATTAGTAGCCCACTCTCTATAAATTCATTGTTTAGGCCTCATTAGTCTGGTCAAAGAGTCTAATTCTGGTCCAGCACGATTTGTGTCCTTACATATATATAATTGACAAGAAGTATAATTTAGATAGATACAATAGGATTCAAAAACATTTTGGTGTTAGCTCTGTGGAGATTTTGTTTGCCATCAGTTGAAGACATTAATTGAAGCCCAAGCCCCCTATTGGACTACTGAGACTTTCCTAGTTTTGTAATTTAACCTACCATAAAACGCAGTATAAAGCCCAAATGAAAAATCTCAAAACTGATGATTGAATTCTCATTTTGATTTTAAGTTTTAACTCAAGTGGGAGAACCAACAATTTTATTAATTTTCCTCCCCTAACATCTATCGCCTTTTTATTTATTCATTTGACGAAAATATACTTTAGAGTTTATACACTTTAAGTTTTGGGATTATTTTTTTCTCCACAAAAAAAAAAAAATTAAATAATAAATAAATTGGGGTTATTTTATCCCTAAAGTTTTATGGCTTTTTTATTTTTGGTCCATACTCTATAGGGTTTGATTTCTTTTTCAAAAAAAAAAAATAATAATAAATTAAAAAAAAAAAAAACAAACAAACTATGTTGTTTTGTGTTTCTTTTTGTTTTTGGCTTCTGTTTCTCCTTAACGGGGTAGTGGCCGACTCTCTCTCCCTCTCTGAATTCTTTGCTGTTGTTGTACAATACGAGTGATGGGAATGAGTGAGTGTAGAGACAAGTAAAAAAACTCACTACTCACAAGGTTTGATTTTTAATTTACTGCATTTTGTTCCACTCTGCTTCACTTCTCTCTACTAAATATCATGTTCTTAGCTTGCACTTGGAAATGAAGGATTCCTAATTTTATCAAACTGTTCTTTTGTTTTTGCTCTGGATATGCTATCTTTTGGTTGGTATAATGTATATGAATTAAGCTTATAGATAGGTTCTAGTCTTATTACTGTACTAGTTTATTGCATATGACAACTACAACTTAAAAAAAAATAAAAAATAAAAAATAAAAACCCTGTATTTGGCAAGTTGTAGGACCATTGGAGCTTGTATTACCAGTTATTGTTTCCCAATAACAATACTGCAACTCACATTTTGTATCCTGTCAACATTGGTAGAATGTATTCTAGAATGTGATGGTCAGGGGATTATATACGAAACTACAAAGTTGGATGTAATGGGTGGAGAAAAATATATATAACTGACCTTTTAGGGCTAAGGCTTTGTTGTTGTTGTTGTTGTTGTCATCTTGGTTAAAAAATGTATATTTTGTATTTCTTATACACTATGATGCACGGACACGGACACGGCGATACGGCAATTTTAGAAAAATAAGGACACGACACGGCGTGGACACGGCAATTAAATAATTAATTAAATTTTATATTTAGGCATATTTTTAAATATTTTTAGATATAAAATAATTTTATATCCAAAATTTAAATTATATAAAAACTACAAATAAGTAAACTAACACCAAAAGTAGTACAATAATACACATAAAATGTTTAAAGTACAAACCAAAAGTTTAAATAGTCCACATTCAACGCCAAACTAAAAACATAAAAGGAAAACAAGTTTTAAACTTTTGGGATTAAAAAAAATTAAATATATATATGTAGTGAGAGAGGGATTAAAAAAAAAAAAGTTATAACTTAAGTGATATAGTTTTGCTAAGTCACTAACAGGCTAACAACACACTAAGTCACTATCTTTTTATATAGTGCGCTAATATGGGCTAAGTCAATGTCTTTTTGGGGCTAACAGTGACTTAGTCCAAAAAGTCACCAAAAAAAATATACGCGTTATAAAAAACGCAATATCTGAAAGAAAGAAAAAAAAAAAAAAAAAAACAGAGGGAGAGAGGAGAAGAGGTCAAACTCAGACCTATCCACACCGAGAGAGAGAGAGAGAGAAGGGACAGAGGGCACGACATCGACGGCGACTGTCTATGAAGCTCGCTGACTCACCGATCGGCCCGATCTAGCACCGGCGACTGTCTATGGGTTTCAACTTTCACCGGCGACCAACAAAATCTGTGATTTTTTTTTTTCACTGCTAACGTGTCTACCGTGTCGGAGCCGTGTCGGAGAAGCGAACAAAAAAAAAAAAAAAAAAGAAGACACCGCTCAGACACTGGAGTCCTGCGAGTCGTCCCGGTATCCATGTCCGACACGTGTCGGACACCGGTACGTCGCCAAAAATGACGTGTCGGTGCAACCTAGCTTATACAAAAATGAGCATAAACTGCTTTACCCGTGACTTACCCAATAATTAATTTTGGCTAGCGAGGCCAATTGCCCGCAGGTTTTACAAGCTATAGGCAAGTTCAAAAGGTTCTTTTTTAGAAAGGTTCCTTACGTTATTCATATATATATATATATATATATATATTAAAGTATATTTATTTGTCACTTAACATGCAAGTTGCATTGTATTTATTTTTCAATCTGATGTTTATAGCTCTTCAAGGAAAGCATATATTAGTTTTGCATGCATTAACAAATTGGTTGTTAAATATATTCGCTCTCCAAAACTTTATCGGTGAGGTAGAGTGAAGTAACTGAGTATAAAGAAAAGATGATTTCCTTGTATTGTTCTCTTCTTGGCTTAAACGAGATAGACACATGCTATTCATATCTTTTATGGTGTCAAATCAAATTTGTGGAGGGGTGTTAAGTTTTTTTTTTTTTACATCTAATATTGTTTAAATACCACCTTTTTATTTTCAAACATCACCAACAAATTATTGGGCTTCTCCATATATTTTTTTACCATATTATTATTATTATTATTATTATTATTATTATTATTATTATTGATGATGCAATAAAATCGTCAGTAAGCCACACGGTCCACACGTGCTCCCGATGACGTACCTGCGCAACAAAGAGAGTGAAGACCTTTGAAAGGGCACCGGCGTGGTACCGGCCAAATACCCTCCGAAGGTTAAGTTAGAAACCTTTTACTTTCAACACTAGAGTGCTAGAGTTGAGTTTTTTGTGCGTACCTTTCTTTGAGAGGGTCTTGGGGTATTTATAGTAGCGTTGGGCCGAAATCCATGCCTTAATCAAAGAGTTCTTTTCCTTTTAGGACAATCATACTTGGATCTCACGTATCTCCTAGAATCCTTGTCCTTGTAGGGGTCTCCTTACTTAGACGTATTGTTCAAGAATTGTTTGTGTATGCGTGTCGGTCAAGTAAGATTGCAAATGGAGCCGAAACTGACCTCCTCAGCCTTCTCCCGTCAGCTACGCTATTCAATAGGATTATCGGTGGAGGCCGTCAGCCTTAGGTCTCCATACGTAAAAGGTCGTCAGCTTCAGGTAGCCCAAGAGTTGAGGTCGTCAGCCATGGGCTCGTTAGCCCCAAGCTCGTCAGCTTTATGTCATTTAGGATAACCCTTATCAATTATTATTATTATAGCCCACAATCATTCTTCTTTTCATCACAAAATTACGCTACAAATATAAGACGTTATAAGATCCAATATTTTTGTAAAGCCTAATCACAAATTATTTATTTGACTGAGCAAGTTAAAATCTCATTCTTTTCTAAAGCCCAAGAATGTTTATGCTTAGCAATATTTGAAAAAGCCCATGATTCAATTCATGGCAAGTCAATTTTATTTAATGGAATTCAAATCCATAATTAGAGCCCATAATTCAACTCATGGTAATACATTTTTATTTAGTGGAATTCAAATCTATAATCAAAGCCCATGATTCAAATCCATGGCAAATTATTAAAGCCCGTTGCTATAGGCACCCTAAAGCCCGTTGGCACCATCAAAAACCTATTGCTACATGGCACCATCAAAGCCCAATTTTCATTAGCAATATCAAATGCCTAACTCACGTTGGCAATATCAAAAAGCCCAGCTTTCACTAACAATATCAAAAAACCTAGTTCTCACTAGTAATATCAAAAGTCTAATTCTCATTGACAACATCAAAAGCCCATTTCTTGCTAGCAATATTTAAAGTCCAATTTACATTGGCACCATTTTAAAAACCCAATGATATTAATACTTGGCGAGATATTATATTCTAATTATTTAAAGTCCAGTGATGAACATTGTTTTAAGTTCTTAAATATATTACTATAATATTACAAGCCCATAACATTTATGGCAACTATCTATTTTCAAAACCCATGGCAATCATTTTATTAAAACCTACAGAAAGTTATAATCCTAGACCCATGACATCTATTTCATAACATACTACAAGCTCATGGAATTTATATAAGAATATATGTTTACTATCTATCTTACGTTACAACATTCATAATATTTATTTTCAAAACTCATGATAATTATTCACCTTACAAAAATATTATGATAAAAAAAAAAAAAACATGAGAATATCGCATTATTTCACTATAGTGGTTGTTACCATATTTTATTTGAAACTCATGGATATTTTATCTATTTAAAACCCATGGTAAATATTATTTTCAAGAAACATTAGAAGTCATTATTTAAAAGCCACCCCAAAAATATATCATTTATAAAATAATCTATAGCAAAAATTATGAGAAACTATACAAGTTGTTATTTAAAACCCATGGAAATTAATACCCAAAACCTATCATAAATATTTATTAAAGCTCATGAATACACTTCTTTTTTATTAACAACTAAAGCCCATGTGGAATAAAAATCGATGGCTATATTTGGTAGCTTTGTCTATTTTGTAGGGTTCACAATGAGAAAGCAAAAAGGTAGGCCCATGTGGAGAGAACCACCAAGTCAGAGGCTCACCACAATACTCAACTCTCATGGCCAAGCCCAACTTGAAGTCTTAGCCAAAACAGCCCATGTGTGCAAACTAATCTAGCTGGAGAACTTCATTCAGTTTTGCCCTCTGTTGAAAAGCACTTCAAGAAGCAACCAAGCTCTTAAACCAAGTTAGGAGCTGGACACTTGTCCCAGCAACCTCTTTGCCACTGCTAATCATGATCTGAACAGCACTAGAGGCTGAGCTAAAACCTAAAAGCTAATGGGCAATAAATACCCTTCTTCTTCAAGTTTTAAATACAACTCAAGGAAACCATGACCAAGACCTCCAAGCTCATGAAATCTTAAACTAAATAGTTTATTTTATTACAAAAAAAATGTGTGTAATTAATTCATGAACCAAGCCCATAAATCCTAAAGGGGAAAATTTGGAAACATGTGGTTTGAAGGGCATGAAGGGATCTCCAACCAAACCCTTTGAAATGGGTTTAGAATTTGACACCTAGCTTGGGGTGTTGAATCCTACTTCCTAGGGTCTCAATCTCAAATGTAGCACTAAAATTCTTCTCTAATACCTATCTTAATCCTATTGGTTAAACTAGGGGTGTGCAAAATATCCGCTTAACCCGCCGATCCGACCAACCCGCAACCGACCCGCCCACTTTGTGCGGGTCATTAAGTTAGGCGGTTTGGGTTGGGCGGATTAGACCCCCAAAATTGCGGATTGGATTGGGTTACGGATTGAAAAACTACCAACCCGCTACAACCCAACCCGCCCGCTTAATTAATAATTTTACATACATAAAAAAATATATTAATTCACCTAATAAATTTTTACAGCTAATCAGTCATCAATTTCCTAAACAAATTCAGTCTTCAAAAAATTCCTTAAAAAAAATCTGAAAAGTCAATATTGAAACCCTAACACCCTTACCTACTTCAGCCCCATATACATTGTATTTATACACTCTAAATCTCACTTTTTCTTCAAACTGCCTACACCTTCAGCCGCCCCCTTTTTCTTCTTTAACCTTTTTGAAACCTATTTCATACCTTTTCAATTCTTCACCGACAGGACAGCCACAAAGGTAATTCCTTATTTGCTTTCTTGTCTTGTATAGTTGTATTGTTTAGTTTTTGTTTGTCTTTCTTATTTCAGTTTCCATCATTGATTCATTTATATAATATAATAAGCGCTATTATATAAAATGGAAATCCATTCTTGTTCTGGCAGAGGCAATTCATTGTATTCTTAGCTTGTATTGTTTTATACTTTTCGTTTGTCTTTCTTATTTCAATTTCCGTCATTTGATTAATTTATATAATATAAAAAGTGTTAATATATTACATGTAAAGCTATTCTATTTCTAAAAGAGGAAATTCATTGTATATTCAAGTATCTATTGTTCATTTTATATTCAAGTTAATATGTTATATCGTTATATATTACATATTTTTACGGTTGATCTTATTCTTTGTCTTTGTCTAATTTTTTTAATAGATGATGGAGGGTGAAACATCTAGGGCACGTTTGGTACACTGTAATGATTATTACATGGGAATAGGAATAAGTATTACAAGGAATACATTAAGTTGGAATGTAATAAGTATTACTATTCATTAGTTTGGTGATCATTTAGGAATAGAATTCTGAATATGCATCAGTAATTTAGTAGAGTATAAAAAAAAAGGTGTAATTAAATAATTTTTAAGTCAAATTTCCTAAAATACACTTATTTTAGGGTGTTCAAAATAGAGCTAATAATTAATAATAAGGAAAATTTATTTTCTTTCCTTTTGAAGATGTTGCAACTAATGGCTTTTTAGGAAATTTTTTAAAATAGTTATTACATAAGGTGAAGGAATAGATATTCAACACTTTTAATAAGGAATAGTTATTCCTCATTTTGAAGAATAGCTATTCATAAGGAATAACTATTCATTGTAATAAAAACATAACCAAACAACCGAATAGTTATGCCATAGGAATATCTATTACATTACAGTGTCTATTACAGTCTACCAAACATGCCCCTAGTGCCCACAATAACAAACCCAACGACAAAACCGAGTCTCCAACCACAGGTAATACCAATGCACTTCCTCCTAAGCGTCCTAAAAAGAAAAAATCTGAAGTTTGGGATCACTTTTCAATGATGGGTGATTGTGATCCTAATAACCCTAGAGCATCATGTAATTACTGTGGTAAAGACTATGGATGTCGTGGGAAAAGGGATGGGACTAGTAATTTATGGAATCATCTTTATAATCAATGCCCCACGTCCCCTTATAAGGTCGTAGACAAAAAACAAAAGAAACTTTGTTTTCTTAAAAAAGAAGAAGGGCAATCTACTCTTAAAGCAGTGGGGTTTAGTGAAAAAATTGCTAGGAATGCCCTAGCAAAGATGATAATTGTTGATGAGTTACCTTTTAGGCATGTAGAGAAGGAAGGCTTTAAGTTTTTTGTTGAGGTTTTGGAACCTAGGTTCACTATCCCTTGTCGCACTACTGTTGCTCGTGATTGTATGAATCTTTACTATGAAGAGAAGAAAAAATTGAAAAAAGCATTTCAAAAGCAACGAGTATGCCTAACCACTGACACTTGGACATCAATTCAAAATCTTAACTATATGTGTCTTACTGCTCATTGGATTGATAATGATTGGAACTTGCATAAAAGAATCTTAAATTTCTGTATTGTTCCTAATCACAAGGGTGTCACAATTGGTAAGCATATTGAGAAGCGCTTGCAAGAGTGGGGGATAGATAGGATATTTATAATCACACTTGATAATGCAAGTTCAAATGATACTGCCATAAAATATCTGAAAAGAAAAACTAAGGATTGGAAGACCACCATTTTGGATAATGAGTTTTTGCATATGAGGTGTTGTGCACATATTGTTAATCTTATTGTGTGTGAGGGCTTAAAAGATCAAAATGAATCAGTTGTAAAGATTAGAAATGCAGTGAGATATGTTAGGTCTTCTCCATCTAGGCTTCAAACTTTTAAGAATTGTGTAGAGCGTGAAAAAATTCCTAGTAAAAGTCTAGTATGCCTAGATCTTCCAACTAGGTGGAATTCAACCTATATGATGTTGGAGGCAGCTGTGAAGTTCCAAAATGCTTTTGAGCGGCTACAGGAGGAAGACTCACAATTTGACTCATATTTCAATGATGATGATAATGATGAGAATGAGGTTGGGGTTGAGGATGATAATGGGAGAGGAAAAGGGAGAGGGAGAAAGAATATTGGGCCTCCTAATGTGCTTGATTAGGGAAAGGCTAGAATCTTTGTGCAATTTCTAAAACTTTTTTATAAGGTGACTTTGCGATTTTCAGGCTCTTTATATGTCACATCTAATGCATTTTTCCATGAACTTGTGTTAGTGCAATCTAAATTGTTGACTTTAAGTAGAAGTGAGGATAATATGTTAAAGAATATGGCTGATAGCATGAGAAAGAAATATGACAAATATTGGGAGAATATTCAAAATATCAATTTTTTGTTGTATGTTGCTGTTGTGCTAGACCCTCGTTATAAATTGAAATATATCATGTTTTCCTTTAAACAAGTTTATGAGAGCTCCAAGGCAGAAGAACTAACAGCAATGGTGAAGGCAACATTAACAAAATTATATGAGCACTATCTTCAAAAGGATACTAGTGCTAATGTTGCAAAACCTAGTGTAAGTCAAACTTTTGAAGAGATGGATGTTGATGATGAGGAGGAAGATGATAACAAGTCATTTGCCTTTCAATATAAGAAACACTTGGAGGAGGCAGAAAGTTTGGAGAATAAATCTGAAGTGGATAGGTTTCTGACAGAAAATTGTGAGGGTCTAGGCAATGCTGAATTTGATATTTTGGCATGGTGGAAGCTTAACAGCCACAAGTATCAAATTCTCTCTCAAATAGCACGAGATGTCTTGGCTGTTCCAGTTTCCACAGTGGCCTCTGAGTCAGCTTTTAGTACTGGTGGACGTGTACTTGATCCATTTTGAAGTTCTCTAACTCCAAAGATGGTGGAGGCTCTTATTTGTGCACAAAATTGGTTGCGGTCTTCACCAATTCCAATCAACCTTCGAGAGGCTATGGATGACATAGAAAAATATGAAGATATTGAGTCAGGTAACATTTTTTTTAAATTATTTGTTGAAGTTGGTTCATGGATACTTTAATTTAGATAGCTTTGATTAATTGCAGTAACATGTTTATTATATGCAATATTTTTATTTCAGAATTTGTTGCTTTAAATAAAAAAGACGTGGAGAATTGATTTAGTTGATTTTGAGGAACTTGGCTTAGGCAGGTAACATCTATTCTCTATCTTCATTTGCTTAAACTTTTTTTTTTTTTTTTTGAGAAATTCATTTGCTTAAACTTGATTACATTGATTACATTATAAATGATAACATGAACAACATAATAACAGAGTAAAATCAAACAACGTGAAATCATCTAAGCATATAATTATGAAAATTGCACATCCTAAGTTATCAAGCATGTAAACCAAACCCTCTAGGAGTTTTTCTAGAGGGATTATAGCATTTTTTGGGCCTCTTGTGTGTTTGTAATTCAAGCTAGGTGCTGTTGTTAAAATAAAAAAGAGAAAATGAGAGCCTCATACCAGCCCTTAATGCATACATGGTTGAAGCCTGGTTGTTGGGATTTGTCTTGGCAGTGATCCAAGTTTTCATACGATATTTCACAATTCAGCCTTGCCTTATTCTTTTATGCAATCAAGTGTTCAAATGCTTGTTGCTAGTGAAGCTCATATTTGGGATTTACCATTGCATCATTATATTTGGCATTGTTGTACTTAAGGCAACTTAGGATTATGTGCAATTTTCATTATCTTAAATAGATAACAGTAACATTCCTAATTTTATCTTATGTTGTGGATGATTGATTAGGTTGCTACTTGCTTTGGAGGAGTTACTTAATTTTTGGAGTGGTACCAAGCTTGAAGTTGATTGATGAAGTCCATTTTGTTAAGAACTTTTGTTAGAATTGAGTTTATTTTCAGTGGTTTAATTTGATTACATTATGGCTTTGGAGACCATGCATACCATTTTGAAGTCTATTTGTTATGTTGGTATGTTATTATTTTGAATCCTTGATGTGACTTTGGGACTGTTAAGACTTTGAGTTTGTTGATTTAATTCTACTTTTTTTTTATCTTTTATTTCCTAAGTTGTAAGGCATAGCCTACTTTTGTTAGAGATGATATATCTCTTTTTCATTGACCTTATGTTTGTGTTGGAATTGAGATTATTCAATGAAATCTAACTTTAGCTTTTTGTGTGCATTAGTTATATTTTGAGATTATGCAATAACAAATTGTAGTTCGTGATAATTTTATTAAAAAAAAAAAAACAGTGTTAATGCCAATCCGCCTAACCTGCCTAACTCGTTGAGTTGAAACCACCAAAATTTGTAACCAATCCGCCGGATTTAGACTTTGGTGGGTTGGTGGCGGATTGGGATTTTACCAACCCGCTAGTGACGGATTGGATAGAAATATTGGCCTTTACCCGCCCAATCCAATCCGCACACACCCCTAGGTTAAACTTAGCTTCAGAAATCTTGACATTTAATGTAAGATTACCTCAAATACTCACCATGTGTTATATTACCCAAAGTAGCAAAGTAGTGCCAAAAGCAAATCTCTCATTTATGGCCAAATCCTAGGATAATTAAGCCTGCTATTCTGCCCCTTGATCAGTCCTACGTTTTTAGATTTTTGTTAATTAATACTTCCCTAAACTCCATTGTAAAGCATAAGCACACCAGCCCTCAAAACACACCAAATTTCTGCATAAGCACACCAAATTTTTGCTTGTAATTTAGCTCTCCACAACTCACAAATCACCTCTCTTAGCTCACACCCAAGCATTCCTTTCCCTTTTTTCTGCATACCTTAAGCTTATAAATGCTTCGTAATC
Organism: Castanopsis chinensis; assembly: GCA_032878915.1. Lineage (NCBI taxonomy): Eukaryota > Viridiplantae > Streptophyta > Magnoliopsida > Fagales > Fagaceae > Castanopsis > Castanopsis chinensis. The sequence goes on from JAVQMG010000132.1 coordinate 32,372,826, forward strand.
AGCCACAAATAAACCTTTTCCCGTTAAAGATTCGGTTTAGTATCACTTTCACCATCCCACTATAAGCCTACACACCCACTCACTCAAAATGCCCCTTTTGATATCCTACTCATATACCACATACATATTCCATGAAAATCTTGGTTTACAATTGCTACACTAAGCTAAAATTTCTCTCTCTTCCTTCACACCATGCCAAATAACCTTTTTTCTTTTCACCATAGAACCATTAGCCTTTACTTTTTGTTTTACAATTGAAAGATATAATGTATTTGTAACAATAGAATTCTTCCCTCATATTGATGTAATGATGGCTGAAAGTATCGTGGACCCTTCTGACCAAGACACATAAGGACTTCAAGAAGTGAATACTTTCCTAAATTTGTTTAATAACTGACTGTTAGACCTTAAGTATAGTTTTACCTTGTCACTAGAGAATTTATTTTTCTTGTATTATTGAAATAAGACCACTAATCTACTAATTAACTATTGTGAAGTGTTTTATCGGGCTTTATTGTTGTTTTGTCAAGGTGCAGCCTTTATTTCTTACTTGGATAGGCTTATCACTACACCAAAAGCTTTTGGGCATCATCTCAAGAGCTTATCGATGAGTTTCAGCTTGGCATTCCCATATTTTATTCAAAGGCATTAATGTCCCCCTCAACAAGGGGAAAAATAATAATTTAGTAAATGGGTAGGCTTGTTTAGGTTACCAGAAAAATAGCGGTCAGCCCACAATCTTGTTTCCTCTACCTACACTAAATGACTTATAAGGAAATCAAAGAGTTTATAGTATTGGATTCTATAGGGAGCATCACTTGATTTATCACTCGCACAAATTCTCATTCTTTGTGAAAATTGGGGATTTTTGAGGAAATATATTTGTGCATAAGTCTAGAGATTGTTGTGTATATTTTTCATAAACTTCACTTTGTGTATGAATCTAGATATTGTAGAAATTGTGGAAAAATGGTAGAGAAATTGTAGAAATTGGGTGAATTTTTTAAAATGATATTGGGGAAATGGATATATTGCTTTTAATTAGTGTGTATTGTAGAATGCCTCTTTCATTCGGTATTTGGAATGGAATTATGCATGTAAAATTAAATATTATTATGTATCAAAAAAATGAAATTTGCAAACTATCACTTAGTTATTGGCCAAAAAATGCATTTTTGCAAGAATTCATCCAAACATAATTACTTTTCAATAAAATTTCTACCATAATACCAAATGCATTTTCTTAATAAATAAAAATAAAAAACCATTTTGTCCTAACGCATGCTTTAGACCTTCGCAACAAAAGGGAAGATGAGTTTTTGTCAAACGCTATGATGTTATTCATTGAAAGAGACATTGCTGCGACAATTAGTACAGATTCAATCATAGATGATTTCGAAGATTTAAAAAGATAGCGAATTCCATTTTCATAAATAATTGCATTGTAATATCTTAAAAAACAATAATTTTGTGTATTTTTCTTTGTTGATGGTTTATTAAATGAATGTTTATTTGGAGTTTAATTTTTTTTTTTGTTTATACTTCTATCCCCCTAACTCCAAGTCCTGTCTCCATAATTGCGTACGCAGCTAGGGTTTCAGAAGTATAAGAAAGACAAGTTTTCTACAATAATGACTGAGGTTTGGAACGAATCTCACATTGTATGGGAGCCGTTTTAAACCCCGTTTTTTCAACTATAAAAAGCCATACATGTTACATTTTCAAAACACACATAAACCCCACGGGAAAAACCTAAGATTCACTAGAAAATACTGAATCAAAAGTAACTCAGAGTCGGTTTGAGATCTGCTTATTTTGCTGAAACTAAATTTTTTTTATTGAAAGTACTGTAAATTAAAGTAAAAATTAGTTAAAATAGTATACTTATAAATAGTATAAAAAAGTACAATAAAACTCATAAATGGTAGTCAAAATAAGCTATATAATAAAGAAAATTACTACGTCCACAACATTTTTACAACAAATCAAAGTTGGTTAGTTATTATTAGTTCAAATTTGAACTTAACATGAAGATTACTTTTTTACCCCAACAATAACAACTAGTAACAACCTGCCACTTAAAATTTATTGTAAAAATATTGTGAAAATATCATTTCCCTGTAATAAAATAAATTGGTTTTTTTAAGCCAGTGTCCCACAAAACCTTAGTTACGAAATAAAATCTTAGTGCGGCTATACACGAATCCCTTATTTCTAGTTTCGCCACCGGCACCGCTAAGTTTTAATCCTTTCCTCTCGGGGATATTTTCAGAATAACAACGTGAGGGGTTTCTATGCAGTAAGTTAAGCAACATTTGAAAGTAAAATGGAAAATAACATCTCGAGTTTTAGAAACTCGAGATCTAAAATGGTAGAACTGGAGTTTTATTGTAGAACTCGAGTATCTAAAACTCGAGTTCCACCCGAAATGGGGAAAATGTGGAACTCGAGTGTCTAAAACTCGAGTTCCTGCGTTTTTAAAACTTGAATTTGGCATTGATCTCAAGTTTTAAAAACTCGAGATGCTAGTTTCCCACTTTCTTTTACAACTGGACAATTAACAATATTCTTATAAAATTAACGTTAAATGAAAAAAAAATTCCTTTCCTCTCTCTCTCTCTGTCTATGTTAGATTATTTCTTGGAGTTGGAGATATGCTCCTTGCGAGCATTCTTTAAAAAGTGACAATTGTTTTGAGCTCTTCCCGAATTCACAGCCATGTGTGATGTGGAGATCACCTACTATGTCTTCTCTGGTGAGTTTCTGCATCTCTCCTTTACTTCCTTTCTCTGCTTTCTTTTTTTTTGGGCTTATTTTGTTATTGCATAAAGCTTCACCGATTAGCACAGCGTGGTGCGGTCAGGGCTCAATTTTTGAACTCCAGTTACAGTACAATGTTGTTACATCAATCTCAGATATCCAACCGAAGCACTACAAAAGCTATGGCATCATTTCAGGTATATATATATTTATATATATTTCTCTTTCTTTGAATTACTTATTGCATTTTTTTTTTATAATCAAGGTAGTGTTTGGCAATCACTACAAAAATGTGTTATGCTTTCGAGAGGAAAAAAAAAAATGCATTTGCAGTGTTTGTTGGGTGTTTGGTATCTCTGTTGTGTGGTAGATTGTCAACTTTAGTTTTCTCTAGCCTCTACAAATGAGTAAGAATGAGAATTTTATGAAATACTTTATTTATCAATCTCTTTTCTTCTTTTGCTTCTTGATTTTCATGCACCTTGCACATAAAGACTGTAAAAGCACTTTTAAATGTCCAAATTAAACACAGCCAATCAGCAGCAAAGTTAATTTCCAGTTTTAATGTATCTTTTTAGGCATAATTCCAAATGATACTTTCCTACATAATACAATTAAAGATATTATTAAAAAAAAAAAAAAAGGTTACTCATTCAGGAAATAAAAAAGATTGTTTTGACTAAATCCATTCAAATATAAATTTAATATAAAACAGCCTTGCTTTGGCACAAAAATTTCGGGTAATTTGATTGGATGTTTGTAATTTTGCTTTTATGAGAATCTAAGGGATTTGATTAATGGATTGTTTCAATGACTTGTGATGTTCTAGGATGAATGTGACAGCCCAGCTAAGAGTCAGTTTCCAGATCAGAATGCTGGAGCTGTACAAGGGCGTCAAATTGGGGAGAACGTTTCAAGAAAGGACAAGATATGAATTTTTATTTGTTTTTTAAATAAACGCAATAGCCAAGTGTCTATGGTCTTTTATCAATAGGATGGAAGTTTTGTGAATGTTAACTTTTGATAGCAATGATAATTATTGATTCAGACCTTTGAAACTGAAATGTAGCAAGCATCTTTCAAATATGTTGTATGCAATGAGCTCTATGAATATGTTGTTATCAGCTATTTCTTGATCATTATATACCACAACCTAGCTGCTTATTCCAAATGGAAAGTAAATTATTCTTCTTTGGAATAATATCATTTCATAAGAACCTCAAACTAATCCTATGGTATGGTCATACTTTAATTTTCTTGGATTGTTCCATTCAGGATGATGCATTTTAGCTGTTGGAACCATTGTAAATCACAGCAGAGCCTGTCGCTTTATATAACATGTCCAAAATTCAATTCGTTCACACAATGTACCATGATCATTAGAAGGGATGATTATAAGACTTGCTATGATTTCATCTAGAACTCTTTTTATCCTCATGCTTAGACGGTTTACCAGGACTTTCTATGTTGTTTAGGAAGTGGTATAAGTCACTAAAATTACACTTAGGCTCTTAGTTAGTAGCTTTTCAGTCCTTAATCATGGATTTGACAATTAAAAAAGTAGGCTTAAATATACTGTTGGTCCCTAAAACTTAGCCCATGAGCAATTTTAGTCTATGAAGTGCAAATGGATAATATTTAGTCCTAAAAAACTTAAAGAGGTCGATTTTAGTACCTGAAAAACGTAAAGTGGTCAATTTTAGTCTCTATAAAGTGATGATGTGTTAGATTTAAGTTTGTCTAAGTCATCTAAGGGACTCAAAGCGATCACTTTAAACTTCACGGATAAAATCACTCCTGGGCTAAAATTTAGAGACCAATAGTGTATTTTGGCTAAAAAGGTATTAGACAACTTATGTTTTGGTGATTGAGGCCTTCATATGTCAACTATATATTTATTACTACTGTTATTTGTTCTTCATATATAGTAAATATTACAAATATGTTTTTTTTCCATGTACATGCAATTTATTTTCTTGAGAAATGCTGAAATGTATTAGCAAATTGCCGCACTTAAGTTCTGCTCAAATATATTTTCATGTTGTTGTTATAAGTTTTTTCTTGCTTGTTCATAAAATGACATTTAGATGATTTTGTCAATGAGTTTTTTACTGTTTCCCAAACATTTTCTTCTTGTTGTCATAATTGTATGTTAATTTTATTTTTCTCTTTGTTGTCCAAAAGATTGAGCTTGGGTTTATTTTTCTTTTATTTTTTCTACCTCTTACAAGGCTTATCTAGACAAGTCGTTAAAATAACCCCAATTCTGCAGCTTCTTGATATTAAGGATAGTAAGGAGGCTGTTTATGGCGCTTTAGATGCCTGGGTTGCATGGGAGCAAAACTTTCCTATTGCATCTCTTAAAAGGGCATTGCTTGTTCTTGAGAAGGAACAGCAATGGCATAGAATTATTCAGGTATGAGCCATTCTCTCTCTCTCTCTCTCTCTCTCTGTATGTATGAGCATGCATGTGAAAATGAAGCATATGCAATTATGCCTTTTTTTAACTTAAAAAATGAGGAAGAGAAGAATATCTCTTCCTGAATAAAATGAAGACACGTGAAGGAGAGGAGTATTAAAAAAAATCTCAAGACAACTGCAAGACTAAGGTGAAGAAGAAGGCTTCGTCTAATTAAGAGTGCTAGCTCCCTTTTCTTGCCTATATATCTTAATCTAGCCTTATAAGAAATTTGGTTTGTTTATAGATCTCAGTTTAAAAACCTCTGTGGGAAATACAATTAATCTTTATGGAGAAACACGTGTATCACTGGGTCACTGCAAGTGTTCATGTTCATTTTCTCTACCTAAAGAGGTTTTGCCAGATAAGCACATTGAACTGGTCTATTGATGTGGGGAATTAAATTTAAGATATGCATAAATTGAACTACCTAGGCAAGGATTTTGAGCATAGTTGGTGATATATTCATCTGACCTGCCCACTTTGCTGTCCCAGGATACACATACATAGGCACACACTGCTGCCTGCATGTATGAATTCCAGTTTCTAACAAATTCCTAGTTGGTTCTGCAGTAATTGATACAGATCTGAACATTATATCCTGAAGTTATTCCAAGTTGGTGCTGATATAATTTAAAGGTTCTAGTGGAGCCAATCTTTATGATAAAAAAATTTTCTTTCTTCAAAAGAAGAATAATCCTAGTTAGCTTGCTTACTTCTCACTGATGATAGTTAAGACATTGAAGCCTCTCAGCTTCTCTGTTTCTCCTTTGCTTACTCAGGAAAAAAGGGAAGAAAAGAATTAGACATCTTATATCTAATTGAAATGCAGTCATTGTTGCTGCAGCTATCAAACCTGAGATTTATATTCTCTACTTTTGTAATGGACCTTGGTACACTGAGATATTCAATTTGAAGTAGGTTGTCAGGTCAGGAAGAGGAGTTTTATTCTTTTTCTTTTTCAAAAAAGAATTAGGGGGAGGAGTTTTGTATCCCAAAGAAAAAAAAAAGTGTCCTAATTTTAATGACAGAGAAAATGAGTTGGACTGCTCAATCAGGATATACATACTAATAAAAATTGTGGGCTGTTTTGAGGCAGATAACTTGTTGATGCTGGTCAATACAGGTGAAGTAGTTTTACAGGTCTTCAGGATAATAAATAATAGAAATATCATTGAGAGAGGAAGGCTTTTTATTTTATGTTTAATCACTCACTTATTTAAAATGTTGATATAAATTTTTAGCCACTGTAAACTTGTTTCATACATTAACAAGACGAGAGAAACTGTACTTTGGTAAATGCTATCAACCAGCTATGAACAAAGGAAACTAATAAAGGAGTCTGAAGTATAAAAATACAACAAATGTCCCTATGAACACACTATTACCTGAAGTGAATTAGTGAATTAGGGAAAGGCTGGCAGACATTGGTTGTGAGTAGATATACTAGATGGAAGAATTTATATAGAATGCATAGACCTAGAAGCTTTTCTCCTAATAAAAATTGGGGGTCACATTTTTTTCCAGCAGAAGAGTATGTCTGTCTTGGGTTTCTCTCTCTCTCTCTCTCTCTCTCTCTCCCCCGTTTTGTTTCTCTCCTTCTCTGCCATATGTCAGACTTTATAATTTCTACAGCAGATATTGGTCAAGAACCAATTGTTAGGATGGTTAGGGCATTTAAGGACAGTGAGAATAGCTATCTGAGACTTAAAAACACATACATACATATTTATGCGTTGAGACTAGCTAATCTGAGACTTATATTACACAAAGTCAGATTTAAGCAATTAATAAAATGAGTCACATTAAGGAATCCTTATTACCGCCTTCGTGTTTCAAAGGCTCTTGTGGCTCTCTCTCTTCACCCCCCCCCCCCCCCCCACAACCCCACCCCACCCCCCCTTTTTGGCGTTTGCTAATGTCTGGTACACTTTCAGCAATTTCTTTTCACCCTGTTTTTTAGCTCTATGTTTAACTTACAGAGAGAAGTTTGCAGTTAATGTTTGTGCAACCTTTTTCCAAACTTTTCATAATTCTGCAGCATGCAAAAATATTGGCTTGGGTTCTAATCTCTTTTTGAGAACTGGGAAAATAGTATTTAATTATTTTGAACTTCTGTTTCAATGATAAGAATATATATATATATATGTAAGACTGATTCGTTAGTTTTCTTTTATGATTTATATGTTATAGTCCTTTGTTAATCTCTCCTAGGTGATTAAATGGATGCTAAGCAAGGGACAGGGAACCACACTGGGCACATATGGGCAACTAATACGAGCTTTAGATATGGACCATAGAGCAGAAGAAGCACACAGGATTTGGGTACAGAAAATTGGCATGGATCTACATTCAGTTCCTTGGCAGCTGTGCAGACTCATGATATCTGTATATTATCGAAACAACATGCTGGAGGATCTTGTAAAGGTTTGCTTCTCCCTTTTTGCTACCAGTTATATGTTTTATGTGAAGTGTGAAAAGATAACAACTTACTGTTTTACTAGCGTAAAATTATTCAATAATTTAGTGCACTTGTGCGTTCCATATTCCTGATCTGGGATCAATTTGTTTGTGTTCCTAATCATATTAAATCATGAGTTTGTAGTACTTATTACATATTTTTAAATGGAAAATGGAGGAGAAGGCGTGTTTGTTTCTTCTAGTTGTACCATGCTTTAGAGAGATATATCAGAGGATAGCATATGCATTAATGTGAAATTTGGCAGCCATTTATGGCTAAACTGAAATATTCCCTCTTAAGAAGTTACAGCTTAAAAAGTGTGAAGGCACTTCCATTCTAGCAGCTCATTCAGTCAAACTTAACGTTGCTGCATGCCCACAAGTGGCTTGATTGTTTTTAACAGACATTCTTTGTAGGCTACAAGCAGTTTGATTGTTTCTAGCAGCCCTTCCAAGGGGTTCATCTAGAAAATATCTAGTTTATTAAGTAATATCCTCTCTAAACCACCACCCCCCCCCCAAAAAAAAAATCTTTGTTATCTGTGAAAGGATGGAAAGAGGGATAAGATGAGCAGGGGAAGTAGAGAGGATATTGCTTTGCCATTGGTGTGCTTGTTGGGAGAGGATATAAAAGTAAAAGGAAAGGAGTGGTTTTTTTAATTTTACCACCTTAAACATTGAGGGACCAAATACGTAGAAACTCTCTCCCCTTTTCCACTTTTTACCTTCCTCCCTTCGCCATCCTCCCCATTTTCTCTTCCATCAAGTAAACCCCTAATGAGCTTTAATACTCGCAAAAAGTAATTAAAACAACAAGCCTTAGTCCCAAAATTTTGGGGTCATTTATGAATACTTAAACTCAACATATTAGTTAGGGTTTGCCACATGTATTTTTTTTCCTATATTCTATTCTATGTAAAGTTATACATTATATTACTTCCTTAATTGACATGTGCCTTTTTTATTAATTCTACTTATGTGATTTTTGGTCTTCCTCTACCTTCTCTTTCTTACCAGTGCATTAGGCGCTCTCCTCTGAATATGACCAAATCATCTCAAGTGACTCATCTTTTAATTGATAGGGGTTACTCCCATCTTTAAATGAATTTCCTCATTTCGAATCCCATCTTTCCGTATATTTTCACTTATCCATTTTAACATTCTCATTTAAGCAAAAAGTAATTAAAAGAAGACATCAATTACATAATCACCATTAATAATTTAATTTGTTTAGAAAAATGAACACTGAAATTCAATTCACATGAAGATTATTTATCAGTAGTTTCACCTCTGGCTGAAGTTAAGAAAGTAGTTGAATTTTTGCTATTATCAGTTTACATGGTTAGATATGCACTTTTAAGATGTGGTATGCTTGACAGACTTATTAAGTTGATATTTGAGTGGATTTAATAAACTACTTTTCAGATTATATTAGACTAATATATTGTTTTCATAATTGCATATTAAAGCTCTTCAAAAACCTTGAAGCTTTTGATCGAAAACCTCCTGAGAAATCAATAGTGCAGAGAGTGGCCGATGCATATGAGATGTTGGGCTTACTAGAGGAAAAGCAGAGGGTGCTGGAAAAGTACAATGATCTTTTCACAGAAAATAAATCCCCCAAGAAAGGCAGGATTAGCCCATATAAGAAAAAGAAGAAATAAGGTAAGGCCTTGTAGGCCATGACGACATGTTTAATCCATATTTTTCCAGTCGATTTCTGATGAAAATGAAAACCTACTGTATAAAGATTTCAATGACTGACAAAAAGGGGGAAAAAAAACAAATTGTACAATCTGTTAAAGGTAAATTCCTTTTTTATTTAGAAGTTGGCTCTTTGGCGTTTGTTGTTTTATATAGTTCACAAAATATTTTACATTTCAAGGCTACAAAATGTTATTACTTGCAAGCTACTGAATTGTGCTAGGTAGAGCAATTCACTGACTGCATAAATCTTAAATGCTGCTGATGAGAGCTGCAATAGTATTAAGAATTCAGTCTTTTTACCCAAGCATAAATTAGGAGAAAACTAAGAACACAACTTTTTAACTTTTTAGTTTAACCAAGCACATATGTGGATTTAAGCTGCTTACACTCATCCAGTACTTATTGCCCGTATAAAAATGCCAAAATAGTTATGGACATCATTAAATATTTGTGGTAAAAATATTATTCCTTCTTTACAAAAATTGGAGACGTATTTTCTTTTTAAAATTTTACTAAAATATGTAAGAGTTTCTGAGCATGAAAGCAATATTTATCTATTTAAATTCCTATACAATACCCTTAAATATGAATCGTCTTTTATTCTAGTTTAAACCCATCTTTATTAAAATAGCATCTTTTAGAAATGTTTTGTGTTCACATAATTTTATTAAAATACATAATATTTGTAGAAAGTGATTATTTATTTTAGAACTGGGGCAACATATATATTATATACTTACAATAACCTCAAAATAGTATATTAAAACAATTAGATCACAGGCCTTTCCTCTTTTTTTTTTTTGGATAAATCGATTAATTGATAGCTGATTCTTTTATTTGTGATGAGGAAAATACATCTGTAATTGAGTAATGTGGTGAGCAATGCAAATGGAGATTCCTCCAGCCATGTCACTACATCCCCAATTTTTTTGCCTCAGTGGCTGAGGCTGAAGCAGCACTATTACATATCCTTGTGCTCAAACAAACTCAGACATGAAATGTCCAAAGCTTGAATGAGATGACTCTCTCTTGCAATAATAGAAGTGGACTCGCTCTCCGCTTCTAATGTCCAATGCAAACTCCAAAGCTCTCCTCATCGCTATATCTTCTTCCACATTTTGTGTTGTCTCTCCATACAATACAACAGCTCTCCCTTTGACAGTTTTGCTAGTGTTCTTCTATTTGCATCGCATAGCTCTCTTCACCAAAAACCGTCCTTCTTGCATTACCTGTCCGAATGAGAGTGCCATTTACTAAGTGGCAAACATTTGATGAGTGCAGCTTTGTGGAAAAGGAAAATCACATCCACTAAATTAGATTTCCACACAAAGGCATGATCTAACAGTTCTGAAACACAAGCATCTTCCTTAAGAAATTTGCACGGAAAAGTCACTTCGAAACTGGTTGGAGTTGGAAGCCAGTTATCCTTCAATTTCCTCACTTTTTCCCCAATTCCAATCCACTGCCACATTCTTCTTCAAGAACCTCTATAGCTTAACTCACACTTTTTGGTGTTTCCAACATAGACATTTAGAGTTTAAATTCCCCTTCCCTCAACCCCCTCCAACAATTGCATTTTCAAAAAGAACCTTTCAACCCCTACAATGCTTTTCCATGCATACATAAGATATTGATTGTTGTACTTGGGATGGCATCATGTGTCACAACACGACACACCATATGATTGGCCTCTTCTTCTGTCTTGCCAGTATACAAACCCTTGATCTAAGGGAAAATGAAAATCTTGAAAGTTTTCTTCTAAAGTCTAATTGGAGCAGTAGTTCCCTGAAGTTCTTAGATTTCTCTGGGATAAGCTTTTCAGAAGAATTACTTGATTCTATTGATAATCTGAAGTCTTTGAAAGTTTTAGCTCTCAGTGATTACAATTTTACGGGGTCAATTCCAACATCACTTGGTAATCTCATACAAATTACTTCTTTATATCTATCAAGAAACAAGTTTACTAGGTCAATTCCAATATCACTTGGAAACCTTACAAAACTTACTTATTTGGATTTGTCATTTAATAGTTTCAACGGTGAATTTCAGTTGCCACTTTTAAATTTTAGTTGTTTTTGGCATATGCATGAACTAATAATTTCAGTTAAAAACAAGTGTATGTGTGTGTAATAAGCATTCCTCAAATATTTTTTAAATGTCTAAATCCCATGCCTCCTCCTGTCCTCTTGGGCATGCATGATCGATTCCAGTTGATTTAATGAATCTTACATCCCTGCTGCCTTTGTCCCCACCAAAAGGCCCTTGTCATGGCTATCAAGTGGTTACTTAGTTTATTTGGGAGTTTGAAATAGTTCATTGCATAAGTCGATACCTTAATTAGGATCTCTCTACCCACCTATAAAAGAAGCATTTCCTTCCAACATTGGAGTTTCTTCCATACCCTTATTGAACATTTGGCTTTTGATTCTCCCTATCAGTGAACGTTCGAAACGTGTTGTTTTCTCCAGGTTTATCTTTTGTCTAGAGGCCTCCTCATAGCATTGGAGGATCTACATCATACTCTGTGATCCTCCTATAGAAGGCCTTACATAAGCGTAGGTTGTCATTTATAGAAAATACTTTAGTTTTAGTCCTCCTTTATTAATTGATATTCATGAAGTGCAAGGTTTCAAATTTAATGGACGAAAAAGTACATTATTCGTGATCAACATAATTGGGACAGCCTTCTCAAAAAAAATAAAACATAATTGGGACAAAAAACTCTTAGATTTTCCAATTTGGTTCGAAGAATAACAATTTTTAGCCTATTTGCCAACATCTTAAATATCATCTCAAGTCATCTTGTACTAATTACTAAAACAATATTGGATCCTATAGTTTTATTGCAATTAATCATCAAAGAGGCATACAATTTTTTTCCATGCTAGAATAATTCAAATTTTTTCATATAACTTTTATAAAATTAATGTCATAAATCACAAATAATAATAACAATAATAATCCAGACTTTCTTTTGCTATATTTTGAAATTCATCACTCACATTTATTTATTAATTTTTGAAAAGACCAGTCATATTTATTGTCGCATCAATTTGTAAAGATTATTTAGTAAAACTTGTAATATTTTTAACATTTTCCTATATAAAATATGATGACTGGGGAGGAATGTCTGAAGGCATTGTTGCATGACATGTAGCCTCTATCCAAATTTGTATCGTATGTAATTTTAATTTGAAGTCATAAGGTATATCTTTTGCAAATTCCATTACATAAAACCTTCAAAAAGTACACCTTTTAAACATAACAGAACTAATTTAAAATTTTACTTATATTATTAATATGACACTAATCACATTGATTACCGCATCAACTTGTAAACTTGTTATAGTACCAGTAGGGTGAGATCCCCGCATTTTGAAACAGAGAGGTGTCCTTTTAATGGAATTAAGAGATATTATCTAATAATAGTAAATTAAAGAACAAAAAATAGTACTACCTTTTAACTATTCTAAGAGGATACAAGACCTGAAAACTTCATTAATAAGATACAAGACCTTAATCAAAGTTTTGGATAGTATTGGCACCCATAAACATGTAATAATTTGTCCATCTTAAACACCAACTTTGCGCAATTGTAACTAGACTACCTTTCCTTACACTCCCACAATCCCACCTGTCTTAGTACAAGGATCAGCTCCCTAAAGAAACAAACCTTTAAACTCCCCATTTGCAAGTTGGCAGACCTGATTGTACGATTGTGTGTCTGCAAAAAAAGAAGTTCCAGAACTCAGATACCAGGTAGCAGAAGTCAGAAATGTAGCACCGTGTTTGAATCTTGTATCAAGTGTAACACGACACAAGGAGAGAGAGCAAGAGAGAGAGAATAACAGGATAATCATGAATTTGTTACTCAATTGTATGAAAATCCTTAATTAAGTTTATACTTTGTTTGGAATTCAAGTCAGCTGAAAACCAAGGAATCAATATAAGAACCTAAGGAAATTTGGCTACGCCAAATGAGATTTCAATGGAAGATTTACAAGTATGAATGCAATGAATATATGAGCAATAGCAAGAACACCAAAAATTTTATTGCAAGAAATTCATACCAAATGTGTTACCAAAGTTGGTCCATGTTTCAGCGCGAATGGACTGGTCACTCTCAGCAATACCAATCACCTCAACATAACTCATAAGTGATACATGCGGCAGTCCTTTCACAATCAATTGGTGCTCATCTGTTGATTTCCCAGTAGTGATTTCACCGTCAGATTGAATAACATGAACCACCGCACGCACCTTCTTTCCTACATGCATGCGCAACAACTCTGCATTGACAAAAACAGAAGGGCTTGATGTATCCATATCCTGAAAAAGTGACAAGCATTGTAAACCGGTATCAGATCTGTAGGTTTGAATTTGCAGTAAAATTATACTTCACACTTCCCAAATTGGCCAAATAAAAAGCACGAATACATTGCCTCCAATCAATTAAGAAACCAAATTCCTTAAAGATCATCAAATCAGCACATCTCTACTTTAGTTTTCAAAATAGCATTAATATTCTATTAATGTGGTAAATTAGCCTTTGTATTATGAAATGGGCTAATTGGCTACTATAAGTAGCATTAACAAGAATGCAATCGCAATATTAGCTTTTGCTTTGAGAATAGTAGGAACTTAACACAGAGCGACACTATACTTAATTGGGTTTGAATTTTAGGGATATTTCTATTGTATTTTAGAGCCCCATACGAAACGGTTCTCTTCTTATTATTGTATATACAAAGAGCGCCCTGGAGAGGAGAGTGCCGAAATTCGAAGAAAGAGCTCTAGTGACTAACCACATAAACCAAATGGGGGTACACTTTATAGTTTATACAATCATGATAACAACCTTTATAGCTTCAGTTCTTTTACAATCACAACTTCCGCTAAGGTGGGCAAATATGAGTGGTGGACAATTACTTTCACATGAACTTACCTTTTTTTTCAACTACCCACTGTTGATCACATCAGGGTAATAATTTATACAAGAATCATAACCAAACAAATAATTTTACACACATAAAACTGTAATGTCTAAAAATATTTGTTCAGCATCTTAGGATTAAGAAGGGCAACAAAATAAATAAATAAAAACCCAGATGTCAAAAGTACAAAATTGATTAGTGAATAATGCTTAAGAGGCTTAGAGCATCCACAGCAGTGGAGCTAAAAATTTAGCTTTTTAGCTTCACAAAAAGTTACTTTATCTATTTTACCTACTATCTTTACAAAACATGCTACAGCAGTGGATCTATTTTAGCTTTTAACACAATAAAATAATATAAATATCACAATAAATTAATATATCCACTACAATAAAATAATATATTCACTATAATAAAATAATATATCTATTACAATAAACAATAATCACAACCACCCGCAATTGCTACCACCGCCACTGCCGCCGCCGACTCTTCTACCGCCACCGCAATCGCAACCACCGCCACCGCCATCGCCGCCGCCACCGCCACTACATTGTTCCACTTATACATTTTTTTTTTTACTAAATTTCTCAATCATCATGATAGCAAATAAAAAACTAGATTAACAATAATATTATGTTTTAACCCCAAATTATATATACAAAACTCAAACTAAATTATGAAATAGAAGAACTTTATAAGAAAACATATAAAATAGAACACATATTATAAAATCCATGTCTCTACGTGACTCCATAAAATTAGACAAAAAACTGTAAAGTTCCCTGCACAAAAAAAATTTCCAACCTAATATTTATATCAAAACTTAAAATACTTAGAATTATACCAATAAAACATGATTATGCATAAATACTTAAATTGACATGCAGCTAAAACCCACGGATAAAAAAAACCACACAACAAATTCCTGCAAACAGAAAAATTCCAATGCATTTTAATACAAATACATTCTGTCGATTGATGGATAAACTGAATCAATACATTTTCCTTGCACACAAAAAATTCCCAAATTCCTACAAACAGAAAATTCTCAATACATTTCAATACAAATACAATCTGAAAAATCTCAATTCATTCCAATACAAGTACAATCTATCCATTCATGGAAAGACCGAATAAAAAGCCAAAAAAAAAAAAAAGCAAAGCCCTGCACACAGAAAAGTTCCAATCTGCCAATTCCATCACACCATCACCATAGCCGTGGGTCTCGTTTATACTACAAGTACAATCTGCCCTTCTCATTTTTACTAAACCATATCACCATTAAAAACTAGAAAATCAGAAATGGGATTAACCTGATCGGCGGTGATAGAGTGGGTCTCGGCGGCGGTGATACAGTGGGTCTCAACTGGTGGGTCTCGGCGGTGAGCTTGAGAGAGTGACAGGCCGGAGTAGATCGGCGGTGAGCTTGAGAGAGTGAGAGCTTCGGACGGCGTAGATCGACGGTGAGATTGAGAGATTGAGAGCTTCGACGGTGAGATTGAGAGCTTCGGCGGTGAGATTGAGAGCTTGAGAATGTGAGATCGACGGTGAGATTGAGAGCTTCGACGGTGAGATTGAGAGCTTCGGCGGTGAGATTGAGAGCTTGAGAATGTGAGATCGACGGTGAGATGTGGAGCTTCGGCGGTGAGATTGAGAGCTTGAGAATGTGAGATCGACGGTGAGAGCTTCGGCGTAGATGAGATTGAGAGATTGACTGAGAGATAGGCGTAAATGAGAGAGCTTCAGGACTTGATTAAAAAAGAATTGAAGAAAAGAGTAAGTTATATAATTTTAATCCGGACTTAGATTAAAATAATATTATTTTTTTTTAGCTTTGTGCTACCGTGCTCATGTATCTATACATGAGTACTGTAACAATTCATCTAAATTTTTTACCTATACCTCCACTGCTGCAAGGGTATTTTTTATGTTTTGGTGGAGCTAAAATAACTATATAGCTATTTAGTTCCACTGCTGCAAGTGCTCTACATCAAACAGTTGGAAGAGAAAGGTTGAGAGTCAGAATTCAGATCTGATCCAACTTCCAAGTACAGTACAGACTGAACAATTAACAACCATTACGCATACATACATACATACATACCATCTGCTTCTAGAACCTACACTCTTGATTGAGAAAACTGAAAGATTTTAGCTTTACCTATAATAGCTTGCTCCAACGCTAGAAAATCTGATGGGTATGGCGAATTCGTATCGATACTAAAAGTGAAAGAGACTTTGGGGATTCAGACTTTCAGCTTTCTATAGAGAGAGATAAAAAGGCGGGGATTTTAAAGGCACTCCAAATTATTAGTGGATATTTTGGCGGGAACATGTGAATTCATTAATTTAGTACTTGGACTTTGGCTGCTTGGCTGGCTTGTGAATATTGGATTTGCTTTTTTACTTTAGCATATAAGTTCTTGAAGTAAATAAATCAATAAGAACAAGTTTATCTAAAACACACATTCTAAAAATGTCATTACTCGTAATGATACAATATTTTGAATAAGGGACTTAGTTAGGGGAGGTGGTATGCAACAAGGATCTCACAATATGTATAAGGGCCAACTGATTATGAGAGACCTATTGTATGCAATGGAAACAAGTTATCAGTTTTTGAGTTTGGAGGATTAAATCCCAACCAAGGATTGCAAATTCCCCTATCCTTATCATTTAGCATTAGTAATAGTTTTTTTAGATTAAACCACATATCTTTTATTCAATTAATAGAGATTTTACTAATTAAGCTAACTAGAATCCACATAATAATTGCCTCTCAACCAAAAAAAAATTAGTAATTATTTAAGGGAAATACTAACGAGTGCTCTTAGAGCATTAATTAACAATCCGTTTAAAGAAAGTATTTATGGAAAAAGAAAATAAAAAAGCAATTAATATTTTAACAACTTTTTTCATTTCTTATAAAAGTCGTGTCAAAATTTTCTTAAAATGAATTGTTAACCAATGTCTTAAGGATTTATCCAAAAAAAAAAAAAAAATCAATGTCTTAAGAACACTCGTGAGCATGACCCATAGTTTAATATGGTTTCTTTTTCGTGTTGTGTTTTTTTTTTTTTTTTTTATGTATTTTTTAGTAAACTGTTTCTGTATTCTAAAAAAAATTATTTTATAAAAAACTACTTTTCAAAAAATAGCCCTCCCAAATGGATACTGAGTTTAGCCTAAACATTTCCCACCTTTTAAAGTCTTTTGAGTCAAGTCATATTTTGATTGGTTGAAAGATTTTCCAAACTTTGACATTGTTTTGACAATTTTGATTTATTTAATTAGCTTATTAAATATTATTACATATGTGATGAATAAATTTGTTAGTTGAATATATTCAAAATTCATAATAAATATACCATTTATACATGTATATCTATTTTTTTTTTAAATTATTAAAGATTTGTACATTTTACAATATCTAATATAAGAAGATTGATTTACGACAAATATACTATTTACTTAAAAAGGTTGATTCACAATACAACTCATGTTTTGATAAATATAACATCATGTTTTGACAAATATACTTATATACTTAAAAGGTTAAAAGCTAATGTGTGCGCAAAATCTGCGTACATTTTTTAAAAAAAAAAATTTATGAAACTGTGTACTGAGATAAAATGTGCAATAAAAACAAATTTAAAACCTACTTAAAATTAATAACTACTAGCAAAAAGTTCAGTCAGATCTCATTTGTCCATAGCTTATAAATTTCAAAATAATAATAAAAAGATTGTAGGTAAAGAGGCTAGATTATTTTCCATTTGCAAATTATATGCACTATTTATGTAAAATAATCTCTCTTTTTCCTAAAATACTTGTCGAGTGCTTGAACATCACTTATGAATAAACCGAAGTCGACATATTTAGCCCATCATAGAATAAAGCAGCCCGCACAGTCAATTTGGTCACCAGTATTGAGAGCTACAAATTGACCATGATTTTAGATCTGATGAATAAACAAATGGTCTTGGCTAAGAGATAAAATCAACAATTTACGTCTTAACAGCTACAAATCGGGGAGCTAGTCCCTTACAATCAACATTCATCATCAAGAATTGAACGTTAAAGATAAAAACTAAACATTCCATGCACTTTTGGACTGCGCACATCTTGCATATGGGAGAATTGAACATTGACGATCTCATAAGAAAAATAGAAACTAGGAAACTGATTATAATGTACTTCCATGGAAAATTAAACTGAGTATGAAGAACAGAAGAAATTAAACATTCAAACTGCAAATGACAATAAAAGCTCCAACAAAATTTTAAAAAGCAAAGTTAAATGGAACAACTAGCTTTCCATGTTCAACAGGAGAACAAAATTCTATCATTTAGGTATTGGTGGCCCTAGTATAGATTTGCTGACTGGAATGAGAAGAGATCATCCTGATCGCACCCCTTGCCATCAAATCCTTAATTGCCCTGCGTGCTAGAGATCCACTAATCTGAAAATTACAAGGCAGTATTAAAAAACAATCAATAATCATCATTTATTATGTACATTTAGCCCTAAACTAATGGCAAGCAAAGCAACTTGTCTCGAATACAAAATTCAAGGTCATGATCACAACACAGCAGTTAAAACTGACACTAAAGATCTTTTTATAAGTTTTGTGCCAAGGAGTGGAGGGTAAAGAGGGATTTGAACTAGAAATCTCCATTTCATTAGGTGCAGTCCCTAACCAACCTGCTACCTCTTAGAGTAAAACATGGGTTAAAGGATTCAGTCTCTAAATTAGCCTTTTAAATAGTGCTCCATTCCCTTTACCCATTCTTTTCCAAGAATCAAAAAGAGGATTGACATGGTTTTATAACTTCTTTACTCTCTTCTCATCCTTTACACCATCTTACACAATCTTTCTGGAATGATGTCAATACAAGTACTAAAACTAATAATATTTTGTATGGGTTAAGTTATACACACAGTGGGTCTTGAAGCATGGCATTAACCTCCACTTTGGTTTTACAAGGAAAGGAGGCAACAATAAAGAGAAAAAAAAAAGATAAAAACGATCAGATCCAAAGGCACAGTACACATACATATTTTTTTATTGGTAGGTTACACATACACCAAATGATTTGATCACACCACCTCACCCTCCACCCATTCTTCAGGAAGGAGAGGATGCCTGTTTGAGCCATAGCTCATTGGCTACTTATTAAAACTCGAATAGCAGTGACATTATTAACAAAGGAAAGAAGGGAAGGCCCTAGTTATTAGTCTTAAAAATCTCATAGTAATTGAAAAAGAAAATTCAAAAACTTAGAGGCTCACATTTCCTTCATGGTAAAAAGGGACAGCCCACAAAAAGATGAAACAACATTTTAAGAAAATACTTTGGAAAGATATTATTTGGAACCTATTAGAGAGGCCCAAAAAGTCCTCAAATTCAGTATTTGACCATTAGAGCATGTTCCCTGTGTTTCGCTACTTGGGGTTCAGAGGGTGTATATTAGAATTAGTGTATAGTTTGGGTTGTATTACTCGCATGCTTGCTATAGTTACTACACTTTATATGCAGAGAATTCACATTAACAAGTACGAACAAATACACATAAATACCAGCAAATGAAACATATACATGGCTGAAAAAAGTAATTCATAAACAAACATACCCTCATGCGATCAGACAAGATTGAAGGAGTGACAAGCTTGTACTTGGGAGCTTCAACAAGAAGCTTGTCATAGGTTGCCTGATCAAACAGAACCATATTGTTCACCTTCTCCTTTTGCTTACCCTTGCTCCATTTCTACATATAATAGCCAAAAATAAAAACCAAACAACCTATGAGAGTCTACACAGAAATCTAAAACCAAATTAAACCTAAAAACAGGACCACATAAAATATTCCAAATCTCAACAAGAAACACGAAAATCATTAAAATTCCCAACACCCACTGTCCCAATAATCCTTAAAATCTACGAATCCAACAAAAACCTAAACCCACAATTGGAAAACAAAAACAGCATCCTATTATAACCATCAAATAGAATATAGACCGATAATAAGCCTTGAAATTACTGAAATTCAAGCCTAACCATAATCCTAAATTTACCTTCTTCTTCTGCTTGCCACCGCCGGACTTAGCGGGCTTGGAGGACGGAGGAGGAGCCTTCTCCTTCTTCGGTGCCTACAACATCAAAAACAAACAATGGAAAATGAACCAAATTCCAGAAAACGATTTTCCCAGGAAAATAGAAAGCTAGAATGAGCAATAAGGTTAGGGTTTGTACCATTGAATGATCTCTCGGAGTTGATTTCTAGGGCTTCTGGGGTGTGCGGGTTAGGCGAAAGATGCTGAGGAGCAAGACGAAAGAGGCTGTGGGAAAATAATAGGTTTATATAGCACTTTGTGTGGCTGACAGATGGCTAGGGTTTTTGAGATGGGTCGGGTGTTTGGATGCATGGACTAGGAAATGTATTCCGGTTTTTGAGTATTACTTTTTTAGTTTTTTAGTTTTTTTTTTAAGGTAAACTGACAGAATTAATTATTTAATTAAATTAATTAAAATTTGATTAATCAGATGTAGAGTCCAAAGAAAATCAATATTTCAAGAGTTAAAAAAAAAAAAGTGGGTGACTCATGGGTAATAAGTGTAATGTAAATTTGGATGTCTTAAATTGAATATTCACTGCATTATTGTTGATACTTGATAATCATTCTTGTAACACATTTTCTATGAGCATGAGTCGAGCGACTTTAACTTCCTTGTAGATCCAATTTATATATTATAATTTGCTTTATTATTTTAAACATGGCTCAAGTCTACATAACATAAAAGGAGTTTGAGAGTGTAGTTTGAAGAGTATGGGTAGACTTTTTTTTAGGCCTTCTGCATGAGTCCAAACCATGAGTGTTGCAAAGTGGTCTAAGGGCATTTGTAGCACCTAAAGTTCTTGCAAAGGATTTGGTAGCCAAAATTTTCACCCAATTGGCGTCTTCTAGCTCCTATTGTATGTCACTAAACATTATAACCAATCAATTTTAGCCCTTTTAGCTTAACTAGCACCCTTTCCTGACCTTGATTGTTAGACAACATTAAGACCAGCTTCCCAAGAACTAGCTAGGGAAAAGCAGCTATTGCCCTTAGTACAAAACTTTTCATAAATTATGCTAAAAGGCAAATCATTTTTTCATCCAAACAGAAACCAATTAAAATAAACATCTGCCTAACATATATGGGGTCCAAAGCCTCATTTAAGAACACTCAAAACTTAGAATAAAAACTTGTCATTCATATCAAACAAGGCAAGCCATGTTTTGCCTCTGAAACCCTAACTATCAAATAAGGCAAGCCATGATTTGCCTCTAAAACCCTAACTTCAGAACAAAATCCCATTCAACCATGAAAGAGTTACAAAATATTGAGGTATAGGGGTGAAAATAGTAGTATCAATGAGTCTTCTTTATCTCTTTCACCACCTCTTCCAAATTCTTCTTTCTTCTATATTTGCAAAACAATTCCAAAGTTAATGTATTGTGCATATTTTTCATTTCATTATTATTTTGCACTATGATTTCATTCTTGTGATGCATCACTTGTTGGTGTGGATGTGTGTTTCAAACACTTTTATTATTTTTTGCACTATAATTTCGTTCTTGTGATACATTATTTGTTGGTATGGGTGTGTGTTCTAGACATTTTTATTATTATTATTATTATTGTTATTATTATTTTTTGCTAGCCATTGGGCAATAAAGGATAAAATAGTCATTGGAAAATAATGGATAAACAAGCCATTGAGCTTTTATGGGTTATTACTAACCAATAATTATAAATCATTATTATCATGAATAGCCTATATAATATTTATCATCACACCCTGTCAGTCTTTTTTACTACTCTATATTTTCTAATACACTATTTTATTCTCGTTGAGGTACAATTTTTTTTCACATGCCACATGTCATAATTTCATTTGCCCACTCACATACAAGCCTCATAAATTATTTTGGGCCCCCACAAATTTTTCCTATATTGAGCCCAAATAAATATTTTAGTATTATTACCAAAATTGGGCCCACACAAATATTTCTCATATCATTACCAAAATTGGGTCATAAAGTTATACCATCTCTATAAAAATCTTAAACTCATTTATCTACATGACACCCTTTACAAAATCCATTGGAAAATAATGGATAAACAAGCCATTGAGCTTTTATGGGTTATCACTAACCAATAATTATAAATCATTATTATCATGAATAGCCTATATAATATTTATCATCACACCCTGTCAGTCTTTTTTACTACTCTATATTTTCTAATACACTATTTTATTCTCATTGAGGTACAATTTTTTTTCACATGCCACATGTCATAATTTCATTTGCCCACTCACATACAAGCCTCATAAATTATTTTGGGCCCCCACAAATTTTTCCTATATTGAGCCCAAATAAATATTTCAGTATTATTATCAAAATTGGGCCCACACAAATATTTCTCATATCATTACCAAAATTGGGCCATAAAATTATACCATCTCTATAAAAATCTTAAACTCATTTATCTACACGACACCCTTTACAAAATACGTTGCTATACAACACCTATTACAAAGCATGTTGCTACACGGCATCCTTTATAAAGCTTGTTGCTACACGAAACTCATTACAGAGTCTGTTGCTACACGGCATCCTTTATAAAGCTTGTTGCTACACGAAACTCATTACAAAGTCTGTTGCTACACGAAACCCATTACAAAGCGCATTACTACACGAAGCCTTTTACAAAGTTCATTGCTACACGATACCAATTACAAAGCCCAAGAGAAACACCTGGTAGTATTGATCAAAGCCCAAGCCAACACCTAGCAATATTTTACAAAATATTGAAAATATTATTAAAAGCCCAAATATTACTTTTGGCAATATCTTATTAAAAACCCAAATATTATTTTGGCAATATTCTACAAAAAGTCCAATACTAGTTTGGCAATATATTATCAAAAACCCAAAACTATTAATTTTTGGGCAAACAATTATTCTATTAAAGCCCAAATATTATTTGGAAAAAAATATTATATAATGCTTGTGGGGGGCGAAAAGTAGGCCTATTAATCAAGACTTGTCTCAAGTGTGGATATGTCAACTGTGAGTATGTCGACTGTGAGAGTCCCAATGTCTTTGCTTGCCCAAAATTCCACCCCCGAGCAGATCCTGCACCTTAATTAAGAGTCCATCTTCCTTTGGTTTCGAAAAGAGTGTCTCCAAAAGATTTGGCTTGAAGTCTTCTCCATTCAAAATATCTGCAATGGTAGTATACAAAGTGAAACTGATCAGACCAGATGGTGAAGAGAATGAGTTTGATGCCCCTAATGATGCTTACATCCTTGACTCAGTTGAAAATGCTGGATTGGAGTTGCCTTACTCGTGCAGGGCTGGGGCCTGCTCTACCTGTGCTAGACAGTTGGCTTCAGGATCGGTGGATCAATCAGATGGATCATTTTTGGATGACAAGCAGACGGAGAAGGGTTATGTGCTGACTTGTGTCTCATACCCGTCTTCAGACTCTGTGATACACACACATAAGGAAGGTGATCTTTACTGAGTAATGTTATGTGCCTAGCCTATTGATTACCCTGAATGGGGATTGTGGATTTTTCCAAGACTAGTATTCTATTTGTGAGCCACATGGTAGTGTGGCTATTTAGTTTCAGTGCTGCTATTTTCCTTAGTCTATGCAGAATTACTGTTTGATGACAATCAATTAGTGGTGTCCAAGCATGATTTCTTTGAATGTTGATCAACAATAATGAACTGATCTAGGGTACCTTACAAAGCTCTCCATGTTGCATAATGTGAATATGACTTTGACTAGGCTTAACATTGATTTGAATGGGCATACCCCTAGAATCAGATTGAGATTTTTTGAAGTTTAGGAAGGGAACAATAAATTTTGGGAAAATGAATAGGAGATTAACCTGCTCATGTTGTGTGAAAAACGTGATGTTTCATACCTGTATTGACACTAACCTTTCAAAACAATTCGAAAAGATCTTGATCCACAAATAAAACATGGGAAATCAACTAGCAACCTATGAACCCTGCGACTCAAAGTAAAAAAAAAAAAAGTAGCCCTATAACCGTTAGTTTGGTACAATTGATCTGGCCACATCTTGTCTTTGTCCAAAGTCCAGACAACAACCAGTCATTAATGTGAAGTGTCAATGAATAGCTCAAATGACACATTCTTCTCATGTAATAAGATTATGATTTCAAACTTCGACCATCTTTCAGTCGTTAATATACAGAGTGTCAATGAGTTGTTACTCAAATGACACATTCTTAAAGTGGAATGTGTAAGATCTTGCGTTCAAACCCATCAAGTGTATGTAAAGACTTTGTCCATGTACTAGGCCTACTGGCTAAGCAAATGTACTTTGTTCACATTATAATATGAATTCCTGCAAAGTATTGAATTACTTTGTTCATAAATTGATATATATATTACCAATAATTTTCTCATGAATTAAAATTATTTAAGTTGATATAAGGTTTTGGGAGAAAGTATCTACTAGTGGTTTTGGCCCTATAGGTGAGTTTGAATTGTCAATAGCGCAAGTCTCTTGACATTGAATCATTTTGCATGAAATTCGAGTGTTGAATGATGATCCTTCCCAAAAGTAATTATGAGGTCTATTTATTTGGAAAAAAAAAATTGCAAAAAGATGTTAATTCACATTTTTGAATGCTCTAAAGTCACTTTCTGCATAAATATCAAAGGAGGGATATGAAATCTCTTCATATTATAATATGTTGCAACAAAATTTGAATTCACTGTAAAAGAATTTTGGTACTCCAAAAAATTAAAATATCTCGACCTAATACTTAATTTTCCTACTTATTTAAATTTTGCAAGATAAAGTTTTTGAATATATTATATGGTATAACATAGATAGCACCTTGGGAAAATTCTACCAGGGCAAGCAAACGCCTGGAAATAAATATAGTCTTGCTAGCGGACCAAAAAATCAACAAATTTTTTTTTTTTTTTTCTGGTTTCATATCTTACATAAATATTTGAGATAGTGTTCAACCGGGTCCACTGTATCACAAAATCGCATGGATGGTGTGAAAATGTTGGTGAAACTTTGTGTTGAGTACAAATATAAAAGATGGCATGTGACATGTTAATGATGCATGATAAAGTAATGTCAATAGTGAGCTCATATGAAAATTAATAAAAACCGCTCAATTATTGTGAAAAATATTATGCTAGACAAAGCTTAGGTCAAGTGTTACTATGCGCTACATCATATAGGATGTTGGTAACATATAAATAAACCAAGTTGTTTGTGAACAACACAAGCTTGATTAGGGACTACACCTAATGAAATGGAGATTTCTAGTTCAAATCCCTCTTTACCCCCCACTCCTTGGCACAAAACTTACAAAAAGATCTTTAGTGTCAGTTTTAACTGCTGTGTTGTGATCATTACCTTGAATTTTGTACTCAAGACAAGTTGCTTTGCTTGCCATTAGTTTAGGGCTAAATGTACATAATAAATGATGATTAATGATTGTTTTTTAATACTGCCTTGTAATTTTCAAATTAGTGGATCTCTAGCACACAGGGCAATTAAGGATTTGATGGCAAGGGGTGAGATCAGGATGATCTCTTCTCATTCCAGTCAGCAAATCTATACTAGGGCCACCAATACCTAAATGGTAGAATTTTGTTCTCCTGTTGAATATGGAAAGCTAGTTGTTCCATTTAACTTTGCTTTTTAAAATTTTGTTGGAGCTTTTATTGTCATTTGCAGTTTGAATGTTTAATTTCTTCTGTACTTCATACTCAATTTAATTTTCCATGGAAGTAACATTATAATCAGTTTCCCAGTTTCTATTTATCTTATGAGATCTTAGGCTTTTCATTTTCCATTGTTTGTTTGTTTTTGATGTTGTAGGCACCGAAGAAGGAGAAGGCTCCTCCTCTGTCCTCCAAGCTCGCTAAGTCCGGCGGTGGTAAGCAGAAGAAGAAGGTAAATTGAGGGTTATGGTTAGGCTTGAATTTAGGGTTACGGTTTGCCTTTGCAGTGACACTGTGGTGGGTTCACGATGGTTGTGGGTCACTGGTCACCAGATGTGGGTTTTGGTTTGTTGTGGGCTCTTTTAAAAGATAGCAGAACTTCTCATCACATCTAATATCTCATCAAGTTGAGGTATGGGAAACCGATATCTAATAGTAATCTGTTAATTGCATGGCTATCAACACGTGTGCCTACTATCATCTTTGAGCATTGTCGTGCCATGTGTCATTTTTCCCCACACTTAAAACTATGACCTTTACCTTCTTTCCTCTTATCATCAATCATAGTAGCTTTACTTTTCGACTCAATAACAACATTTGCTTTGTAGTTCGGCTGCATAGTAGGTGCTCTAGGGTCAATTTTCTGTAAAGGTGTTTTGCTTTTATACTATATATAGATTTGATTTGTCTTCCTTGGAAGTTGGCTTTGTGTTTTATTTGCAATAAATAAATGTATCTAATCATGATGATAGGATTCTTTTACTTGTATAATATAGGGGACAATGATATACTATTATATGCTATTGCTTTGTTGGTTTTATAGAGGAATATTTTGTTTGGGCTTGTAAAAAAGTTTCGCTTTCTCTTATGTCATGTTTTTGTTCCTTCGTTTCTTACCTCTCATTTATTTTCTAAATTGGGAAGAGGGTGGGGATGGATCTATCATGAAGAATTTTGCATGACTTTTTTTTTTTTTTTAATCTTTTAATTTGGAATAAGTGGATCTCAAATCATTTACTTTGAGATAATGAGGGTATGATGATGATTTTGTTATATCAATTCGATTTTTCACTTGACTCGGCCATTACTTTTTTTATTCTTGTTTTCATTCACAAAGAATGAAACAACTGTCACAAAAATTTAACAACAATGTTAGAGATTCTTCAAACAATTATGAAAAGTTAATGGAAGATAAGAAAGAAACAAAAGGATTGCTTTATGTAGTTCTTCAAAAGGCTCCACAAATAGCAAAGTCTAAGGTAATCTGTGTTGAAACTTTTGGTTATTTAACGATTGTTTTGGTGTTCAAGTTTGGGGCAACTTACTTTTACCTTATTTTATGCGTTTCTAATCTATTTCACTAGGGTTATATAAATGCTACTGTTAATAATGGGCCTTGGATGATAACGTTGGATGCTTCAATTTTTGTTGGATTCGTAGATTTTAAGGATTATTGGGACAGTGGGGGTTGGGAATTTTAATGATTTTGGTGTTTCGTGTTGAGATTTGGAATATTTTATCTGGTCCTGTTTTTAGGTTTAATTTGGTTTTAGATTCCTGTGTAGACTCTCATAGGTTGTTTGGTTTTTTTTTTTTTTGCTATTATATGTAGAAATGGAGCAAGGGTAAGCAAAAGGAGAAGGTGAACAACATGGTTCTGTTTGATCAGGCAACCTATGACAAGCTTCTTGTTGAAGCTCCCAAGTACAAGCTTGTCACTCCTTCAATCTTGTCTGATCGCATGAGGGTATGTTTGTTTAAGAATTACTTTTTTCATTGCCATGTATATGTTTCGTTGGCTGGTATTTATGTGTATTTGTTCGTACTTGTTAGTGTGAATGCTCTGCATATCAAGTGTAGTAACTATAGCAAGCATGCGAGTAATACAACCCAAACTATATACTAATTCTAATATACACCCTCTGAACCCAAGTAGCAAAACACAGGGAACATGCTCTAATGGTCAAATATTGAATATGAGGAATTTTTAGGCCTCTGTAATAGATTCCAAATAATATCTTTCCAAAGTATTTTCTTAAAATGTTGTTTCATCTTTTTGTGGGGCTATCCCTTTTTATCGTGAAGGAAATGTGAGCATCTAAGTTTTTGAATTTTCTTTTTCAATTACAATGAGATTTTCAAGACTAATAACTGGGGCTTTCCCTTCTTTCCTTTGTTAATAATGTCACTGCTATTCGAGTTTTAATAAGTAGCCAATGAGCTATGGCTCAAACAAGCATTCTCTCCTTCCACAAGAATGGGTGGAGGGTGAGGTGGTGTGTTCAAGTTTGGGGCAACTTACTTTTACCTTATATTATGTATTTATAATCTATTTCACTAGGGTTATATAAATGCTACTGTTGATAATGGACCTTAGACGATAACGTTGGATGCTTCAATTTTTGATGATGTTATCAACAATTCTAAAAATTGAAATTTGCGTAATGAACTTAAATGAACACGAGTTAATTCATTACACAAATTTCGGTTTTCAGAATTGTTGATAACATCATCAAAAATTGAAGCATCCAACGTTATCGTCTAAGGCCCATTATCAACAGTAGCATTTATATAACCCTAGTGAAATAGATTATAAATACATAATATAAGGTAAAAGTAAGTTGCCCTAAACTTGAACACCAAAACAATTATTAAATAACTAAAAGTTTCAACACGGATTTATTTATTGCAAATAAAACACAAAGCCAACTTCTAGGGAAGACAAATCAAATCTATATATAGTATAAAAGCAAAACACCTTTACAGAAAATTGACCCTAGAGCACCTACTATGCAGCCGAACTACAAAGCAAATGTTGTTATTGAGCCGAAAAGTAAAGCTACTATGATTGATGATAAGAGGAAAGAAGGTAAAGGTCATAGTTTTAAGTGTGGGGAAAAATGACACATGGCACGGCAATGCTCAAAGATGATAGTAGGCACACGTGTTGATAGCCATGCAATTAACAGATTACTATTAGATATCGGTTTCCCATACCTCAACTTGATGAGATATTAGATGTGATGAGAAGTTCTGCTATCTTTTAAAAGAGCCCATTTGGCCCAAACCATATTCTCTTAAATCTTCATTCTCAAACCCTAGCCGTTTATTCATGCTCTCTGGAATCTTCTTTCTCCAATCTCTGAACCTTTCTCTACGAACCTCCATGGCTAAAGACTCAAGCTCATCACGTCTAATCAGTGCCACCGCTACAAGCGGTGTCCTACTCTTCATCACAACTCTCGTCAG
The DNA here is from genome assembly GCA_032878915.1 of Castanopsis chinensis. Lineage (NCBI taxonomy): Eukaryota > Viridiplantae > Streptophyta > Magnoliopsida > Fagales > Fagaceae > Castanopsis > Castanopsis chinensis. Next base: position 32,402,176 of record JAVQMG010000132.1, read on the forward strand.
GTTTTTACTCCTCTCTGAAGCTCTGCTCTCGCACTAGATCTCCATGTCTAACCACCAAGGTCCATCTCTCATCACCCCCACCCACAATGGCGATTTAGTTCCTCAAACACTATCTCGGCCTAAACTCTTCTCTAACAAGCTTGAGGTTTCCATCCAAACCCAAGCTCTCTCTCTCTCTCTAAAACCCTCCGATCTAAACAGAGTGGAGCCTTTGGGCTCCTCTATGGCAAGCCCCAACAACGAGCAACACAATAGCAGCTTCTGTCTTAGACTTCTCTCGGCCTAAACCCGAACCCAGGTCACCGAGTCTCGCTACTCTCAAACCCAAGAACCACCCTCCGATCTACAAGCTAAGAACGCCTCAGATGGTGCGTGAACTTACACAGGGTGGCACGTGGCCATACATGCGGTGGCCATAAACCAAAACCCACCTCCGGTGATCCACAACCACCTTATAAACCAAAACCACAACAAAACCCAAATTAAAAAAATTAAGACCCACAACAAACCAAAATCCACCTCTGGTGACCAGTGACCCACAACCATCGTGAACCCACCACAGTGTCACTGCAAAGGCAAACCGTAACCCTAAATTCAAGCCTAACCATAACCCTCAATTTACCTTCTTCTTCTGCTTGCCACCGCCGGACTTAGCGGGCTTGGAGGACGGAGGAGGAGCATTCTCCTTCTTCGGTGCCTACAACATCAAAAACAAACAAACAATGGAAAATGAAAAGCCCAAGATCTCATAAGATAAATAGAAACTGGGAAACTGATTATAATGTTACTTCCATGGAAAATTAAATTGAGTATGAAGTACAGAAGAAATTAAACATTCAAACTGCAAATGACGATAAAAGCTCCAACAAAATTTTAAAAAGCAAAGTTAAATGGAACAACTAGCTTTTCATATTCAACAGGAGAACAAAATTCTACCATTTAGGTATTGGTGGCCCTAGTATAGATTTAGGAGCCTTGTTCTCACGCTATTAGTCCCCCTAATCTTGGGAAAGGTAATTTAATTTCCTCACAGATTGTTAAATAAGGAAATTCCTGTAGCAGTGTCTTTTTTATCTTATGATATTGTTTCTTCAAGATGAATACAATTTCTTTCTTAAGAAAGTTGTTTATTCTTGGGATGGATTGCACGATAGTTTGTTATGGAATTTCCCTTTTTGGAGAATAAATCTTTTCTTTCACGTCATATTGTTGAACGCATGTATAGAATCTTGGACTATTGCCTTTACATACTAATTATATTATTGAACTGCCTAGAGTTGAATTCACTGTAAAAGAGTTTTGGTACACCAAAAAATTAAAATATCTCGACTTGATACTTAATTTTCCTACTTATTTAAATTTTGGAAGATAAAGTTTCTGAAAATATTATATGGTATAGCATAGATAGCACCTTGGGAAAATTCTGCCAGGGCAAACAAACACCTGGAAATAAATATCGTCCTACTAGCGGACCAAAAAATCAACAATTTTTTTAATTTTTTTTTTGGGTTTCATGTCTTACATAATATTTGAGATAGTGTTCAACTGGGTCCACTGTATCACAAAATCGCATGGATGGTGTGAAAATGTAGGTAAAACTCGGTGTTGAGTACAAATATAAGTGTTGTGTTAGAACCACATAAACGGTCACAACATTGGCCATAACTTGCCCATGTGGCTAGTTGTGGTTGGTGGAGGGGTGATGATGGGTCACCCCTCCACCAACCACAGCTTGTCACCTGGGCGAGTTGTGGCCATTTATGTGACTCTAGCATAATTCCAAATATAAAAGATAGCATGTGACATGTTGTTAATGATGCACGAAAAAGTGATGTCAATAGTGAGCTCATATGAAAATTAATAAAAATCGCTCAATTATTGTGAAAAATATTATGAACATTGTCATGTGTGTGCACAATACTAGATAAAGCTTAGGTCAAGTGTCACTATGCGCGACATCGCATAGGATGTTGGTAATATATAAATAAACCAAGTTGTTTGTGAACAAATCAAGCTTGATTCTTATAAAAAAAAAAAAAAAATCTAGCTCAACTCAGTAAATGATTTACTTATATTTGTTTGTTTAGCAAACAAGCTAAGCTCTAGCCCAAGTTTAGGCTCGATTATTAAATAGTCAAGTTTAAGCATAATGATATGTTTGTAAACAAGTTTGTGAGCATTGAGTCTCGATTTAACTATATATAATTATATTTTTGTTTGTAAAATTACTTAAACATATACTTATAACTTATAGACTTAATTTCAGATTGTGTAAGTTTGTTTATAAATAAATTCATATGGTATTAAATTATTATTTGTATTTTATATAGTAGTATATAATTAGTCCATTTGTAGTAAAATACTAAAAATTCATTAATTCATGAAGGGATAAAATAGTTTTTCTATATAATGAAATAATAAATTAATCTAGTAGTTTCGAAAACATGCTCAAACTTATTCGACAAGAAAACAAACTAAGTTAAACATTTAACTTTGTTTGTTTAGTGATGAGTTCAAATTCGACTTGTGTTTGAAATAAAATTAAATAACAAACTAGACTTCAAAACTTTTAATACCCGGCTCAGTTCTGATTAAAAATGCTGTGTAATACAATATTTATTTCACTGAAATTTGAAAATTTCTAAATATTTTGAAGTACGCACAGTTCGCACGCGTTCTCTTTCGTCGCTGACTGTGAATATACAGTACACTGTGTACCGTTCCAACGGCGGGAACACTTCAAACCCTAATTCTTACTCCTCCAACCACCAAAATGCCGCCGCTTCGTCACCAGAGCCGACATTTCCTTTCGAATCGTGCTCTATTCCACGTCCCCTCCATCGCTTTCAATCGCGACTGCTCATTTCGCAGACCCATCGCAGCCTTGGACCGCTCCGATCAGGTTCGGCCTCCTCCGATTCCATTTCTTTCAATTACTTGCTTTTCTTATCTGTTTGGTTACCAAGAAAATGTAGGAAAAAAAATAAATATACAATTTCCATTCACTTCTGAAAATCAGTCAAGCAAATTGGTTTTGGAAGCATCTTTTGCGTGTTGCCTAATTTTCTTGTTTTGGCAGTTCTTAAGACTGAAATGTCACAAAATTGGTTATGTGATTTTGTACTGTTGTTTAAAAGGAATTTTGATTCAATTGTGCATAAGAGAGATGGTAATGGGGATAAAGTTGATAATACTACAATACTTTATTTTTTAAAAAAATTTAAATTACAAATGTTTCCAATTCCCACTTGCACTTATCTAATCCAACCCTAGTCATTTTTATTTTTTAATTTTTTTATATATTTATAGATTAATCCAACCCTAATGTGAATTGCTGACATGGGTCTCCAACAATTAAATGTAAAAAAATAAAAATAAAAATTCCCACGTTGCGATGGTTTTGAAGCATGCATTGTAATCACCAATCAAGTTATGCCCAAAAAAATCACAAAGTTGGTACCGCCCCTTGATATTTTCCAATTTTTTAAATCAGGAGGGTGGGACCCGTTACAGTTTATAATCTGATTTGTCTGTGACTCTCTTCCTTCACAGCCAAATTACCCAAAAAAAAAAACCCATTCAGCAAGTGGGTTGAATTTCGCGTCGAAAAACTTTCTTCCATTAGGTAATGTGATGTGATGTGATGTACACAAATTTTTGTATGTGTTTGAGGCTAGCTAATGTGTTAGTACCATTGTCATTTTTATTGATTAGAAATTTGTTGGTTTGTGTAATGTTTCGCGCAGCTGCTGTTGGTGGAGTACTATTAGGACTTGTAAATCGGGGTCTTGGTTGTCTTGCAGATAGATATTATCTATCAAAATTTAGCACATTTGGGATATTTATTATCTCAGGTTTGAGTCTTAGAATTATTATTTTTAATGTTTATATTGATGGACATCTCACTATAAACTGTGTTTAGTTTTATATCTTTAATATTTACTTTAAATTTTGGGTGGTTTGATAGGGTTGACATTGCGCTGAAGCATGGCCTGTCGGAGTTTTTGGGCTAGTATGACCTTGAATTTCTTATCTGCCATCATGCATTTTGAGGTTCATTTTTTTTTTTAAATGATTATTATCCTCTCGTTTTTTAGATTTTTATTTTATTTCAATTAAGCTTTAGAAGTAGGTACTAACTTCTGCTAAGAATTTGTTGAAATATGTGAGAGGGGAAAACCCAAATATATGCAAAGCAAGTCTTATTAGATTGAATAAGATCCAACTGGTAATTGAAAAATAAAAAAGTAGAAGGATTAGGGGTAAGAGAAATATCTGTGCTCTCTATGTATATCATTATCTTAAATGATCCTTAAATGAGCAATGAAAGGTCACTGTTACTGTCCTCCATATTTGATAATTCTTACAATGTTTTATTTTTAATTTTCATTCAGTAAAGAGCATAGGTTAGAAACAAGCATCTCTGCACATTGTAGATTCCTACATTCTATGCTTTGAGTGCTCTATCTATCAAAATAGCTACTAACCCTCAATATATATATATATATAAAATTAATTCCTGTCATTATAAGGTAATTACTAATTAGTGTTCGATGCCTACCTGAAAAATAACTCGCAACAACTTTTAGACTGGTCAACAGATGCTTGCTGCTGGTGGAAGCAAGCTGCCTAATAAAATAGAGCCTGTCTGCTTCTTCTTTTCCTAATTGTTAAGTTCTCACACCCTATCTCGCATCTCGGTCACATGGGTGGGGGGGAGTTGCCATTTGACCCAAGGGCCATTGGCAAGGATCCCAGCTTCTTGTCCTCTTTTAAGTGGTGGGCTATATAGCATATAATTTATTGCATATTGCAACTGCTCTTTGGTAGCATAATTATTGAACATTAGCAGTTTATGTAAATGTAATTATTGCAACTGCTCTTTGGTGCTGTATCTAGACAATCATCTTTGTTATTAACTTGTTGCTCCTTTTCTCATCATAGGTCTCCATTCTAATGATTACTCCTTACTTTTCAAGGGCAATATTGCAAATACAGTTGCACCCTCAAGAATTTGTTACAGGTTACAATTAATTTCAATTTTCTAATAGCATTGGTACAAAGTACATAAATAACATACACAGTACACCCAAAATATAAAAATATACATATGTGCACGTGTAGGAGGTATATGTATATACAAAATTATATATAGGAGGGATCTATTGACACCAGTGTAAAACCATTATTCATGCATCTCTAAATAACTTTTTCTAGTTTTGAAAACCATTTTTGGATTTATATGGTCTTTAAATATCTACACACGTGTCAAATTGATCTGTTGTTAATTGCTACTCGATAGCTTCACATTTCTTTATTTAATATCTTAATTTGTCAATGTATATGGATAGGATAACTCTTGACCTCGTTTGCTTACTGTGGGGTTCACAAAGTTGTGAAGCAGTCATTTGTTATTGTCTCTACTTTATTTGCAAACTATTCTATACTTTGTCTTTTTCTACAGGATTGGCTATGTTTAGCTGTATGCCAACTACATTATCAAGTGGAGTGGCACTTACTCATGTATGCTAATTTTTCATTTTTCTCTCCTTCCTAGTTTTATTTCTAAATATTTATGTTTGAAGTTTTACAGAGTGTTGCATTCCTCAAATGCAGCTTGCTGGAGGGAATTCTGCTCTTGCTCTTGCAATGACAGTAATATCTAATACGTTGGGCATTTTAATCGTAAGTTACAGGGAGTTATGTATCCAGCATTACTTTTAATTTTGTCATTACATTTACATACTATTATAATGTTCTTGGAGAATTTGCTACAGTTGTTTCATCATTATGCATATAACACATCTTAGCAGTTGTGCAGAACATCAGTATCTTTGAAGTACAATTTAGTGTTATTAATATTCAGAGTTTATTGCAGTGCTTTAGTTCTGTCGTATTTTATATAAATTAATGTTGTAATCATGTGTTCTGAGTTAGGCAGCCAGATCTTAGCAGTAGGAAGAAAAAAAGGGGTTGGGACTTGTCTCCATTTGTTTAGGCATAAAATGTTTTCCTAATGAAAATATTTGTAGTGGAAAATGATTTTGAGGAAAAGGATCTGTTTCTTGTTTTGGTTATACTTTGCTTGCCTCTATCTTATCAGAAAAATGAGTAGTGTAATCTGTTTATACATCAAAGAAGTTATTTCTTCCTTCTTCTCTTTCTTTGCCTGTCTGTTCTTTTCCAGTTTCCTTGGGGTATCCCAATGCAGTTGTACTTATTGTAAGTCTCTGAATTTCCATTAATCTTTATTTTCTCTTTTGTTGGGTTTTTTGTCTTCCAGTGTATGAGGATTGTGCCCCTTTATCCCTTTCTATCAATGGATTTTTATTATTTTTTCTTAAGAAGAATTTCTGTTTTTTATTTATTTTTTTTGTAGCTGGATTAATATGTTAAAAAAAGATCAAGGAAGAGCTCCTTAGACTTATATTTCCTGACTGAGGGTGTTGGTATGTTCCTCTCTCCATAGGGGAAGTGTTTTTTGCTGTATCGTTTTTCTTCATCTATACTTTTCATACAGAATATTCCAGTAAAAATCAAGTCTTTGCTAATTGGTGATTTCATTGTTTGATTAAGAAAGATATAAATTACTTTTGTATATAATTAGTGGATATTTATATTCCTGCAATTAAGTGTGTGTAGTATAACAATCACTACATTGCTGGAACCTTAACTGAAGAGATATCTTTATTTTCTTTCTTGATGTCTATATTCATAAGGTTTGAAGTTGTATATGGCTTAAAAGCTGCTAAATTTTAGTCATCAGTTTCTTGTCTGTATACAATGTGATTGCCTCAGTATGTCTTGCTTACATCAGATTTTAATTTTTGTGTCCTCACTACATGTATGCTAATGGTTTTTCAGATCCCATTTTCCATATCAAAATTCATTGCTGATGGAGTTGGTGTATCTGTTCCAACTGAGCAACTGTTTAGGAGCCTTGTTCTAATGCTATTAGTCCCCCTAATCTTGGGAAAGGTAATTTAATTTCCTCACAGATTGTTAAATAAGGAAATTCCTGTAGCAGTGTCTTTTTTATCTTATGATATTGTTTCTTCAAGATGAATACAATTTCTTTCTTAAGAAAGTTGTTTATTCTTGGGATGGATTGCACGATAGTTTGTTATGGAATTTCCCTTTTGGTGAATATATCTTTTCTTTCACGTCATATTGTTGAACGCATGTATAGAATCTTGGACTATTGCCTTTACATACTAATTATATTATTGAACTGCCTAGAGTTGAATTTGGAGTAGTTCTTGGACTGTCATCATACTACATATTTAAGCTTGGATTATTGTTCATTTTAAAGACATATGTTGCTCTTATAGATACTTAGGCTTGTCCCAACCACTTGGGTTCAGCTGGACATGACTGTTTCTTGTTAACTGACTTATTGAAACATGAATGCAGCTACAAAGCATCTGTGACTGAGTTGACATACAATATGATGCATCTGGCATGCTCCAACTTCAACACAAATGTTATTTTTTTTAATAGGGGGTTGGTATGAATTAGAAGAGTTGTAAAATTATTTTTATATTTTCAGGCTGAAAAATCACTTATAATATTGTTTATAAGAATCATTCAAAGGCTTTTAGTATTCTTATAGAAGCCATTTGGTTGTACTGTTATGTCTTTTTCTGTCTGTACCCTTTGGATTTGTTACACTGGCATATTGCATGATGTCTATATATGTTAAATAGCTGTCTTTAAGTACACACACACACCCATGTCACTTGAGGTTTTGAGTGTCTTGAAATAGCTGTTTGACAAGCATGTACTGTTTTCTGTCCCATCTTGATGATGCCTTGATTTGTTAGGGTTGAAGGTGGACAGGACTATAATGTATTTGAAAGTTGAAACTAACAAGGGAACTGATGACTTAGGCTTTTCGAGAGTCACAATTTTAGAATATATGTTTAAATCTTCCTAGCTTAGAAGATAGACGTGGGGTGCGCATCACATTTGTTGGATTGAAACCATATAAAATGATTTGTATCAGGAAAGCAGCACAGTAGGTGCATCAGGAAAGTTAAGTGCTATTGTCTTCTATATGTGGTCACAATCTTGAAGTTTCTTTATGGATTTAAGACAATTCTTTATTTATAAATTCCTCAGTGTCTAATTGAGGGATGTGAGTGGGACTGTCCTCATTGTTTCATGTTTTAGAATGTGGCAGGTTCTGCTTTCTCTTCCTAATTCACTTAATGATCCATGTCTTTTGTGAATTTGGATAACTCATGGTTGTCTGGTCTTAACTGAGATGGGATGCTTGTTTTATATCTAAAGGTCTGTTTATTTTTCAGCGTTCTTTTGCTGTCTAGCTTTTGGTCTTACTCTTCTTTTTTCTCTCTAGAAGGTCAAAAGGAAAAACTAGGCATGCAACCACAGTAGTTTCAATCTCCTTTTTTCCCTTGTGCATTTGTAAGTTGCGAGCAAGCTTCATTGCTTTGGGTCTTGTTGTTAGTTGGTGTAAACTGGTGTGATACATACTCTCTTTGTTCTTGGGTTCTTGCATGTGAATTTGTTTCATCAGGGAAGTTTTATCACATTATTTTATTTTAACCTCCTTGTGTGTTAATGTTGTTTCCGGTGGTAATTCATTCTTTTTGTCAACGGGTCCTTCGAGAATCCTTTAAAGGTGAGTGTTTATCTTTTTCATTCTGATTCAGAATTTTGTTGGCTCTTTTTGTGGTAGATGAAATTGAGCTTGTGGAGCCTCTCTTGTACATATTGTTAAAATAGCTGTTCAGGGAGAGCAGGAAAAAGAAAGTAGGTCTATTTGGCAGCTGAAGAAAGGTAGAGGAGAATGGAGCAAGGAAAGTGGGTGAAGGGTGGGTGGTGCTTTTTTACTTTTTGGAATGAGGGAAAAGGGAAAGGATGGATAAAGGGGGAGGAGGGAGGGCCGTGGAGTGGAAAATTGAGAAGGGATGACATATAATTTTACATATTTATCTCATTGGTCACTCATTAATTAATTCTTTCCTTCCATCCACTTACATATATTTTCTACAAAATTCACCTATGGAAATACAATATTCATTCCTTCTTAAGACTGATCTGTTTCGTTTTAATATACCAAGTTGTTATAAGACACTGACATTCTTAAGTACCTTTTCTAATTGGTGTTCATCAAATGAGCATTGCAGGCTTGGGAGACTTTGTTGATCAGAACCGTAGACTTTTTTTGAAGCTCAGTGCACTCTTCCTCAGTCTAGTAAGTACTATACATTGTTTAGTGTTTATGTTTTGTTTTTTGCTTCTGTTTTAAGTCATGAATACTTCAGATGCTGCTTCCACAATAATAATTTTTTTAGTTTTCATTTAAGATGTTGGGTTAACGGTGCGGGGCTTTCATTCATTTGGATATTCACCCATTTAATGCTGAGGTTTATAGGTTTCTGCCTTGGCTTATATCTTATGGTTCTAATGAAATCTATGACTAATTCATTCTTTGTGGTGTAAGCTTGATTGTACTCCCTTTCTGATCATGCAAAGATCTCTACATGCCAAATTTAATGCAGAAGCTTGATTATATAGTTTGCATTTATGAAGGTTATGTCCTCCAATTAATTTTTGGTATTTAGTGATTTTAATGACTCTCCTTTCTGTTTTTTGGGAGATTTTCTTGTATACTTCCTGTGTTGTTTCTCCTAATATGTTTGTGCGTAAATATTACCCATAAAAAATATATATATATATATATATAATGGTGTGATTGTACCTAGGATCTTTTACATATTTAATTTACAAAACATAACGTGCCTTTTCTTTTTGTGAAATATTTTCAATACCTATTTCAATTCACTTAGAATCTGATATAATGCATGGCTACATTGTTTTTGTCTAAAATGTTTGGATACATTGTAGTTATGATTCATAAGTAATCACTTACAAGCAATATCCATGTTCTTTTACTATTTCATAAAGTAAATAATAATTTCATGTAATTCATAATTATCACGACTGTTGGAAAATTGGTTAGTATTAGAATTGTTCTGATACTTTGGTGTGCAATTCCTGTGCATAGTTATATTTTCAAAATATTTTGGGAAATTCTTTTAGTTTTCAGAAAAAGTTCTTATAGAGGCTAATCTAGATTTTATTTGCTGTTGGCATGGGACATGCATGTGCCTTTTGGGTTTAGAAGTGATTATGGGTCAAATATTAATGGTTATTCAGGTACCATGGATACAATTGAGTAGTTCAAGGTCACTGCTCTTAAGGGTTAAGCCTGCAGTTTTTCTTGTAGCTATTGGAATGGGGGCGTAAGTTCTTAACTTATGTTCCTTTTTGAGTATCATATGTTACTTTGTTATAATATTCACAAATTGTTAAATTAGTTTCCTCCTTTCCAGCAGGTTTTTTGTTGTCAACTTGCCATGAATATTTAATAACCTAACATGCGTTCTATTTGAGGACCAATTGGTTGCCTTTGTAGTGGACTTTTAAGATTTTGTAATTTCTAGGACCATAGGTGAAGGCTGCTGTCAACATTGACTAGTTTCTAGGGTGTAAGATATTATGTGTCTATCCGTAGTTCCATGCACTACTTTCAGCTAGATTTGGCCCATATAGGCTTCAATCTAAGACCATTGTGGTTTCTTTTTAAGTAATGATCATAAAATAGGCTATTTGGAAACTGTGACACAGTGAAATTTCTTTTTATTTTGACGATTTTCTTACTGAGCTTCCAATGTTGCTATTGGGAATTTCTTTGATTTCAGCAAGCATTTGACATAGAAACCAAACGTTGGGCCTTTAGTTATATAAATGAACAGTTGTGCATTTGTGTTGTATCTTCTAACTAGGTCTGGGTTCATATCTGTTTCTATCATCATTGTTGGAGGGTAGTGGAGAAAGATGTCTTAGCGGTCTTTGAAGAGTTTTTCCAACATTGCAAGTTTGAAATATCCCTTAATACTACCTTCATTGCATTAATTCCTAAAAAGAATGATGCCTCTAATATTAGAGACTTTCGACCTATTAGTTTGGTGGGGAGTGTATAAAATCTTGGCTAAGGTCTTGGCAAATTGCTTGAGAGTGGTTTTAGATCAGTTGATTTCTGGGAATCAGAAAGCTTTGTGGGTGGGAGACAAATCCTTGACTTGGTTCTTATTGCGAATGAGTGTGTGGATAGCCGAAGGAATAGTAGGGTTCCTGGAGTTATTTGTAAGCTCGATGTGGAGAAAGCTTACGATCACGTGAATTGGGAGGCTTTGTTGTATTTGTTGAATAGAATGGGCTTTGGAGTGAAGTGGTGCAAGTGGATCCGTACTTGTGTATCCACTATTCAGTTTTCTGTTTTGATTAATGGGTCTCCAGCTGATTTCTTTGGTAATTCAAGGGGTTTAAGACAAGGAGATCCACTATCTCCATTGCTGTTTTTGATCATGATGGAGGTGTTTAGTGGGATGTTGAGAAGAGTGGAGGGAGTTGGTTTGATCCGTGGTTTTAATCTTGAGGGTAGGAGGGATGGAGAAGAACGTGTTTCTCATCTATTATTTGTAGACGATACTATCTTTTTTTGTGATGCAGATGTGGAGCAAATTCTTCATATTCGGTTGTTGTTGCTTAGTTTTCAGGCAGTAACAGGTTTGAAGGTCAATGTGCATAAGAGTGAAATGGTTCTAATGGGGGAGGTTGTTGATGTGCATGCTTTGGCTGATATCATGGGCTGCAAAGTTGGAACTTTGCCTATGTCGTATCTTGGCATGCCGTTGGGGGCTTCTCATAACTCCCCTTCAATTGGAATCCAATCTTGGAAAGAATAGAGCGGAAATTAGCTGGGTGGAAGAAGTTGTACTTGTCTAAGGGGGGTCGATTGATGTACTCAAGAGTACACTATATAGTCTTCTGACTTACTTTCTTTCGTTATTCATAATTCCTACTTATGTGGCTAATAAAATTGAAAAGTTGCAAAGGGATTTCTTATGGGGTGATAGCAAGATTCATTTGGTAGGATGAGATAAAGTTTGTGCGCCTATAGCCAAAGGTGGCTTGGGGATAAGGAAACTTACTACCTTTAATAAGGCATTATTGGGGAAATGGTTGTGGCGGTTTGGGAAGGAAGAGGGTAGGTTATGGAGGAGGGTGGTAGCTTTAAAATATGGGGAAGATTCGGGGGGATGGACCTCAAAGCTGGGTAGGGGAGTTCATGGGTGTGGTGTGTGGAGAAGTATTCGCATGGGATGGGAGGATTTCAGCAAAAATTGTCAATTTCTTGTTGGGTTGGGGAATAGAGTGAAGTTTTGGCAAGATGGGTGGCATGAGGATTAACCTTTTCATTTGGCATTTCCAAGGCTGTATGGTATTGCAATTGATAAGGAGGCTTCTGTTGAAACTTCTTTGTCTAGGCAGGGGGCGGAGGAGAGAAGATTTTAGAATGTTCGTTTTAGTAGATTTTTTAATGTTTGGGGGATGGATGAAGGGCTGCAGTTTCTTTGTTTAATGGGTTCCATTAACCCTCCTATGGAGGTTGGAGACCAGATGAGATGGAAGTTGAAGCCTAATGGGTCTTTTGATATCCGGTCGTATTATAACAAATTAAGGGATTCTCCCTCAACTGTCTTTCCTTGGAAAGCTATTTGGAGAGTAAAGGCCCCTAGGCAAGTCTCTTTTTTTGTTTGGTGTGTAGCTTGGAATAAGATCCTAACAGGAGATAATTTGAGATTGAGGAGGTTTGATTTTGTGGATTGGTGCATTATGTGCCGTCATTGTGAAGAGACGGTAGATCACTTACTTCTTCATTGTGAGATGGCTTATCGGTTATGGAGTTTCATTTTTATTTCTTTTGGTTTGTCTTGGATTATTCCTAGATAGATTCCAGACTTACTTTTTGGTTGGTGGAATTGGTTGGGGAAGCATTCGTCTCAGATCTGGAACTTAGTCCCGTTGTACATCTTATGGTGTATTTGGAAGGAACGGAATCATAGGACTTTTGAGGATTTGGATAGCTCCAGTGATCAGTTGCTTGCTTCTTTTAGTGGAACTCTTTTTGATTGGTCTCGGGCGTGGGGACTTACGTCTAGTGATTCCCTCCCTTCTTTTCTTTGCTCCCTTGTTCTCTTATAATTTCTTTGTTGTTTGGTTTTATCTTCTGTTTCTCTGTTTTCTTCTCCTTGTATTTTCAGGTTTGCTCTATGTTTTTTATGCATAGAGTAGCATTTCGTATATATATCATTCTTACTTATCAAAAAAAAAAAAAAAAAACATAGGTCAGAGTAGAATAATATGTAATGTCAAATCACTAGCTGTCTGGCTCCCATTTTTGAGGAACTAACTTTTTGGGCTTTTAGCATAATTGCATCAAGTAACAAATGGATTATTTTCTTTTACTGCAGACTTCTGCATATCATCTTGTTGGCATTTAATGCTCTTTCTATAAAGAGCTTCTCAGCTGTCTCTGGTGGTGACAAATCAATATTTTCCAAGAGAGAAAATGCCAGTGCTCTTGTACTTGTTGCAAGCCAGGTGATTATTGATTTGAGCTAAGAATTATTTTTTTCAATAAATACAAGTATAACGCAACCATACCTAGGGTTTCTCTTTTACAAAACATAACTTTATCTGAGCACTTTGATCTGTGAATGTGGGGGGAAAAAGGGGGTATACTTTCAGTAGCTGCTTTTGTTTTGAAAATATTACTGAGGCTTGACAGGTTGCCATGGTGTTGTAGAAAACTCTTCCTGTGATGGTGGCAGTTGTGGAGCAGCTTGGTGGTGCATTTGGAGAATCTGGTTTGCTGGTTCTTCCTTGTGTTGCGGCACATTTAAATCAGGTTAGTCACATCTCGTCTTTATTTTGTGTTTTTCTTTATTTTTTCGTCTTTATTATTACTGACATATAAATTTCTGTTGTAGATTATTATGGATTCTTTTCTTGTTAACTTCTGGCTTCCGAAAGATCTCTCATCCAGCAATGCCAAGGTCAACTGAGTAATGTAATAGCATGATTGACACAGGTCAAATTTCTTAGCTGATCCCAAAGTGCTTGTGCTGTTGTGTAGTGCAAATAGATGACATTTTGTTTATTCTTCATAAGGGATTGAAATAAGTCGCTTAGTGGGATTTTGGCTGTCTATTCTTATTTGTATTCACTCAGTGGGATTTCGGCTGTGATTCTTGAATATTGTTCTGCAGCTTGAGTTTTGTATGTTTTTATTATTATTTAAATGCCTAAAATGAGTGTAATTCAATGGAAAATTCATCCCTACATTTAACTGCAAATCTTTACAGGTTCACAAAGGCTATTCTTTTCTTTATTGTTTTTTGTTAAGTCACTAGGGGTTGAGAGCACATTTCTGAAACTACAAACTTGACTTCTGGTTACATCAAATGGGCTGGTTTTAATTTCATTTTACTTCCACTGCCTTGTGCTAGCATTATGCTTGATTGCTATTCAATTGTTTTCCTACTTGGTGCAGATTTGATTGAGATCCTGGAGCAAGTGCGCACCAAGGCTGGTGCTTGGGACAAGATGTTTTTGGGTCACTTTCTGTTGGGGATATTACTCGCAACTGCACCATGCGCAATTAATTTTTACGCGCATATGTAAGGAATTTCTTTAAAATGTGGTGTGAATATTGAAATATTTAATTGTAATGATGTTGATGATAAGGCATATGATGATATTTTAACTCAGTAGTACTTCATTTGAATATGTTATGTATGTTTAGCTCTTGCTCAAACTTTTACATTGACTTTAAGATGAATCATTGGTAAAAATAAAGCCAGAAGAAGAGAAGGAAAATAAAGGTCAAAATTCATTTTTACACCCTTTAAGTTTGGATTAATAGCCTTTTTGGTTTATGAAGTTAAATTTTGTTTTTTGTTCTCACCAATGAGCTCTAGCTCAACTAGTACCCTTCCTCTAATAAGAGTTAGGTGGAGGGTGAGGTTATGGATATAAAACCCATCAGGTGCATAACTTACCAATAATGGAGATTGACAACGCTGTCTTTAAAACTAGGTGCCACACAATTTGTTTATGCAATTCTTATCCATTATGCTTTGATTGCTTAGCATGTACTATTGGTCATTCAAAATTTTGAACTATAGATGGACATCAATGATTTTGAATTTCATAAGATTTCCGTCGAAAGGTTTTGTGGTATTTGCCATTGGACTATTCTATTCACAGAAGAAATCGTACGTGTTGATCCAAGCATGTTTTACTCTAACCCTTAAAATGTGTGGCTGATTAGGCTAGTTGTGATAAATCCTAGCTCTGGGATTACACATTAATTACTAATAAGATAATACAAATATATTTCTGTTAGTAGTGTGTATTTTCTTTTTTGACAATTGATTGTTATAACAATGGGGGAGGAGGATTCGAATCCTAATTTGATCATAATCTTTGGACATTTTGAAGTTGATGGTGATATTTTGATTATTCTAGAAGTTTTGGGAGTATTTTAGTTATTTTGGAGGTTTGAGCATTTCGATCATTTTAGGATTTTTATCGGGGAATATTTAGTCATTTTAGAGGTTTAAGGATATTTTGGTTATTGAAGGTTTCATAATATTCATATATATATATATATTAGTCATTTTGGTGGTTTTAGAATATTTGGTTATTTTTGAGATTTAATGGTATTCAAGTTTTGTTTAATTTTTGGTGGGAGGTTTTTTAGGGTACTAATCATTTCGAAATATTTTCCAACATTTTGTCATTTTTGAGATTTATGGAAATATTTTGATTTTTTTTTGAGCAAAATTTAGGTACAGTATTTAGGTGCTGTTTTTTAGGTTTCCCTATTAAGATTTTGTTATGTGAATTTTTTCTCATGAGATGGAAGTGCATTTTTTAATTAAGTAGCCACATGGATGAATCTTAAGAGGAGATTTAAGGAATAGCACTTAAAGTATTATACTTAAATTTTGTCCTTTTTTTTTTTATATTAAATTTTTTAACAGTATCTTAATCATTTTGAAAACTTCATGGCTATTTTGGAATTTGGAGATGTTAAATCTTGTATGGTGTGTCTGTGTAGTTTAGGCCTAATGCTAATACTAATAAAATTTCAAAAAGAAAAAGTGATTGGGTCGATATTGTGCGTGACTGAGTGAGGACCATGACCATGTCCATGAGAGTGCTGAGAGAAATGTTGTTTCAGATGTGAGCCAGATGGATTATATATGTTGTTTCTGATCCCAATAAATATTAGAGAAAATTGAAACTTCAATTATGCTTTTGACTCACGTCTCCCAGCTGATAATAACAAGATTTAAACATAACCTTACACATCTAATTCAACTTATAACGTAAGGGAGATGATTTTTCAAGATTGTATACCTCTCCTGGAAACAATTTCTACACTGTTGTCTTTCACAACCAGGGAGAAAAAGCGAGGCTGCAAATGCTTTAGCTAGTAGCCTAGTAGTGCATGTGATACTTGTGATTTGGCCCGCTTTATCTTGTGGTGTATTTGGATATTAAAATTTGGTCACGCGGATTTGGATTTGATTGATTAATTTTTTTGTTTTTGGATAGTTTTAAAAGATCAAGAATTTGGATTTGACGAAATCCACTTCCTTTAAAATTCTTGGATTGGAAATTAAAACATTTCAAATCTATTAATTTAAAATATAAATCCAAATCCAAATTTAAGTTTCCAATGCAATCTTGAAGATTACCGTATATAGCTGGACAGAGCTTGTATGTGTCACAAGGAGTTGTCACTTTAATTTGAAGGTTAATAATTAAATTCTTCAGACAAAATACTTAAAAAAGGCTCATAATTTATATAATATTTTATATTAAGTTCTAAATATTTTAATTTTATCAATTAATTCAAATTTATGAAACTATTCATAAAATTGAACATTTATCTATCTTGATCTTTTGTTTTTGTTATTTAGGAAAGTAATGGAACAAAAATACGAGAGAAACAATTGATTAAGCTATGCATTTTAGTTAGAATTTATTCATAAATCAAATTGATAGCCACTAAATAGAGAAAGTGATAGATATGAGTAATTATTCAATACTCATTTATCTCACATGATATGAGATTTACTAATTAAATTCATAGTGGAATTTGCCATCCATGTAAGGAGGGAATATCATGTTACTATACTCTAAGAATACCTAATAATTTTCTGGTAGATAAAGACTTGAATGGTTTTATAAATTTAAGACTTTGATTGACAAAACTAAATTCTTGTGATCTTGGTATAAATTCTAGGGGCCAAAATGAGGATATATCTCTTTCGTTGAAACTTTCCAGTAAAATGCTCTATGTTTGAAACTATTTAGGGATATATCTCTGTTTTAAAATCAAGTTTCAATGAAAAACTCGATTTGGTGAAAATGGAGTTATAGGTAATCAAACTTAAAAAAAAAAAAAAAAACAGCAAGGAACTTGAGTTCCGTGCTGGTTATTTCAAGAAACTCGATTTTTTTCAAATTGAGTTTTTCATCGAAACTTGATTTTTTATAAATCGAGTTTCAAAATAGAAGCATATCTCTAAATAGTTTCAGACATGGGGTATTTTCTGGAAAGTTTTAGCGAAAGAGGTATTTTGCCATTTTGGCCTTCTATGCCTTTGCATGTAGTTTTTCTCATTATTTCTTCTTCTTATTGTTCCTGTTATATATACTCTATGCTAAGCTCCTACTAGTGAGACTGAAGAGAGGTACGTTGTCTTAGTTCAACTACTCATTTCAACTTCTTTTGAGGTTCTCTCTCCCTTCATAGCAAAGCCATACTGGCACTAGGCTTTTTCTTCCTCTATATATGTTCTCTTTTGGTTCTGAGGCTGATTGATATTAACGTCTGTGTAAAGTACTCTAAACTTTAGATGATCGAAACTTGTTTAACTTGATGCAAATCTTTAACTTAGCAGTACCACCAACAAGTTTGAACAAGGTTTAGAAATTAGAAGGTAGAGACTGAGTCCATTTATGATATATCACAGATCTTCAAGTTTTATTTTTATTTATTTAGTTGTTTATAACAAGTGAGAGAGTGGAGTTTGAAGTTGAACCCAGGCTTTTCCTATGGTAATGGAGAAGCAATCACGTCATAAAAGCCTCAAGTTTTGAAGGGACATTGTTCCATTTTTGGTTTGCATAACATCTGAATTTAGTCAATACTATTTCGCATTCTTATCGGTGCTAACGCCTTTTCTTTCCTCAGGACCTGTCCGTATATATTCATCTTGTAATGGCTACGTAACTACGTTCTTCTAATTACAAAAGAACACAAATTGATGTCAATTCTATGAAGTTGACTGTGCCCCTTTTCTACATGCGTGTGCCAACCCATGCGAGAGAGAGAGAGAGAGAGAGAGAGAGAGAGAGAGAGAGAGAGAGAGAGAGAGGATGGAATAAAATGAATCTTGGTACAAAATTTGCGGATAAAGTAGCATAAATCCTTGTTTCATTCCCACTATATCTACTTAAGGTCATGTTAATGGGTGTTAATAAACTATATTAGGAAAGTTTTGACACAATATGAGAAATATAAAAAACTGTCAAAAAAATTAATTGTTTTATCATTTTTCTATAAAATGTTTTTAAAAACAATTCTTAAACTAATACCCTTAGGGCATCTGTTAACATTTTTCATATATTTAATATCTAAAAGTTGAAAAGTAGTATTTATTGTTACTACACTCCTATTGAACTATATCAGCGTAGCATTTCGATCCATGTAGGTCTATTTGGTCCAATTAAATTGTAAGATCTATTAGTTAATAAGTAAATGTGTTAATTTAATTATTTTGTCCAAATCTATTAGTACATGAAGTCATTTAATTTTTTTAAAAATCAATATTAATCAAACAAGATCTTTAAATAATGCATCTTATGAATGTTTTCATTTAAAATTTTAATTGTGTAAAGAACATTTAAAAGATATCATTTACTAACTAAAAAAATTTATAAAGTGACATAATTGGTTAGTTTCACATTAACAATATAATAAACAAATTCATAATTATTTTATAGTAATATTGTAGTTAGTACAAATTTTATTACGTACAAGTCTTACAAATCTATAAAATATCAAAAAATTGAAGCATAACATTTATTATTACTACGCTCCTTTTGAACCATATCAGCATAGCATTTCGGTCCACTTTAGTCCATTTGAGCTACTTCGGTCCATTTCATTCCACTTCGGTCTATTTGATCCAATTCTGTCCATTTGGTCCACTTCAATTCATTAAATCCATTTCGGTCTATTTTGGACTAATTGGGCCTTAAGTTGATTCTTTTTGTAGGTTGTATTTTCAATTTTGCGCTCAAAATTATTTATTTTTTCTTTTTAATTTTTGGGTTGAAAAGTATGAAATTTTATTCTATTTGGGCCAAACTCTTTGGTTTTGGATTAAAAAATAAAAATAAAATAAGCATTAAAAATTAGAGATATGGGCCATAAAAAACAATAAAAATGATAAACATTCAAAAGATAGCCTTAAAATTCAGATTTCAATAATATTGACATTATACTTATATTTGGAAAGAAAAAAAATATTTACAATTCTAAAATTATATAATAATTTAAACTTAATGTAACATGTTATATGTGTTCTATAGAATGAGGGTGTACATTTTTGTTTTACATATTTTTGGATATGTTCAAACTAGTAAACCAATTTTGGTATATTTAAAAAAATTCATTTTAATAACATATTCTCCATTTAGATAAAAGAATATTATAATTATGTAATTTAAATCTTTTTATTAAATTATGTTTTTCATGTTTTTCACACACACACACACACACACACACACATATATATCAGGTGTACATGGTTTGAGTTTTGATTTGTTTGATTTCAAGTTAAATTTTAATATCCAACCATACTAGAATATTATATTTCATTAGAGTAGAACATTTTCACTACTTAAATCCAAAGAATAAAGCTATTGGGCACAAAATTTTTATAACAATTTCACAATAAAGCTTAGATAGTTAGCTGTTAGTGGTTGGAAAAAAATAATATCTGTAGTAGACTTAGATGAGAATCAGTAACAATTTTTCAATTAAATTTTATTGTTAAAATTGATTGTGAAATTATTGAGTTGGTAACTTCCATGAAAATTGCATTTATTACTTTGCACTCAACTTGTTTTATTGTATAGAGTACATTGTGATCATCATGATAACTGTAAGGACCTGGGGTCAGTAACCAAGACTGGCCCAACATTGTTAGGGTAGGCCCAACCCAATGGCAAAAGTACAAGGGTATAGGATTGGCACTCGGAGGTGACCTACCGTATTTGGGCCGGGTTAGGCCTAGTACCGACTAGTAGGTTGGGGATAGCCGAGGAGGGAATAGTTAAGACTCAGGTTGGTCCCTTGAGCACATTTAATGCCTTAGGGAAATTCGCTGCCGATCACTATTCGGTGTCTGGTGCAAGTTTCAAGAAAATCCTTAGAAGGGATTAGTTTCCTTGGAATTTTGGGCAGAAGTGGGATTGCGTGGGAATTGATGCAAAAGTAATGATTTGGATCCCCACTAAGGGGAGACTATAAAAAGGAAGAAAGAATGAATGGGAAGGGGTTGGCAAACACGAAGTGGTGAGAAATAAGAGTGAAACTGTGAGAGTAGGAAGGGTAAGGATTAAGCGTGAGAGGTGCAAGGGTTATAAGATTGGGCTGTCAAAGTAGTGTTTAAAGCTAACCCTAGTAGGAGTACAAGGAAACCCATCAACAAATAAATTGGGAGTACCATTGGATGTGGGTGCCACAATAACTATCTGCATTACCTTCAATGCTAAATTGCCGCAGCCAGCACGATGTTGTTATTGTCATCTTTATTTCCAACACCACCTCCGTCTCTAGAATCAAGATCACTTATTTAGTTATTTATGATCCAAGTTATCATCATCAACTACTATTTTGAATAACCCATTAACACCACCAGCTATGTTTTTGTTATAGAGTACACAAAATTAAAATTTAAAGTTTAGGAGATACTCAATGTTGCCAATAATATGAGCTGGGTAAGGGCTTTCATCCTTGTTCATCTCTCTCTCTTTGGAATTAATTTTGAGAAAAAAAATCAATCTTATTAATTTCTTTTTATGACTTCAAAATGCTATATCTGTATTTTTGGTTATTGAAATAACAAATAGAATGAAGAATATACTATGCTTTGAAATATATATATATATTTTGTATGTATGTATGAATTTTTGTTAGTATAACATAATGCTAAATATTTCTAGTAGAGTCAAATTACATGTGCTTTTTCTATGTCGCATCTTCTTAAATTTAGATTTTATTTATTTCTTATTATAGTCATACTCATCAATTTATCATTTGTTAATGATTATCAAAGTTGATTTTTGTTTTTGGTTCTCAAAACTATTTTTCTTATATTTTTTGGGTTTGGAATAGGTGTAAGATAGGATACGAACAACTTAATACTATTTATATAAGAAAATTTAGGGTAGCGTGGCTTTAGAGTTAAGGAATTACAAAATTTAGTATTCCTTGATAGATGGTAAACTTTAAATGTAATATATAAGAGATAATTATAATGTTTTTTATTTATTATTTACATTTTGTTAACATTGAATAGACATACATTTTATTTTTATATATTAATTTAATTCTCTTTATTAAACGATGAGATTTTTTTTGTTTCATACTTTGCCTTCCACCCCGCAAAAGGAGAAATCCTAGTTTTGTCCTCGGTGAGATCCACGCGTCTTCTTTGAGGCAGGTGCAAGTTCGGAAGTGTTCTTCTTTGTGAGGAGATTATTGTCATCTAGTCACTTGCCCAAAACCTTTAAGGAATGAAAGAGAAATTGACTCCTAATGTGTTAACTTGAACATGGTTTAAAATTGTGAAATTTGGGCCTTCTATCATACACGTGTGTCTGCGTTGTGTCTTACAAGCTAGACATCCATAATACTCAAAACACCATTGAGAAAATAGTGTAGAGGTGAAATTTATCTTGTAGCATAGTGTCAAACACTATTCTTGATCAATTTGGAGAATAATTTTACATTTATTTTAGTCCATAAGTTTTAATTTATTTGTGTTATTTATTTACTCATTGAACTGTTTACATTTTATTATTGGTGTTTATAGAATCTAATCAAAGAATAAATTACTTTGTACATTAAAGCTCCCTCACATATTTTACATCTTAGATTTTCGTTGAATAAGAGTATACGAGATCAAGCAACATAGGCGCTTGAATGTTCTGGGAATTAAAAAATTGGCAAAAATACCATTTTGATTTTTGGATATTATATTTTTGAATTATTGTTAATTTAGTTCCTACGTTTTGATAACAGTTAATTTGACCTCTGTCATTTTTAAATTGCAATCAATTTTTGTTAGTGAATTTATAGTAGGGACTAAATTGATTGTGAGTTAAAAATAGTATAAATTAAATTAACTGTTACCAAAATGTAGGATTTGAAATTATATTTTTGCCTTTAAAATTTTTTTTGTTCTATGTATAGCTTGTGTATGGTCTAAAAAGCAGCTAGACAGACAACATATATGGTCCGTTTAGATTTAGAGGAAAGAAGGAATAAAATAGAATAGAGTAAATTTGACTTAAAATTAATCTATTTTCAACCATATTTACTGTACTTCTTTCCACCCTCTCTTCATTTAAATGGCTCATACTTCGCCACCCAATTTGAGTTAATGATCCTATAGCCGACTATTCATTCTTCCTCCAACGGTAAAAAAACCACAACTTAATTTGGATAACTGTTATCGAGGCACAAGGACAAAATGTCATATATATTGTACAATGTACAATGATGATAATTTTTTTTTTTTTTTTTTTATACAAGAGAGAATTTTTACTATAACCTAATTTAAGTATGGGTCCTGCTAACGAATGCCCTTAGGGCATTGGTTAATAATCCATTTTAGGAAAGTTTTTACATCACTTTTATGGGAAATGAAAAAAACTGTCAAAACATTTATTGCTTTATTTCATTTTCCCATAAAAACTTTCCTCAAATGGATTATTAACCAATACCCTAAGGGCATTCGTTAGCATTTCCCTTTAAGTATATATGTGTGTGAAGCTCCTTTTTGAAAAGTGAAAACTTAAACCTTAGCCCTTGTTCCTCCACACCCCACCCCACAAGCATTTATATTTGTAAAGTGACTATCACACCAAGAGATAGCGGTGGTAACGATAATAAATTAATTTGCTTCCAATTCAACAATGTGACTTACTAGGAAAACGAAGTTGTTCGAAGACGGATGGACGGTGAGGGCATTAATTCCCTGGAATAAATGGGGACCCTTTATTAGTGGCGAGGCCAAGACTGAACGTGGCTTCATGCAAGCCTGACTTCTAAGAAGATTATCTCTTCGAATGTGGGAGTATTTAGTATCATGGATCTCACATGTTGCAAGAATGATTTATTGTAGGGTTTATTTAATAAAAAATTGTTATGAATTGATGAGGTGATTAAAAATATAACTGAAGTGACAAGTGAAACTCAAAAAATTACTTTCGTTGGCTATATAACTTATAAAATTGGTCAAAAATCTAACATTAAATAAAATGATTCTTAACTGACACTGTAGTCGATAACACTACCCTAAAATAAATTTTAAAACTTTTTTTTACAATGATTTAAGTTAATAGGTTATAATTATTATAAAATTAAAAATGATATCATTGGCAACCACCAAATTTTAAAAATTATGTTATAACTTATATCAATAATAATTTATCATCTCAATAAGTTATGGAAGTGAAATTTATTACCTTTCTAGCATTTCTCAAAATTTAATGATTCTAAAACAAAAGAAGAAGAGTAGAATAAATGAAGGGCAAATTACAACTTACGCACCTATGGTTTGGTTGAAATTTATGTTGCTTACTTGTGGTTTAAAATTTGACACTTTACTTACTTGAGATTTGACCAAAATTTAAGTTGTCTGTCTGTGATTTGAAATCTTATGATGCAAGTGTTTCGTTTGATTCTTTTTGCTTTGATTTGATATCGTATTTTTATGTTTTTTTTTGGGTTTTTATTTTTAGAGGAGAGAAACATAAAAAAAGAAGCAAAATCACCAATTTAACCATGTTTTTAATAGATGTGGGTTAAGGAAATTTAACCGAACGAACCTCAGGTGGTTAAAGTGCTAAATTTCAAACCACATGTGGATAAGTTGTAATTTTCCCATAAATAAAAGTCTTGTATGTGAAAGTCTTTTTTTTTTTTTTTGAGAGCAAATTAGAAAATATGTGAAAGTCTCAAACCCACCCAAAAAGCAATATATATATATATATATATATATATATATATATATTTATATATTTGTTGCATAAATGAAGGCTTTATTGAACTAAAAAAGACAAGCACAACAAAGTTTACGCTGCTCATCGAGACAGTAGTTAACTGTTCTACATGAAATAAATATCTTTTAAAAAAATTTCTCAAAAAAAAAAAATCTTAAAAAAAGCTTTTAACCTTGGATGACTACTTTAGAAACTAAGAAGTGTCAACCAATTGAGCTATAAAGAGTTAACATTTTGGTATTAGTTAATATCAATGTACTATTTTGAGATTATCAAAATATCCATTCAATCCAAAGTACATATATCCACAAACACACATATATATAATTTTTAATTTATGTCTCACCTAATATTATCAAAGTATCCATTCAATCCAATAATAATAATAATAATAATAATAATAATAATAATAATAATAATAATAATAATAATAATAATAATAATTGTAGGGCCAACGGGCCCAAGGAATGTGTTGGGCCGGCCCAAGAGTGCTCATAGGGTTGAAAGCCCAACCTAACAGTATGGGTGGTCCGATGACATGAAAAGGCCCGCCCGTGAAATAACGTAAAAGAGGAAGGAAGCCATACCTGGGTAAAACATTCTGAGGCATGATGTCTGAGGATGGGAGTATCCTCGGCTATAGGTAGCCGAGGACGAGAAGAGTGATCTGGCAGTTCGAGGACATCATTACTGAAGACTTAGGGCACGAAGGCAAAAGAAGTGAAGGAAAAAGATAAGGAGAAGGAACGTAAAATATCTAGGGTAAAGCTGCTACCACCGCATTAAAAACTCTGCAACTACCTCTCTAGCTCTGCAATTACCTCTCTGGCCGCATTAATGGGGAAGTGACACCTGAGTATTATAATTCAACCTTATAGCTACTGCCAAGGACTGGGAAAAAAAGGGAGTGATGGGACAAGTATCTAGATAGAGCATTTGATCCACACGTGGAAGAAAGTGGGGAGGGAGGAAGACAATATAAAAGGAAAACGGTAGAGAAAGAAGGGGGGGGGGGATACACAAGAGAGAATTGTAAGAAAAACACCAAAGATTGTCATCGACATCAATATACAAGAGAACTTTCACTTACGTACAAATGTTATGCATGTGTCTTGTGATCTAGTTTAACTTTCATGTTATCCAACGTCCATAGGCCTAGATACGCAGCCTACACTCTCTATAAATTCATTGTTTTGGGCCCTTTGGGTTGGTTCTCTTGGTGCAACTGAGGTCCAATACTATTTGTGCTCTTTCAATAATAATAATAGATTGATAGATATTGAGAAGATAAATGTGTTCCCCCCTCCTTAAATTACTCTAAATAGAAAAAAAAAACCTATATCTTCTCAATATCTAACAAAGTATACATAAATCATCAAATCTACAGCAACAACCTCAATACAATTTAAGGAGTAAAAGTAGATGTAGGCATGTAGCTGACAAATCTTTTGGCTGATGTGTTGGTACTTGGAAGAGGGAGAAGGTATCTTGTATCTCATATCTTGTACTATGTATAAAAAGGTATGTTAACG
Source organism: Castanopsis chinensis (assembly GCA_032878915.1). NCBI lineage: Eukaryota > Viridiplantae > Streptophyta > Magnoliopsida > Fagales > Fagaceae > Castanopsis > Castanopsis chinensis. Next base: position 32,427,963 of record JAVQMG010000132.1, read on the forward strand.
AGTACTTTTAAGACATTTGTTAATAAATTATTTTTAAAAAATTTTAATATTATTTTACAGTAAATATAATAATTAATTAAAAATTACCATTTTTTTTCTCATAAAAAGTTTCTAAAGATACTTTTTAAATCAATACACTTAAGACTTCCATTAACTTTTCTCTATATAAAAAAAAGAGAGTTTTGAGGGGTTTTGTTTTGCATTTGGATTATAGTTAATTTTGTGGAATTTTCTTGTTTTGTTGTTTAGTCAATACCACTGAAAAAGTGTGCCGTGCAAGAAACAATCTCAAAAGAATTAAACAACATGAGTGTAAAGAAATGGTGGACTTGTATTTTATTTTTTTGAGGGGACGGTGGACCTGTGTTTTGGTTGTGGGATATTAGCATATTTAGAGAATTCCCATCAGCTTGTGCAAAAGTTTTTGTCTATTATAGCATAACAATTTACTTTTTCTATTTTACATACTTACTTCACATTAGATTATCTATGTTACACTACTTACCTGTTTGGATCCAGCTTAATTTTTCACCGTTTGCGTTTTGAAGCGTTTTGCTTCTTTTTTTTTTTTTTTTTTTTCGGTTCTGTTGCGGGGAGACGAGAGTGGCAGGCGTGCACTGTTCACGCACTGTGCGCGCACTGTTCATGTACTTTTTTAGCAATTTTTATTAAAAATGGGTCCCGCAGTACTATTCACATATTTAAAAATTATTTTGCTACAGTATTTTCAGTTTTCAGTTTTCAGTTTTCAGCAATAAGCTCTCTCCAAATAGACCCTACATTTCATTAAAATATCATTTTTTCTTAAAATTTTTAATTTTTTATCTTTCTTCATACATAACAATTACCATCTACTATTTTCCTTTATGACTTTATCCTTGGGATATGTAAAGACAATATAAAAAATTAAATATAAAATAAATAGTGTCAATGTAAATTTATACAGTTACTATAACAAACATATATTTTTATCAGTGGCGACGCCACTCAAAGTCTAAGGTATTCCCATGAACACCATGACTTGAAAAAAAAAATTTTATATATAGTAATTTAATTTTTTTTAATTTGTTTACCATTAAAAAAAATAGGAACACCCAGACCAAAATCAGGAACACCCTCAAAATTTTTATGCTAAACAAGCCCAACATAAATCCTAAACAAATACCCAACAGGCCCAACCTAAACATATTCTCAAAAAAAAAAAAAAAAACCCAACCAAAACCCAACACGAATACACGTCCGTCCGCCTCAATCATCAACAGGTAAAAGCCAAACCTAAAATTAGAAACCTTACCTAACCTAAAGAAAAAACCTCATTAATGACAACGCCTTACGTCTCAGTGAAACCTCATCATCAAGCACATGGGCGTGATGCGACGACGACGCCTCTGCCTAAAACTTGAGCAACAGAGCTTAGATTGGGTGTCGGAGATCGGAGATCGGTCCGATTGGATCAGAGCTTGCGATGCCGACTCTTGGCCTCGAATCCTTCCTCGCCTCCGACGCCTTGACGTGCTGTCGCAGCCCTTGGCGCCGCCCCTCAGGCCTCCCTCAACGTATTTTATGCTTTACTTCTCTCTCTTTTTCTCTCTTAATCTTTGGGTTTTGCCGTGAATTGTGGACTGTCCTGTTTTGACTTCTGAGAGAGAGAGAGCTCTCTTTCTTTTTGAACTGATCTCTCTCTTTAAGTCTTTGTAATTATTCAATTTATTTGCCCCCTTTTTTTTTTTGGACTTTATCCGTTGGCGTGTCACTGTGCTAGTCAGTTGGTGTTGGTGAGTTTGTCTGTATTGTGATTTGTGAATTTATATGATTGGCTTCTCTTGGGTGAATTTTGTTTGTTGAGTGGGGTAGATGGGGCTGGGGTCGTGTGGTATGGGGTCAGAGGGTGTGTGCTAGACTCAGTAAAAAAAAATTAATGAAGCAACTAAACACCAATAGTTAATAATTTAATTAACTAATACATTATAAAAGACAAATATATTAAATTATATTAGGTTAAATAACAATTAATAATTAATAATTAATGAAATTACAATACAACAAATTATAGTTTATAAGAGATAAACAAATTTATGAAACAATTAAATAACAATAATTAATAATTTTATTAATATTTCAAATAACCTTATAGTTTATTGTACAGGTACTTTGTTCATTTCATTTATTTTCCTTTTGAGGTTTTTCGGTGTACAGAATGCAAATTTGTTTTGGTTTTAAGATTTTTTTTTTTTAAGCACAAACTTCATGTTAGTCAAATTTTGAATTTCGGTTAGTATTTACCAAAACGTCCCGAAACACCGAAAGAGACCGAAATGACCCGAAATTTTTTCAAAGTAGAATAGGAACACCCTGGACAAAATTCCTAGAGCTGCCATTGATTTTTATATAACTTTACATAACTTGATGCAGGTGAATTTTGATTCTGGCTAAAATGTTTTACTTTTCTACTATACAAACATTGTTACTCTTGCACTATTATTCTTGTAAAGTTATATATACTAAATAGTACGGGTTTATTTGGTCTTTTGCCTTATTATTATTATTATTTTATGTTGATTTGCTTTATCATCCTTGTGTTTTCTCCTTATAAAGGAGTACTCGTTTAGATAAAAAGAAGAAGAAGAGGTGAGATAAAAACCTGGAGAGACCGGGATTTCTTTACCTACTGCACTCAGTCACAAATTGATAGTGCAATAACTCTTAATTTTTCCTGTTTTATTTCTCTTCTTCCGATCCATTATAACATATTATTACAAATTTTCTCGCTTGTCTATATATCTACTACTGCCCATATACTCTATGCATTGAGCTGTAGAGTGAGCAGATAGAGGTACGCGGCCTTAGCTGATCAACTACTCATTTCAACTTCTTTCAGGTTCTCATTCCAATCTTGTTTTAGTATATTCCTCAAAGAATATCAATTTGTATTGGAATCCACATATTACTCTGTCTTTTTTTTTTAATACCGTACTCATTTCAAGTTTCAACTTCTTCCAGGCTCTCTCCAGCTAGGACATTCCTCAAAGAATAGCAGTTTGTCTTTGCCATAAATTACTGTCTTTATTTTAACAAAGCCATACTTAGGATTTTGCTTTTCTTTCTCCGTTCTCTTCATAGTTCTGAGGCTGATTAATGTTAAGGTCAGTGTAGAGTCTAAACTTCAGATGATGGAAACGTGTTTAACTTGAAGAATAGCTTTGTCTTACCAGAGTCACCAACTAGAAAGCATGGACATGGCTAGGAGGGTGCCGCACTCGAGTCCGACGTGGTTGCTTGTGCGTCGGTGCCGCGTCTGAGCTTTTTTTTTTTTTTTTTCACAGATTCCAGCCGACTCGGCTCGATTCGCGCCAATTCGTGCCAATTCGCACTGAATCGGGCAGATTCAGCTAGAATTGTGCCGTATCGGCCGGCAACTGAAATGGCCGAAACAGGCCGAAATCGGCTTTGAATGAAGTCCAAACACCCTAAATCTGCACTGCCGCAATTTTATTTTGAATATTTGTTACTTCTTTTGTGTTTTCTTTTTGGTTTTGTGTTTCTTGCCTTCTTCTTTCTTTATTTTGTGAATCAAAGCATAGTAATATGTTTTTTAAGAATATTTTAATAGTAAAATTATATAAAAAATATAAATAAAAATATTTTTAATAATTTTTTAATTGTCGAGTCCCGCCACACCTGCACCCACCTTTTTAAAAAATTGCCGAGTCTCGCACCCGCACCCAAATCCCGAAACGCACCTGTGCTTCATACACAAATTTGAACAAGGATTAGAAGGTGCACTCAGTCTAGATGTTTCTATTCAAGTTTGATTCATAAAGGAATTAGAGGGACTTTAATTACAAAGTTTTTATTTTAGTTTTATAATTAATATGATACAATTCTTTTGACATCTGTTTTATGATAATTATTTTTAATCATCAGGCCAAGATATACCAATTGACTTTTTTCTTGTTCTTCTTTATCTTCTTCTTCTTCTCTTTTTTTTTTTTTTTTTTTTTTTTTTGTGGGATTCGATCTCAAGTTCTCTATTCATTAACAATAAACGTTACTAATTAAGTTAGTCAAAATTCACAAGATCTTATTGAATTAACAGTGAAAATTAAATGTCAAAAGCCTTGAAGGTTGACTACCATGGTGTTTCATTTGATGACAATTTTATTGAACTACAAACCATACAAGCTACAATATTGTTTCTACGATCTAGAAGACATTATTCTACAGTATGCTAAAAGAAATAAAATGCTGGCTTGTATGGTTTGTAGTCATCCTTATCTTTATATCTTATGGTTAATAAATACGAGTTATATATATACATATATTATATGAGAGTTTACTATTCAATATCATTAATTTAATTATATTTTTAAGTAAAGAATAAACTAATTTAATAAAGTGCTAGATTCCTTTCTTGATCTAGAAATCAATGAGTTCTAATTGATTTTATTGACATATAACATATAAAAAATTAATATGTATATATGATTCTAAAAAATAAAAAAAATTGTATATATATATACACACACATATTAATAATGATTTGAAAAATTGTTTGGTTTCAAAAACTTACCTACCAATATAAAGAAAGCTTCTTCATGTCTACCTTATTACTATTGAATAAGTTACCTCATTAAAAATAGCAAAATATCTCCAACCTATATCTTGTATGGGTTTTTTGTTTCTACTTAAAAAACTTGATCCAACTCACCTCAACCCTATTATCATCCCTATCTAACTTGAGTATAGGGACGAAAGACTAGTAAATCATTTAGTAACTGATTCCCTCTGATGTTTTCCTCACCTAACACGTACGTTGGCTTACATGCTCCCTATTAGGCAGGTCTTGAAATGAATCTTTATAAAAAGAAACGAAAAGAAACGAAAAAGTGATGATTATCAAAACATGACACGATTTCAGTTTAATTGTGAAATTGTGTATTCAAGACATAATTTCATGATTCCAAAATTATAATTGAAATCATGCTTTGAGCACACGATTTCCAAGTCTGATATACGCAGCAAACATTGGCCCAAAAAAAATCACACATATAGAGCACTGGAGATCCATGTCTTACTCCCTTTAGATTGTCATAATTATTTATCTAGTAGTATATATCACTCTTTGTTTATTTATCTTTATGCTTCTTTTCTCTCTCTCTCTCTCTCAAGCAATTTATGTCCACCATTCTTAAGAAAATTCTAAAGTTTTATATGATGGTTGATCTTACTATAACCAAGCCATGTTAATCATCCCGGTCTCCTCCCAAATGAGAAGTAATAGAAAGATGTAGTCTCCACTACCCTGATTTCCCTCTCAACATATGCACTGTAATTTCAAGGTACTGCCCATATCTCAACCCTAGCCAAGGATGTTTGTAGTGGTCTTGTTGATTGGAATATTGCTGGCATGGGCTTATCGAGCCACCCGCCCTCTGCCTCCCAACATTTGTGGCTCGCCTTGGGGCCCGCCTATCACAGCACCTAGAATTAAGCTTAGGGATGGAAGGCATTTGGCCTACAAGGAGCATGGTGTGCCAGCAAAAGTGGCCAAATATAAGATTATCTATGTTCATGGCTTATTTACTTGCAGACATGGTGCAGTGATTGCAAACAATCTCCCGCAAGTACTGTGTTATTTACTTACTTGTTATGATTGAATTTTTAATTTTCTTTTGATTTTGGGCTCCAAGACTTTATCAATGAAAGTTGTATTAGCTCACTAAATGGTGGAAATAATTTTCAGGAACTTGTTGAAGAACTAGGACTATACATTGTGTCATATGATAGACCGGGTTATGAAGAAAGTGATCCGGATCCAAAACAAACGGTGAAAAGTTTGGCTATAGATGTTGAAGAGCTTGCTGATCAATTGGGACTCGGTTCCAAATTTCATGTAATTGCTTATTCTATTGGATGCCATGTGGTTTGGGGCTGCCTCAGGTACATTCTTCATAGGTAAGACCATATGCCAAGTCCATTTATTATAAACGAGGGTTTTGCCTTTGGAATAAAACTTGAAGTAAAAAAAAAGGGAAGTTATACATTTACAATATATTTATAATACTTTCATAGTAAAGCACAAGAGTTAAGTTGTTATTAGTTCTAATTTAAATATACCATTGAAATTGCTTTTTTACCAGCTAATAATAATTTGTAACAACCTATCATTTATGATTTATTATAAAAAAATTGTGAAAATGTTGTGAATATAGTATTAAACTCAAAATTTTCAAAAAAAAAAGAGGGAACAAAATTAAGAGAAATGCTATGTTTACAATATTTTATAACAAATCTTAAGTGGTTGATTGTTATTTGTTGTACAAGTGGGTAAAAAAGTAATTTAAGTTGTTAATTCAAATAAGAACTAATAACAACTTATTTCCTATAATTTGTTATTAAATAATTGTGAAAGTATTATGGATGTAACACTTTTTCAAAATTAAAAATTAAAAAATGCTGTGAAAATATTACAACCAAGTTTATAGCTAAGTTTTGTCCAATAAAATTTATCAAAAAGAGTTTAAAGATAATGAAATAATACAAGAGAAAGTGAAAATTGAAAATAATTCTAATGATATTCAAATATGTAACATTACAATTCTTTCATGAGAGAGTTTCAACCTATGGCATTCTGATAACTCTTTATTATCTGACCAAGACATCAATTGTTTTTGGTGTAGGCGGGTATTGAACTCAAAATTTTTTATTCAACTATGAAATTGTCTTAACAAATTTCAATTGCTATAATCATGGATTATTCTTTTGAGGTAACTTATCTTTCTCTTATATTTTTTCACTTATGTAGTCATATGTTTTTTTTTTTTTGGTTGATTCTTCAATTTTTTAAGCCTTTAAGAAGTCTAACAACTTAATTTTTTGATCCATTTTTTGCAATATTTGAAACTATCTTGCCGCTTTCAACTGCTAGCCATGGATAATAACCCATCTTTCCCTTATATTTTTGTTTCTATTATGTAGTCATATGCTTTTTTTTTTGGTTTTGTTTCAATAATTTCTAGGCACTGTATCTTCTGATTCTTTACTCTTTCTTTTGGCTTTTTAGAAGTTTAACATCTAAATTTTGGGTTCATGTTTTGCAATATATGAAATTGTCTTGACAAATATCAATTGCTATACTAATGCATTATTCTTTTGAGGTAACCTATTTTTATTCTTTTATATTTTTTCTATTATGTAGTCATATATTTTGCCTTACTGTTTGAATTATTGTGATTTTAGAATTATAAACTACTGTTATTAAAAAAAAATCATTTTTCATATATATATATTTTTTATTTCTTACTTTATTTTTTTTATATTGTTTTACGTTGCTGGGTCTTGAATCTTGATGAACAAGCTTAGGTTATGCGTTAACCTCATAAGTTTGTTCTTTAAATTTTATTATCTAAGAACCAAAAAGAGTGTTGATATGTTTCTTGTGGCATTTTTCTCAATTACATTACCTGAAGGCAAGAGCCCCTTTCTCTCGTCAAGAATAAAAGTTGGAATCATAAGTAGATGAGAGGCAAGAAGGTGGCAGCCGAGGCTATGCAGATAATAGGAGCATTCCAAACACTTCCTAAATTGGTTGTCTTCTATCTCGATTAAAACTCTATGGCCTTTCAACTGATACTTCCTTCTTCTTCTTCTTCTTTTTTTTACATTCATATATTCTGAAATCTATTTTTTTTGGTACATTTATTTGTCTTCATTCTCTAACTAAGTCAATTTATTCATCTGCTATGCCTTTTGATGTTGTTCTTCTACGTGTTATAATATTATAACTATTGCCTATAACATTGAATTAGCTTTTCCAATTCTCAAAAAAAAAAAAAAAAAAAAAAAAATCTTTTCCAAAACCTATAGCTCTAGAATAATGACTATTTTTGAGTGTAATTAATTATTGTTTTCTATGTAAAAACTTCTATAGTTTTTTTTTTCTTCTTATTTTTGGGTTTTTTGGTTGCATTTTATATGGCAAGAAAAGACCTAGGATTTTGCAAACAAATTGAGCAATGAGAGGGATTATATTATATTAAAGAATGATTGAGACCTTAATTTTCATTAAAGAAAGGATGCCATTGATAATAGACATGGCATGCCGAACATTATTGGTATTGTATTTTTTTTCCCTCTCAAATTGTAACTTTGATTTTCAAGGGATCATAACTTTAGGTAAATTTAAAATTTTTGTTTAACTAATCAGTGCATTGCACAGATTAGCGATTAGTATAATATTAAATAAAAAACATTTGACTACTTGTTGACTTTCCTATATTGTGCCACGTAAGCTTTAGAGCCTCCACATTTTTCACATCATTATTATTTGGTTTTTAACTCTATAAATCTGCCTTCAAACCGTACCTAACGCAGCCCTATAACGAGTAGTTAGAGTCTCTGGGTCCCACATTTTAGTATTCCCCTCCATGCAAAACACCAGCCCAAACTAACCAACACAACCGTCTAGCCTTGAATAACAATATGGTTATATGGGTAATATACTATATTTGTATGTATAAAAATTATTATCAAATATCCATCAGTTGAATTAGAGGGGGTTGGTTTCTCAACTTTCTCTCAAAGAAGAAAAAAAATAGAGGGTGTTGGTGAAAAATAAAATGGGCATTAGTAGGTGAAAGAGGGAGAAATAATTAATAAATTGACTCAAAATTGAATAGCTCATTTGTTTGCAAGTCATAGAAAGTTGGCGTTAATGCTTTCCATAGCTTAATAATTTTTAAATTTTGTGTCAAAATGGTTTTTGAGCTCCATTTGGTTGAAAGGATGGAAGGATGAAAGAAATAAAGAATGGAGATGGCAAATAAGGCATCGAAAAATATTATGGTTTTTCATAGCATCTACATTGGTGGAGCTAAAAATTTTAGCATTTACCACCTTAAAAAACTACTTTATTTATTTTAACACACAATTTCACAACACACCTTACATCACTGTTCTTCTTTTTTCCATCATCCAAATACTATTAATTTTTTTATTATTAATTTCTCACTTCCTCTCTCTTTCTCTCTGCCACAAAAAAACCCGACAAAAGGCATAAAACCCAACAAATGTAATAAAGTTATACTTTTTTATCCTTTTTTTTTTTCTTTTTGATACAAAATAGAATTTCAACTTTAGCTTAATCTAAGTGTATCTGTGTGTGAAACTTTCTTCTGGAAATTTAAACCCTGACCCTTACCCCCCACACCCCATACAAGCACTTATACTTGTGAAGTGACCACCACACCAAGGGTGGACGGTGATTTTTTTTTTTTTTTTTTTTTTATTCTTTCTTACTACAGTGAATTGCTAGTCTTGACAGTTTATTGTATAGCAAGTTGCCAAAAAAATTAGACTTTGGCACCATCGATATTGGATATTTTTTTGGAGTTTTGAGGTGTTAAAAATAACTTTGTGCTAATACTCTAAGGTGTTTGGTAGGAAGATAAAATGTTTTGTTTAGTATATGAGAAAGATAGGAGGAAAAAAGAAGAAGAGGGATTTATTTTTTGATAGGAAAGTATTTATTATTGAATTTTTATTGTACTCTTAAATATAAACTAAAATTAGTGTTAAACATTGGTAAAATTAAGCATATAACATGGCTTATTTGTCAACAACTCAACTTCCATATTTTTTAACACCTCTATTGCTAATACTCTAAGGTGTTTGGTAGGAAGATAAAAATGTTTTGTTTAGTATATGAGAAAGATAGGAGGAAAAAAGAAGAAGAGGGATTTATTTTTTGATAGGAAAGTATTTATTATTGAATTTTTATCGTACTCTTAAATATAAACTAAAATTAGTATTAAACATTGGTAAAATTAAGCAAATAACATGGCTTATTTGTCAACAACTCAACTTCCATTTTTTCTCATTTTCTTCCAACATTTGAAAGATAAAATATAGTACCAATCATATTAGAAAACTTTTCTTCTTTCCATTTGTTCTTTACCATGGTTGAAATATTCTTTTTCCCATGAACAAAAATGTCCACTGCTGCTCCAATTGAGACTTGAGATAAGTCTAAAGCCACAAATTTTCACAATTAATCATTAAGGTGGCGAGTTGTAAACAGTAGATAATAAAGTGATGTCAATGCGTGGTAAGTCCAAATAAGAATCAATAACAACTTTAACAACTAAATACTTATGAAATTTGTTATGAGAAATATTTTGTATGTAACAAAGCAATGTTGTGGCATTTTTTTTTTTTATAGAAACAAACACATACACACGTAAGGGAGTGAAAATGCGATTCTAACACAAAATCACACTATAAACTTAAGGAAAATTATTATGTACTCCCTGAGTACCATAAATGCATACTCCCCCCTCTCACATGAATGGTTGGTTCCACTATGAATTTAATTAGTGAGATCTACATTTATGTAAGAGGAGGGAGTACGCATTTATGGTATCCCGGGAGTGAACAATAATTTCCCATAAACTTAAATATATCTAATTAAAAGAAAACAAAAATTAACATTAGAATAGAATTAAAGATAAAATTGAAACTAACAATAACAATGGCAAACCCACACGTCTGTACTTCAAATCCATGGACAATAAGCTGTATTGTAGGAAGATGGGAACCATGCCCCACCCTCTGTTTGTTTTCCATAAATATGAATAACCTTTAATTGTTTTTCGTTTTTGAAAATTCTCCATCCACTACTCATAATTAGAATGCATGTCATTGATGTTCTTTTTTCCCTAATCTAGCTTCTTTTGTGTAGATGCTCATTTTGCTAAAAGCCTAGCAGTAGGGAAAGCCCAAAAGGCATGGGCAGAATAAGAATAGAATAGAAATACCATTAAAGCCTAAGCGGCAGGAATAATGGATCATGAGTCCATAAAGCAAGTAAATGGACATTTGAGAAGCAAATGGGCTTGATATGGCCCGAAAGAAAGAAAATAGCAAACCAATGGGTAGTATAGACCTAGAAAAGTGAGAATGGGTCACAACTGTTACATCAGGTCCAAAGCAATGTAAGCAAAGAAAGTAAGGGGCAATGGAGAACTCATAAGCCCCAAAGATGAGGAATGGAGTACTTGGGCTGGGGAAGCCCAATGAATTAGTTAGAGCCCATGGAAAGCATAGAGTTGGAAAGGGTTGAGGATGCTGCAAGGAGAGTAAACGAGTCAAGGATGCCCAAAGGAAAAGTAGGCGGGACAAGAGAGCCCGCAAGTGGTAAAAAGGCCCAATGAGATTATTGGGCCATCAGCAAAGAAATAAACAGTGAAACCCAAAGAGGCCCAGCAGCCTTTCGGTCAAGCAAACCTCACGTCAGGAATGACAGAATGTTATGGCAGGAAACAAGTAACAAGGGCTGGGAACAAAAGTATGGGGCAGACCACGATCGAGCAAGGCCCAGCCCATAAGAGAAACAAACCATAGAAAAAGCAATCAAGGGAAACAGCCCACGCCACAAGAAGCCAAAGATGAACGGCAGACTGGGCAGATTGACCTTCAGACCACGGCAAACACATTAGCAGCAGGAAAAATTTGGACAAGCATGGAGATAGAGCACGCACAAGACCCAGTCACCACCAGCCTGTATCCAGCCAATACGGGAAATGGTGAGGTCATGGGTCAGAGGTAAGAGGGTATGGTTTGGCGGTGGGGAGGGGAAAAAACCCATTTTTGTAGTTCCTGTTCAAGTTCTTTTGGAGACAATGTCCTGTTGGGATGACATGTCACTCAAAAGAGGCAACATTGAGCTGGAACCACTAGGTGCATGCCATGAAGGACGAAGGGAAGGAAAGTACTTACACCGTGGCAGGCTAGAGTGCCACAGCAAACAAACAAACAAACAAACAAAAGAGCCCTCTTTTTCTAGTGAGGTGGAGTGGCGCAGCTAGGTAAGTGGTGCTGGCTGGGTAACTAACCAGTCAGTAATGGTTGGCAACACCCATTCCAGACAAAAACGGTTAAGGACTAAAATGGTAAAATCAAGCACGACTGGCACTATATAAGGAACTTCGCTGTGCACAACAAGGGGGTAACTTAAAAAGCTCTAGGGGAACAATTACTGAAAGAAAAAAAGACCCGGTGAGAACTAAGAGAGAAGAGAAAAGGAATTAAAAGGGAATGAAAAGGAATTAAAAGGGAATTGAAAGAAGAGTAAGAAAAGAAAAGAAAACGAAAAGAAAGAATTAAGGAACAAAGAGTAAGAAGAAAAACAGAGAGGACTGAGTGGTGGGCATGCACCAAATGGGTCAATCTCCCTCTCCCTTTCCAACCCATGCTCTATGATGATAGAGAAGGGTCTCGCGAGTTACCAATCATTTTGGTCCATCTCTTCAAAGCTGCTAATTTCACTTTCTGAGAGATTAGTCGTGTTGAAGAGGTGATTCTCATTCTTGACTCAAACTTAATGGTGTAACTTAGTGCGGCAGGCTGACATTTATCTTCCTTAATAAGTTTATTATTATTCATATAATACTTATTCCGTTGTTATTACTACGTAAAACGGGTACTCTTAAAATCCCACTTGTTATTTTATCTGAATCTTAAAGAAATTTTTTGTTACCATCTTTATTTCTTTACCTGCCTACCATAGTCAATGTAACAGTTCTGCTTGCCATGAGCATGTGATTAAGGCCTGATTTACTGTGGCATTGTTTACGCACAAGCCGAACCAAGCAAGGTTGTTCTTGGGCCGGTCCCAGCTCCCTCATCCAGAAATATTTGGGCCTAGTGTTGCGGCAGACGGCCCAGCCCGGTATTTGTAAAAAAGGCCCACACATTTAAACTGGCGACTCCGCTGGGGAGTTGGGAAACAGACGGGATAAGAAATCCTCACGAACAAATGCCACCAAAATCCAGAACAACACGTAATATGAGTGTTATCCCCTTGCAGGCTGAGTTAAGGCCAACAACGCCTCATCAGCCCAATCAAGCAGAAAACATCAATGAACTAGGGGCTGAACCCCAACCATAGGCAAGGAAACCCGCTGACGGTACCAATGCTTTTGTTGAGATGCTACAAGCATTATAGCACTCCCAGCAGCAAATGATGGAGGAAATACGTCAGTTGAAAACAGAAAAGACCAAGGAGAAAGGAAGCCAGCATGCGCCAAAGCATGCCGAGGACGTGGCTGCGTGCTATGACATGTCCTTGAGAGAATTTGAGCACTTAGGTGTTCACGATCTTTTCAAGGTAAATAAAAATTTTTTTTTACCTCGTCCTTGTTGTCACAGCACATGCATAAATTTTGTTTTTTTGTTTTGTTTTGTCCATTGTTTTGGTTTTTTTTTTTTTTTTGTTGCTTTTTTTTTTAACAAAAATTTCTGATAACTTATACAGGTAATGGCAAAATTCATCGCTGTGTCTAGGCAGGCCATGGAGCTAGACAAGACGGGATCTTGCTTGAAAAGAGGATCAAGGAAGTTAAGGATCACTGCAAGGGCTAGGCTGAAGTAGCAGCTAAGGCTAGAGACGAAGCCAAGGAGCTGTGAAATCTTGTTGAAGAGCTAAGAACTGATATTATTGAAAATGACGCTCGTCTTGATCACCTTTAGAAAAATAATGATGAGCTAAGCAGTTCTCTTGAGAAAGCCAAAGAAGGTGCAGTGGAGGAGTTCAGAACATCCAAGAAATTTACTGATTTACTAGACGCTAACTATGCAGCTGGGTTTGAAGATTTTCATATGGACGCTAAATAAAAGTTTCCTGAAGTCGACTTTAGCTCTATCAAACTTCAACTTGGTGGAGCTGCTACCTCTTTCCTTTAGACGAGTTCTGAAGACGTAAATATCAAGGACGATGCTACCACCTAGCCAGCCTAGGACGAGTCCAAGACCGGAGAGGATCCATCAAGAAAAGTATAAAAATTTGATCAGTTTACTTTCTTCTTTTCTTCTTCTTTTTATGAGGTCCATTGTTTAGGACCATTTAAAATTTATTCAAGTACATTTCACTCGTCCAGAATACTTAGGACAAGTTTCCAAACAATTGTCTTTTTAGGCTTTTACTTTATAAGGGTTTTTGGACCGTGGTCGTCTACCCTTTTTAAACTTTGATGAATGAATATTTATTTTTATCCATTATTGATTGTTGTTGTATGGACGAGTTCATCCCTTGCTTACACCATTCATGTTACACTGGTTTTCAAGTGGTCCGTCCACTCTTTTTTTTTTTTTTAACATGTTTGCCATTCTTTAATTTTCATAAGTATAGTTTGTCCTATGAATGACTGATTCACTAGTTCTTTTCCTCATCCATGGGTTGGATGGTTTACCCTCGTCTTTAGATAAGACGTCTTTAGCGTTCAACCCATCCAGAATGTTGGATGTCTTGGCTGGGTATGTCTATCTATGGATTTAAATTTTTAAATATATTTTTATATGCGTGCATTCCTTCGTCCATTTCCTGGGCATTTATGCTTAAGGTTTTATCCCATCCTTTGAACGAGTATATATTTTCTCGTCTATTGACTAGACGAGTGTGCCTTAGCATATTTTTTCTTCGCTTTATCCTCATCTCGAGGGAAGCTTATAGACGTTACATCGCCGCATTTAGAGATTTTCGTTCGTCTTAGGCCTTAGCCTTCTTGTGGGTGGAATTATGGAGATTAGATTCATGCATCAAATACATTGGGAATCCAAACCATATTTATGATATAAACATTGTCCACAAATATGGCACACGCTTAGAAGCTAGTGCCTTAGGAAATTAAAATACTTATACAAGCAAGCACATGACTTCGTCCTTCACAAATTAGTCTGTAGACAATGCAAAAATTAGGAACTAGTGCACTTTTTATTTTTTAAAAAACACGTAATAGTAGTAGTAGAAACACATAATAATAGTAAACCACATAACTTCAACTTCGTTCATGATGTTCGTCCATGGTAATTCTCATCCAATCTCACCATTCACTGATAGTACTTTCTCAGATGCTCAACATTTCAAAAGTGTTCTAGCTTTTGTCCATCTAGAGCTTCTAAGTAGTATGACCCTTGTCTCTTGCAATTGATAACCCTATAAGGCCCTTCCTAGTTAGGCCCTAGTTTTCTATGAGTCGGATTCTTGGTTGCCAAGGTTACCCTTTTAAGGATGAGGTCCCCAATGCTGAAACGCCTAGGTTTTACCATGGCATCATATTGCCTAGTCATAAGATTTTTGTATTTTGCTATCCTTTGCTCTGCATCCATCTTTACCTCGTCAATAGGATAAAGGTCAAGAAAAAGTTGCTCTTCATTTTCCTTCTCCTGGTACTTCATTACTCGATGATTAGCCATATGAACTTCAACAAGTATGACTGCTTCACTTCCGTAGGCTAGCTTGAAAGGCTTTTCTCTTGTTGGGGTCCTTACAGTCGTCCTGTAAGCCTAAAGAACACCTGACAGCTTATTTGGCCATACCCCTTTTGCCCTATCGAGCCAAGTCTTGATGATTTTCAACAAGGATCGGTTTGCTACTTCTGCTTGTCCATTCGCTTGTAGGTGAGAGGGTGAGGAATAGTGATTCTTGATTCTAAATTGCTCACAAAAATCTCTGAAAGGTGTGTTGTCAAATTGTTGTCTATTATCAGATACTAGCACCCTAGGTACCCCGAACTTGCATACAATATTCTTCCAAACAAAGTTTTTAACATTTTACTGAGTAATTTTTGCTAAAGGTTCGGCCTCCACCCATTTGGTAAAGTAGTCAATCCCTACTACTAAAAATTTCATCTGTCTAGTTCCTAGTGGGAAAGGACCTAAGATATCCAGTCTCCATTACATAAAGGGCCATGAGGCCATCATTGGGGTCAAGTACTCTGAGGGCTGTTTAGGAATGTTGCTGAATCGTTGACACTGGTTACACACCTTGACATAAGCCTTAGCATCTGTTGATACCTCATTTTGCAACTCGCATTTAACCTCATCGGGAGGGTAAAAGGGTAATTTTGCCTTGGAAATATGCATCTTGATTCTAGTCATTAGATCCTTAATCTCATTTCACCAAAATGATCTTGATGTTGTAACGATTAAATCGACGGGTCATAAGCCCTAATCGGACTACCAGATTGAAAGTTATCATCAAATCAAGTTTTAATGATTGATATGTACTATCACAAATTGAGTCTGACTATATGTGATTATGAACAATTGATTTCAATTGATTATATGTATAATCAATTTGAGATCAATGATATGTCATAATTTGATTGGTTAGGATTACATTTTACGGTAGGATTGCACACATGTAATTAACTAGATAGTTAAACATTAATCATTCAATGAGTAATTTGCGCAATTATCTTTTAATTAGGGTAAATTTGGAACTAATTAGGTCTGAAATGGGAGTGATTGGAGCTTATTAATGTTAATTGGAAACTAATTTGGGACCTATTAATGTTTATTGTGCTGAAACCATTTTCTAACAAATGACCTTTGCTCACTATTTCATCGATATCTCTCCGAATATTTTGAATCTGTGAATGAAGTTAATCTTCCCAGAAACTAGACATTCGGGGCTTTAATTTGAGCATAAGAATGAGACAATTCCGATCATAATTGAGTCAGATATTATTTTTCAAAATTGGCTCTACAGGCTGTTACAGCAGCTACAGGAAAACAGAATTTTGGCTTGCTCTTCACTCCCACCAGTCTCTACATTTAATGCTACAGATTTCCCCCAAGGCTAAAATGAGGTCTAGGTTCATGATTCTTTGTCAACCTTCATTAATGGCCTTCCATTGATATTTCCTCAACCACTACTATATAAACCCCCCCTCTCATTCATTCCAAGACACAAAAAAACCCCCTCTCTTCTCCTTTCTTGAATTCTAGGAAGTTGAGTAGTCTTGTCATATCTTGGTCTTCTTAAGACTCAAGGTATTGAGTGAGACTCACTCTTTCTCTCCTAACTTTTCTCTTCCTCCACCCTTAGGACCCCCTCAAGAGTCCCCTCATTTACTATATGGATCTTCCATGAAGGTATAATTCCTTTTCCTAATTGTTTTTTTGTGTTGCCATGATGAGAGTTTAAGATTAAAGCATGATAATAGTCATTTCAATTCCTTTGAATATGTTTGAATGTTCTTAATTGTTCTTATATGTTCTTCACATGTTCTTGATTGTTCATCATCTGTTCATGCATAACACTAGTTTTAATCTTAAATCTACATAAAAAACATAAAAAAAAATGTTTGTTTAATAATTCTTTTAAATTCTTGAATCTAGGATATCACCATCCACACACATTCACTAGAATTTATTTTTCAATTCAAATGAAATGCTTAATAAATTGAATTAGGGTTTATCACATGCACACACTTTAAATTCAACATGCAAATTGATTGATAACATATTGGATGATGTGATATGAATGTTGGCCACTATAGTCTAGAAGACCGGTTTCACTGGGCAAGATGGGTGCCTAATACCTTCCCACCTTGTAACATAGCCTTCGAACTTAGATCAAGGGTTGATAGACCAATGCTTATCCTTGTAATTTTCAATTTTTAGATTGTAACTAGGAAACAAAGTTATGTACTTTATCTTAGATTGTATCTAAGACCAAAGCCATGTAATTTTCCTATGATCAATGTAAATTCAATTGAAAATTAAAATGAGGAATTTTTCAATTTTAATTTTCTTATTTATCCCAATAATTAAATAAGTGGTAACTCCATTGTAAAACCCTTAATCTAAAATGGAAAATATAACTAGTCAAACCTCCATTTTGAGAGGCAATAACACGATTCCACCCATTCACGTGGGTTTGGCCTAACAGCCTATAAAACGGGCTGGGGGCGCGGTCTCTCACAGCATCTGCTTGAATAGTTGGCTAGTAGTAACCTGCACAGACGACCTTATGGACTAGTGATCTCGCTCCCAAGTGATTCCCACATGCTCCTTCATAGACCTCCCTCAATACATAGTTTGACTTGTCCAAAGCTAGGCACCTTAGGTAGGGCTGAAAGAAGCCTCGTTTGTATAGTATTTCATCTATGAGGACGTACTTGGCAGCTCTGACCCTCAACTTCCTAGCCTCGTCCTTGTCTTTTGGAAGCCTTCCATCCTTGAGATAGATTATTATTGAAGTCATCCAATTTTCTTCCCCTCCTATCTGCTGTATCTTTTGAAGGTTTATGCTCGACATGCATTGGATTTCGTTATACTCATCCATAATTCCTCCTGCCGAAGCTGTTTTTGCCAAAGTATATGCTTCCATGTTTTCCTCCCTCGGGAGTTGAATAAAACTGGCTTTTTTAAACTTCTGGATGAGTCGCTTTATTTTGTTGAGGTATTTCTTCATTCAATCCTCCTTAGCTTCACACATTCCATTGACTTAAATTAATAACCAATTGAGAGTTTCCTTTAACTACCATTGACTCTGCCTTTAAAGACTTAGCCAATTCTAGTCCTTTAAGGAGAGCTTCATATTCTGCTTCGTTGTTGGTGGTTTGGTATTGTAGACGGGCTGCGTATTTTAACTTATCTCCATCCGGGGACTTTAGTATGACTCCAATCCCTCCTGCATATAACATGGATGAGCCATCTACATTGATAACCCAGCTTTAAGCCCCTACTTCTTTGTCTAGTTCATCTTATCTGGGAGTAAACTCCATAATGAAATCTACCAATGCTTGTGCTTTTATCGCGGTTGGTACCTGACATCAAACTCACTAAACTCCACAGCCCATTGGATTAGTCGTCTTGCGGCTTCCAACTGGTTCATTGCCTTCTTTAGGGGATGATTTGTCAGGACGTTAATAACATAAGCTTGAAAATAATGTCTCAACTTCCTAGAAGCCGGGAGTAAAGCAATGGCTAGCTTCTCTATCATTGGATATCGTCCTTCCGCTCCTCTTAGTGCCCGGCTTCTAAATCTGCCCTTCTTCTCTAATAAATGTCGAGCTCACTACATGTAGGGACACCGCCAAGTACAAATATAATTCTTCACCAGGTATGGACAGGCTCAGTGAAGGTGCTATGGTGAGATAAGTCTTAAGGTCTTGGAAGACCTTTTGACACTCGTCCATCCACTTAAATGCCTTTTTGAGAACCTTAAAGAATGGTAAATACTTGTCGGTAGCTTTCGAGACGAACTTGTTAATGGCGGCAACTCATCCAGTGAGAGATTAGACTTCTTTGATATTCTTTGGTGGCTCCATATCCAGTATCGCCTGGATTTTGTTAGGATTTGCTTCAATTCCTCTATGTGAAACCATGAACTCCAGAAACTTCCCTGATGAAACTCCAAAAGCACACTTGCTTGGATTCAACTTCATGTTATACCGCCTAAGTGTATCAAAGGTTTCTTGAAGGTCGTCTAGATGCTTCTCCTCATCCAAACACTTTACTAACATGTCATCTACGTAAACCTCCACATTCCGTCTGATTTATGGATGAAACATATGGTTAACCAGTCTTTGGTAAGTTGCCCCCGCGTTCTTTAAACTGAAAGGTATCACCTTGTAGCAAAATAACCCTTGGCTAGTAATGAAGGAAGTCTTCTCTTGATCTACCTCATCCATCCTTATTTGATTGTAGCCTAAAAAGGCGTCCATGAAACTTAGCAGTTTATGACCCGCTATCGAATCCACCAACTGGTTAATGCGTGGCAATGGATAACTATCTTTGGGGCAAGCCTTGTTCAAATCAATGAAGTCGACGCACATCCTCCACTTGCCATTAGCCTTCTTGACCATAAACACATTAGCCAACCAGTTTGGATAATAGACTTCTTGAATAAATTTTGCCGTGGTCAACTTTTGGACTTCTTCTTTGATGGCATTGTCTCATTTAGGAGCAAAAATTCTCTTCTTTTGACGTACAGGCTTGGAGGAAGGATACACATTTAGATGATGAGTAATGATACCTAACATATCCTCGTGACTTTATGCAAACACGTCAAGGCTTTTCTTTAAAAACTAGACCAAGGTATACTTTGTCTTTTTTTTCCATACTCGCCCCAATCCTAGTAAACTTCTCGGGGTTGTTCTCGTCCAAAGGAATATCTTCTAGTACTTCAGTGGGCTCCACAGTAATCTTTCTCTCATCTATGCTCATCGTCTGTACATGTTCGTCCATAGCCAACATGGTTAAATTGCACTCTTTGGTAGCAAATTGATCTCCTTGTACTTGACCTACTCCATACTCAGTCGGGAACTTGAAGAACAAATGGTAGGTAAACGTTACCGCCTTCTAATTATTTAAAGTTGGCCTTCCAATGATAACATTGTATGATGATTAGCAATCAACAACAAGGAAGTTTAAATCTTTGGTTATTTGTTGCGGATATGCTCCGACTACCACAGGTAATGTAATGGTGCCCACAGGTTGCACTTTCTTTCCTCCAAATCCTATTAGGGGTGAATTTACTGGACGAAGCTGATCTCGTCCTAGCCTCATTTGTTGGAAGGTAATACAAGATGTCCGCTGAGCTGCCATTATCTACCAACACCCTTCTAGTCATATAATCGGCAATGAGCAAGGTAATGACGATCGCGTCGTCATGTGGGTGATGAACTCTTTCAGCATCCTCATTCGTGAACATAATGGCTTGCTTGTTAGCTCCCCTCATCCTTGGAGATTGTCTAGACAGTTGGACGTTTTGCACCACCTTTAGGTATGTCTTCCTTGACTTGGATGACTGACCTGTTGAGTTTCCCCCTATATTGACTCTTATCTATCCAAGTGGGGGTCGTGATGACTCCTCCACCTTTGCCTTCAACTTCTCGTGCTTGTGGTTTCATCTAAGAAAATTCCTCAATTTTCCTTGCCTAATGAGATTCTTTATCTGCTACTTCAAATCAAAACACCCATACGTGTCATGCCCATGATCTTTATGAAAGCGACAATACTTGTTTCCATTGCGCTTGTTGAGATCTCCTTTCATTTTTTGCCACTTTAAGGATGGGTCATCCTTGATTTGCATAAGCACTTGTTCAAGTGGTGTATTCAAGGGAGTGTATTGCTGATTCCTCGCTGAAGAACTCGCCTTATTGCTATCTCTGTCTTTTTTCTCTCCCACCTGAGCCTTCTTTGGACGAGGACCCTGCTCAGGATGACGCGGAAGATTTGCTTTCATGCACTCTGTTCTCTTCCTTTTCTTGGCTATGATTGTATCCTCCACATTCATGAAATTTTGAGCTGAATGGACGAGTTCAATCATGATTTGCAGCTCTTGCTTGTAAAGCTTATGAATGAATAAATCGAAGTTGACTCCATTATGGAAGGTTGCCAATAATAACTTGTCATCCATCTTGTCCACCATCAGGGCTTCCTTGTTGAAATAGATAATGAAGGACCGCAAGCTTTCTTTTTCCCCTTGCTCTATGATTAACAGGCTGGACGAGGAACGCTTATAACATTGTCCTCTAATGAAGTCGTTGACAAATAACTTACTCAATTCTTCGAATGAACCCACAGTGTGTAGGGCTATCTTGTTGAACCATACTCGCGCCGGTCCCTTGAGGGTGGTAGGGAAAGCCTTGCCCATAATCTCATCTAGAACTCCCTAAAGGTGCATGGTAGTCTTGAAGGTGGCGATATGATCACACGGGTCACGCGTTCCATCAAATGAATCCAAGGAAGGCATCTTGAACTTTGGGGGTAAGGGGTGACTATTGATTGAAGCTGTGAAAGGAAAGTTCATTCGATGAACTAAATCATCTACGGGGTTCATCCTTCTAATGTTCTCCTTCATTTCGTTCATAGCTTTCCTCATTTGGTCCATCTCTTTCTCTAAGTGCGGCACCCTTCTTGAAGCGGTACCCCTTGACTAGTTCTCGAGCTCAGCGTTTTCCCCTCTACCTTCTTGACTCTGGGCTTGCCCTTCCACATGTCTTTCATGGTGTTGCCTCCTTAGATTAATCTCCCTAGTCAACTTTTGGTTCTGAAGGGTTAATTCCACCATAGCGATAGCCATGGACTATATGTGTTGAAGGGAAGGCGGTTGCATGACAGGTGCTGACTGATGATCACGGTGGGGATTACTAGAAGCATCCCTACTCTCCTCGTGGCCTAGGCTAGTAGCCCTTGATCTTGTCCGAACCATACAGCCTTTTTTCGGGGAAAAGCGAATTGTCAAAACACAAGTAATCGAAATTTTCCACAGACGGCACCAACTGATAATGCGAAAAAAATTAGTAGGCTGGATGCTTCGGGCTTCAAAGGGCTAGTGATTTTTTTGAAGGCCTGGAAAAGAAAGAACAAATGATCAAAGGTGACCAGGGTGGACCAGCCAAGAACCCTCCGATGTGAAAGTCAGTTTCTCTCTTAAATTCTAGAGTTCCAACTTTTCAGGAATTCTAAAACATTCCTTTATCTTATCTAAATGGGTGTTTATATAGTGCGCTCTAGAAACGGTTATTATATTTGCAACTTTCCCTGTATTTGAGGAGGTCAGAGGGTTCAAGGATAACTTCCACAATCGCTATAGGAGTTATACTTTTTTATATAACTGTCATTGGAAGTTAAGTATTTAATAAGGAGTTATAGCAATGAACCTGGATCTCACTCATGCCTTGGAATAATACCATGTGGTTCCATCACCAGCTCTTGTAAGCAAATCCACACTTGGGAATTTCCTAAGTGTTAGGGGGTCGTCCAGGAGCCTTCCTGATGGACGACCCTTATTCTCACGGATGGTCGTCCTGCTATGGATGACCTTCTTATGTGAGATATCCTTTCTGCCCTGGACGCCTCTTATGGACGAATTGAAGTTGGTTCAATTTTTTAGTTCACCATCACATATGATACCAGAATTCCACCTTGTTTTAACCAAATCCACCATTTAAAGTCAATTATCTAATTTTGACCAACCCTGATAGAGGCCTAATTAGGTTTTGACCAAAAGTCCAACCACCATTGTAATGAATTTGTGCTCATGTTAAAAATCATGAAATTTTCTTTAAAATCGTAGTTCACAATCCCAAATCGATGTTGAAATGAATAAGATATTATAAAATACTGAATCTTTTATAAAAAGAATTTCAGTTTTGCAAAGTTTGATTCTTGTTTAATCTCGCTTAAATTATAATCAAACGGCCCCTAATTAGCCTAAAAGAGGAGTCTTTAGAAAGGCTTCATGGTGAACTTCAATTTGGTGTAATTGATGACTAAAACTCCACTAGAATAAAAAGAATTTACCAAAAATATTAAAGTGGAAGCTTTATGCAGGATCGTGACCTTTTTTCCAAATCTCCAACTCGAGAATCTGGACAATAAAGAAACATAGTTAGAAAATAGGAATCACAACCTTTACAGCGACACCTTCCTTGGCCAAAACAGAGATCACCAAGAGGCAAGACCATAAAGTAAGTTCACGAAGTTAGAACAAATTGCACAAAATTCATTTTTCGAGTAAAAAGCTTTGTTTTGGGGTGTCTTTGCACAAAACATTGTTTAGTTCCAACCATGAATGATGCAAAAATTTGGAACTTTCATGAGTTATGATTAATTATCTATGTCATGAAAAAAAATGGCTTGACAATGTCATCTCGGGATTCAAAGATATCACATGCAATATATAGGAAATAGGTCATCTTTCCAAAATTTCTGCACAAAACCACCATTCTTCCCCCCAGAATATCTTCACGACCACTGTTTTGAATGGAATAAAGCATGTACCTTTGAAAAATAGACTACAAGACCTTTCTGATGTCTATAAGAACGCAAAAGTTTGAGTTCAGAAAGGGCCTCAAAAAGCCGCTCAAAGATAGGACCAGAGAAAGGGAGAAAATAGGACCAAAATGAACTAGAAGCTTGTGGAAAACGAGCTAGCAAGTAGGGCCAGCCCTGCCATGTGGCTGGCTCATGCCTCATTAGGGTAAAGGCACACGTAATGGCACCCCCCCTACACACACAAAGCTTTTGAAACTCCAATATAGCCTATATAAAAACAAGCTGGACCCCTACAAATAGGAATGTGCAACCAACCCGCCAAAACCGACCCGACCCAACCCAACCCACTGGGTTAGGTCGGTTTTTAGTGGTTGTTGGGTTGGGTTGGGTTGGGTTATGAAATTTTTTTAATAGCAAGTCAGGTTGCGTGCGGGTCATAACAATCATAAATCCACCTAACCTGACTCGACCCACCTATATATTTAAATTTTAAATTATATATATTTAGAAATATATTATATAATTAATAATTTTTTCTCATATTTAACTCTTCCTATATAAAAATCAATTACCTTGCAAACCCTAAAAATCTTATTTCTCTCTTTGCTGCCTCCCACTCCCACTCTCACTCTCACTCTCTCATTCCACTCCTATTTGTTTATAACTAAATTGGGATACTAATTCATGTATATTTTGTTTATCAACTCAGTTGGATATGTTTTGTTTATAACTGAGTTAGAATACTAGTTTATAAATATTTTATTTATTAACTCTGGTGGCAGGTGGGATATATATTTTTCCTGCTCAAGTTAATAATAACAGTATTTAAAAAAAAAAAAAATTGTCCAACCCATGGGTTCAACCCGACCCAACCCAATCCATGTGAGTTGGGTTGGATTTTTTTAACCCACCATGGTGGGTTGGGTCAAAAAATCCCCTCAACCCAACCCAACCCGATCCATGCACACCCCTAGCTACAAATCTATTAATTGGCCCATACAAAAAAATTCACATACTTAGTCCAATGTTAGTTTTAGTGGTTTCCCCTTTCAAATATGATTGTTGTTGTATGATCAATCAAAGGGCCAAGACAATTATCTCTCAAATCTACATAGAATGATTCATTAGCACTTGTGATAAAAAAAATTTGATACCATAATTGTGTCTCAATTTTATTAGCTGAGGATTGGATGTATCTAGAGCATGGAACTATTAGGATTAAAGAAGGTATATGGAAGTAATGACAATAATTAGTTGGGGTTGTCTAGCAAATTATGGCATATAAAAGGACTAAAACAAATTTAAAGATATTAGTTACCCTTCAGTCATTAGCATTTGGTTCAATAAGCGACTGGAGCAATTATCATATAATTTCTTTTGTTATGGGTCTTATGCATTATACATTTTTTTTTTTGTAGCATTCCCTTTGAAATATAACCATTTTTACAATCAGGGACGGAGGCACAATTGGACCTTAGGGTGTAATGACCCCCCCCTAATTTCTTTTCTAAATATTAGCATTACACATGTACTAATTTTAGCAGTTTTGTTCTATAAAATTACACTTTGCCTCCCTTAATAATATCATTGATTCTTTTACGAGTAATGCTATAGTCACAAAATTTCTACAACATTTTTACAAACTATTAAGGTAGTAAATTCTTTTTGGTTTACATTTAGGCTGACCTTTTACATCACTTTTTAACTTACCAGTAACCACTCACTACATCAATAATTTGTAAAAAAAAAATTGTATTTCTAGCATTTTCCTCCTTTTAGCGTGCGTTTGGGATGCTTATTTTGCCCCTGCGTTTGCATTTTTTTTTCCTGGACCAGCGCCTCTTGCATTGTTTATGGGACATGAACAATGCAAACAGGCCAATGAATAGTTCATTCATTAATGAACAGTAACTGGAAAATTATTTTTTATTGTTTTTAGTTTTTAATTTTCAGTTTTCAGCAAAATAAGCGGATCCCAAACAGACCCTTAAAGAACATAAAAGATTTATATATCTAAAATCTAAAAAAAATATACAAACTCAAAAAAATTAGCCCAACAACAAAATTACCAATAGTAAAGCTAACAACAATTAAGCTTAACCAGTCAATTTTACCCACAACAAATAGCCTGACCCTTTAAAAAATTTTAAATGAAATAGTTTTGTCCTTACCTAGAAACAACGCACACATAAAAAATACAAAATAATAATAAGAATAATAAAGAAATACTATGTCCACAATATTTTCACAATATTTTACAACAAATTTTGTGGCAGGTTGTTGCTTATTAACTTATTGTTACTAGTGGGTAAGAAAATAATTTCAGTAATGAATTTAAATTAAGAACTTGTAATAACTTGCCAACTTAGATTTGTTGTGAAAATGTTGTGGACGTTACACTTCTCTTTTAGTATAGAGTCGGAACGTTCATTTTTTGTTGTTGATAAAATTCAATCTTTATTGATGAAAAAAATTAACAGAACTACAATCTACCTTATTGACGGAAAAAAAAAAAAAAAAAACTAATCTGAACTAAACAAAACATTTATTAGCTAGCATAGATGTTCATATAATCAAATAAAAGTCAAAAAGGGATGGCATCGACTGGTAGGTTTCAATTAACTCAATTGGTAAAATCTTTAATGATTGAATAAGGGATATGGGGTTCAATTTCTGTCTACAACAAAAATTGATTGGTATCTTGATCTGATGATAAAAATTATCATTAGGAACGGATGCTATAAGTTATAACTCTCTTAAAAAAGAAAAAGAAAAAAAATATGGCACTGAGTGTAAGATTTGGACCACAGTGCCAAGTTTTGAACTTATCACATTAAACTAGAATGAAAACATGAAATCAGAATGTGTTGTAATGATGTGGAATCATTTTATTAGATAAATAAAATATGCGTGTGACAAGTTTATGCGGCACTAAATGGAAAGTTTGGACATGGGGCTACTAATGAAATGGAGTAGAACTTCAGGGGGTAAAATCTAAATTCAAGAATTTTAGGGGATAAAATTCAAATTCTAAAACTTTAGGGTAAAAAATCCAAATACTCCTAAACTTTAGGGTGTAAAATTTAAACTCAGAAACTTTAAGGTGTTAAATCCAAACACGCCTAAACTTCAAGAGATAAAATCTAAATTTTAAAATTTCAGAGTTTAAAATACAAACACCCAAAACTTTAGGGATGTAGTTTACAATTTATCATTTATTTATTTATTTATTTTTGAGAATATGCACCTTCTCTTATTTCAAACCTTGAAATAATATTGTTCAGAACAGAATATTATACTATAGGATATGAGAGCATACTTGGGAGGATTGAGATGAGATACAATACTTGATAGAATAGTTGTAAATGATTGGGATTCAAAAGTTGAAAAAAAAAAAAAAGCAACTCTCATTTATTGAATAAAAAAATTAAAAAAGGGTAAAAGATGAAAGTTAAAAGGTGAAAATAAAAATGTGAAGAAGATGGGGGTAATTGTACTAATCCAAATCCTACTTGGGGAAAAAAAAACCATGTAGTATCTGAAAAATTCAAATAAGTATATTTGATTGCATAATTGAGGTTCCACTCCAAAGTCCAAATCATGGATGGGGTTCATGCTTTTCACTAGGGAGAGAGAGAGAGAGAGAGAGAGAGAGAGAGAGAGAGAGAGAGAGAGAGAGAGAGAGAGAGAGAGAGAGAGAGAGAGAGAGAGAGAGAGAGAGAGAGACGACTCTTCGAACATTGATTCATTGAACATTCAAATGGCTTAAATGAACCACATGACTTTTGGCCCAAAACAAATGGCTCTTTGCATGCTTTTATGAGTTATGACTGACACATGACTTAAAGCTCAAGACTAGAATATGTTGCATCTAGAATATGTTAAACATTTAAATTTTCTCTATAATATATCTAAAATTTTATTTCCATTTTTTGAGTATTTTTCTTTCTTGAAATTTTAAACAATTTGGTGCATCCTTTCACCCGAGAGTATTTGTATCAGCTCGTGCAGATTTTTTTGTTTATTTTAGCATAAGTGTTGAGTTATAAATTGACCCTGGTTAATTAATTCAATTACCCAAGTTGATTAATTAGGTCAAACTATATGAAAATCATGGAGGCACCAACAAATCACTAAATAAACTAATGTGCAGCGGAAATTAAATGATATGGTGATTTGTTGATGAATGGGAAAAACCTCTCGTAAGGCAAAAACCCTATTGGGTGAATTTCAGGTCATCACTTTCAAGAATCCACTAATAAATAATCAAATGGTTACAAGTACAAGGAATCTTACCACTACCTTGGTCTATCCTAAAATACCAACCTACAATTGAACCTTTACTTCAATCCTTAATTGGACTTGATCTTGTAGAGATTTCTTCCTTTGTATGGATCCAAGTACGAGGCTAATTCCAAGCAACTGATTGATTGTTGTTGGTTGCAAAATTCTTCACTTCAAACATGTTGAAGGTCTAGAAGCATTTGGTTAAAAAACCATAAGATGCACAAAACACAGTAACTTCTTACAGAGTGCATGAGTTCTTTAATTGAGTTTCTGTATCTTTGATGACTTTAAAATAAGTCTTTTATATGGTCTAGGGTTGTAGAGAGAGAAACCCTAATCATCCAAGTCATCATTGACCAAATTTCAAATATGAGATTCTTGAAATCATAAGTCTCAATAGATCGAGTGTGTGTCAAGTTTTACCATTAATTCTCGATAGATGCTAGTGTCGAGCCTAATGTCAAGAATTACTGAAATTGCATTTCTTCACTTGTTTCTTGGATCAATCTTCATGTCTTTAATAATATCACTTGTTATGTTTGAGTAACATATATATATTTCTTTATACATTAAACCCAACTTAGATCTACCAAATTACAAGTAAAGTGCATTTTGTCCAAGGATAAGCCAATACATAGAAAATATGATCCTAACAATACGAATCTATTTTTTCTATTTTTCATATTTACCAAATTATCTATATGACATTACATTTTATTACAATATCATTTTTCTTGATTTTTTAAATTGTTTCTCTTTCTTTATACACAATTATCACCATCCACTCTCTTCCTTCATCCTCAAGATACATAAAGAAAGAATAACCATCATCCTCGGTGTACATCAATTTTTTTTGATTTTCTAAATTTTTTCTCTTTCTTCATAAATAACAACTACTACCCACTTTCTTCTTTTATTCTTGAGATACATAAAGAATACCACTGCTCCCCTTTGGTGCGATGGTCACTCTACAAATATAAATGCTTGTGGGGTGTGGAGTGCAAGGGCTGGGTTTCAAGTCTCCCAGAGAGAGTTTCACACACATATACATTTAGATTAGGATAGAGTAGAAATTCTATCTTGTATAAAAAAAGAGATACATAAAGAATAATATATTTTTAGATTTATATGATTACTATAACAAATTTGTAGATTTACACAATTATACACAGATTGATCTAGATTATTTTTAAACAAAAATATTTAAATTATTATTTTTTTATTATACACAAATTGGGGTGAATGCTTTAATTCCACCCATAGCATATTCTCAAACGAATCCGCATGTTTACCTTTTGTAGCACCTTCCCAAGTCCCAACCCAATCCCTACGCCACTTACAAGAGAACTAGTTCTGTTTTTGCCAAAATCATGGATGTTTCGTATGGTTCCCATGCTTTTATTAGGGATAGAGATAGACGACTTTTGGAACGTTGAACAATCAAATGGTTTAAATGGACCACATGCCTTCTTTTTTCTTGCTGAATGCAAGTGAAGTTAGTGCCAGAGCCAAGAATTTTGAGTTGGGGGGCCAAACTATTGTGCCAAGATAAACTCAAATCACAAATAGACACTACCCTAAAAAATCCACATAACATATGCGTGTGTATGAAAATATAAATTTTAATTTTCTTATTCTAAATAAGTTATATACATATACACAATTTATTAACTTTAATATGTATATATATACACCTAGACACAAGATCTTCTTTATAAAAAATACTTATAATCTTCTTAAACTCTAATTAAGTATACAAACATTGTATAATTGGGTATACAATACAACATACAAATATAAAGAACAAAAAAAAAAAAAAAAAAAAAACGAATATAGTATCTTCAATCAAAGTCATGCTTGACAATAATACTTCACGTAATAAACTTCATCAATTATTATTTTTATAACAAAATTATACATATTTTCCTTTTTAATATATAAATTGTTCTCAAAATTTCATCCATGTTTGACAAATCAAAATCATATTATTATAACTGAAGTTTCATATGAGCTTTTTTTCTTTTTTCTTTTTTTTCCTTAATAAAATCTTAAGAATAGAAAATTTCAACCAAATAGCATACATTATCAATGTTGAATGATTTAAATGCATTAATAGGATTTGAAATTCAGCTGAAAATTAAGGATCCCACTATTTACTCACAAAACTTACCATCTAATTATTTCATTCTATTGTAATTGTATATCAACGCTTAACTCTCTTTTTTCTGGAAAAGGTTGCTAGATTAGTTAATCAATGCTTTCTTTTTGGGGGGGGGGGGAGGGGCAACTACTATTTTTTTTCATATAACCTTTAAAAGAAATACCTATATTGTAAAAAAAATTAAAAATTTTGAAGGGGCCAAGGCCCCAAGGATGCATGTGGCTCCGCCACTGAGTGAAGTGGTGTTATGACTGACACCACTTCAAACGCTAGCTCTTTGCATGCTTTTATGAGTTAAGAATGTCACAAGACTTAAAGCACAAAGACCAGAATCTGTCCCAACCCCAAGGTTTCACAAAAGAGAGATAAAAGAAAATTAAGCAAAAAAACAAAAAAAAAATTTCTTATTTATTTTATTTTATCTTTACCCTCACTTTTTTTTTTAATGCCGCATTCTCGTGTTTAAAACATATTTTTTGGTTAAATAAAAAATAGGGGTTTTCGTGTGCACTTAAATACCCATATACTTCAAAACTAAATATTATACAGTAGGACATGAGAAAATACTTGGGAAAAAGAAACGCCATGTACTATCTATATCTGTAACGTTCAAATAAGCACATTTTTGACGAGACGCTAGAAGGACGCAATTGGTTGTATAATTGAATTTGGCAGGGTCCAGTCCAAATCATGGATATGTTTCGTTGGGGTTTCATGCTTCTCCTTAGGGACAGAGAGAGACAAGTCTTCGAACAATGTGTTATCAAAAGAAAAAAAATGGTTTAATTTGGTAGGGTCCAGTCCAAATCATGGATATGTTTCGTTGGGGTTTCATGCTTCTCCTTTGGGACAGAGAGAGAAGTCTTCGAACAATGTGTTATCAAAATAAAAAAAAGGCCTTCGAACAATGACTAGATTGACTCTTCGAACATTGAACATTCAAATGGTTTATATAATATATGAGGAGATTCAAGGCTTTTGCCCTTACTGGGCAAAAGATTTGGCTTTATGCCCCTGTTTGCAAACTATATAGGGGCGTGCCCCTGTTTCTATACTCGGCCTCTAAAAAATCAAGTTATTAAAGTAACTCGATTATCCCAAGGCCGAGTTATATGCAGGTGCCTGCCACGGTGGCGATCCAGCGTGGCTTTTGGGAATAAAGTATTTCTGTGATACTGTTTACAACTCGGTAATGGGGAAGTCGAGTTATTGACGGGATTTCAAATCATGTCTTTGCATGTGAATGTCAACTTGATGGATGAAAAATCAAGTTACTAATTATACTCGGCTTTGATATAATCGAGTTGTTCTGCTATTTCCCCTCTCATGCAATATTACATTACATTCTCCTCATCCTTTTGAGATCAACTTCTCAACAGAGGCTAGAATTTTTTGTCGGAAGGTAGTGTTATCTCTCTATCACCTCAGGTGAGAAACTCATTTTCTTTTTTGAAATACATAGAGAATTTTATTGTGTCGGGAAAAGTGGTTGAGAATATTATAAAAGTAGTTGTAGAGAAGAATTTTCATTTAATAGGTTGTATTACAACTTGTGCTTTGGTATTCTCTTGAATGAGTATTATGTGAGTAGATTAGAGTTATATTAGTTGTTTGTTTGGTGCTATAAGAAATGTAGAGTAATCTAATAGAAACGGTAATAAGTGTTATGTGTGTACATTGGGTCATTGCTAGTGTAAATTTCATTGACAAAAAATAAAAATCTTTAGATTTGTTAAAACTAATGAATAGTTAATCTTTAGATTTCCAAAAGTTGAATGTACATAGTCATCATTGGTCAGAGCTTAACAACAACATTTGTATTGCACACAACGTGTAGACATTAACAACAACATCTAATGTTTATTGTCAAATGTGAGTGTTAATATTTCATTTTTAGTATGTAATAGTACACAAATTTATGAATGTCAGTGTCCTGTCCCATCTTATGCAGCATTACATTATTTACCAACAGTTGCTGCACACTGTTAACTTGATCATATGATGTTATTGTATTCAGCGTCAATGTCTAGTTCTGGCAACCCACAATTCTATAGGCCTCACGATGTGTTCACTGCTATGGGTCGTTGTTAGGTATTGGAAGATGAGTTCAGCTATCCAATCAATCCGAATCTGCGAAATAGTGCTTACGTTCACAATACCATGAAACAGGAGTGGCATTGGTTATTTCATGAACAACAAATGTTTTATGATGAATTGGTTGGTTATAAGTTGCCAGTGCCTCGGTGACTCGCATCGCAAATACCCAAAGACACGATCGACGAACTTCGAAAAGCATTGAACCACATAAGAAAAGAAAATAATCGAATGAAGATACGTCTTAATCGATATCGGACTCAAGTTGAGATTCAAGAGTCGGTGGAGGGAAGGTGGTACGAGCATGCACAATTCATGCAATCACTTCTTGCTGATCCCATTTATCAGTCAGATGTAGAGATGTTAGATGAAGAGTAATCGCGTCATGGTGTAATTAGACTTTGTTGGAGAATTATTTTGCTTAACTATGTTGTATGTGTGTCACTGTTGTTACATTTGTACTATGTAAACCTTATTATTGATTGTGAGGAGCATGTACGTTATTTGTAATCTAGATTATTCCCACAGAACGCATAAAAGTTAAATATTCTCACACATGATGTTTTTCAAGAAGCACGTACAACATAACACAAAAAACTTAAAATAACATACACGAAATGCCAATATGCATGCATTGCATATTGAACTCTAACACTACTAACATTGCATATGCATAACACACACACACACACACACACACACACCACATAGGCATTCACTCAGACAGGTAATCCTCGTAGTTGAGAATATTGTTACGTTCCGCCGGAGTGAGTTGCCTGTTTGTTGCGGCGGCCAGCTCTTTTGCTAGTTGTAGCATGTGATACTTGGACCAACGGAGTATTATAAGATTGTTCTCATTTTTTATTTTAGTCACTGCATGCTCATATTGGTGCTTGTTTTGCCGTGGCAGTGTGAACGAGATACGGTTCACAAGAGGTGCTTCGATTTGCACGAGATCATCGTGTAGAGCGTTGGACTCGTTCACGCGAAAGTCCCACTCCCGCTGCAGTCCGGCATAGTATTCCCTCTCGTCGGAATCTCTCTCCTTCCTATAGTTATCAGGAAAACGAGGTAGCATCCAATTGCACATTGACATTGGAAAATGCAACTTCAGATCAATATGTGTAGATCGAGTATCGAAAGGGTAGATGTAAATGGGACTTCGGTATGTGTAGATGTTTTGCAAGGGTAGATGTAAATGAGACTTTATATAGGAGTTTTGCAAGGGCAAGTATTCACATGGATGTGACTATATGTAAGGGCAAGTATTCATGTGAATAAAGATGATATGACTCACCAATGTATTGTTCAGTGACGTGTTGAGGAGCACGTGCAAAACTGCGAACATGACTTGGGTGTATAGTGGCGTCTGTTGGTGCATGTGGTTCACTGAGGCAGCTATTTGATATGGCTATAGCTTATGCTATAGCAGTGGGCTGGTGATGTGTACTGCAAAGGAGGTTGCGTATTTTTTCACGTAAAGACTATTCAACATTCTTGTGCTTCATCTGACATAACTTGACGAGATAGTGTCGAGCTGTGTTAAATGTATCATAAACTTTTCAGGGATGCTCAGCATCCTTCAAAATGGTTCATTGCAAAAGGATGCGTATCTGTACTCGACGTGCGTGTAGGTGATATATAGAATATCAGGGTCCAACAGTGCGAAACTGTTGAGCAACACATACAGCACTGCGAACATCAATGTAGCAATGATGGATAGCTCACCCCCAAAATCGATGCATAAACTTTGGAGGGATGCTCTGTGTTTTCACGTGAGTGTGGATGGGTACTTGTGGTCAAGGTTCAACAGTGCTGAGCTATCCATCATCTGGTGATGTGTACTGCAAAGGAGGTTGTGTATTTATTCACGTGAAAACTATTTATCAATCTTGTGCTTCATCTGACATAACTTGACGAGACAGTGTAGAGCTGTGTTAAATGTATCATAAACTTTTCAAGGATGCTCAACATCCTTGAAAACGATGCATTGCAAAAGGATGTATATCTGTGTATTGATGTGTGTAGGTGATATGACTGGACAGAGTCCAACAGTGCGAAACTGTTGAGCAGCACATGCAGCACTGCGAACATCAGTGTAGTAATGGTGGATAGCTCACCCCCAACATTGATGCATAAACTTTGGAGGGATGCTCAGTGTTTTCATGTGAGTGTGGATGGGTACTTGTGGTCAGGGTTCAACAGTGTTGAGCTATCCATCGTCTGGTGATGTGTATTGCAAAGGAGGTTGCGTATTTATTCACGTGAAGACTATTCAGCAATCATGTGCTTCATCTGATATAACTTGACGAGACAGTGTCGAACTGTGTTAAATGTATTATAAACTTTTCAGGGATGCTTAGCATCCTTGAAAACGGTGCATTGCAAAAGGATGCATATCTGTGTATCGACGTGCGTGTAGGTGATATGACTGGATAGGGTCCAATAGTGTCAAACTGTTTAGCAGCACATGCAGCACTGCGAACATCCGTGTAGCAATGGTGGAAGCTTAGCCCTAAAATTGATGCATAAACAGGTCATGTGGGGATGCTCTGTGTTTTCCCGTGACCCTAAAATTGATGCATAAACAGGTCATGTGGGGATGCTCTGTGTTTTCCCGTGACCCTAAAATTGATGCATAAACAGGTCATGTGGGGATGCTCTGTGTTTTCCCGTGACTGTGGATGGGTACTTGTGGTTAGGGTTCAATAGTGCTGAGCTATGCACCGTCTGGTGATGTGTACTGCAAAGGAGGTTGCGTATTTATTCACGTGAAGACTATTTAGCATTCCTGTGCTTCATCTGACATGACTTGACGAGACAGTGCTGAGCTGTATTAAATGAATCACAAACTTTTTAGGGATGTTCAGCATCCTTGAAAATGGTGCATTGCAAAAGGATACATATTTGCCCCTTGTTGACTTGCGTGTAGGTGATATGACTGGACAGGGTCCAACAGTGCGAAACTGTTGAGCCACACATGCAGCACTGCGAACATTAGTGTAGCAATGGTGGATAGGTCAGACCCAAAATTGATGCATAAAATTTGGATGGATGCTCTATGTTTTCACATGAGTGTGGATGGGTACTTGTGGTCAAGGTTCATCAGTGCTGAGCTATCCACTGTAGCTACACTCACTGCTCCCTATGGTGGTATTTCGTAAGTGGGATTGAAGAAAGCTGATAGAAACATTTGGTTTTGTAATGGTTGGCAGGATTTCGTTGAATATCATTCTATCTATTATGGTTATTCTTTAGTCTTCAGCTATAAAGGAAATTCAAGCTTCGATGTTCTTATATTTGATAAGACCACCATTGAGATTCAATATCCACCCAATAAATCTTATAGTTGGAAGATCATCAAGTAGAAATACTAGACTTAGATGAAGATGATACAAACATATCCTTCATATGATTTGCCCACAAAACATGAAGTCAGAGAAAAGTTTGTTATGAAAAAATTTTCTTGTACATAAAGAGGAAGAGAGAATGAGTGGTTAGTCTGGTTAACACATTTGTATGTAATGTATCTATATAAAGTAGTACGTTAGTAGAACTAAGATACAAGGATACGGGTATATGATACAATGACTCACAGTGTCATAACCTGAATTATTCGTATTATTGAATCATATGTGTGGTTTGGATGAGTCTGTATGTATTGAATCTATGAAATTTTCATATTAAATTTTCATATGTAGCAAAGAACAGTAGGGAAAAAATGAAAAACTAATTTCATATAAACTTAGCCAAAACTAATGAACAGTTAATCTTTACATACCATAAAAGTTGAACATACATAATCATCATTTGTTAGACATTAACAACAACATTTTGTATTGCATAGAATGTGTAGACATTAACAACAACGTCTAATATTCATAGGTAGAAATTTTTGGAAATCATCATTGCTTGAATCGGAGAAGTCTGAAATATCTCTTTCATCATCTAAGGCAGTAATTTCATTAATAGACTTCATGGCTTGCTCTTGCGCCTTCCCCTTTAGATGCTTCCTAGCTTTTTGGATTGCGTGAAAACGGTCTAGGCGCCTTTGCATTTGATTGTTCTCTTGTTCAAGACGAGCAAGTATGTTGGCAGGTTCATCTCTAGGTAACTCGGTTGAGCGTGCTTTAGGAACCCGTAACCCGTGCCATTGACAATACACCTCTAACTCATACCTCTTCTCGTATAGGGTTGACCATGGTGGTTCTGCTATAGTGAACTCTATTGCCATGATATCTGTACTTAGTTTTGTAGGTTTTCTGACCATGATGTGTCCGACGCTTCCAAGACTCTCGTACGTGTATATTGGCGTATTAACAAAATTTCCTTCCTTTCTAACCCATTTCCCTCCATAGTGGTCTGTGTATGTCTGTAGTTGTTGATCTGCTGGAACTTGTGATGATCTACATGTTGAAGTAGATGCAAACTTGTTTCGCATTTTAGGATTTGACGTTGAGGCATTGTGACTCATAGCTTAGTCAATCTACAAAGTTAGTGGGGTAGAAAAAGGGGGAGTATTATGGTGGTGCTTTTATAACCTCATTTCTTGGTCTAAGCATTACAATCCAAAATGGGAAGGGCTTGTCATGTCAATACAGGTAGGAAAAACACTATATGAACAGGGTCATAAATGTTCCCAATGTGATGTGTGTACATTCATGTGGGGATCACACCAATTTAAATAGGAAATTGGTGTCTAATTTTCCTCCATCTGTCTAGCTTTAACTGGGATCAGTTGTAATTATGCTCACTTTCATATAGAAGTTAGGTGAAATGAAAGTTAGCTGAGCTCCTTCATGTTTTTTTCCCACACCCGCTTATTTTCAAGTTCACCTCCCCTTCTACAATAATCACAACTGAAAATCGTTCCTTTCCTACCCAGCTAATGCTGCATGTTCCTAGTTACCAGACCGATTCAGGCACCTTAACATATAGCCCCCCTCTTCTTCAATGAATGCTATGGAAATTGAAAAAAAATCTCTTAGTATTAATGATACATGTCTTTAGGTATTTCTGTATCTTATATAGGAAGAGGTTCTCCATCTATTCCGATTTTACTTTTCTTTACAGGTTTAATGGTCCTGGTTTATGCTCTGCAAAATGAATTCCAACCATTTCTAAGGTTTGATTACTCGTTTCTTTCATCTGCCTATGTTTTCCTTCCTTTTTGTGAAGAATGTTTATTCTTTAATTATATAATTTTTTTCTTTCCTATGATATATGTTGCATGTGAAATTTTGTGCTTCGGAACAAGTTGCAAGGAAACTAGGGAAACAACCAGTGTTTTGAAGATTCTGAAAGGACTACATGTGATTTAAAACTCTATCGGACTAGATGTCCATCATAGGAAGTCATTCTATTTCTTCGGTCTATGATTTGATGGATGCTTGTAAACTCCTGTATACTTCCTGTATACTCTGATCTACTCATTATTAAGTTCTTGAAAAAAATTTCCTTCACTTAAAATATATATATATATATATATATATCAATCTTCCATGGCTGCATCATGTTGTTTATATCATAGCAAGCTGTTTTTGGTTATTCTGTTTGGAATTTATCTTTGCACTACTAATAATGGTAAACATTTGAGGAGATGATCTTCGTAATGAGCACTTGATCCATGTGATAAGTGTAACACCCCAACCCAATTTGATAGTTAAACTGTGTTTGAGTGGTTAAGTACACACACACACACACACACACACACACACACACACACACACACACACACACACACACACACACACACACATATGTATATGTGATTTTTAAACAATCAATATTATATTTGGTGACTTTGTAAGAACTGAAAGAAATTCAATTCGAATTGTTCTACGATAATACTAATCTGAAAAGAAGAAGGAGAACAATTATTTTCCTACGAATAATGTATCAGTTATTATTTGTAAAAATTTAGTTGGTTCTTGTTAATACCAGATTTAGGCTTGATATTAACATGCTGGTCATGGCCACAAATCTGGGTATCGGGTTTGGGTCGTGACAACAAGCCTTGCCGAAGCATCCACTGGTAACAGGAATTTAGGTCGCGGGGGGGGGGGGGGGGAGATTAAAAGACAAGATTGGAAGTAAAAAATTATTATAAAAAAATTAATCAATATGACTCAAGTGTGACTAAGCATGATTTTACTGAATTGCCCTTGACGATTTTTTATATTTTGAAACCGCTGCATGATTTGTTCACACTCGATAGTCTTGAATATATCTTTCTCAATATATGTGACTAAGTAATCATTCATCCACTGATCTCCTATTCAATTGCATAATTCATTTTTAATTATGTTCATTGCTGAAAAAGCTCTTTCAACAGTAGCTGTTGCAACTGATAAGATGGTATTTCAGGTATTATTAGTCAAAAGATTTGAAATTTCAGGAGAGGCAGGCCCCCCCTCCCTCCGCCCCTGTGCCGAAGTTGTTGCCCCTATAGGTAATGAATGGAATAGAACTTGTTTTTTTCGTTTTAATTATTATTTTTTTTTTGTGCACATGCCTTTTAAAACTACTCGTATCAACATCCAAATTAAAATTCATGCATCTAAATGTTTGAAAAGACATCCGAAATCCAGTTTGTTTTCCAAACCCAATGGTTGGCAAACCCAACTACCTAAGTAGCTTAAATAAATAAATAGTTGACTCTTTTCGTTGTCTTGCCCGTTAGCATTTAAATCAACAATGATATTGTGTCCATTAACCCCTCTTTGTTGTAAGTACCAATTACCTGAATCCAATACTATTCGATAACGCATCTATTCGATAATGCATCTGTAGTGGTAGGTTCATTTCTATTATCATTTCAATGATTGTAGTTTTCTTCAAATATGCATATGTTATCTAGCATTGGAGGTTACCTTATCCACATTCCAGTTGAAAGGAAAAAAAAGAAAGAAAAGGATCATTCAATATAAAAGTCATCAGATATTGTGAGTATGGTCATATTATCATGTGTTTGATGCCTTGAACAAAAGGCTTATAATAAAAGAAGTACTAATAAAAAAGTTTTAAACAAATAAGAGTCATTATAACCTATCTGTAATTATTTTGAGGTTACCTTATCCACATTCTAGTTGAAATGTTGTTGGATCATTCAATATAAAAGTCATTAGACATTGTGAATACGGTCATATTATCATGAAATTAAAACCTTCAACAGTACATATAATAATATACAAATACTTGAGAATCACATTAAAAAACTAGAAACTTAATCTATGGAAGCTACAAACACTAGTCTCCCCCCATGCTACAATCCCTACTTCCCGTCTGTTATATATTGCCAAAGGCAATCATCAAGAGTTAGAGGGTGGAGGAGGTAGAAAAGCACTCCTATACTCTGAAAAATCTGCTCTCAACGCAGCAACCTCAGCAATAAGCCCATCTAAAAGTTGTCTATGAGTTGCTTGAGTCGTTATGAAGGTCTCCATCATAGCACGAAGAGAGAGAGGAGGAGGAACGGTGGGCTCCACAGTTGCATTGTCAGCATGTACCCTATCGTCACAATCATCAGCAACAGCAACTGTAGGATTAACAGGACTCTCCTCAGCACATTCGTCTCCAGCGGTGGACTGTACTCGTGGTCTTTTTGATGAACCAACACTCGGTCCAACATTCCTCTTTTGTGCACTCCGCTGTTTGAGAAAGGTGGCTCCTATAGGGGCTATGATGTGGATCAACTCTAGGGAAGGAAAGTTTTCTAATAGTAAAAAGTTTAGAACCCTATAGATGAAAAATGGGAAAAATAGACCATGCTTCTTAAACTTGCTCCTATGCGCCTCAACCAGCGTTCGAAAGAAAAGGGAAGCAAAACAAATGGAGGCAACAGTTACGAGGGCGTATAAAAAGAAACACCTCTCTATAGGAATAGTATGGACATGGGAGATGGGGAAGATGTTGTGACAAGCTATCCTAAAGAAGATATAATTAAGCTCGGTTAACTCACTTGAGTTAATTCTTCGGTTAGATCCCCATGTCACTGATCTTCTGCAAAGAAGAGTCATAACATCAGATATAGGAGGATGCTCCGAGTATGGATAAGTAGGTCTCAAAACATGAGGTACATTAAGAGCATCAGATACATTATTCTTAGTTATGACAAAACTTTGACCTCGAATCCAAGTAACCAGGTCATCATCAGATCGAATATGGAGATTGGAATAGAACTCTCTAATCAGGGCAGTTGGAGGGGGTTGTAAATCTTTACACAGAGACAACCAGTTCCTACACTGTAGATTTCTATGGAAAGAAAGAGGCAATTCATCTAGATTGATGAAGTTTTCAAACCTTTGCTCGTTTGTAAATTTTTCAAACGTTATTTGGTCAAACACAATTGCAGGCTTAAATAAGGAGGCAGACACTCTTTTGGCTTTGGTTTTAATGGTTTTAGACTTCTTAGGAGCCATATTGCATTCGATCTACAGAGAAAGGACAACAAAAAAACCAGTATAGATTATAAACATAGAGACACATAAACACACTGTGCATATGCATGAGAAATTAGTGAACACATGATGCATGGATACAATTGGGGCATGAATGAATGCATTGAAATGATCAATTTTCTGTATATATATATATATATATATATGAACATTGACCCATGCAGTCAAGTTATTTGAAAAACATGCGAACCCACAGTGCACATTTTGTAGTGGGTGTAAAACTAGTGACTACCAATCCATCAAACTTACCACAGTGGTCAATTTCAGGCAACTATACCCAATTCAACAAAAACCCAAATTGTATGAAGAACAAGATTGGCAAATGAACCAACATGCATACTCAGATGTGCAAACAAAGAAAATATACACAAACATACGTGTCACCAACATGCATACACAACAACCTTAAGTTCAATAATAGTTCAAAACTACTCGTATTCATCAAAATCCTCAAATTCCCAATATGAAGACATTAACCCTAATTTCCCCATTTTTCACAAATCATGTGTTCTTTGATTGGACAGAGTAGAAAACGTGTGTATAATATCCATACAAAAAAAACCCATTACATATTTCACGTCAAAACACCCACACCCATGAAAATCCCCAAATTCCGTATGAACCCTAAATTCAATGGGCTTTTACAAATCAACTATGTTTATGTAATTAAAGGATACATATCGTATGAACAACGTGCATACGTAAAAACCCATGAACCATTTCAGACCACAACACCCAAAAATCATGAAAATCCCCACATTGGTATTCATAGTTCGAAATTGAGGACACCTAAAGGGAGATTAATGTAGGATTTTGAATTAACCACAATGGGAACCAAGGGTAAAAGAGTCTTACAAAATGGAAGAGTG
Organism: Castanopsis chinensis; assembly: GCA_032878915.1. Classification (NCBI taxonomy): domain Eukaryota; kingdom Viridiplantae; phylum Streptophyta; class Magnoliopsida; order Fagales; family Fagaceae; genus Castanopsis; species Castanopsis chinensis. The sequence goes on from JAVQMG010000132.1 coordinate 32,469,404, forward strand.
ATGTGGAAAGGAGCCCGGGAAGTCGCTTTCGTGTTTGAGGAATCGAGGGCAATCGAATTGCTGCTTCTGTGGAGAGTGTATTGTAGCAATCCAACAACAGAAATAACACTGAACACTATATAAAATGCACATTACTCAACTTTCAAACCATCGAGTACAATAATACTCGCTATCCCTACACTCGAGTTAAATAAAACATCAATAGTCGAATACCAATTGAGTACCAATCGATTTGTACAGGGAACTTTGCCTAGACTCATGTATTTTTCAATGGGTCAAAAACCCAGTTCGACTGATCTTTTATTCTATGAAAATACTCAATTACTATAAAATCGAGTTAATTTCTATGTAACTAGATTATTTAAGGATCGAGTACATATTTACTTGCTGCCTTGAAGCCCGAGTTCTTTTAAGTGGACCGATTACAGATCAATCAATTACCAATCGATTTGTACAGGGAACTTTGGCTTCACACGTGATTTTTTTGATGGGTCGAAGCCCAGTTCAACTGATCTAATATTTTGTCGTTATACTCGATGATGTCAGTATCGAGTATTAACTGGTAACTCAAGTAATGTTAGAATGAGTTTACCCGATAACTCGATTTTAGGATAATCGAGTATGTGGTACCCACTATTTTTAAACCCGAGTTTTATGAAATTGACCGATCAACGATCAATCGCTTACCAATCGACTCGTACAGGTAACTTTGGCTGGAATCATGCATTTTTCGAGGGGTCGAAGGCCAGTTCGATTGATCCAAATTGTCTATACATACTCGACTTCTATCATATCGAGTTTTTTCGCACATTACTCGTTTTGTAAGTAGCGAGTAATGTACAAATGGCACTCTCGTGTTTCTTTTGCTGTTTGTTGGAGCTCGTTTATTGCTATTTTCATGAAGTACATGCATTGCAGTAAACTTGTCGCTTTTGAGATTCCCCTTGATATAAATAATTTGTTGAAGCTAGAAATCATACAAAACATAGAAGTTGTAGAAGCTGGAAATGGATTTATTACAAAACAGAAGGCATTGCTACCTATTAAGAACTACAATTTACATGTAAGATAGCTTCTCGTTCGCTTCACCAGCTTAGTGAAACCCCATCTAGTATATACAACCTTTACCATTAACAAAGTGCATGAACACATAAGTACAGGAACTTAGTATCAACTTCAAAGCAAAAAATGACCAATCTAACACCATCTTCTCGTCCTGTGCCCGTTCAATTGGAAGCATTCAGGTGCTTCCTCAGGTGGTAGGGATCATCCTGGCTGCGCAACGTATGTCTGTTATCACCCATCCACCTTGGTTGCCGTACCTACTGTAAACAGTTCAAATATGTTATGTATAGTACACGTGTATAAGTTATTAACAAACAACATAGCCACAACATTATCATTAATGAAACTTACGACGAATACCTAAAAGCTCTTCAACAACCTCATTTCACGATTCTCTAGTGAGCACCATATTTAAATACCAATTGGACTCATTTGCCTATCCATGCATGAACAGTAACGTTTCTTTCATGACTAGTCCGAATACTTACTATGGCAATAGACAACAATTTACTCGTACTGAGTTGGTAACAGTCACGAAACAATTTATATAACAAAAGTTGTTAAGATCTTTGAACAATACCTATGATGCAGCTCCACTGCTTGTTGACTCCTCATTTCGAGTAGGACATGTTCTACGATTGTGCCCCTCTTGGCGACACAACCCACATCTTGACTTTGGTCCATTCTCTATCCATAGGGAGGTCGGCAACTCCCTATCATCCTCGTCCATCTCATTGCAGATTCGTGTGGACTTTGACCGACCCTTGGCTCGGATCAATCGTGGATTAGGCATGACTAGTCTAGTTTCTTCCGAATTCGGCCATGCTAATCTGTCTTTCAACGGTTGGAATACCGGTTCGTAGCTATGGTACCTATGAGTCACGCTATAGCAAGGATCAATAAATTGCTGGGCATCGTGCTTATACTTAGCACAAATTGCTATTACATGCGAACACGGGATCTTGTACGCTTCCCATTTCCCGCACGTGCATGTCATACCCCGAAGATCAACCCTATGCATGTGTTGTCCACCCCCATTACTTAGAGGATTACCCGGTGTGTCAACCTGATATATCCGCGCTTATGCGCACATCTGTGTCACCATATGGTCCTTTGCCTTCAGTTGATTTTTTTCGAACTTGTCCATGGCATACTTGCACCATTCTTGACCCGCTTCCAACTGATCTAGAGTGAGATTACGACGAGCATCAAAGTAGGAGTTCACTTTGAAAAAGGTGAACCTCACCATTGCCGTTATTGGCAAGCTATGTGCACCTTTCAGTACTCCATTAAAGAACTCCGATAGGTTGGTTGTCATTGCTCTATATCGACGCCCTCTATCGTGTGCAAGTGTCCACTTTTGTTTGTTTTCAGCTTCGAGGTACCGGTGAACAGCCGGCTTCACATTGCGAATTAATTCTAGTGTGGCTTCAAACTTTCTGACTTGATTCGCACTTGCTGCCCTCCATACCAAGTTCTTCAACTCTGAAATTTTCCATTTTGTGTTCACATTACTGGCTACATGGCGAAGGCAGTACCGGTGTTGGGCTTTAGGAGGCTGCAACCAAGTCATACTTGTGTCATCAAAGCAGGCTTTTATCCCCGAATGTCGGTCGGAGATGATGCAAAGATTGCTCCGGTCCATAACAAATCGTGTCAGGCATGCCAAGAACCATCCCCATGTCTCCCTGCTCTCACTCTCAACAATGGCAAATGCGAGCAGATAAACCTCGTTGTTAGCATCCGTTGCCATTGCTATCAATAACTTCCCCTTGTACTTGCCATAGAGGTGCGTTGCATCGATGCTTATCACTGGCCTGCAATGCTTGAACCCTTAAATACACGGACCAAAAGCCCAGAAGGCACAGTTAAATGTGCAAGTTCCTAGCACACCACAATTGTCACACTTCAACTGTGTCACTGTGGTTGGATCTGCATCTTTTATCGCTGCTAGAAACCCAGGCAATTCTGCGCATGACTCATCGAAATCCCCGTAGATGGTCGCAAATGCCATTTGTTTTGCTTCCCAAATCTTATAGTGAGACGCCTAATGGTCGTGCTTTGCATGCAGGAGACTATGCAAGGTTGCTATTGTTCTTGAAATGTCTTCCCGTACGTATGATTCAAGTGTGATGGCAATGAACTTCAAATCCATCATCCTTCCATCATGATCCACTTGGAGTGACGAGCAAGTTTGGGGACCCTTACATGTTGTGATCACCCACATCTTATGCCTTTTGCTGCAGATAGCTTGAATTGACCACGTACATGCATCGTGTACACACGTTACAATCAGTCTCTCGGGGTCTGACTTCATGTACTTAAATTTCTTATTGACCCCCACGGACAACATGGTTAACGTGTGCTGAACTGCAGCTTTATTCTTGAATAGCATCCCCTTGCTCGGTTCGTCCCCTGGTTGCCAACTCATCAGACCTGTTTCCAGGGAAGGTGATGGGTCATGAATGTTTTCCCATGTGTTTGACGTTAACCATTCAGGGATAGGGTTTGGATTGGGGCAAGCAACCACATTGTTTTCAACTTGTACTTCGTCTAAACATTCCTGATTGACCCTCGGTCCATCATTATTAATAAACTCCTTATACACATCTCGATTGTCATCCATTTCGATTGTCTCATCCAAGTAGGTATGGATATCTTCATTTCCATGACTATACCCTCCACCCTCACAAGTATGGATAGACCCTAACACTTCGGTTTCTTCAATACTGTCCATAGCAACCGCATTGCGTGGTCCAACATTGTAGGGCAAAGGTGTACCCGCTGTAAGTGAAGGGTACACGATGGTTACAGGAATTGATTCTTGCTCTCCACTTGTACTGGCATACTGCGAACCCCCGTCGACATTACACCCAATAGTGTGAACAGTTACATACAAGTCAGAACCTATGAATTGCGGTGCCCGCTTTATCACTCCCCACATTATGCCCACATCATCATTGCATTGTAACGAAATTGAATTGTAGAAAACTTGGGTACGCACTAGTTGTTGAGGAGCCCAAAATACAATGGAGATGTCATGGGAATCATTGTGTAACCCCAGAGTTGACATTATCTTCCCTTTCAATTTTCTCATGTGTATCCCACGTTTCACTTGAATAAGCTTCTGCTTTTGGTTCGGACCTCGGTATGATAGCCCATGCAAATCATTAATATATGCCTCCCCATCGTAGTAAATGTAGAAGAGATGCGGACTCATAACGGACCTGAAGCACAAATAGTAATAGTTGTATGATGCTGTGTAATATTGTGAAACCATAGGCTAACTATATATGGCCTATGGTTAGGTGTTCATGCAGCTAAACAAACCTAACTTATTGATATTTGCTCAAACCCATTTTTTGTCACTTGGATTTTAGGCGAGTCATAAAGTCTATATTCTAAAAAATACTATTGAACAATTGTATCATCTAGTCCATGAGACACCTAAATTCGAAAACAAATATGTTCGCACAATGGTAGAAGTTTCATGTAGGATATTGTTAAACAAATGAGAATTCTAATCAGTTGTTACAAATATCAGATATCTTAATTCCTAGCATGCAACATGTACCACAACATGCAGTTATAGGATTTGTGTTATCATAAATTGTACCACATTATTATGGTCAACCACCCCCCATTGGAGACCCACAGCTAAACAAAGAATATTGTGTTCTCATAAATTGTACTACATTATTCTGTTCAAATACGTCTAGATTGAAGACCCACAGCATTCAAAGAATTTGTGTTATCATAAATTGGAAGTTGTTATTCTGTTCATACGAGTATAGATTGAAGACTTAGAACATTCACAAAATTTGTGGTATGATAAATTGTACCACATTATTTTGTTCAGATGCATCTAAATTGAAGACTCACAACATCCAAAGAATTTGTGCTATCATAAATTATACCACATCATCATAAAGAATTTGTTCAAATTCCCTCGTTGAACACCCAGAACATTCACAGAACTTGTGTTGTTAGAAGGTTGTCATCAGTTGTTACCTATCAGGTGAGATGTTGATAGAACGAAGAAGATGTGGACCACACTTAATTAGTAACTCTGCTTGGTGAAGCTAATTAATTGAACTTCAAACTGGCGTGTTACGTTGTAACCCAATGGTAGGAGTCTGAGACCAGTCCACGTTGAGAAGCAAGAAGACAAGGATTGTGAATGGCAAATGGTCAGTGGTTCCAGAAGGTGGGGGAGGGAATGACATAATTGCATAGTACTCGAGTTTAACTATATCGAGTTATAGCAACTCGGTTATACAGAGACCGAGTATTATTTACTTCACCTAAATTGGTTGGCAACAGTTACACATACTCGTCTCCGTGACTGGCGAGTTATATGAATTAACTCGATAACTGTATAATTGAGTAGTGTATTATTTTACCCTTCATTAAAGACAGATTCCTCTCATTCTGGTTGAGGTATGACCAGAAGAAAACAGTCAGAGATGGAGAAGAGAAGCGTCCTTTGCTTCTAAAGGTAACATGCTGTTTATGTTTTATAGTTGTGATTAAACAATTTACCACTTGTACTGGCACACAGCTGTTTGTCAGATCTTTGCACAAGTGACGTCAAGGTTGCTGTACTCAATTTGGCGCCTGTTGGTAAAGCGATAATTAAATGGTACATGTTTATCATTTTTTGCTCAGGTTCGAAACTTGGTAAGTTCTAACCCCAGCAACGCCCTATGCAGTTTTCACATGCAATGCTGTTGTATGTTCCTCTTTTAGGGTGGCAGATACTATGTTGTTTTCATTGGTCATGCTCCTGGCATATATGACAATTGGGCAGAAGCAAGTAGACAAGTTCATAAATTCGCAAACGCTGAACACAGGTCATACAAAGATTGACGGGAAGCAGAATCTGCATACATGGAGCTCTTACAACGTAATGGTCGGAACGTTCAGTATGGTGCTTCCCCATGGTGGACATCTCCTACCATGTCGACATCAAGCGCAGGGGGGATGTCTCAAAGTGAAGGAACCAATTATTGCGATGGAGACGTTAGGAACAGATTGTTGAGGTATCAATTAGACATTGCCATTGAGGAGCGTGACCACGCAAGGCGGATTGCAACGTTGAGTACTAACATGCTCAATGATGTGGTAGCCCATGTTATGGGAGATGATGAAGTTCATGATTCGGCAAGACAAGGAGGCGCAAAATGAAGGCGAAAGTATGGCTCCTGCTTGTGGTATTTATTCATCATAATTATTTTAGTAACGACGTGTTTTTAAGCTACGTGCCTGAAGTTTGCATTAGAGATGGGTTGAAATGTTGTTGAATAGCCTTTTTGTTTCCCTTTTGAACTTTAATTTTCTCAAGTGTCTTTGCCTGTTAGCCTGTAATTGTTTGTATTTTTTGCTTCAAACCAGATTTTCAAATTTTCGATACCAAAGAAGCTGTTGAGCTGAAATATGGTTTCTAGAGATCATCAATTACATGATCTATTCCCTTGAGTGTGTGTAATTCACTCATTGCACAAAAAACATAACACCCCAAGGAAAAACCCATGTCCTTCTCCATATGAGTAGTGCCAAATGGTTAAGATGTCTGAAATATCATGGATATTATGCGGCTTTAGGAACCACTATGTTAACCCTTAAGAAACAATAAGTCAACCCCTTAGGGTTACTTGCGCTTATATTGAACTTGGTCCATTTATTCAAATCCCACCACAAATAACCCAACTCTTCCGTCCCTCTCAAAATCTCTCTCTCACTCTTTGTCCATAGCCTTACGAACAAAGCTTTACTTAGGAAATCCTCTTTTAATTATACCTTTTAACGTATGCCATAAAGACAATAATTTAGAAACTATTTTGAAATACATTTTATGCCAAAATGATAAAGTAATTAATTTTTTGTTGCCATTGTTTATATTTTCCATGAACGTGGCTTTAAAATTTTCTGAAAATAGTTTATTAACAATTGACCGAAAATAACCCGTGAACACACTTTTTTTGTTTTTTTTTTTTTAAAACGTACCAAAAAAATGGAGCCTTTGAAATAATATTTTAATCACGTGCCCTGTTTCAGTTGATACCTTAATTCGAATAAAATATTAAATTTATTTGACGTATTAGTTGTAGTTTTTTAAAAAACAACTAATACATAAATACAACTAATACGTATTAGTTGGTTAGGTGGGAGACCACCTTGTGACTCCCATATTTTTATTTTCACTTCGTAAATACAAGCAACAATAATAACATTGGTAAGAGAAGCATACAATATTTTGCAAAACAAGCATAAAATATTTAGATAACAAATATTAGCTTTATCATACGTGGTTTGTGCATATAATAAGACTGTTTTTAAACTATTTGTTCTTAATAGGAATTTGGGGTATCTTTTTTTTATAGGAAGATGGGGTAGTTTTGGTTGTCATCCTGGCAGTGGGAAGTTTTATAGAACATGAGGTAGTTTTATAAACAAGGGTAGGTTTTTTGTTTTTAAGTATTGTCAATTTGTAGTTTTATCCTTATTTTTATGTTTTAGGAATAAAGATAAGATAATTAAATTAGGGGTATTTTTTGAAGTTAAAAAGACAATAACTAACTTTCTAAATCATCTTAATATACAGAGAAGAGACTAATAATTTTGAGAGACATATTTAGGTGTTAAATTATATTGTGTGGGGGGTGGGAATTTTTTTCTAAATAAATAATGGCAAAGACCTCACATACTACCTCACCTAGATCCTAGCAGAAGAAGGCTACATATTCACAACATCAGCAAAAAGAGAGATTGTCAGGGATATAAAGGAGAAACTTTCTTATGTTGCAGTGGATTTTGAGAAAGAACTTGGCATGTCAAAGGAGAGCTCCGAGTTGGAGAAGCTATATGAATTGCCTGATGGGCAAGTTATAACAATTGGAGTAGGGTGGTTCAAGTGCCCAAAAGTCTTCTTTGATCCAAGTAGAGTGGGAATGGAGTCCGGTGGTGTCCATGAGATTGTGCTGAGGTCAATCAGAAGGTGTGATATGGACATCAGGAGAGAGATGTTTGGTCATTTGGTGCTTAGTGGGGACACCACTATGATTCCAGGCCTTGCTGATAGGTTGGCTAAGGAGTTGAGCTCACTGGCACCTCTTGGGGTAAGAGTGACAATGATTGCACCCCCAGAAGAAAGTACTTGCTCCTATGGGGTAATGCATTTGTGGTGCTTCTCGGTAGAACTGAGTTTTGTTTATGACATAATTGAAGTTCCACTTTCTAGATATCTCTTCTCTATCTCTTTCTCTCAATCTTTGTGTTCGTTGTGTTGTGGTGTTCTGAATTCCAAGTGTATTGTTATCCAAGTGTATACCAAGTGTATGTAAAAAGTTCTCTAAATTATTTGGGTGGTATTTGGAATTTTGTTTGGCTTTTTTAGGCAGTGTGTGTTGGAATAGTTTCTTTTCTAGGACAATTTTGTTAAGTCATGGATGATCTTGCTGTCTGGTGGAATAAAGTCTCTCTCTCTAGGAAGGAGTGTAAGAAATTCGAATTACTGAAGACCAAGGACTCTCAAGAGTATGTTCTAGCAACAAAGTTTCCGACTAAAAGGAGTGTTAATATTGATGCAGTGGCAAAATTTTTTTGACCTTTATGGCGTACAAGTAATGACTTCCATATTAGAGATGCAGGGGATAATCATTTGTTGTTTGCTTTTGAACTTGAATCTGATGTTGAAAAAGTTCTTATGGGGGAACCCTAGTCTTTTGATAGACACTTGGTTGTGTTGAAAAGATATGATGGTTTCTCACCTATGGAGGCTGTGGATTTTTCTAACACAATGTTTTGGGTCCAAATTCATAATTTGCCTTTTCGTCTGTTAACACCTGATGTTGCTTTGGAAATTGGAGATACTTTGGGAGAGGTTAATAAATCTGAAGACTCTTCTCATATGGTTGGTGGAAACTTTATGCGTATCTGTGTTGCAATCGATATTTCACAACCTTTATGTTGTCGTAGAACAATTTCTTTTGGAAATAATGTTGAAGGATGTCTCTTTCAAGTATGAGCAACTTCCTAATATATGCTATTGGTGTGGACTGTTAACTCATGCTGATAAAGATTGTTCCCTGTGGCTGAGAAGTAAAGGATCTTTGAGGGTGGAGGAACAACAATTTGGAAATTAGATTCGAGCAACACAGGTTAATCACTTTAGGAGATTTGTTGTGGATGTTAAAGGCTTTGGGGATGATGTTTCGCATAAACTGAAGGGTGGAACAACTTCGAATCTGTCTCATGTTGCTAGGCAGATTGCGATTGTTCCTTAACTAAAATTAGTGAATGGGGATGAGGTAGAGGCTGTCAACAACAGTTCTACTAGTGTTGAGAAGATCTTGAAATTTTCACCGGTGATGGTGGAGAATATGTGTGGGCAAGTTGCAGGTTTGGATCAGCAATTGGTGCAAGTTGATACGTAAGTTGGGGATGTTTTGAATATGGAAGAGACAGTTAAGGGCTTTGAAAGGAAACTGACTGCTATTGACAAGGCTTTATCTAAGGATTATGTGTATCCAAGTAAAAGTGTTGCTTATGAGGATAAAGAGAAGTTAGTTGACTCTAAATGTACTTCTTCTTTTAAGGCTCTACAGATTCAAGAAGTTCATTTCACCAAGGGTTCTATCAGTCCAGCTAAGGGTGTCCCTATTTATTCTGACCTGAATAAAGAGAAGTTGGTTGACTTAAAAATTACTTCTACTTCTAATGCTCTGCCAATTCAAGAAATCCATTTCAACGAGGGTTCTGTTAGTCCAGCAAAGGGTTGTGTCTCTACTTATTCTGACCTGAATAGAGCACCTGTAGGACATCCACGTACTTCATCAAGGTTGAGCAAGAAATCAAAAAGATCTGGAGCATTGCAGAAGGGAAAGGATACAATTCTGAAGAGGAAAAATTGAGGTGTAGTGACTGAGTTATCTTAGGATAAGAAGCTGAAATTTGAGGAGGAAATAAAAAATTTGAATGCTCTCTTAGCCACTCATTTGGGATCGGCGGAGGCTGCTGAGCAACCCTACTAGGAGCAATGAATCTTTTAAGTTGGAACTGTCGAGGGCTTGGGAATCCTCGTACAGTCAATGCTTTAAAGGAAATGATTACACTAGAAGATCCCAAAATTGTTTTCTTCGTGGAAACTAAGTTAGATAGAGATTGGATGGTTAATGTTTGTGATAGGTGTGGTTTTAAACAAGGTTTAATTGTTCCAAGTAGAGGTAACAGTGGTGGTCTTGCCTTGTTTTGGAAGGATGACGTTCAGGTTAATGTTATAAAGTATTCCTTTTCCCAGATTGATGCTGAGGTGAATAGTGGTGAGGGGTTGGCTGGTGGCAGTTAACAGGGTTTTATAGGAATCCTGAAACTTCAAAAAGGGATGAATCTTTGGCTCTCTTGAAATATTTAAGTGGTCTTTCCCAATTACCTTGGATGGTTATAGGTGATTTTAATGAATTGACTGGATTATCTGAGAAAGAAAGTGGTGCAATGAGACCGGCCCATCAAATGAAAAAATTTGTTGATACTTTAAATTGGTGTGGTCTGAAGGATATGGGGTTTGTTGGTTCAAAGTTTACATGGCTTTATCAAAAATCTGATGGGACTCAAATTAGGGAGAGGTTGGATAGGGCTTTAGCAAATGTGGATTGGATGATTAAATTCCCTCAAGCGAAACTTTTCCATAGATGTACTTCAGTTTCTGACCATTGTCCTTTGTCTTTACAATTGGTGAAGAAGCTGAAATCTAGGAATTATGGTAAGATTTTTAGATTTGAAGCTATGTGGTTCAAGGATGAGAGTTGTGAGGATGTTGTCAACTTTGCTTGGGAAGAAGGTTTACTTTTAGGGAATGATTTTCTTATTAAACAATGCATGGAAAATTGTAAAACAAAGCTGGAGGTTTGGAATAGAGATGTCTTTGGTCATGTTGGTAAGAAAATTGCAGTTTGAAGAAACACTTACAGTGGTTGGAATTGCAATCCAATTCTCCTGAGAATGTGGCTGCTATGAGGGAAACTCGGGTAGAACTCAACTTCTGGTTAGATAAGGAAGATTCTATGTGGCATCAACGCTCTAGATTGAATTGGATTCAAGTAGGAGACTGCAATACAACCTTTTTTCATTCCAAGGCATCATCACGCTATCAAAGAAATATGATTGATGGTCTGTTTGATCAAGATAATGTTTGGAAGAATGAAGATTCTGATGTACAGAATATTATTTTGAACTATTATCATGACCTGTTTAAGACATCCAATCCAGTGGAATTCTCTTAATTAACTCCATCTGTCCAGCCAAAGGTGTCTTCAGAGATGAATGCAATGTTAACAGCTGAAAATGGCATGGTTAAGTTGGGAGAAATTGTGTGTGCCTAAGTCATGTGAAGGAATAGGGTTCAAGCTTTTAAAACCATTTAATTTGGCTTTATTAGCAAAGCAAGGTTGGCGTCTTCAAGTGGGTCAAAATTCATTGGTGCACAAAGTCTTCAAAGCAAGATATTTTCGAGATTGTGATTTTCTACATGCATTTTTAGGGAGTAAGCCTCCTTTTATTTGGAGGAGTATCCATTCGGCCAAGGGGATTGTGGAAAGAGGAGTTCGATGGCGTGTGGGTAATGGTCACTGTATTAGGATATGGGATGATAAGTGGATTCCTAATTCTTCTTCACATCAAATTATTTCTCCTTAGAATTCATGTTCACGGGTCTCTATGGTGAGTGATCTTATTGATGTGGATAAGAAGTCATGGGATGCGGATATTCTCAATCAAGTATTTCTTCCTTTTGAGGTTCTATTGAGGGAATTCCTTTAAGTAATCGTCTGCCTGTTGATAAACAAATCTGGTCTGAGACTGCTAATGGATTTTTTTCAGTTAGGAGTGCTTAAAAGATTGCTTTGGAGATGTAGGAAGCTAATGTGGGTGTGATTGTTTCAGATGGAGGCAGCTTGCGTGCCTTTTGGAAAAAATTGTGGAAGTTTCAAGTCCCTAATAAGGTTAGACATTTTGTTTGGAGAGCAGCCAAAGATATTTTGCCAACAAAAACTAATTTAGTCAAGCGGCATGTAATTGTTGATGATTTATGTGAGGAGTGTGGGCTGTATGCTGAGTCTCTATTTCATGTGTCAATGGAATGTCCTAAAGCTCGAGAAACTTGGAGTTTTACTCAATTTTCTCACTTACTTTCATCAATGAATTTTTAAAGTTTTATGGACTTTTTATGGTATATTGTAATGGTGACTAAATGGTCAGATGTGGATGTGGCCTTGGCTGTTACTATTGTATGGGCTTTATGGACAAACATAAATGAAGCACATCATGGTGGGATGAGGAAATCTGCAAACTAGATTTTTCAATGGTGTACCCAATATTTAGATGAATATTGGTCGGCTTGTACTCTACTTGTGAAGAAGACTAGTGTAGCAAAGAAGAAATAGGTGCCTTCTATGGGTTTAAACTATAAGGTAAATGTAGATGGTGTTGTGTTTTCAGCCCAAAAATCAGTTGGTGTAGGTGTTGTGATCAGAGACAATGAAGGTCATTTTATTGCTGGACTTAGCAAGAAGCTTAATCTTCCTTTAGGAGTGATTGAAACTGAGGCTAAGGCATTTGAAATTGGAATTGCTTTTGCTGGGGAGATTGGGATTCAAGATTTTGTTTTGGAAGGTGACTCTCTTATCATGATACAAGCTTTGTGTGATTCTACCCTAGCACCATCTTCGGTGGCTCTTATGGTTTATGGTATTCCAGTGGCTGCTCATGATTTTAGGATTGTGAAATTCTCTCATGTCTGTCACAATGGAAATATTCCTGCTCATTTGTTAGCTAAACATGCTTTAGGCATTGTTGATTATTGTGCTTGGATTGAAGAGAATCCTTGTTTTATTGAACAAGCTCTTCTCTATGATGTATCTATGGCTTTTACTAATTAATGAAGTTTCAGTTTGTTATCAAAAAAAAAAAAAAAAATCTAAGTATTGCATATAGACTCTATTTTCTCAAGATATAGTTAGCCAGCATCATGCTTCCTCTATAATAAACAATAAGCACATTAGGACATCTTCATATATTGTTATATTCATTAGGAGAAGTCTACATTATTTATTACTGATAGTTGGTATTAAGCTTGTGTTGCAGATGTGGATAACTAAAGAAAATAGGACTTCAATATATACATATCATACGGAATTTCTTGACTATTATAATTATAGGAAATTTGGTTCAGTTTTTAACATGAATATACACATATATCTATAGGAATTTCTCATCCCTACTTCCAGCACAGAAGGAAAATAGGACTTAACAAGATTATATTGAGACTTCACAGAGAGAACAGAACAAAAGCTTTCATGCAAGTAAAGCCATAAGGCACCACATGATTCTATAAGAAGAGAACACAACAACTATGTTCCTGACCGCCGGCAGTCGTCTACACAGCGCCGTGGATCAATGAGCCAGCTGCTGCGTCAACTGTGTACCGACCGTGGGTCTAGATCCATATTTGGCAGTTGCTGCATATCTGACACGCATGCAAACATGTTAATAAACCATTGATCATAGGCAAACATTAACAATACAGCCAGGACTTGCAATTATAAACATTCATAATGTCCAATATAGCCAAGGCTTGCAAAAAACATAGGACTTGTATATTTTAGATAGAAACAACTTTGTGAAAACATAAAGATATTTAAAAAATTACAAAATGGTGGGAACGTATAGCTTTTTTTAATTACATCTTTTATAAAGTTTTGGTCCCAAGTGAAGGGGGAAAGGGAAAAAGGAGGGACTCAAACTAATGGCCATGTGGTCCCCAACCAACTGTGCTACCCCAGATAACACCAATCAACTAAATAGAACCCCCTCTTGATTAAGCAATTCATTTCATTTAACCTTTTGAAATCTTCAACAACCAAAAAGAAGGACATCCTTAAATTTCTAAATATTACTTTCTTTCTTTTTTGTAGGTTGTGGCCCCAAGGGAGGGGTATAAAGAGAGTCAAACCAGTGATCTCCATGTATTAGACACAGTAGAGTACTATTCTACTATTAGCAAAATTAATGCTAACTATACCAGTAAACAATTAACCAAACAACTCAGGTTCTTTTTATTCTTCATTTTCAATTTGTAGTAAAGTAAATAGTTTGTATTTGCATGTAAGTAATGAAAAAGTTCTATTTGATAAGTTAATTACAAATTTATAAATAATGCATTCTTTAAGAATGATAGCCACCACCACCTTATTTATCATAGGAACCACATCTCCATAACCATCCTTTACAACATCTTTAAAATCTCCATTACCATGTCACCATTATTATCACCACCTTCACCAACATAACCACCTACACTAGTGCTACACAATGAAACCATTGCTCCTCTGCCAACACCAAAAATTATCAACAATATCTTTAAAATCTCCATTACTATTATCACATACTATCTACCATCACTATTACAGACCATGCCACACGCCATCACCACTACCATCTCCAGCACTTCCACTGAAATTATTGCAACCAACAACACCAAAAGATGTTCACCGACATTCCCCTTCATGACAAGTTTTCATCACTGCCACTATCAATGCTACAATGCTAAAAATCTCCACCAGGTTGTTTGCTGAAAATCCCTTCTCAACCATCAATTTAAGATATTTCATTGCCTTTGATTTGATACACTTTCAACCTATATGAATTAAAAAGCTACTTTCCCTAACAATGAACACCATTGACATTCCAACTGTATTTTACATGAATTTCTGCCCTAGTTATGCATCAAAACCCAGTTCAAAACCAAACCCAACAACTCTAAAACAGCAACAATAATAATGAATAGAGAACAATCTAACAGAGAAAAACTTAAGAAGCCACACACAAATCAAAGTACATGCACAAGCCACACTTAACTCAGATTAAATGCAAAGGGAAAAAAAATTGAACCCAGCATTTACAAATTACCTTAAACGTTTCTAATCCTTTAACTCTGAAGATGGATTAGGTTGCTTCGGCTATAGTGAGGCTTATGGAGAGAGTTTGGGAGTGGGTTTGGGTGTGGGTTTGCGTTCGGCTTCGGCCTACGGGTAGCAATAACAGAACTTCGAATGGCTCTGCTCTGAACTAACTGAAGGAGGGAGACAAAAGAACGGATTGATGGTGGGAGACAGAACAACGGATTGAAGGTGGCTACTGATTAGATTGAGGGAGGGAGACAAACTGTTTTAGAGATGTTACATTCAAAATCCCAACTTATTCTGCACAAAACTCGGCTTTCCCATTGCTGAGTTGTAAACAGTATCGCGGGAATACTTTATTCCCAAAAGCCACGCTGGATCACCACCGTGGCAAGCACCTACATATAACTCGGCCTTAGGATAATCGAATTACTTTAATAACTCGATTATTTAGAGGCCGAGTATAGAAACAGGGGTACGCCTCTATATAGTTTGCAAACAGGGGCATAAAGCCAAATCTTTTGCCCAGTAAGGGCAAAAGCTAGAATCTCCTAATATATGAACCGCACAACTTTAGGCCCAAAACAAGCGGCTCTTTTCATGCTTATGGGTCATGATTGACACACATGACTTAAAGCTCAAAGACCCAAATCTGTTTGTCTCCAACTTCTAGGATTTTTAGTCTAGGATACTTTTTCAATTTTCGAGAAATTTTTTTTCAAAAATGGATAATTATTGTGTGCCTTTAGGGCACACATTAACAAGATCCTTTTTCTAATAAGAGAACTTTCAAGGTAATGCAGTTACTTGTGGATATATACATGCAGTACTATGTACGTTAGACACTTAATTTCCATAAAATAAAAAATAAATTGAACATTTTAATTTTCTCTATAATAATATATTTAAACCTTTATTTTCATTTTATGAGCATTTTTGCTTTCTTGAACAATTTGGAGCCAAAGATCCTTCCGCCTAATTTTGCACTTTGCATAGTCTTAAGGAGGTAGTTTTACATACATATACAGTTATATACTAAAATTAGTTTAGAATAAAATTTTATCTTAGAGCAATTTTTTTCTCTTAAATGGGTAAAAATATAATAGACTCATTTATTTTGCAACACAAAAAGTGAGACATAATATTTGTATTTGGTCAAGAGACCTTTTTTTTTTTTTTTTTTTATTTGAAAAAAAAAACATCATTAAATCAATTTCAGCTAAAAAAAAAAACATTGGAATCAGGCTTCTTTTTTTTTATTATTATTATTTTTTTAAATGGAATCAGTTACAACAATAACTGACCAAGCAAAACAATGACCCAAACAATCCTAATTCAAAAGAAATAAGACATCCATAGCCACAGGGAATCAAATTGCAAAACAAAGTTTTCAAGTTGAAAACGCCCCTTTCTTAGTTAGATCATCTGTACAATCCCTTTTTGTTTTTTAAAATATAGAGATGAGAGTAGAGTTGTAAATGAACGGAGTAATTTATGACTAACTTGAGCTTACTTTGGAGAAAAAATTGTTTAAGTTCGTTTGTTTAACGAACAAGGTAGCCAAACTTAAATATAACTAGTTGCTACTTGCTAACAGTGTGATGCACTATTTATTTTGACGTACTGAAGCTACGACCATTAGTATTCCAAATAATATTGTGAAATTTGTGCTGAGACTTTCAATTATTTACTCTATGTGTTTCTTATAAATATGTTACACTAAATGAGGCATACCAAAAAAAAAAAAATCTTTGCACCTAATGCATAGAAAAGATAAATCTTTACACTTGACAATATATCAATTGTCAATGCCTGCAACAATTATAAACATAGATTAGTCTAAATTGTTTTTCATATTATCTTTTTAATTGGATACCTTTGACTTCTTCAATGGGAAAAGGGATGGGGAGGGCTCTCAATAGAACCAGTTCACACGTAAATTTAAATTGCAGAATTAAATCACCATACAGTTGCTGTCCTTACCGTGTTAGGACTATTTATGCAATTAAAATTCCTTCAACAATTCCATTCTTATCCAGTTATCCAGCCCATCAGTGTAACATATATATTGGAAATTTGGTATCAACTAGGAGTGACAATTCGCGTTCGTGTGTCGGATTCGTGTTGCGTCACCTCATGAGTATTCGACTATATGGGTCAATATTAACCTGACATATTTATTAAACAGGTAAAGATTCCTCAATCCTAATATGATCTATTTATTAAACAGGTTAGTCATGTTGACTTGTTTATCAGATTCTATCAAAATGAGAAAAAAAAATTATGAAAAAAAAAACAAATAAATATTTTAAATATAAAATTAAGAACTAACGAGTAACTACATCACAAATAATCATTCAAAACTAAAATATATCTCAATTTCACAAATAATCAATCATTATATGCTAAAGAAAGTAAACCACAATAACTAATAAGTTTATATATCTAAAGTTTGAAGGGTATATTAGTAAAATGTCATTTAACTAAATAAGTTAGACAGGTCAAACGGGTTCCATAGGTTGAACACTAACCCAACCCATTTATTAAACGGGTTAATTGTGTCAACCTGAATATGACACAAACCCATTAAGCCTGAACTCATAACTTGCTAATTTTATATCGTATCGTGTCATGTCGGATTCAAGAGTCGTGTTCAATTTTGGCACCCCTAGTATCAACAAACTTTAACTTAGCACATTGGCTAAGGATACTACGGCAAAATCAAGATAGCATACAAGCAAAGCACGAAAACTGATGAATTTTAATATTTTTATGTAATTTTAAAAATTTTAGGTTCCGCTGTTCAGGGTTATTATTTTCATGATTTTAAGTGCATTTAATTATTTTCAAGTTAAATTAAAGTCATGTTATGGTAGAGTATTAATTACGATCTCGTTTAGCATATTTTTCTCATCAATCATGTTTTTTGGTTTGTAAACGAAAATTAAATAACATATTTTAGTTTAATAAAAATTCAGAATCTTTTTTCTTTATTTTTCTGGAGGATTCTAGGAGCTCTCCTTGTAGATTCAAGGATTTTTTTTTCTTGAGATAGACATATTTTATTTCTTATGACTTTCTTCTTGCATAAAAAATTTATCTTTCATATATATATATATATTTTACTTCTTGCATAAAAAATTTATCTTTCATTTTTTTTTAACATTTGCTATTCTTATAGTTTGCTGCAATAACGGCTCTAGGAATTTTATTCAGGATGTTCCTTAAGAAGCATAAATTACACAATCTTATTTCTTTTTAACCTTTAGGTAATTAGGTTTGATTCAATGTTATTAATTTCATTCTATTTTGGCCATAACGGCTAGAAAATATCGTGCCAGTAAACAAACCGGAACAGTAACTCACCCTATTCCACTTCGGAAAACATTTCGGGTCATTCTAGTTTATTTCGGATGTTTCGGTAAATACTATCAAGACTATTCAAGATTCGATCGGCATGAAGTTTGTGCTTAAAAAAAAAATTGTTCTTAAAATCAAAAAAAATTTGCAATCTGTAAACCAAAAAATTTCAAAAGGAAAAAAAATGAAAAGAAACAAAGGTACATGTATAGCTAAAAAAAATTGTATTGAGAAATTTGAGACTCAAAGCTTAGAAGAGGCATTACTGTTCTGGTATTGGTAGAAGACAAAGAAGTTATGAACAAGGAAAAAGGCAAAACATAGATGTAAAAGTGTAGATGAAGATGTGATAAAATTTAAAGTATGAAGTGTAAAAATCGAAGAGACTAAAGACGTGTGTGGTTAAGAATAAACAAGAAAAAATAATTAAAAATGAGAAATAAGTAATATATGTCTAGCAAAAATAATACTGTAATAAAAAATAATAAAAGGTTGAAAATTGTGTTGTATTGGGCAGTGTGCTTAGTTGAAGGAATCAAGCTCCTACCCAACCTGTAGTAGTTTTATTATAAATTTTTTTTTTAGATTTTTTTTTTTGAGTTTTTCCTTTTTACTTGAAAGGCCCTAATATATTGTTAAGTTGCTCAAATTATGGTCTAAAATTTAATTTTATTGGTATAAAAATAAAATTTAGGGTGGTCCCAAATTTTTTTTTAAAGGTAAATAAATATAAAATTTTAAATTATTATATATATATATATATTTTACAGTTAGAAGGAAAATAATTTTGATTAGTTTAGTTTCTCCTTTCTTTTTTTATTTATTTAAAATTCATGCCATGTGGAAATCCATGTGGCAGCCTAGGTTGCATGAAAGTAATTTTATTATTTTTATTATCTATGTCAGCATTTTTCATATGGATGAAGGGAAAATTATTGTGTACTCCTGAAGTACCATAAATGCGTACTCCCTCATCTCATATGAATGGTGGGTCCCACTAATTAAATTCATGGTGGGACTTATCATTCATGTGAGAGGAGGGAGTATGCATTTATGGTACTCTGGGAGTACCTAATAATTTTCTTGGATAAAGATTATTTGAATACAATATCAAAAAATCAAGAATTATACTGATAATTTAAAACATTAGGATCATTTTGACGCATAAAGAATATGCTAGGAAACAAAATGATATTTACCCAAAAGAATAATAGTTAAAAATTATATTCACTAACACTTTGAGATTTTCAACTTTTAAATAAAAGTCATAGTGGATAGTGAAACATGTTTTCAACTCATGACCACATGTGCTAATACTGTCACAAAATACCAATAGTCCAAAAGTTTTAATCTTTTAACTTTTATTCTAATAAAATCTACCACCTTAAATCTATCTTTTTTATTTATTTATTTATTTTTATTTTTTTGCATAATTTGTACTTTAAGTCTGACCCTAACTCGTTAATTCAATATGCATGTAAAATCAATAAATTATCACTTGAGTGCATCCCAAGAGTAGGTAGAATCTTCATATAAAATTAAATAATGACTCATGCAATATGCTTTTAGGGTAAACTATCGAATGCAAAGGAAATAGCAGTAAAAAGACTCTTCAGAAGTTCTAAACAAGGATTGATAGAGTTCAAGGACTTGTTTATCTTCACAAATATTCAAGACTAAGAGTAATTCATCGAGATTTAAAAGCAAGCACATTTTGCTTGAAGGGGAGATGAATCCAAAAATTTCAAACTTTGGAATGGCTAGAATATTTGGGATGAAGGATTAGAAGAAAACACAAATAGAATTGTTGGAACATAGTAAGTATTCATTGCGTTTCAAGTAAGCACAATTTAATTCTATTTTTGAACATGAGTGCATGTGTATATGTGCTTGTTTATACACTAAAGTACATTTTTGAATTATTCCTTCAATGGTTATATGTCTCTGGAGTATGGTAGGAATGGTGTTGTTTCAATGAAAATTGATGTATTTAGCTATGGAGTCCTACTATTAGAAATCGTGAGCGGAAAGAAAAATAATAGTCACAATTGCTTTGATTATCACCTCAACCTTATAGGATGTTAGGACATATGTAGTTCAAGAGTGTGAACATATGTCGCTATTTTATGTAATTGGCTTATCCTTAGACAAAACGCACTTTATTTGTAATTGGGTAGATTTAGGATGTGTTTAACATTTCAAGAAACAGTGTTTCAAGATTTAGTGTTGAAGTCATCAAAGTCTGTCCAAGAAACAAGCAAGGAACTGCAAGTTACTAAAGCTCGACACCTACCTCGACACATGCATCTATCGAGCTTTAAGAAGCTGTTTTGCCCCGAGCCTCTACAGCTTCTCAACAGATTCTCGACACCTCTATCTGTCGAGAATTAAAGAAAACAGATTTTCAGTTCTGTTTCAAGTCCAATCCGTGAATGTGTCTTTGGGACTTCTTTTCTCCTAACCCTAGACATATAAAAGGATTGTTTTAATGGCCGTCAAAGTGATGCAAGTTGCACAATCATTGAGAACTTCTTGTTCATGCAATTTGTGATCTAAAAGACAAAGTTCATGCCCTAGTTCATCTCTGATGATTTGAAGAACTTTGCAGCCAACAACTCTCTCTCTAGTTGGTGTTTGAAGTCGCGTACTGGGATCCGCACATCTGGTTAGTCACGTACTTAGGAGCCATGCATTGAAAAGGAGAAACTGTCACTTCAGAGTAAGTCCAATTGGGTATTGGGGTAAGGGTTCAACTGTAGGTTGGTAAGGTACTTGGGATTCCTTGCTTGTAATCGCTTGCTGTGATAATAGTGGAGTTTCGGGAGTGGTGACCTTAAATCACCCGGTGGGGTTTTTGCCGTCAGGTTTTCCCCATTCGTAAACAAATCACCGTTTCATTTAATTTCCGCTGCATTACTTAGTTTTGGTGATTTGTTTGTGCTGCCACGTGATATTGCATGTTAATTTGATTAATTAATAACTAGGGTAATTAATCAATCTAATTTATCACAAGGGGTCAACGCGTTTGTGACCTGACATAGGATATGTAAGTTTCTCACATAACTCTAAATTTATATATATAATTTTGAACTTACTAACATCTTGTTTACAATTGGACTTGTATTAGGCATGGCAATTATGGAATGAAGGTAAGGGTTTAGAGCTAATAGACCCAACAATACTAGATGGGTCATGCCTTCCATCTAACGTATTGAGATGCATTCATGTTGGTCTTTTATGCGTACAAGACCAAGCAACATATAGACCCACCATGGCAGATGTTGTTTCTATGCTTTCAAAAGAAACTCTTCAACTCTTCCCTCCAAATCAACCTGCATTTTTTTTCAACACTAATCAAGATGGATCATCAGGGGGTTCCAAAATTAAGCTAGAAAAATGTTCTATAAATAATGTCACACATTCACAAATGGAAGCTAGATAAATAGTAAAATACACTTTTTACACATGAAAGTAGTATATATACATGCATGTTTGATAAGGCTATTCCCTGATGATTTATTAGGATTTTCAATACGAGGTATACATTTGTACATAACCAGTAAGTTCCACGTGTAATGCACATATAATTTTATAATGTTTCATATAAGATGGTTTTGAAGGATGGTGTGTATATACATATATATATATATATATATATATTATAGCATAATTGTTATAGAACTTTGTTAGTAATGAGTTTATCATAAAAAGTAACAATTATTGATTACACACATATATCCATTATAATTATTCATTTCAAGTAATGAAAAATAAAAAAACAACTTTGGAAGACTATTGTGGAATGAAAGTTGATATAGAATGTGTATTTTTCTTTCTCCTTTATTCTAAAATTAAATACACATCTTAAACACCCACAATGAATCACAACCTTTACAAAACCTACGAGTCCACAACATTTGACCTTAACCTCAAAATCATAATTGCCACTGTCACTCAATATAAAATGCAAGCCCCTTTCCTTGGTTGTAGCCAACTCATACGAGTTAAGAGTAGATGAGACAACAACGTTAGAACTAGGTAGGTGTTGTCAAAAAATTGAAGATAAATGATATCGTTTTTTATTTTTGTATTTGGCATGGGATTGCGTGAAGGGCTATGAATCGGTATATATAAAGGAGTAAAAGTGCAAGATGTGAAAATGGTAAATTGAAATGCAAAGAATTTTGTGTATCTGTGATGGGGGAAAAGTCTTGAAACATTGAACCAAAGGAAATAATGAATAATTATTTTTAATTAGAAACGTCTTGAAATATTGAACCGAATGAAACAAAAAAAAGTTAATATTTTTTTTTCTTATCTTTGATGTGGTACTTGAGAATATTTTAATTCTATTTGCAAAGAATATGCCACTTAACGATACCTCATATTTTTCCACATAAAATTTCTGTTTATATATATATATATATATATATTGATGATTACATTTATATTTTCTTGTTTTTCTTGTTGTAAGCATTTAGAAGAATTATTGATGCTTATTTTGTGAATAATATAATTTAATTTTAGGGTAAAAGTTTCCTAGTGAGGTATGTATGATAGGTAAAACCAACCGTCCTGACTCTAGTGGGTGCTTCAAAGAACCAATTACACTAAGTGCATTAATAGAAATGTAAACTTGATCACTAGCTTATAATAATTTATTATAAGCATGTTGGCTCTTTTATTTTTAGGGCAATGAGAGACAATAACTTACTGTTGATCAGGTTATGGATCAAATTAGGAGTCGATTTGTTTTATTTTCACATGCAAAAAAAATGAATAAAAAATACTAAATGTCAAAAATAACTAAATATTGAAATTAAAAGTTATATAATATATAGAATTTTAAGTTTTTACAGTTCAAAGTTCACTAATAATATCATCACCCTAAAATTAGGAAAACAAAATTAAATGTCATGCAGCCACAATAGGCTTGAAAGCCAAGAAAAAGACCAACTTGGGGTAGCTCATTAGAATGGTTCATGTTAATGTATAATAGGTTGTGGGCTTTAGGCCCACCTTGTTTACCTGTATAACACACATACTTGCACTACACTCTTACTTGTGCTACACACATCTGCCTCTTATATAAAGGCGCTCATGTATATTCTTTTACCAAGAAATACAATAATATGGATTCAGTATTTCTAACATGGTATCAGAGCCATTGCTCTGACTTTTTCTTCATAGTCCTGTCTCTCATTAGTGCTATTCTAGACTCATAATTGCTTCCGCCATCACAACTACTGCTGCAGCCATTTGCCGTTAAACCTCTAACGCATCTCGATCATTGTCTCTGGTTCTGGACTTGCAGTCGCTGCTGTTTAGAGTCTCGAGACCACTACTATTTTGTCGCCACCATGACTTTTGCTCCGATTGTGTTTTTATAGGTACCATTGAGATCGTCCTCCGCTGATCTACTACCTGGTGGAAACCTAACTGTCATCGGAGGCCTCACACACTGCCCAAAATTTCTGTACCTCAGCTATGCACCTCACGCACCGTCCATTGGTACAAGCTGACGTCATCTGTGAAGTCATCATTGCCATGTCAACCCTAGCTAACGACATCATCCAATTAGTGCCACATCAGCTTACATATGTCATCACCAATCAAAGCTTACGTCATCCCACTAACGTCATCACCTATGCTTACGTTAGCACACTGACGTCAGCACCCAATCAGCTTGCTTACGTTAGCCTCTGTTGACTGCGACCCCCGCCTTTAACCATTTGTTAACTATTGACTTTGACCCAAAGTTGACTTTTTTGCGGTCAAGTGCTCCTTACCCAGTTTTTCACATAGATTCCATTTTTTACAATCCATTTTTACATATTCTGCTTCTAAATGAAGAATAAGGACAAGTCTTCTTTTTATTGCAACAATCGTCGCTGACAATCCAACAAAGGTTTTTGCAATTTTTGCAAATGTCTTGGCCATAATATTGAGACTTGCTATCAACGCAACAAATCAGTTGTTTCCATTTCTGCTGCTACTGTTGCTAACACTGAGAGTATCCAACTAATGGCTTCTATCTAAGCAAATTCCAAGTCTTCTGGATCCACTATCACCATTTCTACAATTGACCTACAAAATATCATCGCTAATATCATTCGTATGGTTGGTAATGCATCTTATTCCTCTTCTCTCTCAGTTTCGTCTGGTATGTATCCTTCCTTTAGGCTCATGGATTCTGCTTATTGCAATCACATGACACCTCACTTATCCTTATTTTCTTAACTTGAACCCGCACCACACCCTTTTAATATTCGCACAGCAAATGGTTCCACAATGTTTGTTCATAATATAGGTTCTATCTCGACCTCCAACCTCTCGGTTCCTGGGGTCTTTAATGTTCCTAACCTTTCTTACAATTTAGTTTCTGTGGGGCAATTAGTTGAGTTGGGTTACCGCATTACCTTTTATTATTCTGGGTGTATTATGTAGGATCCGAGGACGGGGTAGGAGCTTGGGACCGGTCCTAGAGTTGGGCATATGTTTCCTGTGGACAACCTTCATCTTCCACCTGTTGCTCCTATTTCTCTTGCTACTGCAACTAATGCAGTTTCTTCTATTCCTTCCCTTTCATTTTGGCATGCTCAACTTGGTCACACATCTTCCTCTCAAGTACAACACTTGGCTTCTAGAGGTTTGTTAGGTTCGGTGTCCACAGAAAACTTTGATTATATTTCATGTCAGTTAGGAAAACAACCAACTTTGCCTTTCAATATTAGTGAATCAATGTCCATTGATATCTTCGACTCAATTCATTCTGATGTCTTGGGGCCTTCCTCTGTCTCTAGTTTTGGCAGATCTTGATATTTTGTTATCTTTGTTGATGATTATTCTCACTATAGTTGTATTTTTAATATGAAACATTGTTTTGAATTATTGCAAGTATATTTTAATTTTGCAAAAATGGTTGAAACTCAATTTTCCAAACAAATTAAAATTTTTCGATATGATAATGATCTTGAGTACACTCAATATGCTTTACAAGCTGTTTTGCATTCCTATGGCATTGTTCATCAACTAACTTGTCCAGGTATCTCACAGCAAAATGGTAGAGCTAAACGAAAACTTCATCATATTCTTGACATTGTTCGTGCTCTCCTTCTCTCTGCCAAAGTTCTTACTCCTTTTTGGGGTGAAGCTGCTCTTCATGTTGTTTATACTATTAATCGCATTCCTAGTCTTATCATCCAAAATCAAACTCCATATGAGCGCCTTTTTAGGTTACCTTTAGACTATCACCACCTTCGCTCCTTCGGCTTTGCCTGTTTCGTTTTTCTTCAGCCACATGAGCATAACAAACTTGAACCTCATTATAGACTTTGTTGTTTTCTTAGTTATGGCAAAACTCAAAAGGGGTATTGGTGTTATGATCCTGTCTCTCATCGTCTTCATATCTCCCACAATGTGATCTTTTAGGAACATCGCTCATTTGTCGAGCTTTCTCACTTTCGATCCTCCCTATCTACCTCCTCTGTCTTAGATCTTTTTCCAGATGAGCCACATATTCCTTTTATAGTTACTCCTGATCCTCCTATAGACTTTTCTGTCCAACCACTAGATATTTTTTATGCCTTTCCTAGATCACCCTTTAATGAACAGGTGGAAGATAAATAGGTCGGAGATGAGTCACCCAACCTTGAACTTAGGTCCCCTGCTCCTGCTCTGCCTGAAGATCTTGCACAGGACATCCCACCTTGTCACTCAACTCAAGTAAGATCTATTCCAACAGATTTACTTGATTATCATTGTTACACTACCCTTACTACATTGCACAAGCCTCACACCTATCGTGAGGCCTCCACCGACCCTTTATGACAGATTGCAATGAAAGAGGAACTTGATGTGTTATCCAAAAATCATACTTGGGATTTGGTGACTCTCTCCCCTGGGAAATTTGTGGTTGGCTATAAGTGGATCTACAAGATCATGACTCACTCTGATGGGTCCATTGAGCGATATAAAACTTATCTTGTTGCAAAAGGTTTTCCATAGGAGTATGGGATTGATTATGAAGAGACCTTTGCTCCGGTTGCTCGAATCTCATCTGTTTGTGCCCTCTTAGTTGTTGCCGCTGCTAGTATATGAGACATTTTTCAGATGGATGTCAAAAATGCCTTCCTTAATGGGAATTTAAGTGAAGAAGTTTATATGCAACCTCTTCCTGGTCTCTCTATTGAATGGAACAAGGTTTGTCACCTTCGATGTGCACTTTATGGCCTTAAACAAGGTCCATAAGCTTGGTTTTCCAAGTTTAGCTCTACCATCTCTCGATTGGATTACATTGCCAAATTGCCAGTCATTATGATTCTGCCTTATTTCTTCGTCGCATCGAAAAAAGCACCATTATGCTTCCCCTGTATGTGGATGATATGATCATAACTGGTAATAACCTTAGTAACATTCAAGAACTCAAGGATTTTCTCAATCAGCAGTTTGAGATGAAAGATCTTGGACATTTCTGATAGGCCAAGAATGTATTGACCCCATAGGTAAATTGACCAATTAATTAGCTAAGTGAATTAATTAAATCAATTTAACATGTAATACGCATGGTAGCACAAATAAATCACCAAATAACTAAATGCAGTGGAAATTAAATTTGACACGGGTGGGTTGTTTACGAATGAGGAAAACTATTGAGGCAAAATCCCACCGCATGAATTTAAAGTCACCATTCTCGAGAATCCACTATTATCAAAACAAGCGGTTACAAGTAAAGAAATCCCAGTACCTTATACCAACCTATAATTAAACCATTACCTCAATACACAATTGCACTTGTAATGTAGCGACAATCTCTTTTTTCAATGCACGGCTCCCAGTACGTGACTAACCAATCGATGTGCGAATCCTTGTATGTGGCTTACTCCTTTGCACGAATCTCAGTACATGACTAACACACCAACTTGAGAAAGATGTTGGATGCAAAGTTTTTCAGTTCATCCAAACGATAAAGATCAAGAAGCTCTTTGGTTACAAAACCCTTGGTACAAAGATGTAGTAGCTTCTTCAAGAGAAAGATGAACTAGCGCAAATTGTCTCCGGTCACAATTTAGTGAATAATCACTTTGCATCAAGTTGCATTACCTTAGATGGTCCTTAAAATAATCCTTATATATGTCTAGGGTTTTGAGAAAAGATACCCTACGCAAATAGCTTAGATATGCATGAAAAATAGATCTGGAAATCTAAATTTCATAATTCTTGATAGATAGGATATTTGTCTAGTTGCTGTCGAGCATCAGGCTAAAATTCTCTTTTAAACCTCGATATATACAATCTGTCGAGCTTTAAAATACAACACTTCTTCACTTATTTCTTGAATAGATTTGCATGGCTTTAACTCTTGACTTGAACAATATGTTGCTTGAAAACTTAAATCATCCTAGATCTACCTAATTGCAAGTAAAGTGGGTTTTGTCAAAGAATTATCCAATTCTACATGACATATGTTCTAACAAGTTCCACATATGTCCTAACAATCTCAGCTACTTCTTAGGCCTTGAAATCACTCATGCCACAGATGGTCTTTATATTACTCAGGTCAAGTATGCTTTTGAACTTTGTCTCGAGCTGGACTCACTGATAGCAAGACTGCTAACACTCCAGTTGACCTAAATGAGCATTTGACTCCCTCGGGGGTGAAACTATTGTCTAATCCCTTTCTCTACAGACGATTAGTTGGTAGCCTAGTCTATCTCACTGTCACTCATCCAGACATTTCTTATGCTATTCACCAAGTGAGCTAGTATCTGTCTGCTCCTTGATCAACTCACTATGCTGTTGTTCTGTGCATTCTTAGATACCTGAAGGGCACTCTCTTCCATGGTCTTTTCTACTCTGTTCAGTCTCCACTTGTTCTCCTTGCATTCTCTAATGTTGGTTGGGCAGGAGATCACGCTGATTGTAGGTCCATCATTAGTTATTGTTTTCTTCTTGGTTCTTCTCTAATTTCCTAGCAAAGCAAGAAACAAATCCTTGTGGCCCGCTCTAGTACTGAAGCAGAATATCGTGCCCTTGCTGATACCACATCTGAGCTCCTTTGGCTATGATGGCTTCTTATAGACTTAGGTGTGACTACATCCTTTACTACTCCTCTTTATTGTGACAACCAAAGTGTCATTTATATTGCTTACAATAATGTCTTCCATGAATGGACTAAATACATCGAGATTGATTATCATTTTATCCATTATCATCTTGTTCATGGTGCTCTTAAGCTGTTCTCGGTCTCCTCTAAAGATCAACTTGCAGATATCTTTACCAAGTCAAATCCTAAGGGATGCCTTCGTACTTTTGTTGACAACCTCAAGTTGGTCTCACACCCACCTTGAGTTTGAGGGGGGCTGTTAATGTGTAACAAGTTGTGGGCTTTAGGCCCACCTTATTTACTTGTATAGCACACATACTTGCTTACACTCTTACCTGTACTACACACATATGCCTCTTATATAAAGGCATTCATGTATATTCTTTTACCAAGAAATACAATAATATTGATTCAGTATTTCTAATAGTTCACATATTTTTCTTTAAGCCCCTGGAGATTGGCTCCCCTACATCGTTTTGTTCTCCCATTTGAAAACCACCCCGAGAGAGAGAGAGAGAGAGACAGAGAGAGAGAGAGAGAGAGAGAGAGAGAGAGACAGAGAGAGAGAGAGAGAGAGAGAGAGTTGTGAGGAGAGAAATTTAAGAGGCAAATGTTGATAATTTAATAATGGTCAACAGGAATATAGCCTTCAAGTCGTTTAACCGAAACTGGGTCTAATTTATTCAAATAGACAATTGTCATCAGGAGTTGTTTCATTTCCGCCATTTAATGGTATTCTGGAGCTCAAACTGACAACGACATTGATATATATATACTCTCTACGGGACCCAAATGTACAAAAAGAAGTATTTGTCTTTCCTGAAAAAATGAACAAACACATTCTACCCACCATGTGGAAATTAAGCAAAAGGTAACAAAAACAGCAACAGCTCAAATTGCTTACAAAAACCTTTACCACTTAGCATGAATATATTTAATAAGTATAAGCATACGTGAAAGATAAAATAGATATCAATTGAATAAAACAAATAACATTCAGTTGATACCAAATTAGCATGAATATATTTAGGAACTAACCCTGTTAAAAATGATACCAAATTTCTCGCCTTTTTTTTTTTTGTCAAAAATGACAAAAGGCTAAAATATAGCTACATAACTTAACTGGGATAGCGAAATAAGACCAGTGGCCGAGGGGACACAATTTAAGGCCATAAACAGAACATGAGTGCAAATATTGTAGACACTAGGAGGACAAACGAGAGAGTGGTACACGGGATACGAAGGCATTAGAAATATATGAATAACCAATTGAAAGAAATGCAAGACAGAGAGCAAAAAATCACAAACTTTTAATATAAAAATAAAATAAATAAATAAATAGTAATCACTCAAGTTTGGATCTTGGTGGGCTGATTCAGGAGCTACTGCTCATATTTCTATTACTATGCAGGGGTTCAAAGAGCTACAGAAAATAAATGATGGAGCAAGTTACATTTATATGGGAAATGATGCCAAAGCCAAGATTGAAGGCATAGGAGTTTTTGTGTTAAAACTAAATAATGGGTCAACTTTTGATTTAGTTGATTGTTTGTATGCTCCGAGTCTTAGGAGAAATTTGTTATCTGTTTCTATGCTAGAAAAACTTGGTTATGATTTTTATTTTGGAAATGGACGGTTCTTAATGAAGAAAAATAATGTTGTAGTACTATATGGTTTTCGAAATAATAATATGTATCAAGTGCATTTGTGTGGGAGTATTGTGTGTAATGTTAATGTTTCTGTGAAAGATAGTGCAACTTATCTATGGCAGTTAAGATTAGGACATGTTTGTAAACAAAAAATTGGAAGAATGATTAAAATGAGTCTATTAAGTGATGTCACATTAGAAGATTATCCAACGTGTGAAAGTTGCATTAAAGGAAAAATGACGAAAAAGTCTTACTCTATAGGAGATCACACTACTAAGGTTTTGGAGAGAGTTCACAATGATATTTGTGGACCTATGAATATCTATGCTAGAGGAGGATATAGTTATTTTATCACATTTACTGATGACTTTTCTAGGTTTGGGTATGTTTATTTGATTAAATAAATCAAAGGCATTAGAAAAGTTTATCACTTACAAACTTGAGGTTGAAAAATGGACAAACAATGTAATAAAATATGTCAATCCAGATACAGGTGGAGAGTATGTATCAAATGATTTTGAGAGATATTGTGTTGAGAATGGGATTGTTCATTTTCGCACTCCTCCATATACCCCTGAGGTTAATGGGATTGCTGAGAGACATAATAGAACACTTCTAGACATGGTTCGATCTATGATGGCAAGAGCAAATTTGCCAACTTCATTTTGGGGTGAAGCTATTCTAGCTGCCGTGCATATCCTAAATAGAATTCCCACTAAAGCCTTAGAGAAATCACCTCATGAGTTGTTTGTTGGTAAGATAGCTAGTTTATCTCATATTAGGATATGGGGATGTATTGCTCATGTTTTAATTCCTGATCCTAGTAGGGATAAATTGTTGTCTAAAACAAAAAGGTGTGTTATGGTGGGCTACTCACAGTGGTCTAGAGGATATAGATTGTTTGATCCAGAAAGTCAAGTGATTTTGGAAAGTAGAAATGTAAAATTTTTGGAGGATCTTTTTGACATTGAGGGTAATGATGATTTTCAAAAAGGAAGTCTTGGAAGAACAAAGAGATACAGAGCCAATAATAGTGAATGCTATAGATCCAGCACCTTTGAGAAGAAGCACTCGAATTTTTAAGGGGCATGATATGTTTGACTATTACCTTTATAAAAGTGAAAACTATGAGAAGGTGAAAGTTAATCAAGATTTGAAAGACCAAGCAACATACTCTCAAGCCTTAGAAGATACTGATTCAAATAATTGGATTAGTGCTATGAATGAGGAGCTTGATTCTATGCAAAAGAATGGTGTTTGGAGGCTAGTGAAAAGGCACTAGGGAATGAAAATAGTTGGATGCAAATGGATTTTTAACAGAAAGAGAGATGTCTCAGAAAAAGTGGAATATTTCAAAGTTAGATTGGTGGCAAAGGGCTATACTCAAGAATATGGAGTTGATTTTGAAGAAACCTTTTCTCCAGTTGTAAGAGTCCAATCTATTCATGCTACACTTTCTCTAGTTGCATTCTTTGATTTTGAACTTTATCAAATGGATGTAAAGACTGTGTTTTTAAAAGGTGATCTTGAAGAAGATGTTTATATGGAGCAACCTGAGGGTTTTATTTCAAAAGGAGATGAGAACAAGGTATGCAAGCTAGAAAAGTCTATCTATGGATTAAAACAAGCATCAAGATAGTGGAATTTGAAGTTTCATGAATCAATAACAGTTTTGGGGTTTATGTAAAATTCTTCTGAACCTTGTGTATGTGCACAAAAATTCTAATAAGGTTACCATTCTTACATTATATGTGGATGATATTCTTCTAGCAGGAAATGATATCGAGATGCTTTCTAAAATCAAGCAGTGGCTATTCAAAACTTTTGAAATGAAGGACCTAGGTGAAGCGTCATACATTTTGGGGATCAAAATTGAATGAGTCTGGGTGAATAAAAATGAGTCTCTCCCAGGAAAAATATATCGAGACTTTACTAGAAAAGTTTCATATGGTTGACTGTTTGAGTGGGAGGATTCCCTATAATTTTCTTAGGCCACTTTCCCAAAAAGATTGTCCTAAAAAGAGCAAGACAAACTAGACCCAAAGTTACACCCGTATGTATCTGCTGTAGGAAGTCTTATGTATCTCAAAATTTGTACTCAACCAAATATTGCTTTTGTAGTCAGTATGGTTAGTTGTTTTCAAATTGATCTAGGAAAACTTCATTGGATTGCTATTCAATGGATATTTAGATATTTGAAGTGAACTAAAGGTAGGAAATTGACATTTCACGACTCTGATGATTAAAATTATCTCAATTTTTAGATTCTGATTATCAAGGGTGCCTAGATAGTCGAAAGTCTACCTCTGGTTTTGTATTTATGTTATATGGTGGAGCTATTGCATGGAAAAGTAAGAAACAAGAATGTGTTGCTCAATCTACAATGGAAGCCGAATATGTAGCTTTGAATGCTGTGGCAAAAGAAGTTGTATATTTAAAACAACTAGTAAGTTGCCCCTGCGATGCACAGATAATGTTGTATTGTTTTGTATAAATTTGTTTTTGGAAAATATTATACATATATTATAGCATATTTATTATAAAACTTTGTTAGTAATGAGTTCATCATAAAAAGTAACAATTATAAATTGCACACACACACACACACACACACACACACACACACACACACACACACACACACATATTATAATTATTTTATTCAAGTAATGAGCAATAATTAAAACAACTTTGGAGTAATATTGTATAATAAAAGTTAATAAAGCATATTAATTCATTCTATATTATTGATTTTTATTATGTGATGTAATAAAAAGCTTCATTATGATTTTTTTTCAATGCTTTGTTATTACGGTATCATCATTAGTTTCTCCATCTTCAGCGTTTGAAGTTTAGCCCATCCATATTTGTTCAATTTTTGAACTTTCATCACTTTTTCCTTTTGTTGCATCATTATGCTAATTGCTAATGAATTGGCACCGAAAGATTCTTGATTGGATCTTACAAAGTTTGGACTTTGTAACTAAGATTATTCGTAAGTATTTGCATTTATATTAAATTTCAATGATATGATAGTTTTTTATTTTTTTAATTTTAAAATAGTGCAGCAAAAAGAATTAATATAGCATATTGGATTGTGTATATATTTTTTTGTTCTATACCTTTTTGTCATTTGTTTTGTGCTTGTGGAGCCTAGTTGTGTTTGATCCCGTTGATGACCCAACCCGACCCGAATAATGTTGCGTGGTTTTTAATGGGAGATTTTCTGAGGCTTAGTCCATGGAGTGGAGTATGTAGAAAATGTTGTTTTTGTGATTAGGGTTGGTTTTTGTCGTTTTTGAGAGTGTGAGAAAGACTGTAGTTGCACTTTGTATTTTTCCCTAATAATAGTGAAATCCTTGCAACTCCGTGGATGTAGGCAAATTGCCAAACCACGTAAATACTGTTTTGTGCATATGATTATTTTTTCTTTGACGTGTGTTTTTTTCTATATTTTGTTTCTCACAGGTTGGGAATTTCGTGGTAAATTCTCTACAATTTGAAGTTGCATAAAAAATATTAGCAACTATGAAATTTTCAAAATCATCCTTTAGATTGAATTCATTCGAATGAAGTAGGAAAATCCATTTTTTTCTAATTTTGTTTTTCAAATCACATGGGATTCCTTCTCCAATATCAATAGTTTTACAATAATTTAAATAAGTAGTCCCTCAATTTATTTTTTAGCAAAATCTCTTGTAGATTTATTTAGGATTTTCTCAGCATCTTGATCAAATATCACAAAATTTGTTTTGTCAGTTGCATCAAAAACTTCAATTTGAATCATGTATCTCAAGTAGTTTGTAATTGTATATATATAGTAGTTATAGTGAGATAAATATATTATAAATATTTGGTGAGTATGTAGTTAATGTGAGTGCCTTTAATTTTCGGATAGAAAGATTTGTTTTTGTTTCACATTTTGCACACCAAGATGATCCTGCTTATGGTTTGACATTCCTTTCACAAAGTACACACAAAATGTAATACCAATTCATTATTGTAGCAGTGTTACTTATTGTTGCAATACCCTAGCAGTTCACATCTTGCAATACCCTAGCAGCTCACATCTTGCAATGAACTTTGAAATTAATATGTATTATTTTTAATGTAAATAATATGATGTATTTTTTTTTGAGTAAATGGTGAGTATAATTTGAAATGATTAACAAATCTGGTTTGTAGGATCTCATTCAGTACATTTTATCTTTAGTATTGTCTTCATATTATTTAAAGATAAATCCTCCTATGAAAATTTTTTTGCTTGTATTTTTTGTATTTCTTGTATAGGATCATGTTTTTGACCATTCCTATCATTGGATTTTTTTAAAGAAAATATTAAGTTAATGCAATTTTGTGAGATAGTATATGCTATTTATTAGACTTTTTGTTATTATAAATTTTAGAAATATGCACTTGTCAATTATTTCAGCAACCTTAGGGATCTCAAGATTTATATTTATTTTTGTTGCACCGGTCGATGATAGAGATTTTGTCTGCATAAATTGCATAGAACATTATTAATTAACAAAAGGATATTGAATTAACATTGGGGAAAAATGAAGACATGATTTCATGAGAATGAGATTTTCTAGAAGTACCATCTATACGTGGGGGAGGAAGAAGAGAGTTTGTAAGAGAGTAAAAGTTTTTGCATTGATTTACACATGGTAATGGTCAAACTTGGGTCATAATATGCAAGGTAATAACTGGGCTTGAGTTTTTCATAAGGTTTGGTCTACTTTTAAAAGGTAGTCCATTTGTAGTGAATAACTTGTGGTCTAATTGGTCTAATTGGTCTAATTGTCAAGAATTGCCCATATTTTATATAATTTAAAAAGAAATTACTATGATCGATTTTGTAACAGTTAAAAAAACTTATGAAAAAGATGTAAAAATGCTAAATTTATATAATAGTAAAAATAAGTTACTATGATCTAATGGGTAACAGTAAAAAGAACTTAATGAAAAGAGGTAAAAAAAGCTAAATGAAATATTAGAGTGTCACGTCGCAAGACATCATGCACAATCCATATTTTATATAATAGTAAAAAGAAGTTACTATGATCTATTGGGTAACAGTAAAAAAAAAAAAAAAAAAACTAAACAAAAAGAGATAAAATTGCTAAATTTATATAATAGTAAAAAAAAAGTTACTATGATCTATTAGGTAATAGTAAAAAAAAAACTTAATAAAAAGAGGTAAAAAAAGGCTAAATGCAACATTAGAGTGGCACGTGACAAGACCTCATACACTCTCACATGAAGCCTTTACTTATATATATATTTAACAGAGTTGCTAATTGTAAAATGTGTTCAAAGACCCGTTCCCATTTTGTGTGATAACAATTTTGCCATTGCTATCACCATAGATCTGAAATGCCATTCTCACGCAAAACATATAGAGGGTCATTACCATTACATTCGAGATATGATTAAGAAGAAGAAAGTGGTTGTTCAGAGGGTTTCATAAAAGCAAAATTTGGCTGACCCTTTTACCAAAGGCTTGTCCTTTGGGTTATTTGAAACACATGTATTAGAAATGGGGTTATGTTAGGCCAAGTGGAAGACTATTAGAATAATGTGGCATAACATAATATTTTATGATGCCTCTATTATCAACAAATAAATATTCAGTTTCTTGTGTTAGGACATATGTGAAACTTGTTAGAACATATGTCATTGCATATTGGTTAATCATTTGACAAAATGTACTTGTAATTGGGTAGATCTAGGATGTGTTTAGTACTTCAAGGAACAAGAGTTCAAGTCTAGTATTGAAGCCATGCAAATCTATCCAAGAAACAAGTAAAGAAGTGTTGTTCATTAAAACTCGATAGATATCTCGACAGATAATATCTATCGAAGTTTAATGCGTATGCTTGACAGCAGCTCAACAGAAACAATATCTATCTAGAATTATGAAATTCAGATTTTCAGATCTATTTTCACGCATATCCAAGTGTATTTGTGTAGAGTTTCTTTCCTCATAACCCTAAACATATATAAGGATTATTTTAAAGGCTATCACACAAGGAATCAGAGCATTCCTTCATGCATTGTGTGACCGGAGATAAAAGTTGACCCAGTTCATCTTTTCATTGAAGAAGCTACTACATCTTTGTGCTAAGGGTTTTGTAACCAAGGAGCTTCTTGATCTTTATCATTTAGATGAACTGAAGAATTTTGCAGCCAACATCTTTATCAAGTTGGTGTGTTAGTCACGTACTTGGATCCGTGCATCGATTGGTTAGTCATGTACTTGGAGCGGTGTATTGAAAAGAGAGATTGTCACTACATTACAAGTCCAATAGTGTATTGGGATAAGGGTTCAACTGTAGGTTGGTATAAGGTAATGAGATTCCTTTACTTGTAACTGCTTGTTTTGATAATAGTGGATTCTTGGGAGTGGTGACCTTGAATTCACCCGGTGGGATTTTACCTCGGCGGTTTTTTCCATTCGTAAACAAATCACCTGTGTTAAATTTTAATTTCTTCTGCATTTACTTTAGTTGGTGATTTGTTCGTGCTACCACGCTTATTGCATGTAATTTAATTTAATTAATTAATATGGCTAATTAATTGATTAATTTACCAAAGGAGTCAATACATTCTTGGCCTATCAAGTGGTATCAGAGCAAACACACTGATTAGAGTTAATCTTTGCTGTGTGATCCATTGACCCCTGTTTGTCATGTATAGAGAACATTCTTTAATTATACCTCCTTTATTTGATGACACTAACTATGTATACTAGAAAGTACGCATAAGAGCTTTCTTGCAGTCTTTAGATGAGAAAGTGTGGCAAGCTATAGAGATTGACTAGACTAAGCCAAAGGAAGTGCCGACTGATTGAGATAATGCCAAGATCAAAGCAGCAAACTTCAATAGCAAAGCATTGAATGCCTTATTCAGTTTGGTCACCAATGAGGAATTCAAGAAGATATTTTCTACTAAAACTGCTAAGGAAGCATGGACCATCCTCCAGACAACCCATGAAGGGGCTAAGGCTATCAATGATTCCAAGCCTCAAAGGCATGCTACGAGCTTTGAAAAAATTAAGATGGAGGAGGATAAGTCGTTTGATAAGTGTTATGCCAAGCTGAAGGACATAGTTAACTCTGCCTTTAATCTTGGGGAAACTGTTCTCGAACCCAAGGTTGTAAGATAGGTGCTCAGATTTCTACCTGAGAGATTCCATGCCAAGATCACTGCCATTAAGGGATCCAAGGACATTGATAAAATTCCTTTGACAGCACTGGTTGGCAACTTGCAAACCTATGAATTGGGTTTAACTAGGATCAGGAAATCAAGAAAGGGAAAAAGCATGGCACTGAAGGCCAAGAGCAATACTGATGAGTCTTCAGATGATGAAGATTCCATGATGAAGTCCTACATCATAAGGAAATTCAAGAAGTTCATGAAGAATTCCAATGTAAAAGGCTTCAAAAAGGACCATGGCAATCTAGTTCCTCTTAATTCAAGAGTCAAGATGCAAGAAAGAAGGATGCTAAGGGTGTTTAGTACATTGTTCCCTCCGGACCAAAGTGCTTCAGATGTCAAGGCTTTGGCCATATGAAACAAGAATGTCCAACTTATCTCAAGACTATTGGGAAAAGTAAGGCCCTTGCTGCTACTTTGAGTGACACCAAGCCTAATGATGAGTTAAAAGACAGTAATGACGAGAGAATCTTGAATGCCTTCACTGCCATAGTAAATCCTTCTAAGGGGATTGTTGAAGAGGTGGACGAAGAAGAGGACTTGGTGGAATCTAACTTTGAGAAAATGGATGGACAAGATGACATTCATGCAGCCTATGCTAAGTTGTACAAATTTTAGAGAAGTACGAGAAACTGCATAGGTTGGTCACCAAGAAGCTCAGTGATGCGAAACTAGATTGACAAGAGCTCTCTACAAAAGTTGATGAAGCTAGTCAAACCATTGGAGCACTGCAGTTTGAGAACAATTTGTGCTGTATTCACATATTTCATACCATGAAATGAAAGTATACCCAACTCTCACACCGTCTTTCACTAATTGATAGTATGTCATTAAGACATGATGGGGGCAAGTGTGTATACATGCATCTTATAGATGATTTAAAATTAAACCATAGTAGAATATGGCTTTACATTGCACACTAAACATCAAAAAATATCCAACCAAATTACCCAAACCTAAATCAAATTTAAACCCCTAATTTTAAAAAGAAAAAAGGAAAAAAAATTACCTGTAGGGGTTTTGGCATCTTAATGGTGGTGGGAGGCCAATATAACGGAGGAGGTGATCCTTTAGATTCTTCTTTCTCTCTCTTTCAAATGTTTTTTTAGTCTCTAGTATTTTTTTTTTTTTTGGTAATATATTGTGAAACAATGTGTTTTATGTAACAATCCACAACATTTTTGTGTCTCTCTATCTCTCTCTAGGACCTTATCTAATTAGTTATTATTATTAGTCCTTAATTATTATTTTAGATACAATACCTTATATACTAAACCTTAGGTTCTTCTTTTAAAATTTAGACACATGGCTACTTGAATAGAAATACTAAACAGTGTTAAAAATAATTTCCCACAACATGAGAAACTCAACCATCAGTCCTTTCTCTTTCACTTCCGTTGAGTTCCAGTAGTAAAACTCTCTTAGTACGTTGTTCTCTCCTAGCTAGAAATCAAACCCTCTTGAATAGAAATCAAAGAAAGGTGAGTGAATTTAATATCTTGAAAGATAATTTTGAGGGTACCTTTGGGGTTTAAGAGCAAGATGTACATTTTGAGTCTATTGGGTAACCCAAATCTCTGTAACCCCACTTTAAAGCCCTTGCATCCATGTTCGAAACCCAAACAACCTTTGTCCAATGTTGTTTTAGTTATGCTAGTTGTCTGGGTTGTAATCCTACTTGTGTCTTTTGTGTTATAATTTTACAAAACCAAATTTTTAGCATTTGACACCAAATCCAAAAAAGAACTGGAAGGTAATCGCATTCCATTGAGTGGGATTCAATGAGGAAGAAATTTCTACATTTCAAAGAAACGAAAATTTGATTGGATGGTTGGGTACATAAAATGAAACTCAAAGGGGTCAAATATTAGCATTTAGAGCTTAGAAGGCTTTGGGAAAAGAGAGAGTTGCTACCTCTGGGTTGGGTTTCTCATGAGATGAGATATAAATTTAATGCTATTTAGTATTTCTGTTAAAGTAGTCATGTGTCTATATTTTAAAGGAAACCTTAAATACACTACATAAGGAACTGTATTTAAGTTTTTTTTTTTTTTTTTTTTTTTTTTTTTTTTTTTTTTTTAAGAATACTAAAATGGTAGGTATGCTAAAAGACATGAAGAATAAAGAAAAATATGGTGTAAGTTTAGGCAATTAATAAGATATTAATGAGTTAATAGTAAAAAAAAAGTTGTAGTAAACTTTTGGATAACAATAAAAAAAAAAAAAAACTTAATGAAAGAGGTAAAAATGCTAAATATAAAATTAGAGTGCCACTTGGCAGGACCTCATATGTTTCCGCATGAGGTCTCTGCTTTTATATATGCAAGTATTATGCCCGTGCAATGCACGGTTTAATAAAAAACAATGTGTAAATTAAAGTTGATAAAAAAAAGGGTAAATTAATGAAATTATAAAAATAATTTTTATTTTAATTAAAATTAAACAGATAATAAAAATAAAGTAATATTTTACTCTTTTTTTTTTTTTTTTTAAGTAACCTTTTACAACTATATAATGAAGGAATATTGTATAAAATTAAGTTTTTATAAATAAAAAATCATATATAAATCTAAAATTAATTGAATGGAATATGGTAGATAGCTATGCAACTAATATAAAAGGATATGCCTAAAAAGTATGAAGGGAGTTTGCATAATTAAAGCTCAAGTGCATATTTAAATGAAAAATCTTGAATTCAATAATTAAAAAAAATAATTGAAAGCATATTTAGGTGGTAACCTCAATGTAATAGTTAAGAATTATGAACAACCAAATTACAAAACATTAACAAAAGAAAAGAAAAAAGGAGATAAACTTACATAAGAATTGAATTTTTGTCTTTGAAAGTGAGGTAAGAGGCACCAAATTTCTCCCTATCAAAACAAAATGTGTAAATATAAACTTCAAGAAATATTTTTGAGAAAAACTCAATATCAAGAGTATTGTTTGATTGAGTGCTTCGAAAACTCAAGGAAACTCCGTGGAAAAAAACAAGAAAAACAACAACATGAATAATAATAAAAAGAGGGACTTAATTTGAGAAAAAAAAAAAAACAAAAAAACCCTAAAAAATAATTGATACTTGGATGTTCAAAATATTATTTATAGTGACTTGAAAATCTAAAGATGAGAGTCATGGTATAATAAAAATATTATCCATAATCATTCCTATATTTATCCAACAAACAAAATTTCAACCACGGTAAACTTCAATTAAAAAAAAAAAAATTGATAAGAAGTTTCTATTTAAAATAATAATTTTCAATTGTGAAGAAGTTGACATAAGAAAAAAAAAGAAGGAATTTATTTAAAATCAAATACCATAAAATCGAGTTGTTAACATCAATTACAATTTTTTTTTTCTGTTATACCGTAAAAATCAAGTTTTTAATGTTATTAGCCTTTTTTTTTTTGTTATCCAAAAATTTGATATTTACCCAAAATATATATATATATATATATATATATATATATATATATTTGAGAAAAAGTAGATAACAAATATATTATCAATTCCTCTCCGTGTGTATATCCTCTCAATGAAAGTGGTTTTTTTTTTAATATATAAATGTTTTATTTTTATGTGTAATGTAATAATTAAAAAAAATAAGAAAGTTGCTGCTTTTTTTATAATACACTACACGTTAAAAATAAGGATTGGATAGATTAGATGGAAAATTTAGATTATAATACACTACACGTAAAAAATAAGGATTAGATGGATTAAATGAAGAATTTGAATGATAATACACTACGTACACTAAAAAGATAAGGATTGGATAGATTAGATGAAGAATTTGGATTATAATCAAATTAAGATTTTTATCAACTTAGAAATTATAGGAGAAGAAAAATTATATATATATATTTTAAAAAATCTAAAAATCTAAAAATATTTCTGCAATTTGGTGAAGCTACTTGGCACAACTACGGCTTCTAAGCCCAACTTTTATTATATAGTATATGATATTGATTTTGATTGATGATTGTCAAGGCCACACTTGCAAGGGGGTGTGAAAGAGAAAATAAAGCTTTTGTCAATCCTGACCAGTTGGGAAGAGCATCCAGATTGCTTGTGAGGTCCTTGAATAACAGAATCTAGTTTGTAACCTTCTCACATTTTATTGTTGATTTTTATTACATATGCACATGATATAATTGTTAATTGATAGATGTATTATATTTTTTTTCTCTTGAATTATTACTTTTTAAGTATAATTCCAACAGTAAATGTAAGCTATGAGAAGAATCATTGATGCTATTGTGAGAGTAAACTGGTTTAATTTTTGTCTAATTATTCTATACATAATGAAAGTTGCAGAGTTGAAAAAGACTTGCAGTATCTTATATCTCAAGTAGGAATTGTGCATAACTCGAAGCAGTCACGCACGGTGGATGAATTCTGTCAGTTATCAATGTTCTAGGATGGCTTCCCATTATTAACTCTCGAACTTTCTTCTAGCACAGTCGCAATGCTTCCATTATCGCTACTGCATGTGTTCACGTAAAATAATCTGCAAGTGCACAAAATCGTAACAAGTAGTAAAGTGTTTTTAGAAAAACGAATGTCGAACCCACAGAGATTAACTATGTTATTGAATACCGAAATTCACTAAATCAATTACTATTTGGAAAATTGAAAATAAATGGAACGTTCTACTATCATTAAATTAAACTACTTAATAAAAATAAATCTACGAATAAAAGATTAACACAATGCAAAAATCTAAAAGTGTAAAAATATGATAAGAATGGATCTAGAGCGGTTGATTTCACCTAACAAATTCCACACGATTTATTCTTCCTAATTATTAAATTCTAATAATCTTCCATTGATGATTAAAAATTCCTTAAGTATTCAATATCTTCTCTCGAATAATATCAAAAATATCTTCAACTAACAATTTCATATCTCTATGTGAATTTAATTAATTGGAGACTCGTTACGTACTTTGAATTTTCTGAAAAATCACACTAATTGCGGTAAAGCATCTCTACTTTCGCTCAACTAATGATGTTTAATTCTAGAACTAAAATAACAAATCACCTCTCGGTCTCATTGTAATTCAATTGATCAAATTATAATTCGTAAAGAAAATAGTAAGCATTAAGAATAAGAATTAAACACTCAATCATGGAAATATTAAAAATAAAATAACTCAGAAAATAAATTGTGTGTTCATTGCTAGACTACATCAACGCTCTAGAAAATAAATTTAGTTCATGATAAAGTTGAAAAGAAAGCAAATAAAACTTATATCTTTCATCTGAATTGGTTGATCAACTTGAAGCTCTCACCTTTGTCCTTAGATCCTCCTCTTCATAATGACTCCCAAAACAAGTTCTTCTCAGTGGCACCTCCTTTTCCTCTCTAGGGTTATTTTTTTTTCTTTTTTCTCTGAAAAACCTTTAAATAGGTCAAGGAGTCCTATTCCCGTTTGGAGAAAATTCCAGATTTTTAGGCTTCACTTAACCGACGATTTTGGCCCACTTAACATCAGAATTTGGACTTTAGTTAAACTACAAAGTTGTAGCCCTTTAAGTTAACTTTCCAGCCCAACTTGAATCATCTCAATTGGATATCTGAGCCGAAAGTTATGCTAAAAATACTACTGATGTGCAGGCTGGATTCCTAATCCGAATTGAACTTAGATTTGGTGCAAATTTCCTTTGATCCCTTGCTCCACTTAGACTTGAATTTAATTGGCTTAGTCCCACTTTGCATGTAAAGCTCTTGTTACCTGCAACATAAAGATATTATATAATCAGTAACAAAATAATATAAAAGTAAGGCTAAATATGTAGATATGTGAGTACTTTATTGTTATATTTCATGCATATCAACATGCATGAAGCTTGAAGGAAAAAACATTGATGTTCAAAAAATGCCAAATTCAATATACAAATCGGGTTTGGTAATCTGCGCGACTTAGGTGTGAAAAAAACTCACCTCCATATCCTTTAATGGGGTGGGTAAAACCCATTCTGTTAAAGAGATAAAGTGAGAGAGAAAGACTGAATAGTCTGTGTATATTATCTGTGTAACAATGTACAATAGAGAGCCTTATATAGGCTAGGTATGTGTGCAGTACAAGTAATATGAGTAAACTACAAGTACAGTATACTGGGCTAAGCCCAATGGACTAATCTAGTCTAAGCTATATACTAACATCCCCCTTTAAACTCGAGGTGGCAAGAAGGAAGCCAACTGGAGTTTGGATATAAGATCTCGAAGACGACTAGGCGGGTGAGTCTTGGTGAAGATATCAGCAGGCTGGTCAGCAGAGGAGATAGAGAATAACTTGAGATTGCCTTTTTTGAGATGCTGGCGAGTGATGTGGCAGTCAATCTCAATGTGCTTAGTGCGTTCATGGAAGACATCATTATGAGCAATGTAAATGGCACTACGATTGTCACAATAAAGAGGAGTGGCAGTGGGCTGAGGAGCATCCATGTCAGCCAAGAGCCAGCGGAGCCAGACAAGCTCGCAGGTGGTGTCGGCAAGGGCACGATACTCAGCCTCGGTACTGGAATGAGAAACCACATCCTGCTTCTAGCTACGTCATGATATAGGGGAAGTACCCAATAGGAAACAGAAACCTATAATAGAGCATCGATTAGTCGGATCACCTGCCCAGTCTGCATCTGAATAAGCATGAAGCTCGAGAAAAGACCGAGAGGAGTAGTGGGGACCATGGTAAAGTGTGCCCTTGACATATCGAAGAATCCAAAGAACTGCAACATAGTGAATAGAACGAGGGGCATCCATGAACTTACGAACCATACCCACGACATGTGAGATATCAGGACGAGTAACAGTAAGATAGATCAGACTACCAACCAACTGACGATAGCGTGTAGCATCAGATATAGGTTCACCATCCAAGAGTGTGAGCTTTGCATTGTATTCCAAGGGAGTGGAAATAGTCTTGTTGTCAGTGATACCGTCTTTGGAGAGAAGATCAGAAGCATATTTAGCTTGGGAAAGAAAGTATCCATCAGAGGATGAGGTAACTTCAAGCCCAAGAAAATAGCTGAGTGTGCCCAGATCTTTCATCTCAAAATGCTAACTGAGGAAGTGCTGAAGAGAGCGGATACTTGCAGAATCATCTCTAGTAATAATCATATCATCAACATAAAGAAGAATAAGAGTGATACCAACAGAGGATCATTGGACAAAAAGAGCAGTGTCATGAGGACTCGAAGTGAAACCCTGCTGAGCAACAATTGAGCTAAACTTTTCAAACCAAGCTCGAGAAGCCTGCTTGAGGCCATAAAGAGCACGACGAAGGCGACAAACTTGATTGCCTGTGTGTGGACAGCCAGGGGGTGGTTGCATGTACACTTCTTCTTGGAGGTCTCCATTAAGGAAAACATTCTTCACATCCATTTGATAAAGAGGCCAACGGCGAACAACATGCACAGTAATGAGACATCTGACAGATGTAAGGCGAGCAACAGGAGCAAAGGTTTCCTCATAGTCAATGCCATACTCCTGAGTAAAGCCCTTGGCAACGAGACGAGCCTTGTATCGTTCAACAGATCCATCAGCTTTGATCTTGATCTTGTAAACCCA
Source organism: Castanopsis chinensis (assembly GCA_032878915.1). Classification (NCBI taxonomy): domain Eukaryota; kingdom Viridiplantae; phylum Streptophyta; class Magnoliopsida; order Fagales; family Fagaceae; genus Castanopsis; species Castanopsis chinensis. The sequence goes on from JAVQMG010000132.1 coordinate 32,514,335, forward strand.
CCTACAACCTACTACAGACTGACCAGGAGGCAAATCAACCATATCCCAAGTGTGATTCTTATGAAGGGCATTTAGTTCTTTATTCATAGCTTGTTGCCAAAGAGGGTTAGTATGGCCCTCACAATAGGTGTGAGGTTCATAGAGGGTGGCAAGAACAAAAGAGAAGTGATAATCAGTGAGATAAGGAAGAGGAATGCTTACCTGGGTGGATCGACGAAGTTTAGGACTAAGAGGTAATTCAGGAGAGGGTGGTGCCACAGGATCCAAGATAGGCAAGTCATATGCCGGGGACGGAGCCGGAGATGAGTCGTCTGGAGAGGTAGCCGATGTAGAAGAATCCTCCATAAGTTCAGGATAGAGAGGGAGGAAAAGATCGATAAAAATGGGAGACTCAGAGGAAAAAGATGCAGGAAACTGCTGAAGACTCGTGAAAGGACGATGTTCCCAATACTCAACATTGCGGGAAACACGAAGCCGATGAGAAATAGGATCATAGTAGTGAAACCCCTTTTGAGAGACACCATAACCAAGGAAACAACAGAGATGAGCACGAGGTTGAAGCTTTGTTCGTTTATGAGGAGGAAGAGAGACAAAGCAAGCACAACCAAAAACTCGAAGAGATGAGTAGTCAGGGATTTGACCATAGATAAGCTTGAATGGTGATTTGTTATGTGTAGTGGGTGAAGGAATACGATTAATGGTGTACACAGTAGTGAGTGCTGCCTCACCCCAAAAGCGCTCAGGAAGAGAGGCAGAAATGAGAAGGGTGCGAACAACATCAAGAATGTGATGATGTTTTCATTCTGCACGACCATTTTGTTGAGAGGTGTAAGGAAAAGGCCGCTGAGGAAGGGTACCGTGACTGTTTAAAAAGGATAGAAAAGATTTATCATTATATTCTTGGGCATTATTTGATCGAAAGACTTTGACAGTGCGATTAAACTGTGTTTCAACCATTTTATGAAATGTTTGGTAAATAGACACAAGTTCAGACCTATGGTGAAGTAGATAAATCCAAGTATATCGAGAGAAATCATCCACAAATATGACAAAATATCTAGATCCCCCCTCAGTGGGAACCGGTGCAGGACTCCAAATATCTGAATGTATAAGATCAAAAGGTGCAGAAGAAAAATAGTCACTATTATTAAAGGGCAATTTAGCTTGTTTGCCAAAATGACAGGAAGTACAATCAAAATTTTGAAATTGAACTGAACCTAAATGACATTGAGAAGCTAACAATTGAAGACGAGATAAGGATGGATGACCAAGACGAGCATGCCAGAGATCAGGTGAGGGGGTGGTAATGGTAGCAGCTACAGAAACAACTTGTGAAGGAATATTCAAGTCATGAACCTCAAACATGCGACCAACCTTACACCCTGTCCCAAGTACTTGACCCGTTCGGGGATCCTGCACATCCACACCATGATTAGTAAAGAGAAGATCTACACCTAATTCACAAAGTTGACCAATAGAAAGCAAATTGAGGGATAACTTTGGAATATGAAAGGTGTCACTATGGGATAAACTAGGAGAAGAGATTGTTCCTTTCTGACTAACAGGCATAAGAGTTCCATCAGCAGTGTAAATAGTGATAGGGTGTGCTAAGGGTGCCTTATTAGAAAATTGGGATTCATCAGGAGTCATATGGTTACAACATGCAGTATCAAAAAACCAAGGTTGTTTACCTGAGGTGACAGAAAGGGCAGTAGAAATTCGGGATAAAACCTGTTGAACAACTGCCTCAATATCAGCCGTAATAAGTGAGGAAGCTAAAGATGGACCTGTAGGAACTGATGGATCTGGAGGACATACAGCAGCTGCTCGAGGACGAGAAGCTTTATTTTGCTCTTGCATAAATTTCTGCAGTTTGCGACAAATTGAGATATCATGGCCTTTAGCACGGCAAAACTCGCAATGAGTATCTTTGGAAGACTGAGAGGTGGGATGCCTAGAGTTTATTCGTGGAGGAGCAGTGAATGCAGTAATGGAAGGTTGTGGAGATGGTGTAGCCAATACATGATCAGATGATGACATGTGATGAGTAAGTCGATGATTCTCCTCAGAAATGAGCTCCTTGACTGCAGCATCAAGAGAAGGAGTAGGAGATTGGCTAAGCAGAGAAGCCCTAGTAGGCTCAAAATCCTCACGTAAACCCATCATAAAGTGCATAAATTTACGGCGATCTCGATATTTAACAAAGAGCTCAATGTCCTTAGAACACACTAGTGGAGGATCTGCAGCAAAAAGTTGTTCCCACATAGTAGAAGTTTGAGAGTAATAATAAGAAATAGACTGACTTGTCTCTTGGCGCATTTGATAAAGCTTTGATTCAATGTGGAACTCCAAGCTTGAATCATTAGTACAATTATAGCGATCAGCCAGAAATTTCCAAGCAGCCTCAACAGTCTCAAGACGAGGAAGAAGATTATGAATAGAGGGAATAGAGGTATTGATAAACCAAGATAGGATCTTACTCTGAATACTCTTCCATTCCTCTAGGCGGTCTTCATAATCATCTTCAGCAGTGGTGGCTTTGGACTTAGGGTTTGGTACTGGTTTAGGAATTGAACCAGTCACATTTCTCCACAGTTTGTGACCCTTTAAGAAGACAGTCATATTCTGAGACCATGCATGATAGCTAGTGGGACCATCCAACATAATGGTGATAGGACGTATGATATCTCGATCATTTTGTTGAGCCATAATGAGGAAAAAAGCCCAAAAAGTGGGATTTAGAAACCTCAGATGCAAAAACAGAGTCCAAAATCGGAATCATGCGAAAAACTAAGCAAGACAGGTCCCGTTGAAAAATTTTGACTTTGGTCAAAGTCAACGGTCAACAATCAACGGTTAACAATCAACAGTCAGGCGCTGACATGTGCTGACATGGCAGTGTGACATCACCTAGGGCTGACATGGTGGTGTGCTGACGTGGCAGTGACGTCACTAGGGCTGACGTGGCAGCGGAGCAAGTGCATGTGGCGCGTGGCGACGCTATCCCTGGCGCGTGAGGCTGGTAGACGGCGCGTGGCGACGCATGTAGTGCGTTCTCGTCAAGCAGAAACTTCAGGAGGCGCGTGGGGGTGCGTGAGAGCTTATTTCTAGAGATGCTTTGTTGGCTTTTGCTCAGGATCGAAAGATCTGTCAATCTATGCTTTGACTTTTGCTGTTTGATCAACAAAACTGACGAAATCTGAGTGTTCTTGGACTGTGGGCGTGACGGCGGTAACTCGCTTCTGGTAGTGACTACTGGATGAAGATGAGGGCAGCGGAAGAACGTCGGAGATGTCCACAGGAACCAGAAAGTCAAAGGAATGGCTCTAATACCATGTTAAAGAGATAAAGTGAGAGAGAAAAACTGAATAGTCTGTGCATATTATTTGTGTAACAATGTACAATAGAGAGCCTTTTCTAGGCTAGGTATGTGTGCAGTACAAGTAATATGAGTAAACTACAAGTACAGTATACTGGGCTAAGCCCAATGGACTAATCTAGTCTAAGCTATATACTAACACATTCCATTTGAGTGCAAAACGGGTTTTTGCCATCCCAGCACTATCTCCACATAATTCATGTGGGGTCTCAATCTAGTATTGTGTAAATTAAGAAAATCAACTAAGAATTTTAATCAATCACTAAAAACAGTATCACAAAAAATTACAAAGCCAAAATATCAATCAAACACAAGAAAACAAATTTACATGGAAGACCATTTCTCTTTGAAGAGAGAAACTGTGGGACAAACTATAAAATCCAAATAAATATCCACTATTATAAAATTAATTACAAATCTTCAATCCCTTTGAATACAATAACTCTCTGTGATTGTAGCATCCAAAAACTTCTCACTTGAGAAAACTCCAAATTTATTTTCCCTTGTGTATGTTTCACGACTAAAGAAAAATTTCCTTACTTTTCTTTGCACTCACACGCTCAAAATGCACCTTGTTGTCAATGTCATCTCCTTAATTTGTGCGCTTTAAAAAACCCTTGTATAGTGAGGGTATTTAGCCTAAGTCATTAAATCATTTGTAACACTGTCTATTTATAATATTTTAATTCTCATTCCTTAATGGATAATGAATCAGGGAAGTTAATACCGCATAGGTACTGGCTGTACTAGGGAAATATTTCATACTAGTAATCCTCTAAAATTTATCGGGAAAAAAAAAATACCAAGTTGCACCGCTCTGTACATGGCATATTTTGGATATTTCGTTTGGTATTGGCGTTTCAATTGATAAAATAAAAAAATTGAAAAAAAATCAAAATTTTGAATTTTTTTTATTTAAAAAAAATGTTATTTGGGAGAATATATTGATTAATGTATTTAGGCTAATATTTACACTTGTAAAATATGTGGATTTTAAATTCAATATTGATAAAAATAAAAATAAATAAATAAATACAAACATATATATATATATATATATGACAGGCCACAAACGCGTTTACCTCTTGCGATTTATTAAATTGATTAATTAGCCAAGTTATTAATTAATTAAGTTAGCATGCAAATTCACATGGCAGCACAAACAAATCACCAATAACTAAAGTATGCAGCGGAAAATAAATAACACGGTGATTTGTTTACGAATAGGAAAACCTGACGGCAAAAACCCCACCGGGTGATTTAAGGTCACCACTCCCGAAACTTCACTATTATCACAACAGGTGGTTACAAGCAAGGAATCCGAGTACCTTACCAACCCACAGATGAACCCATACCCTAATAACCAATTGGACTTGTTCTGTAGTGACAGTTTCTCCTCTTGATGCATGGCTTCGAGTACGTGACTAACCAATTGCGCGGATCCTAGTACGCGACTTTAATTCACCAACTAGAAAGAGAGAGTTGTTGGTTGCAAAATTCTTCAAATCATCCAAACGATGAAGATCAAGAAGATACTTGGTTACAAAACCCTACGGTGCACATTACACAGTAACTTCTTCACAAGAGATGAACTAGGGCATAAACTTTGTCTTTGATCACAAATTGCATGAACAAGAATTGCTCAATGCTTGTGTAACTTGCATCACTTCGACGACCCTTAAAATAATCCTTTTATATGTCTAGGGTTAGGAGAAAAGAAGTCCCAAAGACACGTTCATGGATTGGAATTAAAACAGAACTAAAAATCTGTTTTCTTTAAATCTCGATAGATAGAGGTGTCGAAGATCTGTCGAGAAGCTGTCGAGCCTCGGGGCTGAAACAGCTTCTAAAGCTCGATAGATGCATGTGTCGAGACCAGGTGTCGAGCTTTAGTAACTTGCACTTTCCAGCTTGTTTCTTGGACAGACTTGATGACTTCAACACTTGATCTTGAAACACTGTTTCTTGAAGCGTTAATCACATCCTAAATCTACCCAATTACAAGTAAAGTGCGTTTTGTCAAAGGATAAGCCAATTACACAAAATAGTGATATATGTCAACAACTTGAACTACATATGTCCTAATAATCTTCCCCTTTGGTAATCTGTGACAAAACCACAACAAACAAATGAAGATATGAGAGAAGTCATAAAACACTTTAACTCATATTCACTTGTGGAATACAATAAAATCTATCCTAACACAAACTATTGAAAAACTTTGCAAGAAGAGAGTTCATGGCAAGTAGACTTTGACAACCTGTATTTCTGAAACACTTTTAAACAAAACACATCAAGGCATCTTTGTGTGAAGCAAAAATAATAGATTGCATACAAGTAAAAGAAACATGTGTATAAAGACAAAAGAAACAACACATGGAGAGATAGGTGAAAGAAACATACATCAGCATATATATCAAGAAATAAGCACAATGTATGTCAATAAGTGGTCACAAGACCGGGGTACATGATCAATGTATCTCTAAACAAATAGAAAAAGAAAAGAAATACATGTAATCCTCACTACATCCCTCATATTAACACTCCCCCTATCAAAAATGTCCTATACTAGCTTTCCCCCTAAGTATGACTACTCTCATACATCAAAACTACTCCCCCTTTTTGTCACGAGTGACAAAGGGTAGAGTGTCAAGTAGATATCTCATCAAAAGAGCTCGCATCTCTATCATCATCATTAGAAGCATCGTCGTCATCACCATCATCATCATCCTTAGTCTCAGAAGTGACATGAGGAGGTGGAAGAGAAGCCTCTGAAGCAAAGCAGCCCAAGGCCGCCTGTCGCCTGGCGATGCGACCAACACGAACGTTCACCTGATACAACTCCGTGGAGAGTGTATCGAGGCGAGCATCCATGAGCTGAAGCTGTGCCATGATGTCTCCAAGAGTGACGTCACTTGAGGAAGAGGAAGGAGCAGATGTCGCTCGAGCAGATCTAGATGTAGTCGGACAGGATGAAGGAGTAATAGTCTCCGATTGTCGTGATCTGAATTGTGCCTCACTACGTTTTACAGTAGCGGCGTCTATGGTAGACATAACATGAAAAGGATCGGACGATGGAAAAGGGATGGAAAAACAGCGAAGAATCCTCGTGATAGCGGAAGAAAAAATGAGTTTATCACGGGTGACCGTATCTCTATAGACATCTATGATAGAGAAGATAAAGTGTGAAGGGAAGTCTATAGTAAGATGCTCTAAAAGAGACAACAAAAATCAAGCACGAGGCTTTGTGATAGAGTTGTAGTGAGATAGTGGGTGCAAAACAAAAGTCATCACCATGTTAAGGAAATGAGGACCTTTAGCAAAAGGCCTACACGGTGTGTACTGATGATCTCCCCATGCGGAAGGGTGCTCATAGAACGCAGAGATCATCTCGTCTTTGGACACAGTCCATAGACGCTCACATCCGGGGTAATCAGGATGATCCACCCTCGGGACATAAAGAACCTCGGAGACTAACTCTAGAGTGACAGCAAAGCGCGTACCTCGAACGCGAGAATAGAAGATAGGTACTGAAGAATCAATCCCGTGGATGTTGGAGTAAAACTCCTGTATCAACACGAGAGGACAAGTGACTAGGACGTCACATAGTGACTCCCAAGCCTGACTGTGAATGACATCGGGAAGGTCAGTGTCAGCAAAGTCTGCCAGGATAACTTGGCGTTCCGAATAAACACCTCGTTTAGAGAAGTTCTCTGAGAAGTCCTGTTAGGCTTTCTCATCACGGAATTGGACAGACATAGCAGTAGAATCAGAAGAAGAAGAAGATCCATTAGAACGCAGAGGGTTCTGGGATGGAATAGATTTACGCTTAGGTGCCATAGACACTACTAACACAAAAATAGAGAGAGAAAGAAAGAGAGAAACACACAGAAAAGTCCCAAACAATTCAATATAGGAAGAGAATATTGAAAAGAAAGAACGTATGCATGGAAAATGCATGAACATGTGACATGCAATATAAAAACATCATGGGCTCAGCCCAATCCAATCCTACCAGCACACAACAAGTTTGCACACATCTAAATGCATAAAAATACTATTAGAATGCTAATGTGATGCAATGCATGTAGTTTTAAGGATCAAATCTATAAAACCAACCCAAAAATTTCATTAAACACTCATCAATTTTGAAAAACCCCAAAAATTTTCAAAAACCTCAAAACCTAGGTTTTTAAAACATGAAATGCATGAAGAATGAAAGGATTGAAGCTTTCCAAGTGAGGAAGATCTTGAGAAAAACTTGAGAAATCCTTAGGAAGGGGTTTGGAGTGAGTGAAAGAGGTTTTGGGAGAGAAAATCGTGAAGTATCGAGAGAGAGATTGAGCGAAATGAGAGAAAAAAATTGCGAGGTATCTTTATATAGTCCTTCAGTAATTCTCGACAGATGCAGGTATCGAGAGGTGTTGAGATAGCTATCGAGGTTGGTATCGAGAAAATGATCTTCGACAGATATAGCTATCGAGACCATGTGTCGAGAAAGAAGGATCAACCACTAAAGAATCTTGATCGATCCAGAAGTTGTCAAGAAGCTGTTGAGAAGCTATCGAGCAGACAGAAAGTTTCTCAATCGATTCACCAGGTGTCGAGAATGTGTCAAGACTGCGATAAGAAAAGAACTGAGAAGCTCGACAGACAGCTAGGGGTTAAGGAGGTGTCGAGATTGCCTTAAAAACAAATTTTCAAGAGAGGAAAAACACAGACATAAATGCAATCACGAATGCAACTCAACCAATGATCCAAGCAACACATTAAGCTCTCAAAATCATCTCTCAACCATAATTTAATGCTCATGGATCCCAAAACACGCACGCACGCACACACACTAAACATGTCTAACCAATTTTATATTTCAAAAATGAGTTACGACAGTTTAGTGAGCATACATTAACGCATGTAAACCTTATAATGGCCAAATCACATTGTACCTGCACATGTATCAAGAATAGCAAAGAATATTGCGTGTTGTGTGTGAAAACATCACAAGATTGCATAAGTGTCTCAAAGTTATGACGATTTGAGATATGAGAAAATCACTTTAACTCACACACAATCTCAACTGTTTGATGGAGACTATCACCTTCGAGGTACATCCTATAACTCCCACATCTCCTAGAAAACACGCTTGCAACCATATTTTAAAGCATTTTAATCTTTTTGCTTTTATTTCTCTACATATTTTCTTTTATTAAGCATATCATGCATGGGCATATAAGAGAGAGAAAAGAAATACCCAATTATGTTAAGCTTTTGACATTGCACTTTTGCTATGCCGAAGCATACGGATGTCATTGACATTGCACTTTTGTTATACCGAAGCATACAAATGTCATATCATGATTGGCGAGTAACAGTGGTAAGATGGTTATTTATGCCTTTCTCTTAGGATTTTCTAGTCCTACCTGTTAAAAAGAGTGATACGAGTGTTAAGTACAAGAGATCACTTAACCTTACTCATCACAAACAAAGAGCTACAAAGCTCGCTTGCTTAGTTGTGCATAAAAATGCTCATCTAAGCTACAAGAGATACAAAGTTTATAAAACTCTGTTTCAATGGCCATTTTAAGGTTCACAAGAACCAATACACACAACCACACACTGTTTTTGTATTTTTCAATTTTTCAATTTTTTTTTCTTTTATCAGAAAAGCTAAACTAAAACACAAAACTAAAAACACACAACAAAAACATGTTAAAGAAAGCACAACAATGCATAAACTAGACTGACTCAAAACAGTAAAGCAACACTCAAGTAATGCAAAACAATAAAACGGGGAAAGAGAAGAAGAAGTGAACAAAATCACTTAGAGCCCTTTTCCTTCCACACCTTGGAAGAACTTTTCCTTTTTGTCAACTTTTGAACCGGTGATGAGGGGGAAGAATTTAAACCGTTTAAGTTCGAAAGGAACATGAAGGCTTTGAGAATGTCTCCAAGAGGAGCAAGAGAGGTCTGAAGCTGATTTTGGTTCTCGGATGCTGTCATGCCATTGCTTTGTTGAGTGGCTAGCCACTTATAACAATTTGGTCGAGTATGACCGGCAACACCACAATGATAACAGAGATGCTACTTCTTCTGTTTGGGCTTTTGAGAGATAGCCTTCTTAGTCCTAGGGTTTCTAATTTCCCTTTTCTCAAGTTTAGGGGGTGCTCCTAGGATAGACTTGCCCTTGTGTAAGTTCTCACTTGCTAATTCAGTTTTAATATTTTTATCCTCAATTTTAATGTTATTAGCAGGAGGAACAAAAACAGTAGTATTAGCAGAATGAGTATTAGAGAGAGAGAATTCATACCCCAATCCTGTACGATCCGAAGGAAACTTCTAAACACTGAGCATCTCATCCAGCTTAGCACTTGATGTCCTCTCTAATTGTGCTCTGACTTGAAACAGCTCCACTTCAAGCTTCTTGGTTTTCTTAGCCAGGAAATTGTTCTCGAACCTCAGTGCCCCAATGGTCTGATTTGCTTCATCTACCTTAGTGGAAAGCTCCTCACAATCAAGTTCCACATTACTGAGCTTCTTGGTGGCCAGCCTATAGAGTTTCTCAAGCTTCTCAGAAATCTTATACAGTTTCTCATAGGCAGTATGGATATCATCTTGATCATCCATAGTTTCAAACTTGGCATCCACAAATTCCTTTTCTTCATCTACTTCTTTAGTAACCCCATCAGTAGGATTAATAGTGGCAGTGAAGGCATTCAAGGTTCCGTCATCTTCATTTTCGGAATCATCCTCAGGCTCCGTGTCGCTTAAGGTAGCAGCAAGTGCCTTGCTCTTCCTAATGCTCCTGAGGTACGTTGGACACTTTTGTTTCATGTGTCCGAAACCTTGACACCCAAAGCATTTCGATCCAGCGAGAACAGTGTACTGACCGCCATCCTTGGCATCCTTCTTTCCTTTTTCTAAGTTCTTGAACTAAGAAGAACTGGATTACCTACGGTCCTTGTTGAAGCCTTTTCCATTGGCATTCTTCATGAATTTCTTAAATTTCTTGGTAATGTAGGACCTCATTTTAGAATCTTCATCGTCTGAAGAATCATCTGTATCACTGCTCTTGGCCTTTAGTGCCATGCTCTTGCCTTTGCTTGACTTGCCCATCCTAGTCAGCCCTAGCTCGTAGGTTTGCAAGTTTCCAACCAGCTTAGTCAGAGGAATCCTGTCAATATCCTTTGATTCCTCTATTGCTGTGATCTTAGCATGGAATCTTTCGGGCAAAGATCTGAGTACTTTTCTCACTACTGTGAGTTCAGGAATGGTTTCCCCAAGATTGAAAGCTGAGTTCACTATGTCCTTGAGCTTTGCATAGAACTCATCAAATAACTCATCCTCCTCTATCTTAATTTCTTCAAAGCTTGTAGTGAGCCTCTGTATCTTTGAATCCTTGACAGCCTTGGTTCCCTCATAGGTTGTCTGGAGAATGGTCCATGCTTCCTTAGCAGTTTCTGTGGAGGAAATTTTCTTGAACTCCTCATTGGTGACCGCACTGAAGAGGGCATTTAATGCTCTGCTGTTGAAATTTGCCACCTTGATCTTGGCATCATCCTAATCGGCCAGCGCTTCTGTAGGCTTGGTCCAGCCTATCTCTACAGCTTGCCACACCTTTTCATCTAATGACTGCAAGAAAGCTCTCATGCGTACTTTCTAGTATGCATAGTTAGTGCTATCAAACAATGGAGGTATAATAAGAGATTGACTTCTATCCATGACAATGGGGGTCAATGGATCACACAACAATAATTATACCCTAATCAAAGTGTGCCTGCTCTGATACCACTTGACAGGCCACAAACGCGTTGACCCCTTGCGATTTATTAAGTTGATTAATTAGCCAAGTTATTAATTAATCAAGTTAGCATGCAAATTTACGTGGAAGCATAAATAAATCACCAATAACTAAGGTATGCAGTGGAAAATAAATAACACGGTGATTTGTTTACGAATGGGAAAAACCTGACGGCAAAAACCCCACCAGGTGATTTAAGGTCACCACTCTCGAAACTCCACTATTATCACAACAAGCAGTTACAAGTAAGGAATTCGAGTACCTTACCAACCTACAGTTGAACCCTTATCCCAATACCCAATTGGACTTGTTTTGTAGTGACAGTTTCTCTTCTTGATGCACGGCTTCGAGTACGTGACTAACCAATTGCGTGGATCCTAGTACGCGACTTTAATTTACCAACTAGAAAGAGAGAGTTGTTGGCTGCAAAGTTCTTCAAATCATCGACACTATGAAGATCAAGAAGATGCTTGGTTACAAAACCCTACAGTGCACATTACACAGCAACTTCTTCACAATAGATAAACTAGGGCATGAACTTTATCTTTGATCACAAATTGCATGAACAAGAATTACTCAATACTTGTGCAACTTGTATCACTTCGATGGCCCTTAAAAAAATCCTTTTATATGTCTAGGGTTAGGAGAAAAGAAGTCCCAAAAACACATTCACGGATTGGAATTAAAACAAAACTGAAAATCTGTTTTCTTTAAATCTCGACAGATAGAGTTGTCGAGGATCTGTCGAGAAGCTGTCGAGCCTCGGGGCTGAAACAGCTTCTAAAGCTCGATAGATGCATGTGTCGAGACCAGGTGTCAAGTTTTAGTAACTTGCACTTTCCAGCTTGTTTCTTGGACAGACTTGATGACTTCAACACTTGATCTTGAAACACTGTTTCTTGAAGTGTTAATCACATCCTAAATCTACCCAATTACAAGTAAAGTGTGTTTTATCAAAGGATAAGCCAATTACATAAAATAGTGACATATGTCAACAACTTGAACTACATATGTCCTAACAATATATATATATATATATATATATATCGGGTATTCCCAAAACGGTACATTGATATCAACTAGTATTGATATATTTTGTTCTCTTGGCCAAACCAAAACAGCGTCCGATACAATTTGACTCTCTTGCAATGTATTACTTCTTTAAAAATGAGTATTCTTTCTTGCCACTCCAATAAATAGCCCTTTGTTTTCATGTAAAGGAATTTGAGGCAATTTTTCAAACAATTCTTGGCTGACATCAATCATATATATTCAACATTGGCGGCGGATTTGCTAATAAAAAAGAAAAAAAAGAAAAGAAAAAAAGAACAAGAGAGAGGTGGCTGACTAGTAACCAGCCTAGCTACTACGGGCTAAACAACCAACCAAAATTCTAGCAGCACAACACAAACTAATCCACAATTTTTGACACAACTATTTATTTGAAAAAATTTAAGGGGTAGAGAAAAAATGGTGGATCTATATAAAAGTAATAGATAATTAATCACAATCTACCAAGTAAAATAATTATGACAAAAGTTGTAACTTAATTTGTGTAACAAAAATGAGGTTGAATCAGTTTCAGCTGATGGCAACTTTAGATTAGGATTCTTCAACCTTACAGGTAACAATTTCCAGCTTAGGAATATGGTACGATTGTGACCGCCTCATGAATGTAGCATGGTTTGCCAACCAGACGCTCCAATGTTTGGCAACTATATAAATTTTCAAGCTCCCATAGCCATCAATAGTAAGTTACTATTGATGGCTATGGGAGCTTGAAAATTTCAAACAGCAAAGAGGGTGATAAATCTAAATAATGACGTTTCACCCAAAACCGGGTCATGTTGCACAAGTTTATTATTCTTTTAAGGAAAAGATAAAGTTACACGAGTAATTTTAAGAATTACTGTATCATCTAACAAGTTTTTATTGAATTAATATTTTGAAAGTCTTATCGTTGGATTACATTTTCTCTATTTATTTAATAGGTATATCAAATTTTATGTCAATCAGATATTATTCATTATTCAATTTATAAAATCATATTTTATTCATAATTTTAATAAACAAAAGTTAGAAGTTTAAACATTTTATAGATGAGATAGTTTTTATCCCTGATCATCTTGAAATTTTGCAAGTATGGAAGATTTAGAAAGAAAATGTACTTCAATGGTGAATTTGTAACCATTTGCTTTTGGAAAAAAAAAAATTGTTTAAAGTTAGACCAAGTATAACTTCAACCTAAAGGTAACTCATTTTCTTATATTTAAACATTAATTAAAAAAAATTTCTATTCTTCTTTTCTTTTGAGACTGAAGCATGAATGTATTTTACTAGTAATTATAACATGTACTAGATAAAGTAATATTACAATACAACTTCACTTAACCATAAAAGTATCTAATAGTCACAACGCATAAATAAAAACAAATTTAATATATTACTCAATGAAATGGACCAAAAAAAAAAAAATCTACAATTAAACTTAAAAAAAAAAAAAAATACCATCTATAAGGTTGAGCAACCAAAGGGCGACTCAATCAATTTTGGGGCAACAAAGCCTTTTTTATATTTAAATAATATATTTATTTATTTTCATTTAGTATCTATTTTTCTTCATTTTTGAAATGCAAAATTATTAAATTTTTTTTATTCAAGTTTTGCTAATGATTCATTTTTTTTATTATTATTGAAAACATGACTAATCAACTTAATCTTTTTTTTGTTATAATCAATCTTAAATAGTATTTTTATTTTTATTTTTTTGATGAACGAAAAAAAGGGCTTACGCGTGTAATTATTGACCCAGCCCACTTAAACCCACTATTGATGCCATGGGGCTCCTTTGGGCATGTTAGGGCTATCCGCGTCATGGAACAACAATTTGCAAAGCGTACAACTTGAACCTGACAACTCCTGAACTCGCAGGTGTGATCAAGTCTGAGACTCTTACCAATGTACCATGCCCCTAGGGAGCTAAATAGTATTTTTATTAAATTTAATTTTGAAAAACTTCTTTTTGAAATGCAACTATAACAATTACTGTTACCCAAAATATACAAATTACATATCCTACTTAGAATAAAAACGATCAATTCTATCTTTTTTATTTTTTAAAATCAACCGGTATAAATAGAAAGTTGAAACTAATTAAATTTTTTGAAGAGAAATATTAATTAATTTTTATAAAAAAATTGTAAGAAAGTAATTAACAAAAGTGGATTGATGTACCGCATCAATCCACGTGATAATAGGTGCAAAGGAGTAAACCAGTGAATGTGCCTGTAGAAGATTATAAGTTTTGTTCAAAATGATGCACTGTGAGAATAGGTACAGAGGTGTAAACGTGGGATATAGTGGGCCTTAGGGTGAGTTTGGTTTAGCTTTTTGATATTGTGGCTTTTGAAAAATGGGGGTTTTAAAAAGTGGGGTATGAAACTAGGTTTTTTGAAAAAGTTGCGTGTTTGGTAAAAGCTATTAAAAAGTGATGAAGCCGAAGATTGACCTCGTTAGTATGCTCCTCGTCTATGTCGATGGTAGAGCTTCAGTACCTGTTATCAAGAGAAGAAAGGCAGGGGAGGTTTCATTGGCGTGGGGTCAGTTAAAAATACTCCGATGCCAAAGTCAGCTAAATAGCTCTCGAAAGAATTCTCTCATAACTGTATCCCTAGATTTTCAAGTGTCTTTACCTAAGTTCTATCCTCCTTTTTATAGTTTGCCTCGGGTTGGTGTAGTTATGTATGCTAATGCTGCTCTGAGTGTTTTTCTCCTGAGAAAAATGCAGCATTAATTGACAATGATGATTCCCTTTAAGGTGTAACGGATGACCGTTGGGCCATCATTGCTCTTGTAACTGTTCCAGCACACTCATTGCTTGTCAGCTGTCTTGAGGGTATTTATTTATATCTGCAATGAATGATGGCTAGCTTCATCTGTAAGGACAATGTATGGCGACGAGGTCTTGCCCCTACTCTCGTTCTTGGTTTGAATGTGGCTAAAATCATCTTTCATTTAGACAATCTCCACTTGATACTCGTTAGTTGCCCCCCCCCCCCCCCATCCCCCCAATTCCTTGGTCATCAATATTTTGGACGATCTTAGGAATGTGACTAGACGTGACGTTTCGTACCTTTTCAATTTCCAAAATTTGGCTTCTAGTTTTAAATGCGAAATGACTACTCTTCAGGAAATGAACATGTGTTGGTCTTCCATTCGTGGCACATGTAAGGCTTCCTTGATTTTGGCGCACCTTAATTCCAAGTTTTCCTTTTAGAGAAAATCGTTCCTCTTCCTCCGCCCTATTTGGTTTGAACTTCAGAGCACTGAGAAATCTTCGTCCTTCAAAATTTCCTGGTAAAGCCCCTTTTCCCTACGCTTTGATGGTTGGTTTTTAATTTCCTTCATCTTTGTCTTCACCCCTCTTGCATGCTCTTTCGAAGTCTTGCTCTTTAAAAGAAAGTCATCTGAAAGGTTTAAGAAGAAGTTTCAATTTCCCAAAGGGACCTCTGTTAGATTATCTCGCCTGGGTGAGAAAGCTTGCAACTTTGCCCACGTAGAGGTGTGTTTTTACGAGGCTGATTTCTTGTGTGGCCTTTGCTTCCCCATCCATCCGTTTATCATGCATCTTCTAAATGAGTTTTAGATTGCCCCTAGTCAGCTTGTCCTTAACGCTTGAAGGATGAAAATAAGGTGTATGTCCACTTGGATATTTGCTTGCGATGGGGAGATGATTACTTTGAACAAATTTTTGTTTTTGTACCGTTTGAAAGCCTCTACCCACTATTGGTATTTTGAAGTTATGCCTTGGACTAGGAAATCTAGGATCGTTAGGGGTTTTCCTTCATCCTTGCGTGACTGGAAATCACGATATTTTTTCATTTTTGGAAAGTGTTGGGAAACTTTGTCTAACAATTTCTAGGGGGAAGTCCCAAGATTACTACGAAAATGGGAAGTCCCAGCAGTTGGTGTGTATTTCCATTGTCCTTTTATGTTTTTCTTTCATGTCTTGATTGCTCGTCTAATGACTTTTTCCTTCTGATTTTTTATAGCTCTTGATCGTCCTTACCTGAAAGATAAACACCGCCATCGGGTCCGTGCTACCCTTGCCTATGCTCGTGAAATTGAGGATTTTGATGACCTCGTTGATTGTTGTCACCTATTTGATTGTTGCTTAGGCCCTGAGCCTTCGAAGTACATTTTGGAGAAAATCCGTCAAGAGGAGAAAAGTGAGATCGTCTATCTCTCACTTCATCTTTCTTTACTTCGTTGGTACTCTGGCTAATTGTCTAGTTGGGAATTGCCCTTATCTCTCCTTTTTTTACTTGGCAGAAATGGCCACCAGATATAGCAAAGATAAGTATGCCCACATTAAGAACTTGAAAAATAAACCTTTAGCAAACTTGACTTCTGATTCGAAGAAAAGGAAGCTGAGTGAGAAAAAAAACTGAGACCGCTACTCTCCCCTCCGTTCATGCTACTCCTTCTTCTCCCACCCCATCTCTAGAAGTGACTGTCGTTACCCCTTTAATTACCCATGAAAAAGGTAAAGGTAAAGTTGGGAGGAGTGTATGGGACGATCCTACCACTGCTCTGGACCGTGCTTACAATGTGATCATCGACGATGAACTTAAAGGTTTGTTGTCCATTCCCTCCCACGAGCTAGTCATTCGACATATCCATAAGTTGGTGCAGGTATGTGGTTTTGTTCTTCCAGCAATTCTTTTGTGTTTGTTTGTACAAGTGACTATGCATAATCTCCCTCCTTACTGGTTTCCTTTAGGTTCTCAGGGAGTCACTGCGCATCACAATTGACTATTTAAACAAGGATGAGAGGTCATGGTGGCTACCTCAAAGGTAGAATCCGTTAAGGTTGAATGTTCCAAGTTGAGGAAAGATTTGATTAATGTCATGAATGAGATGAATGACGCGAACCAGAAAGGAAAGGAGCTTACTGAAGCCTTGCATGTAGAAAAGGCGCTTGTTGTCCAGAAGGACGAAGAGATTCAGGTTGCCCTCCTAAAGATTGACGAAGAGAGAGACAAGATCATCCAAAAGTTCAAGCAGTTAGAGGAATTTTCAGATCTTCAGTTTATGCAGTACTTTAAAGGGTTTGAGCTTCTGCGTCGGTGGACAATGAAGCACCGCAGCTTAATTGTGGACTTCTCTAGTTTGGACTTTGAGAAGATTGCCACGGAGATCCTTGAAGACGAAGTTAAAGAGAAAGAAGAAATTAAAGCTGGTGCCACGTAGAAAAACCCTGTTGAGAACAAGGCTATGGAAGGAAAAGACGTTGACAAATCTGCTCCTCCTTCAAAATTCTTTCTTTAATTAGAAAACAATGGGTCCCTCGTTTGGTATCAACAAACATTGGTTGCCTCCTTGTTTTGAGGCCTTCATTTTGGACAACTCCCTTTTTTTTTTTCTTTTTTTAAAAAAAAAAAAAAAAAAAAAAAAAAAAAAAAAAAACTTGTAGCTTAGTTTATGATTTGGACTTATCAAGTATGTTGGCCGAGACCTTTGTCTTCGTGATTTAAACTTAATGTTCTTATCACGTGATTTGGTTTTGTCAAAAAACTTAAATGTTTTTACCTCGACGCTTTTATCACGCAAGTTGGATTTTTAACTTCGTCCCCTATATTGAAGGAGTTTTTATCCTCGTGATTTAAACTTAACGTTTTTATCATTGAATTTGGATTTTAACTTCTTTATTTATATTGGCGAGGTTTTTATCCTTGTGATTTAAACTCAACGTTTTTATCATTGAATTGGGATTTTAACTTTAACGTTTTTACCACTGAATTTGGATTTTAACTTCGTCATTTATATTGACAAGGCTTTTATCCTTGTGATTTACACTTAACGTTTTTATCACTGAATTTGGATTTTAACTTAGTCATTTGTATTGACGAGGCTTTTATCCTTGTGATTTAAACTTAACGTTTTTATCATTGAGTTTGGATTTAAACTTCGTCATTTATATTGATGAAGCTTTTATCCTTGTAATTTAAACTTAATGTTTTTATCACTGAATTGGGAATTTAACTTTAACGTTTTTATCAATGAATTTGGATTTTAACTTTGTCATTTGTATTGACGAGGCTTTTATCCTTGTGATTTAAACTTAACGTTTTTATCACTGAATTTAGATTTTAACTTCGTCATTTGTATTTACGAGGCTTGTATCCTTATGATTTAAACTTAACGTTTTTATCACTTATTTTGGATTTTAACTTCGTCATTTGTATTGACGAGGCTTTTATCCTTGTGATTTAAACGTAACGTTTTTATCACTTAATTTGGATTTTAACTTCGTCATTTATATTGACGAGGCCTTTATCCATGTGATTTAAACTTAACGTTATTATCACGTTGCTCATGATTTAAACCCATCAGAGTTTTTATCATAATTGTCGCGCTTTGAACTTTTCTTTTTGATTGAGGGAGATTTTCACCATGGAGCATTTGACATCAAAAGAAATAGCTCTATAGATGTTTTGTCTATTTTATTCATCCTTATTTGTAAAAAAGGGGTTACAAGGGTAATACTTCATGAAAACACAAAAAGGCTTAGAATAGAGTACTGAAAGAAAAAAAGAATGAATGCATAAAAATAATGGAATTGAAGTCCTGCTTATCTGTGGATGAATAAACAAGATGTTCCAAATCCTGGAACTTATTAGGGCCGAAATTTTGTTCCCTCACTGGTAGTACTTTTTGAGATGCTTTACATTCCAAGGACGAGGCAAAGGTTTTCCATTCGCATCCTCTAAGTAGTAGCTCCCTCTTCTTTAATAACAGATGACCATGTATGTGCCTTCCTAGTTGGGGCCTAGCTTCCCTTCATTTGGATCTTTGGTGGCTTGTGAAACCTTCCGCAAAACCATATCTCAAAGATTAAAACGCTTCAGCTTTACCCTCTGGTTATAGTACCTTGTCATCCTCTCCTCATACAAGGCCATCCTCAGAGCTGCATTGTCTCTAACCTTAGGTAAACAATCTAGAGATAGCTTGAGACCCTCGTCATTACTTTGTTCGTCGTAACATGTCCTTTTGAGGCTTGACACTCCAACTTCCACAGGAATTACTACTTCGGTTCCGAATGCCATCTTGAAAGGTGTCTCGCCTAATAATGTCCTCACTGTCCTCCTGTAGACCCATAACACCCCTGGGAGCTCATCAAGCCATGCTCATTTTGCCCCTTCAAGTCAGGTTTTGATCAGTTTGAGCAAAGTCTGATTTGTGACTTCAATCTGGCCATTTTCCTATGGATGTCCAGGGGAAGAATTGTGATTTCTTATCCCCAAATTGTCGTCCATTTTCGGAGATGATGACCCATGGAATTCCAAACTGATATACAAGATTTTCCCACACGAAGTGTTGTATCTTGGCCTCCGTTATATCCAACGTGGAAAACTTGCCCAATGAATGATCATGGTCCAAAGTGATTTTCACAAACTCCTTCGTGGATCTCTCTTAGCACATACTCAGCATCTTCTGGATTGAGGCACTTTAAGTAGGGCTGTGAAAATCCTCTCTTGTAGAGCTCATTGTTCAGGATGGTGAATCTAGACGACCTTATTTTGACTTTCCTAGCTTCTAAGGGATCTGCAGGGAGGTTACCATCCTTGATGTATGTGATTATTGGGTCCATCCAGCCTTCTACTGATTGAACATAATTCACATCAAACCCTTTAATGCTTGTGAGGTGCTGCACTTCCATATGTATTGTCCAGGTCGTCCTTCATTGGTATCTGACAATACCAGCCTAGCAACTTCTTTCGCTTCTGAGTTTACCTCCCTTGGTACTTGAGTGATCTTGACATCATCAAAGTTAGAAACTAACTGATTAGTCAATGTTAAGTACCTTTTCATCCTATCCTCCTTGGCCTCATATTCGTTGGTTATTTGTGCTACCACAAGCTTTGAATTAGAGTTCAGCTTTAATTTTCTTACACCTAAGGCTTTTGCAATCCCCAAGCCTGTCAGGACAGCTTCGTACTCAGCTTCGTTACTTGTTGCTGGGAATTGAAGCTGGACTTCATATCTGAGAATGTATTTCTCAGGGGATAAGAGGACTACTCCTACTCTGCCCATGCCTGATGTTGATGACCCGTCTGTATATGCCGTCCAACAATCTGATTCTGGATCATGATCAACCATAGTAAATTCGGCGACAAAATTTGCCAATGTCTGGGCCTTGATTGTCGTTCTAGGCCTATAATCAACGTCAAATTGACTTAACTCTATTGCCCGTTGGACCATTCTCCCTGCTGCGTCTGGTCTACCCATCACCTTTCGTAAAGGCTGGTCCGTCATAAATAATATTGTGTGTGCCTGAAAATAAGGACGGAGCTTCCTTGATGCGAAGATTAGCGCAAAGGCTAACTTTTCTATCCTTGGGTATCTTGCTTCTACGCCCTAGAAAGCCTGACTTGTGTAGTAAACTAGCCTCTAAATCCTGAGCTCTTCACGGATCAGTGCCGAGCTCACAGCTGTTTGGGAAACGTCTCAGTATAGGAATAAATCTTCTCCCTCAACGAACGGGCTCAGGAGGGGTGGTTTGGATAGGTAGTCTTTGAGGGCTTGGAAATCTTCTTTGCATTCCATCATCCATTGAAAAGCCTGTTTCAATGTTTTGAACAATGGGAGACATTGGTCGGTGGCCCTGGAGACGAACCTGTTCAAAGTCGCTACTCGTCCTATCAGCCTCTGTACCACCTCCACACTTCTTGGGGAGGTCATGTCTAATATGTCTTTGACTTTTTCTAGATTGGCCTCTATGCCTCATTGTGAGTCCAGGAACCTCGAAAACTTGCCTAATGAGAACCCAAATGCACACTTCATCGGATTCAACCTCATCTGATACTTCCTCAATGTGTCAAAAGTTTCTTTGAGGTTGTTCAAATGCGACTCTACTTTCCTACTTTCTACAAGCATGTCATCCACATAGACTTCCATATTCCATCCAATCTACTTGCTAAACATCTGGTTCACCAACCTTTGGTAAGTCGCTCCTGCATTCTTCAAACCGAATGGCATAACCCTGTAGCAGTATAACCCCTGGCTAGTAACATAGGCTATTTTCTCTTGGTCTTCTTTGTTCATGCAGATTTGGTTGTAGCTTGAGAATGCATCCATGAAGTTTAGCAGCTCATGGCCGGCTCTTGAATCTATTAATTGATCTAAGTGTGTCCATGCAAATCGAAGACCCGCCAAAATTGACCAACTCGACCGAAACTGACCCTTTATGGCTGGGCTGACACCTCCGACGGGTCAGTGACGGGTCTTAACCATCAAAACCCGACTCCGATGGGTAGAGTGGTGGGTTTCATCCTCAAAAACCTGAGCCACCCAACCTGCTCGGCAAAACTCAAAGAATGACAAAAATCACGAAGATCCGTCGACGATTTGGCACTTCTCAGCTTCGATTTGCCCACATTTGGGCTTCCTTCACTCAGATCAGCTCAAATCCAGCAGTGATCTAGTCTCTTTCTTACTCAAATTTGCTTGATTCCATCGAATCCAGCTCAGATCGACTCAAACTCAGCCAAAACTCCAGTAAGTCTAACTCCAACTCGACCAAATCTCGGCCAAATTTTCATAGATCCAAAGGAAACTCGCCCAACTCTCGTTAGATCCGGCTAGATCTGACAAGATCTGGCCAAATTTTGGCAAAAAACCAGCAAATCAGAAAACTAGAAATCGACCGATTTTTACTTGAAAACCGATACAATCCGACCTGGTTGTTTTGAAACTTCATTCGGGTCGGTCGCGGGTCAAAATCTTCCCCATCCGATAATGTCGAGTCAAGTCTAGGTTGGGCACAAACCTGACCCAGCCCGACCCGTGGACACTCCTAAGTTGATCGATCCTAAGAAGTGGAAAACTATCCTTTAGGCAAGCACAGTTGAGATCTGTAAAGTCTACGCACTTGCGCCATTTTCTGTTGGACTTCTTCACCATGATGACGTTGGCTAACCATTCAGGATGGTAGACTTTCCTAATGAACCCAGCAGTCTAAAGCTTTTCTACTTCTTCCACAATGGCTTTGTTCCTTTCGGGAGAAAAAACTCATTGCCTTTGCTGGACGGGCTTTCTGGTGTGATCGACATTTAACTTGTGTTCTATCACTGTGTTGTCTATACCTGGCATGTCCTTATGAGTTTAGGAAAAGATATCCAGATTCTGTTTTAGGAACTTCACGATCTTGTCCTTCAGGTCCAGGTCAAGTCCTGCTTCCACTAGGTTCACATCTTCCAACTCTTGAACAGACTTCTTTGGTTCTTCTTCTACCACCCAGGTATAGTTTTCTCTTAAAGCTAACACTGCTTGGTAACACTCTCAAGCCAAAATTTGGTCCTCAAGTATCTGCCCTATCCCTTGTGGGGTTGGAAACTTCACCTTCAGGTAATAGGTCAAGGATACGGCCTTAAGCCGATTCAGTGCAGGTCGTCCCAGGATGACATTATAGGATGATGGACAGTCAACGATCAGAAAATCAACTTGTTTTGTTACCTAAGCTGGATGCGTTCCTGCTGTAACTAACAATGAGATGATACCTTTTGGATAGATTCAATCTCCACTAAAGCTAACCAAGGAGGATTTGAAAGGTATAAACCTTTTTAGGTCTAACCTCAACTGTTGGTAGGCCATCATATACATTATCTCCGCGGAGCTCCTATTGTCAAATAATACTCTCCTTGTGTTAAAACCTTCAATTTCTAGCATAATGACGAGTGGATCATCATGGGGTTGTTTAATCCTACTTGCATCCCGTTCAGAGAATATGATGTCATCACTTTCTAATCGTCGATACTTTGGAGATGGATGCTTGATATGGATGCTGTTGATCTACCTATGATAGGTCTTCTTCAAAGACTTGTATGACTTCCCTGATATAGGTCCTCCTGTTATCATACGTATTTAACCCCTCCTGTTATCATTCATATTTAACCCACGGCTTGCTTGGCATGATCCCATCCATCATCCTTGGCATTATCATGAGACTTGTCGTCAGTCCGCGCTCGAGTATTATGGTCTCTCTTGATGAACTTTTGGAGTTTTTTTCGTTGAATCAATTCTTCTATCTGTTCTTGCAAATCGCAACATTCGTCAGTGTAGTGGCCATGATCCTTGTGAAAAAAAACAGTATTTCTTTGGGTCACCCTTCTTGGAAGACGTGTTTAACGGCTTGGCCTATTTTAGTCCTAGTTCGTCCTTAATCTGCATCAAGATTTTATCCGCGGGCATTACTAATGGGGTGAAGTTCATTTTCTTCTTCGGGGTATCAGAATTGCTCTTGCTGGCCTTTGTCTCCGAATATGAGTCTTTACGATCCTTCTTCTTACTATAAGAATCACCAAGTTCTTCCTTCTTCCATTTTCCTGTTAGCCCCTTCGCAGTGAGGGCATCCTCTCCGTTCATGTACTTTTGAGCTTTGAATAGGAGATCCGTCATAGAGGTTGGCGACGTCTTCCCTAACGAAAAGATGGGATCAAGGTTGTTGAGTCCTGCCTAGAAGGTCGTCATTATCACCTGGTCACCAGCTTCATCAATCTCCAACACAGCCTTATTGAAACGTTTCACATAATCTCTTAGGCTTTCCCCTTCTTGCTGCCTTACTGTTAGAAAGTAAGAGGTTGGCCTTTTATGACTCTGTCCCCCAATGAAATGACAGACAAATGAGTCGCTGAGTTGTTCCAAATTTGCTATTGAAGACGCTGGCAGCTTACTAAACCATACCCTAGCAACCCTCTAAGGGTAGTAGGGAAAGATCTGTAGATAACTTCATCTGAGGTATGTTGGAGGTTTAGGGTAGTCTTGAAGGCCCCTATGTGGTCGAGAGGGTCCTTTGTGCCATCATAAAACTCTAGCTGTGGCAAACGAAACTTTGGTGTTAGAGTGCATTCCAAAACATTGGCTGTGAAAGGTGAATCTATTCGTTTGAGCATGCCATCAAGGTTCATTGCTGTCTTCCCCTTCACGGCATTCTTCATTTTGTCAAGCTCCCTTCGTAAGCTCTTCATCAGGTGATCATTATCATGCGTGGACTACCTGGTGTATTCTGTTGTATCCTTTCCTTTGCTATTTTCAGGGCTACTTACTTCCTCATCATGTCTACTATGGCTACGTTGTGATGCGAAGCATTACTGCCTTCTGGATGGGCTCGACGCTTCAGCTTTTCATTCTGCTTCATCAGCTCTTGTACATTTGCTGTCAGAGCCTGAATCTGTTGAGCCATCGTCACAGAATCTGGGGGTGGTGCTGGTGTGGAGTCCATCAAGTGATAGGAGCTTTATCGGTAGGAGCACGATGGCCTGAGAAGGAATCAACTCGTAAATAACGTGTTTCCTGCAAACAGAGCTAAACTGATGAAGCTGAAGATTGACCTCTTAGTATGCTCCTCGTCAGTGTCAATGGACGAGCTTTGGTACTTGTTATCAAGAGAAGAAAGGCGAGGGAGGTTTCATCGACGTGGGGCCAATTAAAAATACTTCGATGGCGAAGTTAGCTAAATGGTTGTTGAAAGAATTCTCTCACAAGTGTATCTCTAGATTTTCAAGTGTCTTTACTTGAGTTCTATCCTCCTTTTTATAGTTTGCCTCAGGTTGGTGCAGTTATGTCTGTTAATGCTGCTTTGAGCATTTTTCTCTTGAGAAAGATGCAACATTAATTGACAATGATGATTCCCTTAAGGTGTAACGAATAATCGTTGGGCCATCATTGCTCTTGTAATTGTGGCGCACTCAGTTCTCATCAGCTGTTTTGAGGGTATTTATATTTGCAATGAATGATGGCTAGCCTTGTCTATAAGGATGATGTGTGGCGACGAGGTCTTGCCCCTACTCTCTTTCTTGGCTTGAATGTGGCTAAGATCGTCTTTCGTTTAGACTATCTCCACTCGATACTCATCAAAAAGTATTTTTTGAAAAAGTTGAGTGTTTGGCTAACTGAGTGGTAAATTACCAAAAGAACAATGTATATATAAAAGAGTTTATTTCATACTTAGGTCAACTACTTCATAGCACTTACTCAAAGAAAAAAAACTTAATAATAATAACAATAATAAAGATAATAAATATATTATTGGTATTATTTTAATAATATTATTTTGCAAGTATGGAGGATATAAAAGAAGATATAATTCAATGGTGAATTTGTTTAAATTCACCTCTAATTAAAAGATATTGAGTGAGGTTGTAGCCTTAAACTATAACTAATTTTGTAACTAAACTTTATCACACACATACACACACACACACACACACACACACACACACACATATATATATATATGATATATGGGTTTTACACCATCCAATAAGTAATTGTCACATTAGCATTTTATTTAAAATTCAATACATTCTACCACACCTAATAACATTTCAATAAATTCCCAATTTGGTTAGATTTATATATAAGTATTAGAATTGATTGAGTGTGACTGTGTTTATTCTTAAATATGTGATAAAATGATGTGGCATGTTGGGATTGGAGGGGTAAAATATAAGTTTTACACCATGTCCTTACAGAATTTAATCTCTCTCTCTCTCTCTCTCTCTCTCTCTCTCTCTCTCTCTCTCTCTCTCTCTCTCTCTCTCTCTCTCTATATATATATATATATATATAATTGTATGGTGAATGATATAAAATTTTACTTAAAAAAAGTAAGTACTAATTTGAATTAATAAATTTAATATAGACTTTAAATAAAATTCCAAATTAAATTATTGGCTTTGTTTGAAAAAGAGTAAAAGAAAAACTCAATTATGGTTCTCTTGTAAATAAACCATATTGTAGAGATGTTTGCAAACTAAAAAGCTTCCTATTTTTTATTTTCCTTTTAATCTCACAAAATCACATTCTCTTTTTTCAATTTCCTCTCATTGTTGTCTTTTCTCTTCAGCTTCCTTTTTTTTTTTTTTTTTTTTTTTTTTTTTTTTTAATAATCTTTTCCCTTGTTGTGCTGCTAGAGCTCTCAAGTTCTTGATTCTCCTTGTCATCTTTAGATGTTCTTCATCGTTTGTTTCATTCACCTCCTTAGTTTATCGATTTTCACAGAGGAAAGGAACCTGGGGTTGCACTGTTGATCAAGCTTGTTTGTGAATTTGTGATCTGCTCTGTAGATCTGCTCTGGTTCTTTAGGTCGCTGCTGCAATCTTTGATTTGTGGTGCTCACTTTCATAGTGTAAAATTGCGTTATAAGCAAAGGGATAAAATTGGGATTTTAAGAATAACTAGTGGGCAATTTGGGAAATTTGCACAACTTCCAACTGTAACATGAAACACACTTCAACGCTTTTTTGCAATAGAGCTCCTTGTTGAGCTCACGATTTGGGCTTTATTAGCATTTTGGAACAATGGATTTTCTATTAAAGTGCGTTTCCAAAATTACACCAAACGCGCAGTCTGGGTTTTCGGTAGCACAAAGCTCTTTTTGGGCTCCTAAAAGCCAAAACAAATGCACACTAATCTTCTTTCTTCACGTTTTAATAAAAAAAAAAAAAAAATGCTTTTCTGTTTTGGATACAATGGGGGTCTTTTTAGTGCACAATGCATTCTATTGGAAAATAAAGGGAGCCTAATTATTATTATTATTACTCTTTTTTGGGTGAAGCAAGCCTTAATTAAAATGTTAAGACAAATAAATATAGATATATTATATTAGTTAATAGAGGGGGTGGCCTTAGGCAATGACTTAAGTTTCCTGAATGGTTGGTGTACTTTTTAGACCCCTGTAAAACTAGATTGTTTAACCTAATTAATTAACCAAGTGAATAATTAGGTTTATTATTCAGATCTAGATTAAAACAAAACAATCATATCATGCAAAACAGTGGAAATATAAAGAACACAATGATATGATGACCTAGGAAAACCAAATCGGTAAAAAGCTTGGGGAGGATTTAACCTAGCTATCCTTAAGGTAAAACAGCAAATCCACTATGAAAGAATTGAAGTTTACACAATAACGATTTAGACCACTAACATCCTATTGCTACTTCGAGTAGGAAACTTACTACTATGACCTCATGATAGCTCCGAGTCCACAGACTACTTCTTTCTTTGGCCATTGCAAAACACAAACACCCTACGTTTGTGACTTTGAGATCCCACTCAAAGGTTTAGCAACACAGGCTCTCCTGTTTGTGACTCCAATACCACCCTTGAAGGTTTAGATTATCAGCACCTTTGATGACTAGAGAATGCAACAACTTCTACAACACCAGATCTTAAGATTCTTTAAGTAATAACACTGATAGAAGATATGAGAGAGCTTTTCAGGAACAAAACCCTAAATACAAAAGAGACACACTCTTCTCTCTCTAAAAAGTCTTATAAAAACGTGCTTAGAGTTTCCTTTATATAATGGGAGAAGTAGATCTGAAACCCTAATCCTTAATGGGCTTGAACTGCTGTTTGGACTTAATTAAAATTCTGCAAATACGACTTTCGATCTGTCGAACCTGTTTTTCGATCGGTCGAATCAAGCAAATTCTGAAATCTTCTTTCTGTAGCTTGTATGTTCTTGTGTGTTCACGATTTGCCAATTGTTCTAAACTTTTAGAACCTAACAGTTGGGTTGTCCTCGCATTTTGATTTTTTATTTATCAAAAATTGTTTTTTTAACAATTAAGATAGTAAATACCAATAAGAAAACCAAAGAAAAATTAAATCAATTCCATATCAGTTTTAAAATATAATTATATCATTCCATATTAATTACATTATTAATTTCATATAAATCAATTCCAAGCACATGGCTAAATATATATTAATATCTCATATCTAGCATTAAATACTCTCTTGACTCTCCAATATTTGGTTAAAATACAAAAAAACCATAATTACATCTCTAAAACTTCATCAAATATTAACCAACTAGTCTATTACTTACCAAAATTATCTGTGGACTAAACATATAATTTTTCCAAGAGAGGAAACTTAGCTGAAAATAACAATAACAGCTCCAGCGGAAGTTGTAACGAAGCTGTTGAAACAGCTTTTGCAGAAGCTGTTGAAACAGCTCTAATGGAAGCTGCAAACAGCTTTTGCAGAAGCTGTAACAGCTCTAGCTAAGTTGCAGAAGCTCCAGCAGGTTGACATATATCCTAAAAATGACATCACTTACTCATTAATGCCTACTCTCAACAGCTTGCTGTCATACACAAAGAAACAAGAGAATCCCATAAAGATTATCTTACCTTTTTTAGCTAAACCATGAATTTAATGCCACATATTTTCCTCCAAGCAAGATGTCATTTGGATGATATTATTCAGCTTTGATAGCTATGATTGACAGCTGTTGATACCTGTTTTCGCGACACATTTTCTACAAGCCTGACTTCCATGTAGGCTCAATTTATGTATTATATTATATTATATTTTCTTTTAAGTATGACCCAAGCCCATGCGAATTATTGGGGGAAATTGAGGAAGTGTGGTTTGGAGGGTATGGGTCGGTTCCTTTCGGATCTTTTGCATGAGCCCAGCCCATGCATGCTACCAAGTGGGCAAGGGACGCTGGTAGTACCTCAGGCTCATGTAGGAGGTCTTGTATCCAAAATTTCCACCTCAAAACAGCTTTTATGCTCTGGGTGACTGTGGCCCAAAGTTTCTGCCTAAACCTTTTTTTCCTTTAAACATAGTTGGCTCCCATTGGCCAACTCCATC
The DNA here is from genome assembly GCA_032878915.1 of Castanopsis chinensis. Taxonomy (NCBI): domain Eukaryota; kingdom Viridiplantae; phylum Streptophyta; class Magnoliopsida; order Fagales; family Fagaceae; genus Castanopsis; species Castanopsis chinensis. The sequence continues at coordinate 32,543,188 of JAVQMG010000132.1, forward strand.
AGCTAGCCCTCACTTAGGTGAGCCTCCCAATGGTCTGAAATTTCTGACCAAAGGCAACCAATTAAAGAAAACCCACTTTATTTCCAAAATCATGCTAAAAGCATACAAAACTCTTCCCTAAACAAAAGTAATCCAAGCCAAAACACCAAAATAGTATCATAGGGGATAGAAACCTCTTCTACCACTCAAAAAACCAGTCAAGAGCAACACCCCAAACTCTATATAAAACTCTCTCATCAGTCCAAAAAAACCAATCACGTTCTACCTAGAGAGTTGAAACTTTAGAACCAAAACCCATTCAACCAGTTAGCATTCTTACAAATCTAAACCTTAGGGATGGAAATATGGGTATAGGGGAACCTTCCCTCTCTTCCTCACGACCTCTCTCATTTTCCTCTTCTCGGTGACTGTAGGTCGAAGTTCCAGACCTGTTGAACCACGTTCTCCCAATAGAGCTGAAATTTGAGAGCAAAAACCCACTAAGCCAGGAAACGTTCTCACAATTCTGAACCTTAGGGGTGGAAATATAGGTACGGGGGAACCTTCCCTCTCTTCCTCACGACCTCTCTCATTTTCCTCTTTTCGGTGACTGTGGGTCGAAGCTTCAGACCTTTTATGTTTTTATACTTTTTCTACACTTTTGTTTCTAGCATTTTGATTTTCTCTTGTAAAAACACCATTAGCCTTTGTTTTCTATACATTGTGAATTTTGGGCTTGATTCTCCATAAATAAACACTTCTAAAGAACCCAAGGGGAGATTTGGGCCGTTTTCGCATTTTCGGCCTTTGTCGCAAAAATGTCCCCGACAACAGCCGATACAGCTATAACATCAGCCTTGAAGTCTCTAGCTTTCCTTCTTTTGGCTAAAAAACAAAATCCCTCTAATGAGATCATTTACATTGTCAAGGACTTTCCCCTATTTGCTATTTTCCCTTCAACTAAAATTTTGATCTAGTTACATAGCTTGGCTCTATATAAAGAGGACCAAGCTACACACTAAAAAGGGGTTCCATCCCTCTCCCACTCCATTGTTCTGAAACTTCACTCATTTTTGCTACCATATACACATTTTCCTACTCCTCCATCTCTCTTACAAAATCTCTCTTTATAGAAAACAACACAACACACATATTACAACACACCATTATACATTACTCATCTTTCCCACACTCCATTACTCTGAAACTTCATCATTTTTTGCTGCCCAAAAACACATCTCCATCTTATTCTTTATTTCTCATACAAAATCTCCCTTCTTAAAAAGCAATATAACCCATAACACAAATAATCTCATGTATTTACTATATTTAACCTTTATATTATCTATCTCACACTTCCATATACTTTACAAACACATTCCTCACAAAATACCCATATATACCTCTCATATATTTTTAAACTTCATGTCTCACAAAGTATACATATACAAGATCCATGTCCAGCAAAGTGTCTACATATAATTCCTATAAATATTGCAAACACCATATCTCACTATATATATTTCGTACCATCTCTACACATCTCAAAACATATCAAAATACTCTTCCAAGAACACATTACAAAAGCCCTTTCTCATGGAAGGCATATGAACATCAATATTAAGGTCTTTCTCTTAAAAGGCACAAAAACTTCATATTAAAACCATTCTCATTGAAGATATACATTTCTTACACTTAAAGCTACTCCTATGAAAGGCACGAACTCACTCATGTTTGACTAAAAAACTAAAAGGGCATTACATGGGGAAAATCATTTAAGTGCATGATTAAGGGTACAAATTTAACCAACCGATGCACACAGCTGCACATTCTCTCTCTCCCTCCAATTGCACCCATTTTTCCCTTTCAAACATGAAGTCACCATGAAAGGATTCACTTCGCCATGCTGCTGAAATGTTAAGCCCACTGGTGTTGTACGGCTGGAGCTGTAAAGTCTGAAGGTTTGCTGAAATGACTAAGTCCACTGATGTTACTGCTAGAGCTGCAAGATATGAAGATAAGTCATTACATTTTATCTTCAAATTTATATTATTAAACATATTTTATTCATTATCATTTTATCGCTGGATGCAAGCTATTCTAATATCATCTCACTATTTAATGAGCATGATCTCACTAATATTTCATTAATGAACGTACATATTAACAAATCGATCTACCACCATCGTACATATATTATTTGGACATGAACCACCATTGGAAAGATATTATGTGGATATAAACCATTGATGAACATACATTACTTAGACATGGACCATTGCCAAACATACCTTATTATGTTGAACATGAACCATGAATCACAACTAGACATGGACTATTGGACTCATCTCACTGTTGTATATTTGACACCTAATTGATTAACCACTTTCTAATATTGGACATCACTTAATATACATAATAATAACACATTAGACCATTTAATTAGAGCTATCATGCTAAGTATATTATTTATTTATTTCAACCATTATCATGATTCTAAGACTTTGGGTTTTATCTATTTTGTAGGATTAAAAATACTCCGGAAGCCATTGGTCTATGTGGCCCAATGTCGAGTTTCAGGTTGAACTCCCCAGAACAAATCTGGCCTTAGCAAAGTCACACCTCCAACAAAAGGCACGTGGCTATGTGCTAAAATTGCCGCAGACAATTGTGTATTTTTATTTTTATTTTTTGGATGAAGAAGATGTGAGTTGCTATTAAGATTGTTGTGGCAAAACACAACCTCCTTATTATGCCGTCAACTTCAAAGTACATAAGAGAATGTTTTTTTTTTTCTTTTCTTTTTGGAAGAAGGAATGATAAAAAATTAGTAACCTTTTTTCTCTCCTTTTTTTTTTTTTTTTGAAGTAATTGTTAAACTAACTATATATTCATTGTAAATTTACCAATAATAGGATTGTAACCTAGTTAACATGAAGGTAAATTGTAACTTTATACTTTCTTATAATATTTTTTTAAAGCTGACTTTCTTATAAAAATTTATATTTTAAATAAATATTCTGAAGTCTGGGGAGCCAGAAGCATAAATGCTGAAGAAAACAAAATTTAAAGTTTTGGGGTAAATCATATATAAGTTCATGCACTTAATTTAAAAAAAAAAAAAAAAATTTGGGAGCATGCATGGCTCCTCTTGACGTAGCATGACTTTGCCACCAAAGGAATAGATCCAAATTTAGAAACTTTAGAAGGCAAGATCAAAATGATTTGGTGTCAATTAAAATTTAGTCTATATTTATATGTTCTCCCTCCTGTGACACACACATATACATAAACATATTCTATGTTTATGTTATGTTTCATTCACAGGTGAGTTGAACTTTAGTTTTGTTTCTTCAATCCATAAACGCTTCACAAATTTGTTTGGGTGGGCTGTAGAAAATTTTTATCAATTCATTTTTTATATGAAATCTCTCTCTCTCTCTCTCTCTCTCTCAAATGTATCACTCGATTATAGAGTTATCTAATAAGTATTGAAATTTTTTTTCCTACATTATCATTGTCTTACTTTGTGATTTCAATCTACAAAGTTTAAGTAGGTTGACGACATTCTTTTCCAAAAAAAAAAAAAATCATGCTTTATCGTCTTTTTCTATGAAAAGAAAGAAATCCTATAAAACAATAAAGTAATGCTATGCATACTACCAATTAAGTCAATTGATTATTATTATTATTATTATTGTAAGGACCAAAGATTTTGTCCCCCAAGCCCACTTAGAATAGTGAGCTTGCAGAGTTCAGCTGAGGCCTAAATCAATATATTTGTTAGAGAGGGAATAAAAAAACAAGGAAGGGCTTAGCCTGAAGATTAGAATAAGGGAGGAAGGCCCTATTTAATAAAATATATAAGTCAATACATTAACATATGTTTGCCCAAGGAGGCCAAAGTTCCTCCATTAAAAGTATTGTTCATGTTCTTCTCTCTATGATCTTTTTACAATGATCTCTCTATTTTGTTCGACCTCCACCTGTTTAATAAACTTCTTCTCCTTATATACTCTCCCCTTCTTCACATCTTGGTCGTCCATTACTTCATAACCAACCTCCCCTCGCGACACCTATCCCTTTTTCCATTTGAAGAAGGTGATGGAAGGAGTTTGCTTAGCTGTGACTTGCACTGTTCAAGTCACTTCCTCATCAATGCAGCTGATGCCCACCATTTAATGCAGCTGGGAGATTAGATGAGGGGCATTCAATGCGGAGGCCATAGGCTACCCCAAACTAGAAACTTCCTCCCTTGACCTTTGGTTCCCACTTGGTATGCCTTAGAGTGCTTTTAACTCATCTCTATACCTCTCCGAGCAACCGTCCTCTTCAAGCCCGTGGCCCGTGGCATTTTTACCCCACACTGCGACTCTTAAATCCATCCTTGGTTCTCGGGCCCCCGCAATAGCCACCTAAAACTTTTGTTATGAACCCTAAGGTAAAAGCGAAGTTTTAGTTACACGAGCCAGCTATACACGTGCCACGTGTATTCCCCCCCCCCCCCACCCCACACCCCCCCACACACACACACACACCATATTCCTCCATTTGTTATCTTTCTATATTTTGGAAAACACTATTCTAACCACACACACACACACACACACCATATGCATTTTGGCAATGTTAAAATACTATGTAGATATTATTCATTAATTTAGTACAAATCATAATTTTTAATAAAAGTATAAAAGAAATTAAAAGAATCACTTTGTGTACGGCTGATTGAAGAAAAATAATAGTGAGGGTGTGTTTGGATACCACTTATTTTGCTGAAACTGAAAAATTATTGCTGAAAGTACTGTAAATAAAGGTAAAAGTTAATTGAAATAGTACAGTGAGACCCATGAATAATACCAAAAAGTACAGTAGGGCTCATGAATAGTAGCAAAAATAAGCTGAATAATGAAATAATTTTAATTTTTAATTCTAATCCAATCACACACTTAATCTTTCAAAGAGAGGAAAGGAAATAATATTCTTAAAATATCCATTCTATTCCCCATCTCAAATGAAGCTAAGCTTTTTATATGGAACAATCAGTGTCTGTTGGACAAATATTATTTTTACTACTATTCATAGGTCTTAATGCACTTGTTGGTACTATTCCTGAGTCCCGCTATACACGGTCGGCCCTAGACATTTTGGGGCCTAAGGCGAGAATTAAAAATTGGGCCTTTTTATACTTATATATTAATTAAATTAATATTTATTTAATATTTTTATATTATAATATATTTTATTTAAATCTATTTTTCTTGCATTTTGAGATGCAAATTGACTAATTAAATTTTTGTATTCAAGTTCTTCTAACATCTCTTTTTCAATCGATAGTATAGCTAATCCACTTAATCTTTCTCGGGACATTGTCGATATTAAATATGATTTTATTAATTTTAATTTTGAAAAACTTCTTTCTGCAGTAGCTACTGTAACAGGTATTGTTAGTAAAATCCTATAAGCAATACATGTATTTGGAAATGAAGCTAATCTTTTTATATAATTTAGTATGTTAATAGGAGTATAATCTTTTATTTGTAAAATTTCTTTTAAAATCTTTAACTCTGACAACGAATCAAAACCATCAATATCACAATAATCATCATGTTTGAGAAAATCTTCAAGTTTAAGACAATATTTTTGTAAACTATCATTATCTAGTGACTTTAATTTCGAGAAGTTAAATAGAAAACCAAAAATATCATTTCCAAATCTAGCCAAGTGTTCATGTTAGTAATATGCTCTCTAGTTGTTTCATGCTTTCTAATTTTAGAACTAATATTTTTTCAATCTCGAGTTCTTTCATTACATAGTTGGCCAATACATTTAGACTCAAACAATTTGCAACAAAAACAAAATACTTAGTCCGTATCTTTTAAATACACTAGCCATTTTCTATCATGCTTCTCCCCATTTGATAATATTCGAGTGTAATGAATAGTAGAAAAATATCTAAATTTTTCATATCCAGATGGATATTTCCTAGTAGACATTTCTAATGAAATAATATATTTATAAAGACCAAAATAAAAAATAACTTTCAAGTGTAGAGTAAATGAAAAATAGAACCTGATTTATATAAAAAGTATTGTTGTAGTTTCACCGATAATTGAACAATAACAAATTTTTAGCAATTTCAACCTGCATAAATAAAGACTTACTCAATATATGGCCATTAACTAAAAAATATATATAAAAACTGAAAACGCAATATTAAAATTTAAAAAAAAAAAAAAAGCACAACCATAACAAAAATTTAAGCACAAGTGCGCAACTATAACACAACAAGGCTAATTAATAAGACCCACAAAAAAAAACACAACAAATTAATAACCCAATACGCAATACCCAATACAAATTAAAAAAGCACAAACAAATTAATAACCCATTCAGATTTTAGACTTATCTATAACCCACCCAATACCCAAAAAGACAAAAACGCACAGTAGCACTCTTTATAATCCTATCTAAGAGACTATGACTATCTAACCCCAATCCAAAAAGAAGAAAACGCAGCAGCAAGCTTTATTGAAAAAAAAAAAAAAAAACCTTGAAGGATGCTGAATGAACGGTTGAACAGAACTGAGACTGAGGAAGAGCCGAAGAGGAAGAGAAAGGCCAAAGGAACTGAGGAACTGAGAAAGCTTGCTGTTAGGGCCGAAGAGCAGATGAGATCAGTGAGATTTGAGAACAGGGGAGAGAAAGGGATTCAAGGAATCAGAGAGAATGAGAATGAGAGACAGAGAGAGGCGGAGAGCAGAGATTAGAATAGAGAGAAAAGTAAAATTTTTAGGGTTTTGAGTTATTTTATTTGTTGTGATTTGTGATTGTTTTGTGGTTAATGTGTTAGACTAGATTTGTAATTTATCTGGATGATTTTTGGGTTGTCTGATTTACCAAAATTTTTGTTTTTTGGTTAAAAGGATGTGCTAGAATTTTGTGCTTGACCTTAAACTAATCTTTTTTTTCCTACAGATTGTTGTGCTATACCTTAAACTAAATTTTTTTTTCCTTGCGGTGTCAGTTTTTTGGGGCTTCTCCTGAAACTAATTTTTTTTTTCTCTACTCCCTCTTATTTTCTAAAATTTTAGGGTCTCCCTTCCACTTGGGGGCCTTAGACGACCACCTAACTCGCCTAAGGGAAGGGCCGGCCCTGCCGCTATACTATTTTAGTTAACTTTTACCTTTATCTACAATATTTCAGCAAAAAGTTTTCATTTTTAACACAATTAGCGGATCCCAAACGGACCTTTAGTCTATCTACCATCAATGTTTTCATTTAGCCTTTTTACTTATTTGCTTATATATAATTTTTTAAAGCCTTATTATTCTTAAGTACAACCACACTTTAACTAATTTTGAGTAAAATACAATCAGCAAAAAGCCAAATGAGCTAATGCTAAATGGACACTTGTGATGGTCTTTTGTGGAGGCAAGTGTTTTAATAGTGATCTCTTTCAAATTCTCCAATTCCCTCTAATTTTTAGTTAGTTGTGTGTCATGACCTTGGGTGACTCAAGTTTGACCCACATGAACACGATATGCGAATGCCAACAGATGATATTTGTCCTCCTAAATCGAGGGTTTTATATGGAGTTCCAATTATTTTATACAATTTGGAAAAATAAAAAAAAAACCATTAATGAGAAATATATATTATTTAATTGATTGAGTTGAAATTTACATTTGATATATAAAAAAAAAAAAAACTTATCAAAGCTTGGATTCCTAAATACAATCTAAACTTTACATGGCTTTAGTCCAAATTAAATTCTAAAAAAGAAGAAGAATATTGCATGATTAAGCCTAGTCTAAGAACCAATGATTTAAGTTATGGAGTGAGAAGGTGTTGAACACCCACCCAACCAAGTGAACAAGTCTTTTACAATATGCTGGTTATGGTAGTATCATGCAAATGACATCCATACGTTTCACAAAATTAGAGAATTCTTATTTTAATTCCAATAAAATGGATGAAGGCCTAAGGTTTTTTCATCATGTGAGCATATTCTATAAACCCTAAGTTAAACTAGCATGTTCCTCATATATCAATCAATAAAGTTTTAGATTTAGCCTAGTTTGGTTCAAGGCTTGTACCTGCATGCAAGATTGGTTTGGCAAAATAGGGTCAAAGATCTAGCTCCTGGTTATACAAGCAACCCATCCCCTCTTTGGATTGATTGAGAATCTTGTGCAACACTTTTTTCCTTCAATCTCGGAAAATTTCACTATATATTATTACCAAACAATTCTGCCTTTATCTTCTTAAGGTTAAAATCTATAAGGAAGGGTTGTGTCATTTAATCCTTGATTGATGTAGTTATTAGTGCAAATTTTTTTATAGCAGCATGCTTCAACAACAAACCAAAAAGAGTTTAATACAAAACCCTAGGCACATAAAGTTGCAGCAACTTCACTCATTATTCATGTTTCTTCTCTCTTATGATACTATAAAATATAATTGTTATACATATGATAATCCTAGTGTATGGATCCTAAGATAGGCCAAGTCATCATGGGCTGAAACTAACTCTTCTCTCTTAAGATAACCACTGTAAAATATAACTTTTACACATATGAGAACCCTAGTACATGGATCCCAAGACAAGGCAAGTCATAATGGGATAAAACTGAAAACTTTAGACTAGAATCATGCAGCTTGATCAGTCGAGAGAAGTCAAGCTTGATATTGTGAATTACTAAATGTCGATAGGTCAAATAGGCACTGAGGTGTAGTTGAGATACCTGATTCAATAGTTTCTTAAACAGTTTTCTTATGTTTTCAACACTGCGTTTCAACACACTTTTGGACACTAAAAATTAAGTGTGTGTTTTGGATGATGATGAACAATTAAAATTATTTCACTATTCAGCTTATTTTTGCTACTATTCATGGCCCCACTGTACTTTTTGATGCTATTTATAGGCCCTACTGTACTATTACTATTAACTTTTGCTCTTATCTATAGTATTTTTAGCAGCAATTTTTCAGTTTCAGTAAAATCAGCAGTATCTAAACACACCCTAAGTCGTAAGTACATAAAAACATGCATTTTGACTCAAATTTGCCAATATACAAAAAAAATGACTTAACACTTTAAATATTAGAAAAATGTAATGTTGACAATGTTTTCACAACATTTTTACAACAGATCTTAAGTGTAAGGTTGCTACTACCTATTACTAGTAAAAAAAAGTTGTGAGTTTAAATTAGAACTAATAGTAGCTTATCATTTAGGAATTGTTGTGAAAGTATTGTGAGAATATTATAGACATATCACTTCTCTTAAATATTAGCATGTTTAAATATTTTGGCCTAACAAAAATTAAACTAAAAAAAGATCATTTATGTTCAAATTAATGGGATTGACAATTTTTTTTTTTTGAGAAAAATGGGATGTACAAACTTTAGTTCTAAACTAGGAGAAATTTGCTTTAATCCAATATTATCCATATATATTATTTAAACTAATCATACAACTTATTAAAAAATTCATGTAATTTTATTAAACCATTACAAATTAAGGGTAAATATTACTATATACACCCTGTTTATGGAGGCAAAAATTGTCAAATAGCACTTTTTTACTAATGATGTAATGATTTGCTAGTTTTTGGGTTCTCAATTTTGGTAAAATCGAGTTTTACTTGAAGCTCGAGATTATGGAACTTAAATAGCAGGATAAAATTTTCAAAATTTTTCAAAATATATATTTTCAATTATAAAAAAATAGAGGCAGATCCAAAATAGTGGTAGATTTAATTCTCTTTTTTTTTTGGCTGAATCGTGGCAGAGGGCCATTTTCGCCCTGTTTATGGGATAATGAAGATTAGCTTTCACTCTTGTACAAACAGTCCTAGCTTCAGCTCCAGCCATGGAAAACCTCCATTACTCTCGACTCTCACCCTTCCTCTTGCTCTTCCTCCTTTTGTCAACCCAAACCCAAACCCAAACCCAAGAACAACAACAGCAAGACACCCCCATCACTCGCTTCCAACGCTACCTTGAAATCAACACAGCCCACCCAAACCCAGACTACTCCTCCGCCATTTCCTTCCTCAGAACCCAAGCTGAAGCTCTCAACCTCCAAGTCCAAACTCTCCACTTCACTCCAAACAAGGACAAACCCATCCTCCTCCTCACATGGCTTGGCTCCAACCCTTCTCTCCCTTCTCTCCTCTTCAACTCCCACCTCGACTCCGTCCCCGCCGAGCCTTCCAAATGGTCCCAACCCCCTTTCTCCGCCGTCCGATCTTCTGACGGTCGCATCTACGCCCGTGGGGCCCAAGACGACAAGTGCATCGCTATCCAATACCTCGAGGCCATTCGTAACCTCCAAGCCAAACACTTCTCTCCAATCCGCACCGTACACGTGTCCTACCTTCCTGACGAGGAGATTGGTGGGTCTGATGGAGCTGCCAAGTTCGTCGGGTCCAAGGAGTTCGAGGATTTGAATGTTGGGTTTGTTTTGGACGAGGGGCAGGCTTCCCCCGGTGATGAGTTTAGGGTTTTCTACGCGGATAGGACGCCGTGGAATGTGATAATTCAGTCTACAGGGACTCCTGGGCATGGTTCGAGATTGTACGATAATAGTGCGATGGAGAATTTGATGAAGAGCATTGAGGTTGTGTCCAGGTTTAGAGAGAGTCAGTTCGATGTGGTTAAGGCTGGGAAAGCCTCCTTTTCCGAAGTCATTTCTGTTAGTCCTGTTTATGTCAAAGCTGGAATTCCTTCCCCTACTGTAATAAGTCTAATCAATTTCGCTACACTTATACTCTTCTCTTCTGACACCCACCACTCACTCACTCACTCACTGTTAGCATCATCATTGGTGTGTTACTAGTTATATTTCTATGGTGTGTGAATGATGGGGATTGAGGATGTCTTGTGCTTTTTGTTCTGTGCAGGGATTTGTGATGAACATGCAACCTTCGGAGGCCGAAGCCGGGTTCAATCTTCGATTGCCTCCTACAGCGGACCCGGACTTTTTGAGGAGAAGAATTGCTGAAGAATGGGCACCACAAACTAGAAACATGACTTACCAGGTCAATCTTTGAAACCTCACCACAAAAAGATATCATACTGCTGTTTGATTTTTAGTCACTTGGTAGTACAATACAATGCCAAATCATTGTTTTGAGTAATTACAAGTTGATTAATATGTTGGTGATGTTTATGCAACTATGTTTGTTTTTCCTTTTCTTTTAGAGCGTGTTACCAATTTGCCTTTTTTGAGTTACTACACTATCAACTAAAAATATGTATGTTCACCATTAGGTTTGTTACTTTCTTGATGAGTTTGGCTATGTGCACACTTAACATTTGCAGTCTGTGAGTTACACTACCATATTATCAACAATTGATTGACTCAATCCCTAATCAAGGCCCGGTTGTCCTCATTTGAATTGTGACAGAATATAATTTAACACAGGTAAGTGCTATACCCTCTCTTTCTTTCCTTTTTTGGGATAAAAAGTTCAGGTAATTGCAATATCATGTGTCAAGAACCTAAGTAAAGCTAAGAACCTAATCTTGGGTTTCAAAACTGTGTAGGCTCTGGGTATTCCTATAAGAAAAACGTCCTGAAAAGGGATAGCAGAGGATTCATTATTGTTTGTTGCTGCAGATTTAATCTTATAGTTAATTTCTTTTAGTTGTGAAAATTCTACACTAGCAATTTACTTCTTTCTGGAGACATTTATGCACAACCATACGCATATCTGCATAAATGCCATTCTCTGATATAAACTTGCCATCGTCCCAGCTTTTCTTAATCGTGTACCAATTCTGCAGGGTCCTGCACTGTGCTAGTATTGCAGAGTGGTCTTTGTTAGTTTTCCTTAGGTTTTTTTTTCTTTGATAGGAAACTGGAACTTTAGACATTAATTGAAAGAGGATACATAATTTGAGAGAGCGTGTTCTAAAAAACAAGGGCTCTCTTCAATCCAGGTAACATAATGCCCAACACCCTGAGCATACTTTGCTAACAAGTGAGCAGGCCTATTGCCATTCCTACAAACGTGAGAAACTTCAAACCTACGAAAAGCATGAGAAAGAGAAATAATTCCATACACAACAGAAGCAATCGATGATGGAGGAGATGTCCCTGAAATGGCATTAAAGACCACTAGGGAATCACCCTCTAAAATGATGTCATGAATCCCAATGTCCTTAGCAAATAAGACACCCTCTTCAAAAGCCTTAGCGTCTGCTTCGAACGAACCCAGGGGAATGTTCAACCTTTTACTAAGAGCACCAACCACCAATCCCATCTCATCCCTTATCACAACACCTACCCCACACGTACGTTGAGAAGAGAAAATTGCAGCATCCACATTGACTTTGAACACAGCATCAGTAGGCAGCTTCCAAGCTTGTGAACATTTTTGCAGATTCGAGAGGGGACTTCACATTTACAGCCCTGAAATCACTGATAAACTGCCTAACCCACTGCACTAGCTAAGAATTAGTCATGAATTTCTTACCATTCCTTTTTTGGTTCCTTCTTGTCCACATGGCCCAAGCAATGGAAATAGCAAGAGATAAGGCATCATCACTGCATTGTTTGGTATCCCAAAGAAACCAAAGCAAATCCATAAAATTCTGAACCTGTACAGTATGTTGAGACTGAAAAAAACCAGTAAACTTCCACACTTCCACAGCATCTGTACAATCCCAAAACAAATGACCCGTAGATTCCCTCCACACCACAAAGCACACACTTATCATTCGCCATAATACCCTTCCTTTTCAGATTAGATAGACAAGGCAGAATATTATTACAAGTCCTCCAAGCAAAATGCTTCACCTTATTAGGAATTTGTAGGCTCCAAATCTTCCTCCAAAAATTCTTAATCGGCCCATCATTTGAACAACTGCCTATTTCCGGACTGTCATGCAGATTCATAGCCACCATATATGCACTTCTAACAGAGAATTTATCATTTGAAGTTGCATTCCAGATCACCGAATCCTCAGGAAGAGCAGCACTAATAGGAATCCCCAATATAGTCTCAGCTTCAGAGGGAAGGAAGACAGATTTAACCAACTCAGATTTCCACAGACCATTTTCACAGTCAATCAACTCAGAAACTTGAGCATGATCTTCCAGCAAGTTCTTAGGAGAAGAGACTTTGAAGGCCGATGGAGTTGGCAGCCATTTATCCAACCAAATCTGAATATTGTGACCATTACTCACCCTCCAACTCAAACCACTCCTAACAATATGCTGAGCAGCCATAATACTCCTCCATAAATAGGAAGGTCTTCTCCGCATTCACAAAATCACACTCCGGAAAGTATTTAGCTTTGAGAACCTGATAAGCTAAAAAATTAGATTCTGTCTGCAGTTTCCACCCTTGTTTAGCTAACAATGCAAGATTGAACTCCTTAAGGTGCTTGAAACCCAGACCACCCTGACTTTTTGGAATGCATAATTTCTCCCAACTAACCCAGGCCATCTTCCTTTCCTCATTTTTCTGACCCCATCAGAAATCCCTCACCATGCAAGTCAATTCATCACAAATGGAATCAGGAAGCTTAAAACAACTCATTGTGTAATTTGGAACAGCTGTAGCAACTGCCTTAATTAAAATTTCCTTACCAACTTTTGAAAGCAATTTTTCTTTCCACCCCACCAATTTCTTAGCCAAGAAGTATGAGTTGTTAATATAACAATACAGCCCGTGGGCACCCCATTAATCTTCAAGGAGTGAGTGACAGAGGTTATACGTTGCATTACTAAGCTTCTCCACCAGCCATGAAACCCCAGTTTCTCCATAATTTTCTCTAGCCAACCCCATTCATATATTTCTTTTATATTCTGATGTATAATTTTGCCACACATCCTCAATAATTCCTCATCTCCACAATGGTTAAAATCTTTTTTTTGATAAGTAATAAAGAAAATTTTATAAAAACACATAGCCCAGTACATAGGAAATGTACAAAAAGGCAAAACATCAAGAAACGAAATTACAATGATCTAACAACACAGGAAGGGAAATACATGAAAAAGATGGTGAAACGAGACACCATTCAAGAAGAGTAAAAAAGAAGAAAGACTTAAGCTCAATCATTGACCATTCACGACCCTCAAAGCTTCTAGAATTCTGTTCCCGCCAATACACCACATCACACAGTGCGGCACAAGCCTCCAAATAACTACATTACGATGACGCCTGAATTTGCAAGTCCAACAATCCAACAAATCCACTACCCTCTGAGGCATCACCCAACAAACACCAAACAAGCTAAAGATCATACTCCATATCTCAAAGGCTATAGGACAGTGAAGGAGGAGATGATCTACAGACTGCCCATGCCTTTTGCACATAAAACACCACTCAAGAACAACAAAATGCCTCTTCCGAAGGTTGTCTATAGTAAGAATCTTGCCTAAAGCCGCAGTCCAAGAGAAAAAAGCTACCCTAGGAGGAACCTTCGATTGCCACACCATTTTCCAAGGGAAAGAACTGCCAGTAGAAAGGGAGATAGAATGGTAATACCCACTCACCTTAAAACCTCGTTTGCTGGCTGGCATCCAACAAAGAATGTCAGAACCAACACCCCGCACCTTTGTGGAGTAGATCAAAAGCATAAATAAATCCAAAGATTGTGACTCTTGTTCATTCACTAACCGACGAAACTGAATGCCCCAAGAAACTCTCCCATTTACAAAGCACATAACCTCAGAGACCGAAGCATCCCTTGTCCTACTAATATTATATAGATCTGGAAACGCATCCTTAAGCGGACGATCCCTACACCACACATCTTTCCAAAACTTCACACGGGTTCCATCACCCACTTCATACCGAATGAACTTGGAAAAATTCTCCCAGCCACTCCGAATGAACTTCCATAAACAAACACCATAAGCCCCAGACACAGATTTTGTGCACCAACCACCCCACTCATTCCCATACTTCGCCCCAATGACCCTTCTCCAAAGGGCGTCACTCTCCAAGCCATAGCGCCACAACCATTTTGCTAAAAGGGCAGAGTTAAACCTTCTCAAACACCTAATGCCTAACCCTCCATTCTTCACTGGCCTACATATCTTAGACCAATTTACTAAGTGAATCTTATGCTCATCCCCCATTCCAGACCAAAGGAAATCCCTTTGTAATTTCTCCATCCTTTTAGCCACCTTGTTTGGGATAGGGAAAAGAGAAAGAAAATAAGTAGGTAAGCTAGAGAGAGTACTCTTAATAAGGGTAACCTTACCCCCCTTAGATAGATACAACCTCTTCCAACTAGCTAGCCTACGCTCCATCTTCTCCAAAATAGGATTCCAAATCGTCTTATCTTTAAAAGAAGCACCCAACAAGAGACCTAAATATTTCAGCGGAAAAGCCGACTCCCTACAACCCAAAATCTCCACTAGCTCATGAAGATTAGGCACATCCCCAACTGGAACCAATTCAGACTTTCCTAAATTAATCTTTAGGCCAGACATCTCCTCAAATCTAGAGAGAATTCCACGCAAGGCTGTTATATGGTTGCTGTCAGCATCACAGAAAACAAGAGTATCATCCGCAAACAAAAGGTGAGACACCGTCATTAAGGAACTAGACGCATTCCCCACTGTGAAGCCTGAAAACTGCCCTGCTGTAGTAGCTGCAGCCAACATACGGCTCAATGCCTCCATGACAATATCAAAGAGAAAAGGGGATAGAGGGTCACCTTGCCGAAGACCTCTAGAACTCCCAAAAAAGGCAGAGGGGCTACCATTGATCAGGATGGAGAATTTAACAGTTGATATACAGCACCTGATCCA
The DNA here is from genome assembly GCA_032878915.1 of Castanopsis chinensis. Classification (NCBI taxonomy): domain Eukaryota; kingdom Viridiplantae; phylum Streptophyta; class Magnoliopsida; order Fagales; family Fagaceae; genus Castanopsis; species Castanopsis chinensis. The sequence goes on from JAVQMG010000132.1 coordinate 32,558,952, forward strand.
CCTTCTCCACTTTTCAGAGAAGCCACACTGCTGTAACAAGAACATGAGAAACTCCCAATTCACATGATTATATGCTTTCTCAATATCCAGTTTGCACAGCACCCCCGGAACCCTTGCCTTCAAACGACTGTCTAAACACTCAGAAGCAATAAGAACAGAATCTAAAATCTGTCTACCTTTCACAAAGGCATTCTGAGATTCAGAAATAAGGCCGTGAACCACCCTACGCATCCGATTGGTTAGCACCTTAGCAATAATTTTATACACCCCTCCCACCAAACTAATAGGCCGAAAGTCTTTGACATCCACAGCATCAGATTTCTTAGGAATGAGAGCAAGAAAAGTAGCATTGAGGCTCTTTTCGAATACAGCGTGGGCATGAAAATTATGAAGCACATTCATAATATCTGATTTCACCAAGCTCCAACAAGACTAAAAAAAAGCCAAAGAAAAACCATCCGGACCTGGTGCTTTATCACCATTGAAATCATGTACCACTCCAAAAACTTCTTCCTCATCAAAAGGCCTATCTAGCCAAGTAGCATCCTCCTCAGAAATTCTAGAAAAAACAACCTCGTCCAAAAGAGGTCTGTGGACCTCATTCTCCGTGTACAACTGCCTATAGAAATGAGTAATGCACCCCTCAATGCTCCCCTGATCCGTAGCTAACTCTCCATCCACTATAAGCCTATCGATAGTATTGCATCTTCTATGCGAATTTGCAATACGATGAAAAAATTTTGTGTTCCTATCTCCCTCTCTAAGATACAAAGCTCTAGATTTTTGCCTCCAGCAAATTTCTTCCAACAAAGTAGATTTTTCTAGCTCTCCACGAATTCGATCCTTATCCCTACTTTCCTCTGCTGAAAGAACCCGGACATCTTCGATAACTTCCAACGCCTTAAACTCCTTCCATAAATTCTGCACCCTCAGACCTAAATTGCCAAACTCCTCCACATTCCATCTTTTTAAATCCACTTTCAACATCTTCAGTTTGTTAGCCAAAGCAAAACTAGGGGTTCCTTGGAAATGATAGGACTCCCACCAAGAACGCACCCTACCCAAGAATCCCTCATCCTTTAACCACATGTTCTCAAACCTAAAAGGTTTTTTGCCTCCATGTATATTCCCCCCCTCAAGAAGTATAGGAAAGTGATCCGAGAGCAACCTAGAAAGACGACGTTGACACACAGAAGGAAATTTCTCCTCCCAATCTGCTAACACTAGAAACCTATCCAATCTCTGGGTTGCACCGACACGGCATTTTTGGCGACGTGTCGGTGTTCGACACGTGTCGAACACGGATACCGGCACGACTCGCCGGACACCGGTGTCCGAGCGGTGTCCTTTTTTTTTTTTTTTTTTTTGCTTCTTCGACACGGCGCCGACGCGGCTCCGATACGGTGGACAAGCCAGCAGTGAAAAAAAAAAAACCAGAAAATCACAGATCAACCCTCCCTCTGGCCTCTGCCCCGCTGCCCTCTGTCCCTCGCCGGTGTTAGATCGGGCAGATCGGCGAGTCGGCGAGGTCCAAAGACAGTCGCCGTCGACGCTGTGCCTTCCGATCTCACTCTCTCTCTCGGCGTGGACAGGACACATAGGCGAAAGATCCGATCTCTTCTCTTCTCTCTCTCTCTATTTTTTTTCTTTCTTTCTTTCAGGCGAAGGCCCTCTGGTTTTTGTCTTTCACTGTTACTGACTTGTTGCGTTACTTATAGCGCGTTTTGAATTTTTTTTTTTTTTTTTTTTTCACTCTCACTGTTACTGTGTTGTACTGTATATATATATATATATATATATATTTCTTTGCTTTTTGGTTTGTATTATTGTACCATTTTGGATGTTAGTTTACTAATTTGTAGTCCTTACATAATTTAAATTTTAAGCATAAACATATTTATGTCTAAAAATATTAAAAAATATGCCTAAATATAAAATTTAATTAATTATATAATTGCCGTGTCCACGCCGTGTCGTGTCCTTATTTTTCAAAAATTGCCGAATCCCTGTGTCCGTGTCCGTGTCCGTGTCGCATCCGTGTCCGTGTCCGTGTCTGTGTCCGTGCATCATAGTCCAATCTAGATCTTGAAACAACCTCTCTAGAATTAGACCAAGTGAAACTCCCCCCAACCAAAGGCAGGTCAATAAGGCTATGCTCGGAGATAAAATCTGAAAACTGATGCATAGCTGAAGAAAAATATGCAGAACCCAACCGTTCAGAAGGAAACCGCACCACATTAAAATCACCTCCCACACACCAAGGCACATCCCACCAACTATGTAAGCCAGCCAACTCCTCCCATAGGAAACTTCTGTCTCTATCACTATTTGGTCCATAAACACCAGTGAAAGCCCAAACAAAATGATCCACCACATTTTTGAATTTACAAGAAACAGAAAAACGGCCCACTGCTTCCTCCACCTTATCCACAACCCTGTTGTCCCACATCAATAAAACCCCACCTGAAGCCCCCACAGAGCCTAAATATAGCCAATCTACATGCTGACCTCCCCACAAACTACAAATAACACCTCTATTAATTAACTCCAACTTAGTTTCTTGCAGGCAAACAACATCTGCTTTCCACTTTCGGATCAAATTTCTGACCCGGAGCCGCTTATCCTGCTGATTCAAACCTCTCACGTTCCAAGAAACAATTCTCAAATTCATTGATGCACTACAACAGCCCGATCCCTACTAGCACTCCTATTCCTTTCTGACTCAGTCTCATCACCCCACGAACTCAATAAACTCTTTAATTCCCGATGCCCTTTGTGCCCAGCCTTGCCCATCTTCCTCTTAGTAGCAAGAGCAAGCCTGTAACTTGTTCTTCAAAACCCTCAAGTGAAGTTCCTACAGATTTCTGGAAAGCTTTAATTCTATTTGTAACCCATAGAGACAACCTGGTGTTGTCTACATCCCTCTGACATCCTAATTCCTCAACTTTATTATCCTCCGTAACCACTAAATTATCCGTCACCAAAGGGGCCACTTCTAATGGTTCACCTATATGTTCCCAATCAAACAACCCCTCATACGAGACCCAAGCCTCCTCCTCTGACCCAAAGTCCGAGACAACTGAGCCCCCATCAACTTCACTCTCAGGAGCCCAACAAATAATTTGTCCCTCGTTAAAAGGAGAAGCCAAACCTGGTTTAACTACACCCTCCGAAGCAGTCTGATCCGACATGGCTTCAGGAGGACGATATGCTGAAAGCGGAATAGCTAATTTCCTCCCATCCCGAAGTTCGAGCATCCAATCTTTAGAATTACCCCATGTTTTGCTCAAATCACCAACAAACTCACTGATTGTAGGACCAAAAACGTGTGGTGTTTTGGTGAAGAACGGTTCTGATTTCTCCGATCCCTCTGCATGCTGGGATGACACAACTGGAAAAAACTCGGTACTCCCCTGTTCTGACCCCATACCTACTGCGTCACACATCGGAAAGCTACTGCCCACCTTTTGTGTGAAGTGAGGCGGCTGATCTGGTAGCTGATCAGGTAGCTTGCTAGAGGGCAGCAGAGGAAGCCCAGAATCAGTGTTGCATGTAGAGAAAGGATGTGGAGCCGAAGACCCAGACCCGGAAACCAAACACGAGACACTTGGTTGAGCAGCATTATGAGCGAGAGAAGATAAACTAGGCTCTGTATTGGTAAAGACTGAACTACGTGTCTGAGAATCACCCAATTTAATGGGTCTGTGTTTAGGCCTGAGATGCTGAAGATCAGACTTAAAAGGGACTGTTTTATGTGGCCCGGCTTAGGCTTTGGGCTTCCAAGCAACCTGGGGCCTAGGCCCACTACCATTAATCAGCACCGATTTAAAGGAGGGTGTATTATTCTCTCCACTGGGCTTAACAGAATCCAGGCCCACCTCCTTAATATCAGAAGACAACACAAACCACTTCCCATCATTCCCGCGTTCCACACGCAGGGAAATATCCAGGGACAGCAATATAATCGCACCTTTATCCGCAGCACCATTGATGACCGACGTGACATCCGCCTCCTTGTCAGTCCCAGAATTTCCTCCCCAAGAAAACTGCAAATTCAAATTTCGAATATCCGAAGAAATCTCTTTTCCTTTGTCTCGAAAACCTCCCTGTTTATGCCATAAGTTCTCCGTCACCCTCACCGGTTTAACGGTGGCTCTCGCTTGCTTAACTCCGATAGTCTGAATAATCGGAAGGATTGTCTTCCTTAGGTGCATTCCAAAACCTCTCCAGCCACTCCCCGATTTCCCTTCCGGTATGACAATGGAACCCCGTCGGCGGCCATTATCTAACTCAGAGAACAACAAAAAGGTGCCATGGGCATTGGACCCCAACTGAAGAATAAAAACTCTATCTCCCTCCCTGACCGTTCTCGCAAACTGACCCTGCTTCTGCTTGGAAATCAGCTCCTCAATGTGAAACAGAATTCTCTTGGCACTCTCTTTACCCATACTGATAGAACGAGTGGAATTCCTACCTCGTTCATAAATACGTAATAAGAAGAACGAACCCCCTTCCTCAATAGCAAACTCAAAAGTTTTAGATTCAATGAAAACAAAAGTAGAACCACCCATACTTAAAAGCAGATGATCAACACCAAGTTCAGATATAGATGCTAAATTTGAATGCTTAAGAAAAATTCTCTAGGATGGATCATGAAAGCAGTAGCTAATCTTTTGAGTTGGAAAACAAATTGCTAGAGAGAGAAGCCTATTTTTTGGATTTTACTGACATTTTAAATGAACCGAACCTTTTCAAAGTGGAGGTTTGGCCATCAGGAACCTATGGTTAAAATCTTGACATGTTCTTTTATCAACATTTTATTTTTGCTTTACAAAGTGTGGAGAAGTTTATGTGGTTAACCTTTAATTTATATTTGCAGTTGTAGAGGTCGATTTGGGTGCCCAGGCAGGTGGAGCATACGTACCATGTATTGCACTGAACTGATAATATAATTGATTAGGTTCATCCAATTAAAAACATTCAATTAGGATTTACATTTGGCACCTTTCAAGCCTTTTCCTCATCAAATACCAGGTGCAATTGGTGTTTTTTTCTCTTTTGATCTGAAATATCTTTTGGTGCAGAGGGTGTTCATATGGGTTAATTTTGGGCCATACTTAAGGCATAAAAAAAAGCCCATATCTTGACTGCCACATTTGATGATTGGCCAATTCATGTTTAAAGCTTTTGAGTTGCATGACTTACAAAATCAAAGTTAAGATAGATACTGACTCTGCAAAAGGAACTGAATGGATTTGATTGAAAGAATAAGGTCTTTCCTTCATTCAAAGGCCAAATACTTGGTTGCACTTTCCATATGATTGTTATGGGATCTCCTTGTTCTGGCTTTTGTGTGCCCTATATGTGCTGGTAAATGGGCTATGGGCCCACTCCTATGTGGCAAGCACTTGGCTTTCGATGGGACATGCCTCTTAGTTTGATCATCTGTTTCAACCCCCCCACCGCCCTTTTTACTTTTGTTCTTGGATTTTCTCCTTTTATGGTGTGTTTCCTCCTTGTGTATACTTGGTTGCACTTTCCATATGAATGTTATGGGATCTCCTTGTTCTGGCTTTTGTTTGCCCTATATGTGCTGGTAAATGGGCCCACTCCTATGTGGTAAGCACTTGGCTTTCGATGGGACATGCCTCTTAGTTCGATCATCTATTTCAACCCCCTTACTGCCCTTTTTACTTTTGTTCTTGGATTTTCTCCTTTTATGGTGTGTTTCCTCCTTGTGTGTCTATATATATAATCTACCTAGCAGATTAAGGTTTATGACACAGGGTAAATCAAAACTAAAGCAACATTAAAAATTGAAGAGCATAATAATAAAAATAATCTATGAATCAACATCTAGGCTTTGCTTAGAATCTTAAACAAGCAAGAAAGCAAAACCTAGAAATCATCATCTTAGGCTGGTTGGAATCAATACTACTATACTAGACCATTGAGAAAATTGCAATGAAAATTTATTAATAAAGCAAACTGTCTAACTTCTTTCGATAGGAGTACAGTAATATTCTTATATAGATTACTAGGACTAAACCCTAATTCTAATCAACTTTGAAAAGCCCAATTATTGAATTACAAAAATACCCTTGATTAATAAAATACTAATTAACTTAATTATCTAATAAGGCATAATATAAAATCCAATTGACTTCTAATATTAAATAAAACTAAATAAAAAATAAATTTCCTTCTTGCTTCTGGCATTAGTTTAGTTGCCAAGGGATGTTTTACCCTAGGAAACAAAAATACCTACAAGATAGCAATGGGAGACACTAAATTTTTTAAGCAGTGGAAATCACATGTTCACAAGCTCTGGACAGTAAGTAGGGATGTGTACCTTATGATACATATCATATGATGCTGTGTATTAAAAGCAACAACTTGAAGTATAGAATACAAATTGCAAAAGTGAGGTGGGTAAAAGCAACACAGTGGCTGAATTGAGCACTGTGTTGCTCTTCCTCCTTGTAGATTGTTGAATAAATAGATTATCCTATCCTTTTTGTGTTTGTTTTTTTGTCTTGAGATGCTGGCTGGCCCAGCTGGTTTTTCTTAGTGTTACTGTGTTGTATTGATGTACATGTTTCTTTTGAACAAATTTTCTACCTAGAATTTTCCTACCATTGAACACTTTTTGTTATTGTTATTGTTCTTGTGTTATTCTTTTTTTTTTTTTAATTAGAATTTAAAGTTATATGGAAGATGGGGGATGGCCCTTGATGATGATAGCAATACCGTGTAGATTTTAGTGACCATGTCACTGGAATTGTTGTTTGTCAATTTGGATGGAGGGTGTTTCTTAGGGAAAGAATCTGATGGCCTGCATCATGATCATTCTTAGGCTTTCTTGACCTTTTTTGGTTGTTTGCTTGTTTCAACAAATGTATAAAGTGCTATTCTGGTTGCAAATATAATGAGGCATTCACTTGGCTCCTTGGGAAAGGTTTTTAATGGTTGCTCACATGAGCAGTACTCAAGCATCCACTGGTTCCATGTGACTGAACAAAACAAGTACTACATACTTCTGCCTGTGACAATTACATGGTCATTTGGATCAAGAACATCATGTTTATGGATATGAAAATTTCTCCTTATAATGGAGTATATTGGATCCTAGATAATGAATGCTATGATGCAATTAACATCTAGTTATCTTCCAGAAGTTGTCACAGTTTTTGTCTGTGTTAAAAACAAGTTAATAGTGGACCATTTGCTAGGCAACCAATAAATTGTCATCTTAGCATCAAAAGAGGACCAGGATCCCTGTGTAATGGATCCTTTTAATCTTTGATTTGAATTACCCAAATATTCTGGTTTGGTGATGTTTGCTTCAATAATTTTTTGTTTTTAGAAATGAATAGAACAACTGTGATTTCTTTGAAGTAGATACTATTCAGACTCAATAAAATACTGTTCGTTAGGTTTCATCTATTCACATTTTATTTTTTTAAGGGGTCATCTATTCACATTGATTGATGCTAGCTTGTTAGGATCTATTTTCCCCTTGACTGTTCTTAACTAGGGCTTGCTTACTGGAGCCTAAGCCCAAAATCCCACTTTAGAATTGGTAAATAAAGGGAGCCAGACACTTGATTTATATATGCTTTTAAGAAGCCAAAAGTTGGATTCATGTTTCAATTTTTCTGTCAAGCATTCTATTGTCAACTAGGTATAGAATTTTAAATTTTCTTTTTTTTCTTCTTCTTAGCAAATAGGTTGCTGATTACTTTATTTATATGGCAGATCAAAGAGAATGGGCCCATAAGAGACTGCAAGGGCCGCCCTTTACTGACACCAACCAATAATTCCAATCCATGGTGGTCTGTTTTCCAGCAAGCTATCACAGCAGTTGGTGGGAAACTTGCAAAGCCTGAAATATTGGCTTCAACTACTGATGCACGATTCATAAGACAGTTGGGGATTCCTGCCTTAGGTTTCTCTCCAATGGCAAATACTCCCATCTTACTGCATGAACATGATGAGGTTTGACAAGTTTGCCAATCTGTTGTCATTTCTCTTACTCTTTCAGATAAATCTAATGCTGCTTCCTTTCTCATTCCCGTAACTCTGTCTTGCAGTTCCTGAAAGACACGGTATATTTGAAAGGAATAGAGGTATATGAATCCATAATCAGTTCTTTGAGTTCCTTTGAGGACAATGATCATGTTAATTAACTCAATATGTTGGCAATGTTATACTGGTTTGATTGGTGAGGTTGCATTTGGCTGCAGTGGCGTTGGAACCATGAATTTTTGTTTAGGGGGCCATGGTTAATCTCAATAATATTATGAATAATATCATGTTTCAATATCTGAAAGAAATAATACCATGACGGGTACAAAATAGTGAATGTCATAGTTTCAAGTAAGAACAGGGAAAAAAAGAAGAAACCATTGCAAAGTTTGTTTTGGTTTGCTGAAATTAATGTTCATAATCTCAATACACGTTTTATGCCCAACACAAGTTTTATTCCTAAAAAAGGTTCAACAAAATTCAAGTGTGCGTGTGTGTGTGTATATATATATATATATTACTTCTACTTTTATATAATTTTGAGTCACATTAAACTGGTGCACCATTTATTAAAGTGAAAAAATTGATTGACCTGTTTTGTTGTTCTCGCATGCTGGAGGTGAGAAGAAATTAGTGAGCCATATATTAGACCTTTGCTGTTATAATTAGACTTTTTGACTGTTGCATTAATCAATTCCATCTCTTCGAATTTTCAATAGACAAGCATAAGGCAAAAACAACAAAATGACAATTTTAGGAAAACAAAGGAAAATTCTGATACATAAAACTCTCAAGAGATAAAATTGAAATATAGGTACGTTTTCAATGATGATATATATATATATCTTAACCTAATCTTTACTTTTCTTATATTGAGAGTGTATATGTGTTAGGCGTTAATTATGATTTAATTTTCTTGGATATGTTTTTGACAAATATCTATATATTACTTGAGGTATAATAAGAAAGAATGAGAAACAATTATAAAGGATGCATGTGATAATGAAGGCTTGAATACTGAGCATAATACAAATCGTATGTGTGGAGGCTAAATAAGCGATGTGGTTTGAAAAAAAATCTACATAAATATGATAGAAACAAGTGACTAAAGCAAGTAAAGGTTACTAATAGAAGGCATGGTCCAAGTAACACGGGTTGAGGATGATAAAGACATATGACTAGAACGAAAGCTGATAAAGGAGGCTACTAATTGAAGTGGTCTGTGATCCTCGGCCAAGATGGTTGAGGATGCATGAGCAAAAGGAACCGAAGACAAGTATAGACTAAAGATGCATGTACTCATTAATGTAATTGAAATCTTCTTATCACCAAGAAGGTTTTTGTCATAAAATACATATCTAAGAAAAGACATGTATGAGGTTGTTAAGATGCTGCCAGCGACAAGAAATGAACCAAGATGAATTATAGAGTGGATGACAGAAATGGTGAAAGAAAACCTGAAGTTTTTTCCTGACGGAGAATATATTAGGACGAGCTTGTAGAGTGAATAACAATAGATATGAGAGAACGAACTTCAAATCTAGATTAGAAGTATTGATTAATGGAGGTCGTAGAAGAGTCAGGATGAACTTATAAAGTGGATGACTGCAATGGATAGGGAAAACCATGAAGTTTGTGCATGAAAGAGAATATATTAGGACGAGCCTGCAGAGTGAATAGCAATAGATATGACTATATGAGAGAAGGAACTTCAAATCTAGATTATTAAAGATATTGATTAATGGAGGTCGTAGAAGCTTGACTCTGATAATTAATGTAGATCACAGGATACCAGCTCTAATATCATATTAGAAAAGACAACCTAATTTTGATAATATGTAGAAAGAGAAAATTTTTGAGGTGATGTATATGAGAAAATATCAGCCTTAGAGGCCTACATTCAGAACAAACGGTACTTGATGATTATGTCTTTACTATTAATCCCTATGTTTTACAATGAACACATTGAAAGGTTAAAAGAACTAAAGATTAACTTAGAGTTGCAATATTTGCAATAGGATTAGGATTATTTTACATACTTCTTTTTATATATATATAAAAAAAGAAGTGGTGTCTCAACTTTTAGTTAGATTGTTATACTTTTTACCCACAAGACGCTCTGTTAATTCAAATGGACTGATAGTATAGTAGATGAAATTTGAGACTTTTAGTTTTATGACACATTCTTCAAATCCATTGAGCCCATCAACCGGGTATCCATGGAAGAACTACTCTAAAGAGGATTAGATATAATAAAATTGGATTGTAATTAAAGAACATATTTGGTTCCAACTAGGATTGTGTTTTAATAGTGTTAATTTTTGTTTTTGAGTTTTTGAGAAGTTAATATAGTGTCAGTTAATATATTTAATAGTCACATTTATCCTTGCAGCCTTGAAAGTTAAATAGCTTGCTTAAGATGATCGATATTGTGAATCTTCTAAACCACTAAAATAAGATGACCGTGTTAATTGTATTGTTTCGTTTTTACCTGCTGTGACACGTACTAAGACGAATTAACAGCTGTTTGAAAAATATATAAACTGTTAGAAATGTTAGGAAATATTGAATTTAATAATATAATTATTATTCTAATTATTAGGAGGAGGCACTTTTTGACTTAAAGTTCATCATTGGCCACCTCTTTCAAAAACAGTAAAAACAGAAGATAATACAATCAGAAAATTCTCCGAGCATCTGTTGTTTTTGTTTCTGAAAACAGTGCATTGTGCTCAAAAAACAATTCCAAACGAACCCTTCAGTTCTGCTAAACTGTGCTCTTGCTCTTGCCCTCGAAAATTCAAACTTAAGGCTCAAGAGTATACAGGATCTGAATGCCACATGCAGATATGATCTGAACCCGGTAAAAAATCCAAAACTCTGAAGCATGTATGATCTTATTGTCATAATTTTATCTTTCTCCCATTTATAAATAGATATGACAGGGATGAGGAAGCACTCGTTGATGGACCACGGTAAGCTCTTGAGGTTGAGGGCACTTTGTTTGCAGCTTAATTCTGCCAGTGGATATATGCACCTAAGATGTGTCATGACTCATGTCTATTACACTTATGGATTTCCCTCATCCCAAAATATACCTACTAATAAGCGTATAAAACAACATACGCAAAATAAAAATCACCGAATTTTTTCACGATTTACTAGCATAACATTTGAGATAATGCTCGACTGACCACACAACAACACACAAACACATGAATGACTTGGAAAAAAAAGTCACCAATAATTTTTTCAAATTTTACTCACGTAAGGTAACATTTGAGCACACCACAACACACAAACATATGAATGGTGTGAAAAGGTCACCAAAACTCTCGGTATCAAGAGACTTTTTCCATATAAACTAACTTTTTAATTAATACTCTTTTTAGAGTGGATTTAGAAGTTCACTTAAGAGTGTGTGCCACTATAGTACTTAAAGTTTTAGAAATTCTTTGAACAGAATTTGCCAAACGTGTGGAAATTTGCTAAAGAGCTCTAATTAGGTCTTAAAGCTGAAAATAATAATTAAAACTTGGAGTTTTTAGGAAAAGGTAACGATTGGGTCTAGTGCTCTTATGCACCGGATCCGTTGAGATCTTAATAGATGGCAAATATTTAATGTGTCAACATTTTAACAAATCTGATGTTGATGTACATAGATTTCAAGCCAGTTCCTTTAGGAAAAACCTTTGTAATTATTGTTCATGTTTTATAAAGACAAAAACACTTTTTTGGGCCCTAGATTTTTGCCTTATTTTCAATTTGGTTCTTAAGTTTTCAAAACTATTATTTTAGTCCTTATATTTTTGAACTTGCTATTATTTTGGTCTTTGTTGTCAACTCGCTTATGAAAAACACTGCAATCCATTAGCCCAGTAGACGTTTCTTGTAAGTGAGATGACACTAGGGACTAAGAAGATAGCAAACTTAAAAATATAAGGACCAAAATAAAAGTTGTAAAAATTTAAAGATCAAATTAAAAATATGGCCAAAATATAAAGACAAAAATGTGTTTTTGCCTTTTATAAATCCAGAACTTTAAAATAATATTAAGGTAATTTGTCTAAAGAATTTTTCAATTAAAACTCCATATTGTAAAAACTCTAAAATTAAGCTCAACTTCCTACAACAATAATGATCGCATAAAGAAACTTCCTATAATAATGCAAAATAGAGCCAATTAATTTTAATTTTTTTTTTTTTTTTTAGAAAAGGGAAAGTCTTATTAAACTATATAAGGAGTTTATACATCCATAACCATATCTGACCTCAAGGGACATATTTTACTAATCCATAGGCCTACCATATCCCTTACAAAATAGTGATACACAAAATTGGGCCAGGTGTCGTAGATTTTCAAAAGGTGCTCATGGTGGTTTCCCCATTTCGCTAATGTGTCTGTGCATTCCTTGGCTTCACGGTAGACATGGCGCACCTACACCCATGCCCGCTCCATAAGACTCTTGCAATCACATAGTAAAGGAAACACATTAGGAGGGAAATTAGCAGTTGTAGTAGTTAACCAGAATAGCACTATCATAGAATCAATCTCTAGTTGGATAAATTTGAATTCCAAATCCCACGCCAGAATGAGGCCTTGACGCACTGCTCCCAATTCGGCCATATTGTTGGTTGTAATATCCATACTTAAAGAAAATCTCGATATCCATAACCCTGAGCTATCTCTTAGCAAACCCCCTACCCTTGCCATACCTAAGTTGTCTAAAGAACTACCATCCGTGTTTAGCTTTATAAATGGTTCAATTGGTGCAATCCGCTTGATAATTTGAGAGATACTATTCTTAATTGTTTTAACAGGGCAAGCTAAGTAAAAAAAAAATCTATAATTGCTTGAACCGTTTTGTGGACAAGTCTATGTTGGGATCTAGATTGGTTTTTAAAAATATGCTTATTTCTAGCTAGCCATATATGCCAACATAGGAATGGAAAGTATACGTTCCAAGGAAGTTGTTGGTGCAAGATAACTCTATCAGAAGTAGCATTGGTTTGAACCCAGGATTGTTAAGTGTGTTTGGAAAAATGATAGTGGCAGGATGCCCTGGGATTGATACAAGACCCCCTTAGCATAAGGGCAATCTCTTAATATATGGATCGTTGTTTCAGGAGTGTTGCATCTAGGGAATCTATCATTCATGTTTGGGTAAGAGAATTTTAAATATTGCCTTTTGGGAACCCGATTATGCACGGCTTTCCAAATGAAAATTTTGATTTTTTTGGGGCAATGGAGCTTTTAGATCCAATTCCACAATGGCTTATTTATAGGGACATTGTTTTGTTAGTATAAATATTTTGAGGCCAAACTAATCGAGCAAATACCGTTATTGTGAGGACACACAAAGGAATCAGGTATCCTAATAAGCTGCACCATAGGAATGCCTTTAATAAGTTGCTCAGGTTGCATTGGGAGGGGAACTTGAAGGAAATCTAATGTCCAAGCATGATCATTTCACAAAGAGCTAACTAATCATTGTTCTTCATTTGGCATTAATGGCCCTTCAATGCGACTACGTAGTGTGCCCCCAGGGATCCAATTGTTAGTGTATAGTTAGCCCACTGGGCTAAGCCCAATATACTATACTTGTAGTTTACTCATATTTCTTGTACTACACACATACCTAGCCTATATAAGGCTCTCCTCTGTACATTGTTACATATATCTATATACACAGATTATTCAGTCCTTCTTTTTCACTTTATATCTTTAACATGGTATCAGAGCCATTAATTTGACTTTCTGGTTCCTGTGGACATCTCCGGCGTTCTTCTGCTGCCCTCGCCTTCATCCAGTAGCCACTGTCAGAAGCGAGTCACTGCCATCACGCCCACAGTTCCTGCACCTCTCGGATCTTACTGTTCCGTTCACTTTACTGTCAAAACAAAGACATACAGTGACAGATCAGAAAAACCCAAGCAAAACCTGACCAAGAACAGCCAGAAACGAGCTTGCACGCGCCCACACGCGCCGCCCAAATATTCTGACTGTTGAACACGCTCTGCACGCGCCTCCACACGCCACCAGAGTCCTCTCACGCGCCACACGCGCCGGTTCCACGCGCCCCTACTCGCGCCACGCGCCCCACGCGCCAAGGACCTTCAGCGTCTCTGCCACGTCAGCCCTAAGCTGACGTCATCTTGCTTACGTCAGTGCTACGTCATCCGCCTACGTCAGCACACGTCAGCACCGTTGACTTTGACTGTTGACTTTGACCATTGACTTTGACCAAGTCAAAATTTTTTGACAAGGCCTATCTTGCTCAGTTTTTCGCGTAGATTCCGATTTTGGGCTCCGTTTTTGCATTTGAGGTTTCTAAATCTCATTTTTTGGGCATTTTTCCTCATTATGGCTCAACAAAATGATCGAGATATCATACGTCCTATCACCATTATGTTGGATGGTCCCATTAGCTATCATGCATGGTCTCAGAATATGACTGTCTTCCTGAAGGGTCGTAAACTGTGGAGATATATGACTGGTTCAATTCCTAAGCCAGTACCAAACCCTAAGTCCAAAGCCACTGCTGCTGAAGATGATTATGAAGAACGCTTAGAGGAATGGGAGAGTATTCAGAGTAAGATCCTGTCTTGGTTTATCAATACTTCTGTTCCCTCCATTCATAATCTTCTTCCTCGTCTTGAGACTGCTGAGGCCGCTTGGAAATTTTTGGCTGATCGCTATAATTGTACTAATGATTCAAGCTTAGAGTTCCATATTGAATTAAAACTTTATCAAATGCGCCAAGAGACAGGTCAGTCTATTTCTGATTATTATTCTCAGACTTCTACTATGTGGGAACAACTTTCTGCTGCAGATCCTCCACTAGTGTGTTCCAAGGACATTGAGCTCTTTGCCAAATATCGGGATCGCTGAAATTCATGCACTTCATGATGGGTTTACGTGAGGATTTTGAGCCTACTAGGGCTTCTCTGCTTAGCCGGTTTCCTACTCCTTCTCTTGATGCTGCAGTCAAGGAGCTCATTTTTGAGGAGAACCGTCGGCCTACTCATCACATGTCGTCATCTGATCATGTATTGGCTACACCATCTCCACAGCCTCCCATTGCTGCATTCACTGCTCCTCCATGAGTAAACTATGGGCGTCCCACCTCTCAGTCCTACAAAGGTACTCGCTGTGAGTTTTGCCGTGCTAAAGGCCATGATATCTCAGTTTGTCGTAAACTGCAGAAATTTATGCAGGAGCAGAATAAAGCTTCTCTTCCTCGGGCAGCTGCTGTATGTCCTCCAGATCCATCAGTTCCTACAGGTCCATCTTTAGCTTCCTCACTTACTACGGCTGATACTGAGGCAGTTGTTCAACAGGTTTTATCCCGAACTTCTACTGCCCTTTCTGTCACCTCAGGTAAACAACCTTGGTTCTTTGATACTGCATGTTGTAACCATATGACTCCTGATGAATCTCAATTTTCTGATAAGGCACCTTTAGCACACCCTATCACTATTTACACTGCTGATGGAACTCCTATGCCTGTTAGTCACAAAGGAACAATCTCTTCTCCTAGTTTATCCCTTAGTGACACATTTCATATTCCAAAGTTATCCCTCAATTTGCTTTCTGTTGGTCAACTTTGTGAATTAGGTGTAGATCTTCTTTTTACTAATCATGATGTGGATGTGCAGGATCCTCGGACGGGTCAAGTACTTGGGACAGGGCATAAGGTTGGTCGCATGTTTGAGGTTCATGACTTGAAGATTCCTTCACAAGTTGTTTCTGCAGCTGCTACCATTACCACTCCCTCACCTGATCTTTGGCATGCTCGTCTTGGTCATCCATCCTTATCTCGTCTTCAATTGTTAGCTTCTCAAGGTCATTTAGGTTCAGTTCAGTTTCAAAAATTTAATTGTACTTCCTGTCATTTTGGCAAACAAGCTAAATTGCCCTTTAATAATAGTGACTCTTTCTCTTCTGCACCTTTTGATCTTATACATTTTGATATTTGGGGTCCTGCACCGGTTCCTACTGAGGGGGGATCTAGATATTTTGTCATATTTGTGGATGATTTCTCTCGATATACTTGGATTTATCTGCTCTACCATAGGTTTGAACTTGTGTCTATTTACCAAACATTTCATAAAATGGTTGAAACACAATTTAATCGCACTGTCAAAGTCTTTCGATCAGATAATGCCCAAGAGTATAATGATAAATCTTTCCTATCCTTTTTAAACAGTCATGGTACCCTTCCTCAGCGGTCTTGTCCTTACACCTCTCAACAAAATGGTCGTGCAGAACGAAAACATCGTCACATTCTTGATGTTGTCCGCACCCTTCTCATTTCTGCCTCTCTTCCTGAGCGCTTTTAGGGTGAGGCAGCACTCACTGCTGTGTACACCATTAACCGTATTCCTTTACCCACTACACATAACAAGTCACCATTCGAGCTTCTCTATGGTCAAATCCCTGACTACTCATCTCTTCGGGTTTTTGGTTGTGCTTGCTTTGTCTCACTTCCTCCTCATGAACGAACAAAGCTTTAACCTCGTGCTCGTCTATGTTGTTTCCTTGGTTATGGTGTCTCTCAAAAGGGGTTTCGCTGCTATGATCCCATTTCTCATCGGCTTCGTGTCTCCCGAAATGTTGAGTTTTGGGAGCATCGTCCTTTCACGAGTCTCCAGCAGTTTCCTACATCCTCTTCCTCAGAGTCTCCCATTTTTACCGATCTTTTCCTCCCTCTCTATCCTGAACTTGTGGAGGATTCTTCTACATCGGCTGCCTCTCCAGACGACTCATCTCTAGTTCCGTCCCCGGCATATGACCCGCCTGTCTTGGATCCTGTGGCACCACCCTCTCCTGAGTTACCTGTTAGTCCTGAACTTCGTCGTTCCACCCGGGTAAGCATTCCTCCCCCTTATCTTACTGATTATCACTGCTCTTTTGCTCTTGCCACCCTCTATGAACCTCACACCTATCGTGAGGCCCATACTGACCCTCTTTGGTAGCAAGCTATGAATGAAGAATTAGATGCTCTTCATAAGAATCACACTTGGGATATGGTTGATTTGCCTCCTGGTCAGTCTGTAGTAGGTTGTAGGTGGGTTTACAAGATCAAGACCAAAGCTGATGGATCTGTTGAACGATACAAGGCTCGTCTCGTTGCCAAGGGCTTTACTCAGGAGTATGGCATTGATTATGAGGAAACATTTGCTCCTGTTGCTCACCTTACATCTGTCAGATGTCTCATTGCTGTGGCTGCTATTCGCCATTGGCCTCTTTATCAAATGGATGTGAAGAATGCTTTCCTCAATGGAGACCTCCAAGAAGAAGTATACATGCAACCCCCTCCTGGCTATCCGCACTCAGGCAGTCAAGTTTGTCGCCTTCGTCGTGCTCTTTATGGCCTTAAGTAGGCTCCTCGAGCTTGGTTTGAAAAGTTTAGCTCAGTTGTTGTTCAGCAAGGTTTCACTTTGAGTCCTCATGACACTGCTCTTTTTGTCCGACGATCCTCTGCTGGTATCACTCTTATTCTTCTTTATGTTGATGATATGATTATTACTGGAGATGATTCTGCAGGTATCCGCTCTCTTCAGCACTTCCTCAGTCAGCATTTTGAGATGAAAGATCTGGGCACTCTCAGCTATTTTCTTGGGCTTGAGGTTACCTCTTCCTCTGATGGATACTATCTTTCCCAAGCTAAATATGCTTCTGATCTTCTCTCCAAAGCTGGTATCACCGATAACAAGACTGTTTCCACTCCCTTGGAATACAATGCCAAGCTCACACCCTTGGATGGTGAACCTATATCTGATGCTACACGTTATCGTCAGTTGGTTGGTAGTCTGATCTATCTCACTGTTACTCGTCCTGATATCTCACATGCCGTGGGTATGGTTAGTAAGTTCATGGATGCCCCTCATTCTGTTCACTATGCTGCAGTTCTTCGGATTCTTCGATATGTCAAGGGCACACTTTATCATGGTCTTCACTACTCTTCTCGGTCCTCTCTCGAGCTTCATGTTTATTCAGATGCAGACTGGGCAGGTGATCCGACTGATCGATGCTCTATTACAGGTTTCTGTTTCCTACTGGGTACTTCCCTTATCTCATGGCGTAGCAAGAAGCAGGATGTGGTTTCTCGTTCCAGTACTGAGGCTGAGTATCGTGCCCTTGCCGACACCACCTGCGAGCTTGTCTGGCTCCGCTGGCTCTTGGCTGACATGGATGCTCCACAGCCCACTGCCACTCCTCTTTATTGTGACAATCGTAGTGCCATTTATATTGCTCATAATGATGTCTTCCATGAACGCACTAAGCACATTGAGATTGACTGCCACATCACTCACCAGCATCTCAAGAAAGGCAATCTCAAGTTATTCTCTATCTCCTCTGCTGACCAGCCTGCTGATATCTTCACCAAGACTCACCCGCCTGGTCGTCTTCGAGATCTTATATCCAAACTCCAGTTTCCTTGCCACTTCGAGTTTGAGGGGGGATGTTAGTGTATAGTTAGCCCACTGGGCTAAGCCCAAGATACTATACTTGTAGTTTACTCATATTTCTTGTACTGCACACATACCTAGCCTATATAAGGCTCTCCTCTGTACATTGTTACATATATCTATATACACAGATTATTCAGTCCTTCTTTTTCACTTTATATCTTTAACACCAATGATCCTCCCAAAGTTGAATATTTTGGCCATCCCCTAAGATCCATTTCATACCTCACCGTAACCATTGTATTCCTTCATGCAGGGCTTTCCAAGTGTGAGACTCTTGAGGGTTTCTTACATTTTCAAAAAGGTTCGTATGGGGAAAATATTTGGCTTTTAAAACTTTGGCCCATAGCATATTTGGCTACTGTTGAGGTCTCTAGGCCTGGTTCATAAGAATATAGCCATATTCATATGGTGAATCGTTTTTATGCCCAGCCCCCCTGCCTCCTTAGGAGTCGTTAGAGTTTCCTAGCTAATAGTATGACAGCTTCTATGCTAGTTCGTGTCTCCCCATAAAAATTGGCAATTGAATTTATCTAATTTATGGCTAACTTTCTGCGGGAGAAGAGTTGTTTTGCATGACATAGATGAGATTGGCAACTGTCGAAGATTTGATCAATGTGACACGACTAGCCACAGATAGATATTTGGCTTGCCAACCTTCAATTTTATTTTGGATTTTATCGACTAAATATTGATATGCGTTGGTCGTACAACGTGTGGTAAAAATGGGGGTTCCTAAGTAGGTTCCTATTTGTGTCGTGGTTGGTATATTTAATATTCCTACAATCAATTCTTTTGTTCTTCGGAGGGGTATTATGCAAGAACTAGATACGTGATTTGTGAGTACTAATAATTTGGCCCGAACACTGGCAAAATGTCTGTAAAATGTTTCTAAGGTTCTAGCATACCATGAACTTGGCATTGGTGAATAAAAATATATCATCTACAAAGAATAAATGTGATCTTCTAACTTGTCCCCTGAACACGATGGGGTGGATCATATTGTCCTGAACTGCCTCTTTCAAAACAATAGTGCATTCTAAGCACAAAATAAAGAGATATGGGGATAACGGATCTTCTTGACGCACTCCCCTATTGGGGACCATTTTCGAGAGCGGAGATCCATTCCACCAAATATGATATCGCGTTGAGGAGATCATGTTCATAATAAGTTTAATTAAAGTTGGTAGGACTTGAAAAAACTTAAGCGATTCCTGGATAAAAGACCATTCTAATCTATCATAAGCTTTATCCAGATCTAATTTTAATGCTACGTAACCCCTTTTCCCACCATTACGGACTAACGTACAAATAATCTCCTGAACTAGAATAATATTGTCACTAGTCCGGCGACTCGGAACAAAGCCTTGTTGACACCTCATTTTGCAACTTGCATTTAACCTCACTTGGAGGGTAAAAGGGTAATTTCACCTTGAAAATATGCATTTTGATTCTGATCATTAGATCCTTATTCTCATTTCACCAAAATGATCTTGATGTTGTAACGATCAAATCGACTGGTTATAAACCCCAATCGGACCATCAGATTGAAAGTTATCATCAAATTAAGTTTTAATGGCTGTGATGCACTATTACAAATTGAGTCCGACCTTATGTGATTATGAACAATTGATTCCAATTGGTTATAATTATAATCAATTTAAAATTAATGATGTGTCATAATTTGATTGGTTAGGACTACATTTTATGGTAATGTTGCATACATCTAATTAATTAGATAGTTAAACATTAATTATTCAATAAGTAATTTGTGCAATTATCTTTTAATTAGGATAAATTTGGAACTAATTAAGTCTGAAATGAGTGTGATTGGAGCCATTTAATGTTAACTGGGTGCTAATTTGGGACCTATTAAATTTAATTGTGCTGAAACCATTTTCTAAGAAATGACCTCTGCTCACTATTTTATCGATATCTCTCAGAATGTTTTGAATCTGTGAATGAGGTTAATTTTCTCAGAAACTAGACATCTAGGGCTTCAATTTGAGCATAAGAACGAGACAATTCCGATCAGAATTGAGTCAAATATGATTTTTCGAATTTGGCTCTACAAGCTGTTACAGCAGCTACGGGAAAACCGAATTTTGGCTTGCTCCTCACTCCCACCAATCTCTACATTTAATGCTCTAGATTTTCCCCAAGGCTAAAATGAGGTCTAGGTTCATGATTCTTTATCAACTCTCATTAATGGCCTTCCATTCAAATTTCCTCCACCACTACTATATAAACCCTCTCTCTCCTTCATTCCAAGACACAAAAAAAACCCCTTCTCTTCTCTTCTCTTGAGTTCTAGAAAGTTGAGTAGTCTTATCATATCTTGGTCTTCTTGAGACTCAAGGTATTGAGTGAGACTCACTCTTCCTCTCATAACTCTTCTTTTCCCCCACCCATAGGACCTCCCTCAAGAGTCTCCTCATTCCCCATATGGATCTTGCATGAAGGTATAATCTCTTTCCCTAACTTGTTTTTTGTGTTGTCATGATGACAATTTAGGATTAAAGCATGATAGTAACTATTTAAATTCCCTTGAATATGTTTAAATGTTCTTAAATGTTCTTATGTGTTTATCACATGTTCTTGGTTGTTCATCACATGGTCATGCATAACACTAGTCTTAGTCTTAAATTCACATAAAAAATATGAAAAACATGTTTGTTTTATAATTCTTTCAAATCTTTGAATCTAGGATATCGCCATCCACACGCATTCACTAGAATTCATTTTTCAATTCAAATGCAATGCTTAATAAATTGAATTAGGGTTCATCACATGCACACATCTTAAATTCACCATGCAAATTGATTGACATATTAGATGATATGATATGAATGTTGGCCACCATAGTCTAGAAGATTGGTTTTACCGAGCAAGGTGGGTGCCTAACACCTTTCCATCTTGTAACATAGCCTCCGAACTTAGATCAAGGGTTAGTAGATCAAATGCTTGTCCATGTAATTTTCAATTTTTAGATTGTAACTAGGAAACAAAGCCATGTACTTTATCTTAGATTGTATCTAGGACCAAAGCCATGTAATTTTCCTATGACCAATGTAAATTCAATTGAAAATTAATAAAATGTGAAATTTTTCAATTTTGGTTTTCTTATTTTATCAATAATTAAATAAGTGGCGACTCCATTGTAAAACCCTTTATCTAAAGGGAAAAATATAACTAGTCGAACCTCCATTTTGAGAGGCAATAATACGACTCCACCCATTCACATGGGTTTGGCCCAACACACTCTATAAAATGGGCCAGGGGCGCGGACTCTCACAGTGGTGACTCCACTGGAGATATTGAGGGCTAGGCTTCAATTAGGTTATGGTGGCCAACCATGTCATTTTTTGTTTATTTTTTTTTTTTTTGTATATAATATGTCTAATATGTTATTATGTTGCATGTCATGCATCATTTGCTTGAATGAAATTTATTTTATTTGTGTGCTAGCCCAGAAGACCGGTAGTATTAGCCGTGGATTGTGGTCTTCTTGAGACTCACATACCTAGCGGTGAACCTACCACCCACCGTGACAAGGATCATTATGGTTATGCCATGGTGGTTCATAAGGACAAACTGTACCGTTCGGACCAACGTAGCGCTCCTGGCATTACAAGTTGGGAGGTACGACGTCCTAACTTGTGGGAACCTTTAACCTATCTTTTACCCATGTTGTAATGACCCATAGAACCTACCTTTAGGTTGGTCCATGTAATTGCATTTCATTATGCATATGTTTGGCCGTTGTTTGGACCATGATGAGCCCAAGTCCAATGCTTGAGCCCATCATAATTGTTTGAACCTTGTATGCTATGAGTGAACTTAAGCCTAAAAGCCTATGATTAAACTCTACTTGAAATGGAAGTCCAATTTGTTTCTTGAATGAGTCTAAGCCCAACACTGGAGCCCATTAATGATGTATATGCATGATCAACATCAAAGGCCAAAGGCTCCCAAGATGCATGCCTTCCAAGTGTAAGGTTCAAGCCGTTTCAAGAAAATACCAAAGATCATAATCAAGGTTTAAGCCTTCCAAGTGCAAGCCTAAGCCATCAAGGTTCAAGCATTCAAAGTCTAAAGCATCCTAAATGGACCAAGAAGAAGCAAGCGGCCCAACTTTGCCTCACTTCACATATGATTTGCAACATCATGTTTAAGCTTAAAGTCTGTTTTTTTATTCCATGTTTCTATATTTCTTTAAATTCTAAAAATGCATGTAGCATTTGATATACTTTTTTTCATGTATATATTTTTAAAAAAAATCAAAAAAAATTTTCAAATAAGAAAGTGTTTGGACTAGGGGCATTGTGCCTTTGAGTCATTTAAAAAAATATCTTTGAACTAGGGCCATTGAACCTCCTAGTGACTTTTTCAAAAAGACCCAATTTTTTTTTTCAAGATTTAAAAAAAAAAAAAAAAAGAAGTCTCCTTTTCAAAATGGTACATGAGGATCCCTTGAACAAAACATTTTCTAAATCTTGATGTTTAAAGGCTTGAGCAATCAACTTATACCAAGGAATGATTAATTTCATTTGATCCATGTAAATACTTTTGCTACTTGACTTAGAATATAAGAAGAAAAGGTCTTAAAAGACAATAAAAAAAAAATCCATCCATCAGAAAATCCCAAGAATCCATGCACTCAATCTAATTTTCAAAGATCTTTTGTTTCACAACATTAGAGCATTCATACTTTTTCTTTTAAGATGAATTTATTAAAAGAGCTTAAGTCACTGCACTTACAAGCAAGCATTACTAGGGATAGGAGGCCATCTTTGTTCAACCAAGATTATTCCCTAATACCTAGAACAATCATTATCCATTGCTAGCCCATTTGAGCCTTTAAACACTTAGCCTTTTTTTTGCATGAACCCACTAAAATCTAAACCTGGGGTGGGAAAAATCAAGATATGCATACTTAAATCTCATGCTGAGGAGGAGTCAACCTTGTAGCTTTGAAGCTAATTGATAAATCTCTTCTAGAAGACATGAAAGACAAGTAGAGATTCATTAGGCTAAAGATAGGAGATCATCAAAGAGAAATGAGGTTTCACACAATCATGGAAAGAGAAATGAAATTCCATCAATGTGAAAAAAAAATTGTCCGTAAAGTTGAAGAGCCTAAAATTCATCGTGCCAAGAGAAATACAAGATTTATCTAAAAGACAGTTCATCAAAAAAAGGAAAATATTCATCAAGCATAAAAAAGTGCAAGTGCATTGAGGAAGAAAGAAGTCTAGAGAGTGCATCAAAATAACCAAAATTCATTGAGTTGAGAAAAAGAAGGCAAAAGGTTCCCAAAAGTTCATCCAATCAAGAGATAAAAGATAAAAAATAAAAATAAAAAAAGCCCGCTAGGCTGAAAACCCAAACGGGCGGTCTAGGCAAAAGTTAGGGCAAAAGAAAAGAAGAAGAAGAAAAGAAAAAATTAGAAAATCCTACAAAGTTGGAAACTTGAGGGTGCAATCTAAAAAGAGAAGAATTTTACAAGATGAAAGTCCAAAGGTATGATTCAAGATGAATGAGCATAAAAACAAATGTCGATACTAGTGATCAATGAAGACTAATGAGAAGATGACAATGAAGAAATGGGAAAACTCCTCCAATACTTGATTTTCGAGTAATGCATACTTGAGGGAACATCATAGGGAATTTTGAGCCTTTTTATATCGTTCCTTTCATAACCTAAACCTGGCCTACATTACAACCCATGAATAAAACCTCCTTGAAGTCTTGCTAATTGTAGGCGCATCTTAAACTCTAATAATATTTTTCTCTTGAATTAAAAAGGAAAAATACTTAAAATTGTCAAACCCCACTGGATGATATGTTGAAGGACAAAACTTCTCAAATTCCCAAATGGCTCAAAAGAACTTTCAAACTTGGAGCACTCTCCTTGTTTGCACCTAATAATATGACTCTTAAATATTATCACATTTCATTTCTTGATTACCTTTGGAGACTTAATCTGACGATTTTCAAAAGTATGAAGCAAATTTGATTACATGAGTTCAATGATCTTGATTCTTCTTAATCAAAAATATTTGTTTGACTCTTAAACACTTTGATTTGCTAAAATAGTTGTTCAAAGGATCACCTCTTGTTCATAAAAAATTAAAAGAAGAAGAAGAAGAAGAAGAAAGAAAGAAAGAAAGAAAGAGAAATCTCATTTTCACCAAAAAAAAAAAAAAAAAAAAATCATTCTTTTTCAAAATCCAGTTTTTGAATTACATCTTGACCTGATCCTCTATGAGAGAGGTACGTAGGCAGCCTTGCAGAGGCCCGGTCCTAATCACCTAAACAACCTTGGAAAACAAAGTCAAAACAATGTGACAAAATTGTTTGGGTGTATGTTAGGTGAAGTCCATTTGTTTGCATTAAGCATGTTTAAACTTGGAGCATTGGCCTATCTATATTGTGTGCAAATATGTTCTTCTTGCATGGAAGTATGTTTTCATTTGAGGCATTAATCCATTTGTTTGCAAGTATGTCCACACTAAGGATAATAGCCAAAAATGTTTTGATGATAATTGGTTTCTAACAAGCTAGAGAAAGAAAGCCTTTTTGCAGGAACCAAGGATGGCGAACCATGATCTTCTTTCATGTTCCGCAATAGTCACAACATCAAATGAATTCAGCTTCAATTTAATCATAAAATATGCCCCAAACTAGGGGCATTGGGTAAGTACTTCCAATTCATTTTAATAAATAAATCCATTACTAATTGAAATTATCTTTTGGCAGGAATTAAGCAAGGACTTATTTAGCAATCCACATCAACCTCTAGCCAAAGTTATTTTCATTCAAAGGATAGGTTTTTCAAAAAAAAAATTCATCATGAATAAATCTTCATCACTCTTACTCCATCTTCATCCTCATCTTCTTCACTTTTTGATAATGAAAAAATCTTCAAAAAAAAAAAAAAAAAAAAAAAAAAAAAAAAAAAAAAAAGGATAAAATTTTCAAAAAATAAAAATAAAATAAAAAATATTTTCAATTAAAAAAAAAAAAAAAAAAAAAAAGATTTCCATATCTTTCAAAAAAAAAAGGATAAAATTTTCAAAAAATAAAAATAAAATAAAAAATATTTTCAATTAAAAAAAAGAAAAAGAAAAAAAGATTTCCATATCTTTCAAAAAAAGAAGGGAGAAGAAAAGAAAAGAAAGAATTTTCAAAAAAGCCTTGGGACTAGGGGCATTGGGCTCGTGCTTCTTAGTTTGCTTTCAAAAAAAAAAAAAAAATCAATCAAGAAGTCCTAGGAAAAAAATCTTCAATAAATTCTTTCTCAGGAACCAAGAACAAAAAGACATGATCCTCTTCCATATTCTCCAGTGGTGCAACATCAAGCATGAGATATGTCCCAAACTACGAGGCATTCACCAGGTATGCCGAATTCTTTTCAATCAATAACTCTCTTACTAATTGAAAATATTTATTTTGTAGGTACTAGTGTAAAAGGCCCACAAATATCGGCATGAATAATGTCTTCCAAATTTCAATGGACCTCTGGGAAGCACGTCCAAAAATTCATTCCATCGGACCTCTGGGAAGCACATCCAAAACTTCAATCCATCGGAACTCTGGGAAGCACGTCCAAAACTTCAATTCCATCAGACCTCTGGGAAGCACGTCCAAAACTTCAATCCATTGGACCTCTGGGAAGCACGTCCAAAATTCAATCCATCAGACCTCTGGGAAGCACGTCCAAAATTCAATCCATCAGACTTTTGGGAAGCACATCCAAATTCAAATCCATCGGACCTCTAGGAAGCACGTCCAAATTTCGGACCTCTAGGAAGCACGTCCAAATTTCTATCCATCGGACCTCTGGGAAGCACGTCCAAATTTCAATCCATTGGACTTCTGGGAAGCACGTCCAAAATTCAATCTATCGGACCTCTGAGAAGCACGTCTAAATTCAAATCCATCGGATCTCTGGGAAGCACGTCCAAAAATTCATTCCATCGGACCTCTGGGAAGCATATCCAAACTTCAATCCATTGGACCCCTGGGAAGCACGTCCAAAATTCAATCCATTGGACCTCTGGGAAGTACGTCCAAAATTCAAACCATCGGACCTCTGGGAAGCACGTCCAAAATTCAGTCCATCGGACCTCTGGGAAGCATGTCCAAATTCAAATCCATCGGACCTCTGGGAAGCACGTCCAAACTTCAATCCATCGGACCTCTGGGAAGCACGTCCAAAATTCAATCCATCGGACCTCTAGGAAGTACGTCCAAATTCAAATCCATCGGACCTCTGGGAAGCACGTCCAAAAATTCATTCTATCGGACCTCTGGAAAGCACGTCCAAACTTCAATCCATCGGACCTCTGAGAAGTACGTCCAAATTAAAATCCATCGGACCTCTGGGAAGCACATCCAAACTTCAATCCATTGGACCTCTGGGAAGCACGTTCAAAATTCAATTTCAATGGACCTCTGGGAAGCACGTCCAAATTCAAATCCACCAGACCTCTGGGAAGCACGTCCAAACTCAATTCCATCGGACCTCTAGGGAGCACATCCAACTCAAATCCATCGGACCTCTGGGAAGCACGTCCAAAAATTCAATCCATCGGACCTCTGGGAAGCACGTCCAAAAATTCAATCCATCAGACCTCTAGGAAGCACGTCCAAACTCAATTCCATCGGACCTCTGGGAAGCACGTCTAAACTTCAATCCATCGGACCTCTGGGAAGCACGTCCAAAATTCAATCCATCGGACCTCTGGGAAGAACGTCCAAAATTCAATCTATCGGACCTCTGGGAAGCACGTCCAAATTCAAATCCATCGGACCTTTGGGAAGCACGTCCAAAAATTCATTCCATCGGACCTTTGGGAAGCACGTTCAAAATTCAATCCATTGGACCTCTGGGAAGTACGTCCAAAATTCAAACCATCGGACCTCTAGGAAGCACGTCCAAAATTCAATCCATCAGACCTCTGGGAAGCATGTCCAAATTCAAATCCATCGGACCTTTGGGAAGCACGTCCAAACTTCAATCCATCGGACCTCTAGGAAGCACATCCAAAATTCAATCCATCGGACCTCTAGGAAGCACGTCCAAATTCAAATCCATCGGACCTCTGGGAAGCACGTCCAAAAATTCATTCCATCGGACATTTGGGAAGCACGTCCAAACTTCAATCCATTGGAACTCTGGGAAGCACGTCCAAAATTCAATCCATCGGACCTCTAAAAAGTACGTCCAAATTCAAATCCATCGGACCTCTGGGAAGCACGTCCAAAATTCAATTTCAATGGACCTCTGGGAAGCACGTCCAAATTCAAATCCACCAGACCTTTGGGAAGCACGACCAAACTCAATTCCATTGGACCTCTAGGAAGCACGTCCAAATTCAAATCCGTCGGACCTTTGGGAAGTAAGTCCAAACTTTAATTCCATTGGACCTCTAGAAAGCACGTTTAAAAATTCAATCCATCGGACCTCTGGGAAGCACGTCCAAACTCAATTCCATCGGACCTCTAGGAAGCACGTCTAAAATTCCAATCCATCGGACCTCTGGGAAGCACGTCCAAAATTCAATTCCATCAGAACTCTGGGAAGCACCTCCAAATTTCAAATCCATCGGACCTCTGGGAAGCACGTCTAAAATTCAAACCATCAGACCTCTGGGAAGCATGTCCAAACTTCAATCCATCGGACTTCTAGGAAGCACGTTTAAAACTCAATTCCATCGGACCTCTGGGAAGCACGTCCAAAATTCAATCCATCGGACCTTTGGGAGGCACGTCCAAAATTCAATCCATCGGACCTCTGGGGAGCACGTCCAAAATTCAATCCATCGGACCTCTAGGGAGCACGCCCAAAATTCAAATCCATCGGACCTCTAGGAAGCACGTCCACAATTCAATCCATCGGACCTCTGGGAAGCACGTCCATAATTCAATCCATCAGACCTCTGGGAAGCACGTCCAAACTTAATTCCATCGGACCTCTAGGAAGCACGTCCAAAATTTAATCCATTGGACCTTTGGGAAGCACGTCCAAAAATCAATCCATCGGACCTCTGGGAAGCACGTCCAAACTCAATTCCATTGAACCTCTGGGAAGCACGTCCAAAATTCAAATCCATCGGACCTCTGGGAAGCACGTCCAAACTTCAATCCATCGGACCTCTGGGAAAAATTCAATCCATCAGACCTCTGGGAAGCACGTCCAATTCAAATCCATCGTACCTCTGGGAAGCACGTCCAAATTCAAATCCATCGGACCTCTGGGAAGCATGTCCAAAACTTCAATCCATCGGACCTCTGGGAAGCCCGTCCAAAATTCACTCCATCGGACCTTTGGGAAGCATGTCCAAAATACAATTCCATCGGACCTCTGGGAAACATGTCCAAATTCAATTTCAATGGACCTCTGGGAAGCACATCCGAAATTCAAGATCACGACTAAAATCCTCATTTTGTCTTGACCACTGGTAAGCATGCCTTGTACTTATTTTTTTCCCAAAAAAAAAAAAAATAAACAAAAAAAAAATAAACAAAAAAAAAAGAAAAGAAAAGGCTATATGTTTGAACTATATTTGGACCTGATCCTCTCACCAAGAGGTACGTAAGCAATCTTCCTGGAGATTCGGTCCACATTTTGATCCACTACATGACGTTCTGCATTCTTATCTACATGCATCATAAATTCACCACGATTAAATACTGATTGCAAAGTTAGGTGTCTTTTTCATACATTCACATTCGCTCTTCAAGCTCTGTCAATAAGGGGCATTCTGTTGACACCTCATCTTGCAACCTACATTTAACCTCAGTAGGAGGGTAAAAGGGTAATTTCACCTTGGAAATATGCATCTTGATTCTAGTCATTAGATCCTTAATCTCATTTCACCAAAATGATCTTGATATTGTAACGATCAAATCGACTAGTTATAAGCCATAATTGGACCATCAGATTGAAAGTTATCATCAAATCTAGTTTTAATGGCCAAGATACAGTATCACAAATTGAGTCCGACCTTATGTGATTATGAACAATTGATTCCAATTGGTTATAATTATAATAAATTTGAAATTAATGATGTGTCATAATTTGATTGGTTAGGACTACATTTTATGGTAATGTTGTATACATCTAATTAATTAGATAGTTAAACATTAATTATTCAATGAGTAATTTGTGCAATTATCTTTAATTAGGGTAAATTTGGAACTAATTAAGTCTGAAATGAGAGTGATTGGAGCCATTTAATGTTAATTGGGAGCTAATTTGGGACCTATTAAATTTAATTGTGCTGAAACCATTTTTTAAGAAATGACCTCTGCTCACTATTTCATCGATATCTCTCAAAATATTTTGAATCTGTGAATGAGGTTAATTTTCTCAGAAACTAGACATTCAGGGCTTCAATTTGAGCACAAGAACGAGACAATTCAAATCAGAATTGAGTCAGATATGATTTTTCGAAATTGGCTTTACAAGTTGTTACAGCAGCTACGGGAAAACCGAATTTTGGCTTGCTCCTCACTCCCACCAATCTCTACATTTAATGCTCCAGATTTCCTCCAAAGTTAAAATGAGGTCTAGGTTTACGATTTTTTGTCAACCCTCATTAATGGCCTTTCATTCATATTTCCTCCACCACTACTATATAAACCCCCCTTTCCTTCATTCCAAGACACAAAAAAAAAACCCCTCTCTTCTCCTCTTTTGGGTTCTAGGAAGTTGAGTAATCTTGTCATATCTTGGTCTTTTTGAGACTCAAGGTATTGAGTGAGACTTATTCTTCCTCTCATAACTCTTCTTTTCCTCCACCCATAGGACCTCCCTCAAGAGTCTCCTCATCTACCATATGGATCTTGCATGAAGGTATAATCTCTTTCCCTAACTTGTTTTTTGTGTTGTCATGATGACAATTTAGGATTAAAGCATCATAGTAACTATTTAAATTCCATTGAATATGTTTGAATGTTCTTAAATGTTCTTATGTGTTCATCACATGTTCTTGGTTGTTCATCGCATGGTTATGCATAACACTAGTTTTAATCTTAAATTCACATAAAAAATATGAAAAACATGTGTTTTTCATAATTCTTTCAAATCTTTGAATCTAGGATATCACCATCCACACACATTCATTAGAATTCATTTTTCAATTCGAATGCAATGCTTAATAAATTGAATTAGGGTTCATCACATGCACACACCTTAAATTCACCATGCAAATTGATTGACATATTGGATGATATGATATGAATGTTGGCCATTATAGTCTAGAAGACTGGTTTTACCGGGCAAGGTGGGTGCCTAACACCTTCCTACCTTGTAACATAGCCTCCGAACTTAGATCAAGGGTTAGTAGATCAAATGCTTGTCCATGTAATTTTTAATTTTTAGATTGTAACTAGGAAATAAAGTCATGTACTTTATCTTAGATTGTATTTAGGACCAAAACCATGTAATTTTTCTATGACCAATGTAAATTCAATTGAAAATTAATAAAATGTGGAATTTTTCAATTTTGGTTTTCTTATTTTTCCAATAATTAAATAAGTGACGACTCCATTGTAAAACCCTTTATCTAAAGGGAAAAATATAACTAGTCGAACCTCCATTTTGAGAGGCAATAACACGACTTCACCCATTCACGTGAGTTTGGCCCAACACACTCTATAAAACGGGCCAGGGGCACAGTCTCTCACAAGCCTGCTTAACAAGGATTAATGATTTTTGCAATATAGGGTTTGGGTCTTTGTAGGATAATTCTAGATACCAATTCATATAAAGTATTGCATAAACTAATTAGTTGAAGTTGTGTGATCATATCCGGGCGGGGCACTTTCGAGATAAGTATGAGATTGGTGATATCCCAATCTTCTAGAATCGTCATATTTTCAAAAATATCTTGAATGACTTGAATCACACTTGGGCCTATAATATGCCAATTTTTTTGGGAAAAAATTGCGTGATAGCCATCCGGCCCCGAGGCCTTCAAAGGAGGAAAAGAGAAGATATTCCTAGATATCTCCTTAGATTGGGGGATGCTAGAGAGCCATTGGTAGTATTCTAAGAAGGGACTATTTTGATTGTTGCTGGCCTAAAAGGGCTTTTGACCTATTATGTGATGAGGTGGATGTAAACAATGTTTTAAACACTGGCTTCGATGCTATGACATTTTTAGGTGAAAGACTTTTGTATTAGCATTGCCATAATTTAACCAAAAGATTCTAGATTTAAGTTTCCAAAACAAGTATTTCTAGTGTAGTGTGTCATTGTACTCTTGGGTAAGTTGTCTGACGAATATAAAAAAGCAGATGGTTATCAAGTTAAAGCAACCTGGATACCTTGAAGCCTAGCTAAAAGACGGTTCTTTCTCTGAAACAGATTTCCAAAGTTGTTTTTATTCCAATCTATAATGCTACATGTTAAAAATTTTTGGCGTTGTGGGAACCTAGATAAGGAGGAGGAGGATGACGGAAGAGCTTCCGAGGAAGTCCAACTTTGTTTCACAAGGTTTAAGAAGGAGGGTCCATAAGCCACATGTGCTCAAATTTAAAAGGCTTAGGCGATTTACGTTCCGGAGGGTCAGTATCCATCAATATGGGACAATGATCAGATTTAGTATGTGAAAGATGATGAATTTCCATTATGGGGAAATGAATTTTCCATTCCACATTTTCTAGAGCTCTATCTAAACGTTCTTTTATATTACAATGCCAAATTGGGTTCTTATTTGTCCACGTAAATCTGGGTCCATGAAGACCCAGATCCATAAGATCACACAGGTCAATACAATCTCTGAAAACGGTTAATCTTTGCCCATTTAAAGGCAAACCCCCTATTTTTTTAATCCTCAGCAAGCATGTCATTAAAATCTCCTAAAAGAACCCAAGGCAAATTAACTGATGGAGCTAAATTTTTTAAATAATTCCATAGAATTTTTCGCTTATTAAAATTAGGAGAAGTATAAATAGCAGTGAGAAGAAAATTATGTGATTGAGTAGGTACCTTAACCAGTCATGAATGCTGTAATCACTGGTGGTGAGTATTTCCACTTTGAGATTGCTACAAATGACGATGTAAAACTTTGGTTCCTTCTCCCTCAGGGAGATGTTGACTTCGCTTAAGTACACAAAACGAAAAATGGCTTTGGGCAGATGCTCTGGTGACATCACACTGTCTAAGGTCTCTCGGGCATTCCTCGATCTGTTTGAGTGGTGGTGCCACTTGATGTACCAATGGGGCTTGGTAAGGATGCATTGAGCGCCGAACTCGGACATGCCCTTTGTTTTGCATGCCTCCGAGGCTAATTTTGAGTGGGCGTTTGGGTCATCTGATTCCATGCTATCGTTGCTCATGGATGCACTGGAATTCGTACGTACATAGCTCATGTTCTCATTAATTGTTGGTATTCTCTATTGAAAGGCGGCTCCATAGAAGGATTGGTCGTGGGGAAGTGAGAGCTGTATCTGCATGGGGTTGTAGGGTAGGTGACTTGGTCTCCCTAGGTGTGATAGTGTGAAGTGGAGATTCGGGTCTATTGGTGTGGAAGTTGTGGAGTTCTGATCGGATGAGGGGGCCATTTGGTTCGATCGGTTACTATACTCTGTTCTTTTATCTCTTGGTTTCTCACTCGGTGAAGGGGGACGTGGACTTACCGGGTGGCTTTAGGTTAGGGACAACTGGTCTTGCATGAAATCCTTTTTATTTTCATACACTATATATCTTGCCAGAATGTCCCGATTTGAAAATGTTTAGGCCAGAAGGGGTTTGTTAGTGTCAAGTTGAACATATAGCCGAGAAAACCTCCCTCGATCAGATGGCAGTGTTTGTGACCGCATCTATCTTAAGAAGTTTCCCTAATTTATTTCCCATTTTGTTTTAAAAAAAAAAAATCCTAATCGATGATAATACTCGTTGGGCATGCTGATGATGCGTAAAATCTTCAGTAAGCTACACGGTCCGCATGTGCTCCTGATGACGTACCTGCACAACACCAAAGATGAAGACCTAGGAAAGGGCATCAGTGTGGTACCGGCCAAACACCCTCCGACGGTTAAGTTAGAGAAATCTCTTATTCACAACTCTAAAGTGCTAGAGCTGAGGCGAATTGCATGTACCTTGCTTTGAGAGGGTCTTGGGGTATTTATAATAGCGTTGAGCCGAAATTAACGCCTTGGTCAAGAAGTTCTTTTCCTTCTAGGAGAGTAATTCTTGGACTTTACGCATTCTCCTAGAATCCTTGCCCTTATAGGAGTCTTCTTGACTTAGACGTGTCGCGCAAGAATTCTTGTCGTATGCGTGTTGGTCAAGTAGGGTTATGGATGGGACTTACTCTGATTTCTTCAGCTTGTTCCGTCAGCTTAAACCCGTCAATGACTTAGGTCGTCGGTTTGGGGGTTTAGACCATCAGCTAAATGATCCATAGTGCGACAGTCGTCAGCATGTAAGGTCGTCAGCATGTAAGGTCATCAGCATATAAGGTCGTCAATCTTTCCTTGCCACGATCAGAATCTAGTCAGCAAACGGGATTCATTACTTTTAGAGTCATCTTACAAAATTACCCTTATCAGCTGCCCTCTACTCCATAACTTCATCAGCTTTCTCCTGACGGGTTATGGAGTACATGCCTCCAAGGAAGTTACCTCCTCGTAACTCGTTCCTCATTAAATGTTCGGACATGTGCCCTTAACCGACTTGTTCTCCATTTAAGAAGAGCGCGTCGCTTCGTCTTCCGTGCCCTTTTTGCCTATATATATCCTGCCCCTCCCCTCATTTTAATCTTTCCAACATTTGGTGATTTCTGAGAGACAGAGTGTCACGTTCACTATTTATTCGTCCACTTGCTAGCTTCGTCAACCCTCGAAGTCGTCAACCTTTCAGGACCGTCAGCCTCGTTCATAGGACCTCTTACTCGTAAGTTTCTCTCCTTTTATCCAGTCTCCTTTTATTTTTATTCTTTAGGCACTTTCCTTTGGTGAGGTCGTCAACCTAGGTTCTTAGAATATACCCATCGTTTGTAGGAAGTTAGATGTCGAGTGAGGAATCGTCGATCCGCGAGGGAGCGGGTTATGACGAGGTCTTCCCATCAGGTCGGGAGCCCGAGGAGGGCTTGTCCTGTTCGTCAGAGAGGAAAATGTCAGCCCATTCTTTTAACGAAGAGGAAGCAACAAGTAGAGGTGGTGAGGTTGGAGATGGGGAGAAACCTGGTGACGGGGTTGAAGACGATAGTGACGAGACGTCCTTAGAAAGTACCTCGGGTGCTTCTTTTGACGATCGTCCCTTCATTCTTCCCCAAGAGTGGTCCGTTAACAAGTTCTCACCAACGATGACAGAGAACGTTTTTAGAAATCTATGGGCCCGTTATCAAATACCAACCGATATCCCGATTCGTCTTCTCGAGGAGGGTGAGAGATGTTATTCGGGACGGACCGCAGACGTGGGCATGTATGATGCCATGTTTGCAGCGGGATTAAGGCTACCGCTGACGGCCTTACATCGTCAACTAGCAAACTTTTTGGGCATATCCGTCACTCAAATTGCTCCTAATGCCTGGAGAACCTTTATTGGCACCGAGATCTTGTGGGGCCGTCTAAGCGGTGGGCATCGTCAGCTCACCCTAGATGAGTTTTTTTGCTGTTATAGGCCTCAGCATATCTCCTCGTCAAAAGGGATATATTATTTTTCTGCGAGGAAAAAGGAGTTGAAGTTGGTCTCCGATATGCCTGACTCCAATAGAAAGTGGAAGGGTAGATATTTCTTTGTGGAGGGGACGAATTGGGTATGCCGTCCAGAGGAGTGGAAATCAATGCCAAATGGATTTTTTGACAACACTTGGGCATACGTCCGGGATTCAGGTTGACCCCGTCAGTTTTCTTTACTATGTCAATGTCTAATTTCTAATCTCGTCTCTTTTCTTTTTCAGCAAATGTTCGTCCACGTGTGACGAAGGAGCATGAGGTCTTTATCCATCGGGTAACGTCCATTCCTTTGGAGGAGAGAAAGTGTAGGGACTTAATTACCCTCGACACTTTACATTTGTATTGTGGGGGCCCAGAGCCGACGGAGGAAGCTCGACGACTGAACGATCTCTCCCGTCCCCGTAAGCATCTCCTAAAGACTCCGTCAACTCTTTCCTACATCGTTTTTCTCCCTTTAATTTTATTTTTATTTCTTGACAGAAATGGAATCGGCCAAGCAAAGGATTCGCGCTGCCGCTATTGCCAAGAAAAAAGAGGAGGAGGCAAAGGCCAGAGGGGAGGTGACGTCGTCGTCAGCTCCGAAGCCCGTCAAGGGGGGCTCTAAAAGGAAAGCTGACGGGAGGGATGACCGTTCTGGGAAGAAAGTGGTCCCTTCTCCTGGGGTTAAGCCCTCCCAGAAGCTGTCGCCACCAAGAGCTTCTCATAGGGCCGGCAAGGGCCTAATGACGGCGTTAGGCGCCGTCAGTCTTGACCCTGCTCGTCACCTCCTTACCCACAAGGACTACGCTGTAGAGGTGGTAGAGTCCATTTTGAAGGAGGAGGAAATGGAGCTATGCGATGAGCAAGCGACGGACAAGATAGGGTCGTCAGGTCTATTCGACCTTACTCGGGTATGCTTTTTTTTTCTTTCACATTATGTCACTTGGACGAGCTTATAGAGGACTGACGCCATTTTTATGTTTGGCAGGCCATGGTCCGGATGAAGTTCTTGCGGGACAAATGTGCTGCAAAGGAAGCGATGGTCTTCCGTCTGCATACTCGCCTCAAGAACGCAGTTGATGCGCAGTAGTAGTACAAGGAAGCCAACGTCCATCTTGCTGGAGAGCTGAAAGGACTGAGAGCCAAATTGGAGGAAGAGACCCGTCAGTGGGGCTTGGCTGACGAGGCGAGGCTGACGGCAGAGAAGGACCTGCAAGGGCTTATGAGTTAGGTGGAGACGACCAGGAATGACGCCGTGACGGAATTCAAGGATTCTCAGTCATTCATCGATTCCTGCGCCGTCTACTACGCTGACGGTTTCGAGGACTGTTTGAAGCAGGTGAAGTCCGCCTATCCTGACCTGGATCTATCCAGGATAAATATGGATGAGCCCCTACCGTCAACTCCGGCGGGTGATTCCATACTCGAGGAGAATGATGAGACTACTGAGCTTAAGGCAAACTCGAGAGATGGCAACTTTGTCCTTGCTCAACCAGCCTTGGAGAAGCCTGTCACTTTAGCTCCGTCAGCTGGCCTCGAAGCAGAAAAATCCAATGCTGAAGACCCTTCTACTCCAATTATCGTCCTGTCCCCGTCAGCCGCTCCTTCAGTCTTATGAATCCTATGTTGTAAATACTTTTCGTTTTAAGTTGTAATGAACTTTGATGCCTGACGCCCATGTTTTTGGGCTTTTTGTAAAGACAATTTCATTTTATAGTATCTAATATTTATTGCTTCCTAATAATGTTGTTTTTCCTCTGCCGCTTTTATGATGTCAATTTGAATTTTGTAACGGCTTTGTATTTTAATCGTAGACTCGCCTATTTTGACGAGGTCGTCTGCTTTGTAATCTTTGTACTAGTTCCTTTTTCTTTGTAAGGTCGTCCACTTGGTGGATTTGAGTTTGTCCACTTCATGGATTTAAGGCCGTTCACTTTGTGAACTTTAAGGTCGTCAATTTTGTGGACTTAATGTCGTCCACTTTGTGGACTAAAGGTTGTCCACTTCGTGGGTTTGAGGTCGTCCACTTTGTGGACTAAGTAGTGGTTCCGTCAACGTTGTAGACATAAGGCCGTCTACTTTGTGGATTTTAGGTTGTCCAATTCGTGGATTTGAGGTCGTCCACTTAGTAGTTTTCCTCCATTTTGGCGGATTTAAGGTCGTCCATTTTGTGGATTTAGTTGTAGATCCGTCCACTTTGTGGACTTAAAGTAGTAGTTCTGTCCACCATGTGGATTCAATAATAGACCCGTCCACTGTGGACTTGAGGTCGTCCCCTTTGTGGATTTAGGGTCGTCCACTTTTAGGGTCGTCAATGTTGTGGACTTGGGGTTGTCCACTTTGCGGATTTAGGGTCGTCCACATTGTGAACTTGAGGTCGTCCACTTTTAGTAGTTTTATCTACTTCGTGGACTTAAGTTGCCCACTTTAACAGATACACCAGTCGTTACTGAATAAACTTCTCTTATTGTGATGAATGCATACATAAGTAGAAAATTGTTCCAAAAAGAATAAACCTTAGCCCTTTGGGCTTTAAATGTATTGTAATCAAAAGTAAACTAAAATAAATGACTAAAAGAATAGATTGGAAATTAGGAGTAGCGTTCTTTGTTCTCTACTGGTAGTACAACCTGAGGTGCTCGGCGTTCCATGGATGGTGTAGTTTTAGTCCATCCAGAGTCTCTAAGTGGTAGGTGCCCGTCCTTAGCCGCGACATTATTTTGTAGGGTCCTTCCCAGTTTGGGCCGAGTTTTCCTTGTGCCGGGTCTTTGGTGGTGCCCATTACCTTTCTTAAGACGAGGTCTCCAATTTCGAAGTCCCTGTGCTTGACTCGAGAGTTGTAGTGTTTAGCCATGAGGTTCTGGTATTGTGCGAGCCTCTGTTCAGCCGTTGCCCTAGTCTCGTCAGCCAGGTCGAGTTCTAGTTGCATGGCTTCGTCATTCCTTCCTTCGTCATGATTATCCACTCTGTAGCTCGTGCGTCTGACCTCAACTGGTATGACAGCTTCAACTCTGTATGTTAACCGGAATGGAGTTTCTCCCATGGGGGTTCTGACGGTTGTCCTGTATGCCCATAGTACGCTGGGTAGTTCCTCCGGCCATATGCCTTTTGCCCCCTCGAGCCGAGTTTTGATTATCCGAAGCGAGGATCGGTTCGTGACTTCGAGTTGTCCGTTGGCCTAGGGATGAGCAGGGAAGGAATAGTGGTTCTTGATTCCTAGTTATGAGCAGAATTCCCAGAAGGAGTTATTGTCGAACTGCTTACCGTTGTCCAAGATCAGGACCCTTGGAATCCCAAACCTGAAAATAATGTTCCTCTAGACAAAACTACGTACGTTCTTCTCGATGATTGTGGCCAAGGCTTCAGCTTCTGCCCATTTGGTGAAGTAGTCGATTCCGACTATTAAAAACTTCAGCTGCCTTGCTGCCGTCGAGAATGGGCCCATGATGTCCAAACCCCATTGGGCGAATGGCCACGGAGCAGTTATTGGGGCTATTTCTTCAGCTGGCTGCCTGATGATGTTACTGAACCTTTGGCATTTGTCGTATGACTTGACATACGTCTGAGCGTCCTTCTGCATGGTCGGCCAATAGTATCCGGCCCGAATTAATTTGTGGACCAACGCCCGTGATCCCGAATGATTGCCACAGATCCCTTCATGTACTTCCCTTATGACGTAATCTGCTTCTTCGGGCCCTAAACACCTTAGGTATGGTCGGGAGAAACTTCTTTTGTATAGGATTTCCTTTATCAGGACAAATCGAGCCTCCCGGACCTTTAACTTCCTTACGGCTTCCTGTTCTTCGGGCAGTATGCCATCTTTGAGATAGGCAACCAACGGGGTGGTCCAATTATTCTCGGGTCTTACCTCCTGTACACTAGTGACATATATTAGTGGTGCGATTTGAGTAAAAGATAGTACCTTGCTGGGGATGGTCACATGTTCCGCAGATGCGGCCTTAGCAAGGCGGTCGGCTTGCTCATTGTTTCCTCTCGGAATCTGAACAACTCTTGCCTGAAGCTCGTTCATCTTCCTTTTTGCTTGTTCCAAATACATCTTCATTCTTTCTCCCTTACATTCATAGTCACCGTTTATCTTATTAGCAATGACCTAAGAGTCGCAATGAACCACCGTGTCTACGGCTCCTAAAGCCTTGGCTAGATCTAAGCCTGCTATGAGGGCTTCATACTCTACTTCATTGTTAGTTGTAGGAAAATCAAGTCGAATCATGCATTCGATCTCATCACCCTCTGGAGATCGAAGTACGACTCCTGCTCCGCCATCTCTTTTGTTTGATGACCCGTCGGTGAACACATTCCACTGGGAGTTCTCCGCCTCCTGGCTCTCACTATATGTGAACTCTGCAATAAAGTCAGCGAGCACTTGCCCTTTGATGGCTGTGCGGGGGCGGTATTTTATGTCAAATTCGCTCAATTCTATCGCCTATAAGGCCATGCGTCCCGCGGCTTCTGGGCTACTCATTGCTCACCGATGTGTTTGTCGATCAGTACAACCACCGTATGGGCTTGGAAGTACGGCTTAAGCTTGCGGGCTGCCGTTACTAGAGCGAAGACAAGTTTTTCTATCGGTGAGTATTTTTCTTCCATTCCGTGGAGTGCCCGACTGGCGTAGTATACTGGCCTTTGCACCTTGTCGTCTTCCCTTACTAGGGCTGCGCTGACCGCTCCTGGAGAAACGGCCAAATAGAGGAATAGTTCTTCACCTGGTTGGGAGGGAGTCAGTAGTGGTGGCGACGACAGGTAGGTCTTCAGGTCTTCAAATGCTCGTTGGCATTCGTTCGTCAATTCAAATGACTTCTTCAGTGTGCAGAAAATGGGAGACACTTATCCGTCACCTTGGATACGAATCTGCTAAGTGCGGCGACCTTGCCATTAAGGCTCTGTACTTCCTTCACGCTTTTGGGAGGCGTCATTTCCATTATAGCTCGGATCTTGTCTGGGTTGGCTTCAATACCTCATTGGGACACCATGTATCCTAGGAATTTTCCAGCCATTACTCCGAAGGCACACTTGGCTGGATTTAGCTTCATGTTATAGGAGCAAAGGGTATCGAAGGTTTTCGTTAGGTCTCCCAAATGATCCTTTTCTCTTCGACTTTTCACTAGCATGTCGTCGACATATACCTGGACATTTCTCTCGATTTGCTGTGCGAACATCTTGTTCATAAGCCTCTGGTATGTTGCACCCACGTTCTTCAAGCCAAATGGTATGACCTTATAGCAAAAAAGGCCTTGACTTGTCACGAACGAAGTCTTTTCTCGATCAGCTTCATCCATTAGGATCTGGTTGTATCCTGAAAACGCGTCCATAAAGCTTAATAGCTAGTGTTGGGCCGTAGAATCCACTAGGAGGTCGACCCTTGGTAGAGGATAGCTATCCTTGGGGCAAGCTTTGTTTAGATCTGTAAAATCTACGCACATCCTCTATTTTTCGTTGCTCTTTTTTACCATGACGACGTTTGCCAACCACTCGGGGTAGTAAACCTCCTTAATGAAGCCCGCTTCTTGTAGCTTGCGGACTTCTTCTGCTACTGCCCGATCTCTTTCTGGGGCGAAGACTCTTTTCTTTTGGCGAACCGGCGGAAAAGATGGTGATACGTTCAATTTGTATACTATGATCGATGAGTCAATGCCTGGCATGTCCTCGTGACTCCAAGCGAATACATCTCGGTTTTCTTTGAGGAAGGCTGCGAGTTCTTGACGTATTGTTGGGTCTGTGAGGGTGCCGATCTTGGTTGCCCGTTCTGGCTTGGAATCGTCGAGAGATATGTCCTCCAGTTTTTCTATGGGCTCCGTAGCTGTGCGCTGTTCTTCAATGTTCATGGACTGGTGGTGGTCATCCATCTCCATCATCGCTACATAACATTCACGTGCAGCTACTTGGTCTCCTCTTAGTTCTCCCACTCCATAGTCCGTTGGGAACTTTATCATTAAATGGTATGTTGAGGTCACAGCCTTCCACGAGTTAAGAGTGGGACGTCCTATGATGGCATTGTAAGCTGATGAGCAGTCGATCACAAGGATTGCTACATTCCTCGTGACTTGCTGAGGGTAGTCTCCAATGGTCACCGCCAGGGTGATGATGCCAAGAGGAAAAAACCCTTGTACCTCCGAAGCCGACGAGCGGGGCGTTAGTCGGAACTAGGCGCTTCCTATCAATTCCCATCTATTGGAACGCAGGATAGTAGAGGATGTCCGCTGAGCTCTCATTGTCGACGAGAACTCGGTGCATGTTGTAGTCTCCTACTTGTATGGTGACCACGAGCGCGTCATCATGGGGGTGGTGAAGGCGTCGTGCGTCTTCTTCTGAGAATCTAATGAGGGGGTTATCAGTCTGCGGTATTTTGGGCACGAACCCTATTAACTAGATGTTCTGGATCATTCTGAGATAAGTCTTTCGAGCTTTCTTTGATGACCCAGCGGTCGTGGTGCCCCCCACAATTATCTTTATATCGCCTACAAGCAGTCTGGGGCGTTCGTTTTCTCGTCGGGGAGCTTGGTCTTGCGGTGGATCTGTCCGCTCTTTGCTAACAAACCTCTGCAGCCTCCCTTGCCTGATTAGAGATTCTATTTGCTGTTTTAAGCTTCTATTTGCTGTTTTAAGTCGTAGCAATCTGCTGTATCGTGTCCATGATCTCGATGGAAGTGGCAATATTTGTCCCTTGGCAGTTTGTTGGGATCTCCCTTCATCTTACCGGGAAAAGTCAAAGCCCTTTCGTCCTTTATCTGCATTAGGACCTAATCGATAGGGGCGGTCAGTGGCGTGAAGCTCGTGAATCTCCCTGGGGGTGGCTTGGAGCGATGATCGTCCCGTCGCTCTTCGGTCCTAGCCTTCTTTTGCCCCCTATCCGTTCATGTGTTTTCCTGCCTTTCCCTCTTCTTAGGCTTATCTTCCCTTGCGATCAGTGCGTCCTCCGCGTTCATGTACTTTGTTGCCCTGTAAAGCACTTTGGACATGGTTTTCGGATCGTTCTTGTATAGGGAGAAGAGGAACTTACCTTTTCGCAGCCTGTTGGTGAAGGCTGCTACTTGTATCTTGTCGTCCGCTTCATCTATTGAAAGAGCTTCTTTGTTGAACCGTGCTATGTAGGATCTTAGAGTCTCGTCTTCCCTTTGTCTGATGCTCATCAAGCATGCCGTGGACTTCTTGTACCGGTGGCCTCCGATAAAGTGTGACACGAACTGAGCACCCAGCTCTTTAAAGGTGCTAATCGAGTTTGGCGTTAACCTGCTATACCAGACTCTTGCGGATCCTTTCAATGTGGTTGGGAAAGCCCTGCACATAATCTCATCTGGCACTCCTTGAAGGTGCATTATAGTTTGAAAGGACTCTAAGTGGTCCAGGGGGTCCTTGGTTCCATCGTAGCTCTCCACCTACGGCATACGAAACTTTGGGGGGAGAGGGCATGAAGTGACATGCGCCATGAAAGGTGAATCAGTCCGCTGGACCAGGTCGTCAAGGTCGGTAGATACTCGTCCTTTGAGGGTGTTCATCATCACGTCCATTAGTTCCCGCATCTCCTGCATCTCTGCGGCGATGTGGGGTGGTAAGGCTTCAGAAGGGGTAGTCAGATTGGTATCCTGCCTCTTCGGTCTGCTCGGAGCGTTGCTGCCTTCGGCTGCTTCGGGATCCCTTCTTTCAGCGCTTGTTCCCTCCTGATTTTCTTCTTGCATTCCAGGATGCGCGTTCTTCTGGCGTAGCTGCTTCTCTAAGTCATGATTCTATTTGGTCAGGCGTTCGACCGCTGCTGTGAGCGTTTGGACTTGTCTTTCCAGAACGGTAACGCGCGGTTCGTCCGCTTGAACGTTGTTGGTAGTAGCCATTGAGCGGGTGAGTACCATGCAACTTTTTGTCTGGGAAGCGACAGTGCGACGTTACTAATCGTTCCCACAGACGGCGCCAACTGATGATACGTAAAATCTTCAGTAAGCTACACGGTCCGCACATGCTCCTGATGACGTACCTGCACAACACCAAAAATGAAGACCTAAGAAAGAGCACCGGTGTGGTATCGGCCAAATACCCTCCGACAGTCAAGTTAGAGAAATCTCTTATTCACAACTCTAAAGTGCTAGAGCTGAGGCGAATTGCA
The DNA here is from genome assembly GCA_032878915.1 of Castanopsis chinensis. Lineage (NCBI taxonomy): Eukaryota > Viridiplantae > Streptophyta > Magnoliopsida > Fagales > Fagaceae > Castanopsis > Castanopsis chinensis. Next base: position 32,602,246 of record JAVQMG010000132.1, read on the forward strand.
TGTACCTTGCTTTGAGATGGTCTTGGGGTATTTATAATAGCGTTGAGTCGAAATTAACGCCTTGGTCACGAAGTTCTTTTCCTTGTAGGAGAGTAATTCTTGGACTTTACGCATTCTCCTAGAATTCTTGCCCTTATAAGAGTCTTCTTGACTTAGACGTGTAGCGCAAGAATTCTTGTCGTATGCGTGTTGGTCAAGTAGGGTTATGGATGGACTTACTCTGATTTCTTCAGCTTATTCCGACAGCTTAAACCCGTCAATGACTTAGGTCGTGGGTTTGGGGGTTTAGACCGTCAGCTAAATGATCTATAGTGCGACGGTCGTCAGCATGTAAGATCGTCAGCATGTAAGGTCGTCAATCTTTCCTTGCCACGGTCAGAATCTAGTCAGCAAACGGAATTCATTACTTTTAGAGTCATCTTATAAAATTACCCTTATCACATGCAATTGTTCCAATCGTATCGTATCTAGATAGCCATTGTCGTAACTTTGGCTGTGCTGGGATGAAAATCCGCCTCCCATGCATGCCAGCTGGGCATGGGCATTGAGGTATTAATTGTTCTCCCACGAACCACAGACCATCCATAAGCTAGCGCATGATGATAATCCTTTCATAATAAAGTGTTGATATCCAATATCAATTAAATGCATATATATGTGTTACCAGTTGAGGGCCATATACCGCGCGGCGATATCCTATTTGTTTGCCTATATAAGTTAGTTTAAGGATGATACTAGTTTGCCACGGTCCTGACATTTTTCGCTTCAGTTCTGCTGACACATGGATTTCGATCTCACCGTCACGCCTCTCCCTTCATTGCATGTCAGTCCTCTCGGAACATCCTTATCGACTTCAGCTTCTACTTCACCATACTCCGTCTCTTGCATAATACGATTTTTCTCTCGATCGAATTATCCCTTGGAAAGGTGTTCACTGGTCGTCGTTCTCCTTGGATTGATGTGTTGTTCATGTTTTTTTTGGTGGTAGTTTCACTTTCTCTTTTTATTTTTGTTCTTACAATTATTTGATAGAAGAAAATCTTTGAACCTCCATGTGGATGAATCCATGATTACTAAGGAGCATGAATGATGATGGTTTACAACTTCCTACTTACTCCTTTGAAGTTAAGGTTCAAATTCAATTTCTGACCTCACCTCACATCACCTCATCCTCCCAACTCTCAATTACTTAAAAAAAAAAAAGAAAAAAGAAGATTGTTTGAAAACTCCCAATTAAATATATTTTCCCCTATAATTTTAAAGGGTGGAAAATAATCAAAATGTATATAAAATGAAAGTTCCTCATGCACATGAAGTTTATTTTCCATGCTTTTGTCGGTCAACAACTGATCTGGTCCCCCTAGATAAAATTTATTGCACATAGAGATAGAAGAACACAGCTGCTTAGCATTACTTGAAGACAATCACTATGGATATGGTTGTTGACTATCAACTTAATTTGTTTCCAGGAAGTTTCTCTCTCAGAAGAAGAGAGAGAGAGGGAGAGAGAGAGAGAGAGAGAGAGGGATTATTTGATTAAAAATAAAAAAACCTTACATGCCCACATGGATCTTGCCTCTTCATCCTCCAACACCCCACTTTGAAAGGCTTCCCTGCGCTTTCGCCCATACCTTCAACCCAACCTCTTCCATTACTATTTATACACTATTTCATTTCTATAATTTATTGAAAATGAAATGACTATGGTCTATTCTCTATCTATGGCTGTTGTTATCTAATCTAAATTGGACCTCCTTCTCTGTGTCTCTCCTGCTTTTATTAGAGTTAGGGACACTACATTATTGCATGCATGTCTCATTCAAAATGCAATGTACGGAACCTCATGGGGTACAGGCCAGTTAAGAGAGAGAGAGAGAGTAATAAGTTTCACAGTACATTCATGATAGATATATCATATATATATATATATATATATATATATATATTAATTGAAAATACTGAAAGCAATATAATTGAAAGTAAGGCGGTAGAACCGGCCAAGCAGTTATATCAAAATACTTGAAAATAAAAGCAGTTATATTGAACTGTATGGCGGCAGGGCCGTCCAAGCAGTTATATCAAAATAAACAAAGTATTGAAAACAGAAGTGTTTATTGAAAGTAGTTCAAAACACTTACAGCAGTAGTAGTTACTAGATTACAGTGATCAATAGTACAAGGCTTGAAGGCTAGTCATCAATCTAGTTACAAGCTTTGTGGGAAATAGTGGGAATTTCTAAGGGGTAGCTCTCAGACAACTCTGAAGTAAGCTTACAAAGAAAAGTCTCTCACAAAGAGAAAAATCTCCCAAAGAAAATTCTGTGTTTGCAATAAGGGACAACCCCCCTTAAATAGGGAAAAAGTAGTGAATAGTAAAAGTGACGTGAATAGTGACGTGAATAGTAAAAGTGAATAGTGACGTTTTTACTATTCATATCAGACCCGTGAGGGGTATCAAAAACAGTAGAAAGCTTCAGGAGCGCCTTTTCAGGAGCTGAAAGTATCTTGTCGTGGAGTGCCACAAGTAGTCAATAAGGGAATCAAATCAATAGGAGAATCATTTCCAGGTAGAAATTGGTGAAGGTAGCAGCATTATTATTGGCGTGAAATGCCAAAAGTAGTCAGGATGAGCCAAAAGTCATCAAGATGAATATTTTCATGTCAGAATGAATGAATATTTGTATGAGCATGCGTAGAGTTGCCATCATGTAGTCAAGGAAGACCACCATAAAGTTGTATGTACCATGGAACATTATTGGTGGCAATAGTTGGCAAAAAGTAAACAAAGAAGACCATAACAAAGAAGATCATCATGAATTTGCATGTATCATGTGGCATTATTGGTGGCATGAAGTATTGTTGGCCTTTTGTGCTGGCTAGGCAAATAATCAATGGGATCCAGTAGAAGCTCCTTCCGATGGATAATCCCAAACTTGGCAAGGGTCCCACGGGGGATCTTCATTACATTCGTGACCATGATAGGTGCAGTATTTATTGCAAAGTCCACAATAAAACATAGGATCATAAACAGGATCTCTTGTGAGAAATATTCTTGGGTCAGCATGACTTGTCCATTGGAGATGGCGGACAGCTGAAGCATAAGGTTTATTTATGAAAACAGTAATTCTATCTGTGCTGCCAACGAAATGGTAATCTTTCCATAATTCGTGACTGACATCTAGAATTTGATTATTGAAATAGCTTCTCCAACATTCAGCAAGAGCAAATGGCTGTTTGTGGGAAACATAAGTATTGCCATCATACCATTGGCCTTGGTAAGTATACCCGTTAATAAGGACAAGGTGCTTGGAGGGTTGAACATTCATCCAATCATTTATCATCCATTTTGGAAGAGTACTCCAGCATCGAATAGTAACAAGAGGGCCTTCATTTTCAAATAGCTTTTTTGATAATATCCGGAAATTGACTAATTTGGCTATGGTCCGTTATTTTTATGAACCGTATGAAGCCAGATTCAAACATTTGGGATAACCAGAAGGGATCACCAAAAACATTCTTCTTGGAATCATCCTCATAATTAATCAAAAGACCAGGAAAAGGGTGACTCTGCTCGTGGACTCTGAGACTATGTTTGAAATGCTTTTCCCATTTCTTTTTCAAGTAAACACTGCTGGGACCATTAGGCTCCATAAGAGTTGGAGTGATCAGAATCAATACTGTGAAATATTTGAGCCAAAGATCAAGATCCTTGGTCATAGCCTTGCTCTCAAAAATACGAGCTTGTATTTCTGGGGGCAAGTTGGCAACAGCACTTCTTATGGCGGATTGAGACTTAGGACTCAATCGTGCATAATCAGTACCCATTATGGTCTTATGATCATCCATTGAATGGATTTCCTCCTTGCCAAGGAGTTGACCAAGAAGAAGGTTAACATCAAAGTTATCAGGGTGAGCAGGGTGACTCCTATGAGTCTCATTTTCATGGGTATAGTTAATAATGTAATCATTGTAGGCTTCATTTTGGGCTGTAAGGTTAACAAGGTGGATTTCCAGGGCCTGGAGGGTTTTTGTAAACAGATAGTGCTGGTTTGTTTTGAAAGCAGCTTGGAGGTTGTCAAGAATGTATTTTATGGAATCTGGTAATTCACTATAGATTCCACTGTGGAATTGTAATTCTCTTGACAAAACTTCCGGCAGAGCAATAATCATGTCACTACTGGAGTATGCAACCTCTGCTGGTACATTCTCCTGAAGGGATGTTGCATAACTGGATGTTACTCCAGAAGATGCGCCTTCATGCATTACAAAGGATCGTCCCGCTGGGAGTCCTTTGTCTTGAGGATAGTCCTGAACAGGAGCTTTCCCCTTGTTCCTCTTCTCTGTCGAAGAAGTCATTACCTTCCACTTATGTGGGGTTTGAATATTTTCTTTCTCCTGCTGGGCAAGGAAAGAAGCATTAAAACCTTTGAAAAGCTTTGCTTTATCAGTTAAATATGAAGCATTAAAACCTTTGAAAAGTTTTGCTTTAAATTTATCATTTAAATATGTTGGTATATATATACGTTGTGCAGGGCAGCAATAAGAAGAAGTAGACTCAGAGGAATAGGCTTTTTGAATGCTGTTGGGGAACATGGTTGACCTAGGGGACTTGTGGTTCCTAGCAGGACTTTCTTTAACAATTTTGGAGTAAACATCATGTAACAAATTATTAGGGAGATGTTCAATAATTTTCTTGTGCTTAATTTCTTGTTGAAGGAAATTAAGATGCTTAACTTTAGCATGAATAAGATTAAAGACATCATTGTCAACATGTTTTGAACAAAATTTGAATTTCACCTTTTGTCCAAAGGGATCAGTAGTAATACCATCATGTTCAACAAGAAAGGGATACAAAGCAGCAATGAAAGGCAGTCCAAGTATCACTTTATCAGTCATATTTTTAACAAGCACAGAAGGTATTTTAAAACAAACATCAGAATGGCAAACATGAGCATTGCTCAATTCATATTTAATTTTCATTTGTGTGCCATTAGCAGATACCAATCTTTCAGTTGATTTTTCAAAATATTCGGAAGGGATCAGACCTTCTTGAATGCAATTAACATCAGCACCAGAATCAATCATGGCAATAGTATCAAAAGCATAATCATGTGAAACAACAATCCTAACTTTAGTAAACCATTTCGGAGGCATCATATGTTTAACAAGAGCAAGTTGATTATCATTCCAAGTAATAAGATTATCAGGAATCAAATTTTCAGAAACATTACCAGAAGGAGGAGTTTGTTGAGAAGATCCTTCTCCATCTTGGTGCTCATCATTGTCAGATAAATTTTTATCCAAATTTTTATCAATTTTAAGAATTAACAGTTCTTGTTTAAGATCAACATTGTCTTTTTTAATATTTTTAACATCATTTTTTAATTGAATTATCTCTTGTTTAACAGTGTTAATTTCTTTTTGAAGATCGTTAACAGTTATTTCTTTGGATTTATTTTTATTAAATCTTTCCAAAGTTTCTTCAAAGTTAATAGGAGCTTTGAGTTTTTTAACAGTTTTGTCTCTTGTTAAGTTTTGTTTAAACTTATCAAGGAGTTCTTTTTGAAGCATAGAGTTTTCAATTTTGGCAATAGTGGTTAATAGCAAATGTTCTTGTTCTTCTTCTTTAGTTAAAACATTAACAGATTTCATAGCATTACAGCAAGATCCTTTACAACCAAGTTTAATATTAGGTGTATCAGAAGAATCACAAGACTGATAAGACGAATCTGATGAGGAGGAGAAATCCTCTTCAAAAGACTCACTTGAAACAGCAGATTCAAGAATCTGAAACAATTCATTTTGATCATTATCATTAATGTTCAACATTTTTAATTTGTTTTTTAGTTTACCAGGTTTTTGGGTACAGTCTTTACTGAAGTGGCCAAATTTGCCACAGTTAAAGCACTTACCTTTACCTGACCTCTGTTTAACATGTTTTCTAAAAGCAGGTTTCTTTTCAGAAGAATAATAATCATTGGGTTTAACAAAATGAGATCTGTATCTTTTATGTTTTTTATGAGAATAACTTTTGTAAACCTTATCATGTTTACTTTTTCCTTTTTGCCTGGAAGGGGCAATAGGAGGTAAACCATACTGTTCACAGAAATTACCCATTTCATATTTAGCTTTCTTTTTATTTTTTAATTGTTGTCGTAAATATTTTTCATCATTACACATGTTAATACCAAGTTTTTTAATAGTACTGAAAATATCACCATAAGTCAAATTATCATAATCAATAGAATCACTTTTACCCATTAGTTCTTGTTTTACCTTATGAGCAAAGATAGGAGGAAGGCCATCAATAAACTTCTCTTTCCAGTAAGCCTTTTGGGAATCATTCCGAAGCATAACCCTGGAGAGAAAGACATCTTGGTACCATCTATAATCAGACATAGTAGGGCATCTCAAATTATTCAGATAATCAGAAATGCGAGATGAAATATTAGATGGAGTACCAACAAAATGTTTGAGTATGGTATAGACCAAGGTATTGACACCATCAGGAATACCTCGACCAATATCTTCATCAAAAATAGGCATGCCATCATCATCTTTTTTAACAGAATGTTTAATAAGTTCTCTAGATTCTTCTGTGAGATGTTTATCCCACCAACCGCGAAGAGTACCAGAGAATCCAGTGACAAGCAAGTTAACAACATCAGGATGATCAAGATCACTATGATTGTTCATGTATGCAAAACCAACCATAGACATGTGAGCCATTTTGTTAATAATTTCTTGTTCAGACAAACCATCAATATTCCATTCATACATTTTATCAGCAGAAACGGCAAACTGAGTTTGAAAAGATCTTTCTTCAAACTGCATATCAGGAGGAGTAGGTTTTGGATACCAGTTTTTTGTAAAAGTCATGGAATTGGGTTTTCCAATGAATCTTTTAATTTCTGGTTGTAACTCATCAAAAACATTTTCATAGGAAACATGAGAAGATGATTCAGAATCTGTTGTTTCTTCAAAAACAGGTTCTTTTTCATTTCTTGAAATAGCACAAGCAGCACTTTTGGATGCAGAAGTCTGCTCGGTTTTAACCTTCAAATCGGAAAGCATTTTTTCAACTTTGTCAAGAGTTGAATTTTGGGAAGCAACTAGATCAACAGTTTTACTCTGAGAAGTTTTGAAATTAATCTTTTCTCTTTGATCGCTCAATTCAATCAAAGGAATCTCAGGTTTTGGAACAATAGTTTTTTGAACAATTTTTTCTTCAATACGGTCAAGCTGTTGACCAATAATATGCAAAGATTCATTAGCAAAATTGTTTTGTTCAATAATAGCAGAAACAGGGGTTTTATCATCAGCAATTTTGAAAGGAGAGGCTTTGACCTCAACACTTTCAGAACCACTTTGACAAGTAATCAAGACGGTTTCAAGAGGAGGATGACTAGACCGTACAACGGTTTTGTCAGGTTTAACAAAACTAGATTTTCTAATAACATTTAAATAATTAGTATGAACATCATTTTTTGAAACATAATAGTTTTCAAGATAATCAAAAAACAAAATATGTTTTCCTTCTTCAACCATTTTTTCTTTCCATTTCCTTTTGACTCGGTCTTTCTCTGACTGAGCAAAATTATCTTGATAATATTTCCTTTTTGGACGGTTTTTTAACAACATAAATTCATTATATAGAAAAACCATATCATATTCAAAAGGTTCGAGTCTATTAACAACTCGTAATGAATTATGAAAAATAGGGGTTTCAATAGGAGGAAAATCAGTTGCAGAAGGAGCATCAGATTTTGCATCATCATCATCATTAGTGTTTTGAGTATCATCAGTAGGAAAATCAGTTTTGGTTGAATAAAAAGCATTGCTAACTTGGGAGGTGTTGCTAGCAACTCCTTTTAGCTTTAAATCTTGTTTTCGAAAATTCTTTTTCAAAAACTCATCAATTTCATGATCTCTTTTTGCAAGACTTTCAGATCCAGCAAAGGAATGTCTTCCTTCGTTGATTCTCAAAGGCTTGTTTTGAGGTAAACAAGTATCATCATCAAAATGTATTTTAACAGTACCATCAGCAAATTGTTGAATATGACTGAGACCAAGTTCATCAAAAACAGGTTTTAAAAGTTTAACAGGAGGTGTTTCTTTTTCCAAAGTCCATTCTTTAGGAAGAGTAATGTCTTCCCATCTAATCATTTTAGGAACACGAATTCGGGCATCAGGAGTTGAACATTGAATTAACATAGTATTACCAGCAGGATCTCTATCCTTAGAACAAGGAGTTAATTGAGAACCAAGCAAACGATAGTAAATACGGTAAATAAGAGCAAAAGGTCTACTACCATCATCCATATCATAACCAGATGTTAATACGTTCAAAGTTAAGGCTTTAACAATATTAGGATCATCAAGTGCAATAGCAAGATCAGGATAACAATCAAAGTAAACAGGACCATCATACAAAGAAGCAGTAATCATGCCAAGAATGCTATCATTAAATTGTCTAAATCTAGCATCACGTAAACACATAAGCACAGAAGCATTGATACCTTTTCTTGTTAAAGGTTTAACAGCCACTTGAACAAGTCCAATGTGTAAATATTTAACTTTCTTAGTCAGAAAACTGTTAATATCTTTCTTGGAAAATAAACAGCATTTTTCATGAAGCTTAGAAATAGAAAAAGTTTGTTCAACAGTTCTAACTCTATATTCAGAGAAAACAGTATTTTCAGACCAACCAAGTTCATAAACAGATTTAGTAGAAACTTTGGGTATGTTCCATTTTCTAAAATCAGGGTACTCACTTTTCTCTACAGTGTGATCTTCTTCATTCACAATATCAGGAGGACAACCAGTCCTGGAGCTAATAGAGGAATTGGATCTCCACATTCTTACTATAACTATCCTAGTTATAACACTCAGTTATCATGTTTTTCTCGCAACCGTTGTATTTCGTAACACATACCGCAATCAACCCTTTTTCCTCTCACGCCCTCAACGCCTCACTCTCGGCTGACACGGGCCTTACTATTCGGACTTGGGAATTCACTTTACGACTACGGTGGCGCCAACGACGGCAAGATCGACACAACAACGAAGGGTCACAAGGTCAGACAGATACAGGAAAAACAGGGAAACACAACAACTCTACCGGCGGCCAAGGAAAGAATGGCTCTGATACCACAAAGGGAGGCTTTGTGGTCCCCCTCCCTTTGTGGTATCAGAGCCATTCTTTCCTTGGCCGCCGGTAGAGTTGTTGTGTTTCCCTGTTTTTCCTGTATCTGTCTGACCTTGTGACCCTTCGTTGTTGTGTCGATCTTGCCGTCGTTGGCGCCACCGTAGTCGTAAAGTGAATTCCCAAGTCCGAATAGTAAGGCCCGTGTCAGCCGAGAGTGAGGCGTTGAGGGCGTGAGAGGAAAAAGGGTTGATTGCGGTATGTGTTACGAAATACAACGGTTGCGAGAAAAACATGATAACTGAGTGTTATAACTAGGATAGTTATAGTAAGAATGTGGAGATCCAATTCCTCTATTAGCTCCAGGACTGGTTGTCCTCCTGATATTGTGAATGAAGAAGATCACACTGTAGAGAAAAGTGAGTACCCTGATTTTAGAAAATGGAACATACCCAAAGTTTCTACTAAATCTGTTTATGAACTTGGTTGGTCTGAAAAATACTGTTTTCTCTGAATATAGAGTTAGAACTGTTGAACAAACTTTTTCTATTTCTAAGCTTCATGAAAAATGCTGTTTATTTTCCAAGAAAGATATTAACAGTTTTCTGACTAAGAAAGTTAAATATTTACACATTGGACTTGTTCAAGTGGCTGTTAAACCTTTAACAAGAAAAGGTATCAATGCTTCTGTGCTTATGTGTTTACGTGATGCTAGATTTAGACAATTTAATGATAGCATTCTTGGCATGATTACTGCTTCTTTGTATGATGGTCCTGTTTACTTTGATTGTTATCCTGATCTTGCTATTGCACTTGATGATCCTAATATTGTTAAAGCCTTAACTTTGAACGTATTAACATCTGGTTATGATATGGATGATGGTAGTAGACCTTTTGCTCTTATTTACCGTATTTACTATCGTTTGCTTGGTTCTCAATTAACTCCTTGTTCTAAGGATAGAGATCCTGCTGGTAATACTATGTTAATTCAATGTTCAACTCCTGATGCCCGAATTCGTGTTCCTAAAATGATTAGATGGGAAGACATTACTCTTCCTAAAGAATGGACTTTGGAAAAAGAAACACCTCCTGTTAAACTTTTAAAACCTGTTTTTGATGAACTTGATCTCAGTCATATTCAACAATTTGCTGATGGTACTGTTAAAATACATTTTGATGATGATACTTGTTTACCTCAAAACAAGCCTTTGAGAATCAACGAAGGAAGACATTCCTTTGCTGGATCTGAAAGTCTTGCAAAAAGAGATCATGAAATTGATGAGTTTTTGAAAAAGAATTTTCGAAAACAAGATTTAAAGCTAAAAGGAGTTGCTAGCAACACCTCCCAAGTTAGCAATGCTTTTTATTCAACCAAAACTGATTTTCCTACTGATGATACTCAAAACACTAATGATGATGATGATGCAAAATCTGATGCTCCTTCTGCAACTGATTTTCCTCCTATTGAAACCCCTATTTTTCATAATTCATTACGAGTTGTTAATAGACTCGAACCTTTTGAATATGATATGGTTTTTCTATATAATGAATTTATGTTGTTAAAAAACCGTCCAAAAAGGAAATATTATCAAGATAATTTTGCTCAGTCAGAGAAAGACCGAGTCAAAAGGAAATGGAAAGAAAAAATGGTTGAAGAAGGAAAACATATTTTGTTTTTTGATTATCTTGAAAACTATTATGTTTCAAAAAATGATGTTCATACTAATTATTTAAATGTTATTAGAAAATCTAGTTTTGTTAAACCTGACAAAACCGTTGTACGGTCTAGTCATCCTCCTCTTGAAACCGTCTTGATTACTTGTCAAAGTGGTTCTGAAAGTGTTGAGGTCAAAGCCTCTCCTTTCAAAATTGCTGATGATAAAACCCCTGTTTCTGCTATTATTGAACAAAACAATTTTGCTAATGAATCTTTGCATATTATTGGTCAACAGCTTGACCGTATTGAAGAAAAAATTGTTCAAAAAACTATTGTTCCAAAACCTGAGATTCCTTTGATTGAATTGAGCGATCAAAGAGAAAAGATTAATTTCAAAACTTCTCAGAGTAAAACTGTTGATCTAGTTGCTTCCCAAAATTCAACTCTTGACAAAGTTGAAAAAATGCTTTCCGATTTGAAGGTTAAAACCGAGCAGACTTCTGCATCCAAAAGTGCTGCTTGTGCTATTTCAAGAAATGAAAAAGAACCTGTTTTTGAAGAAACAACAGATTCTGAATCATCTTCTCATGTTTCCTATGAAAATGTTTTTGATGAGTTACAACCAGAAATTAAAAGATTCATTGGAAAACCCAATTCCATGACTTTTACAAAAAACTGGTATCCAAAACCTACTCCTCCTGATATGCAGTTTGAAGAAAGATCTTTTCAAACTCAGTTTGCCGTTTCTGCTGATAAAATGTATGAATGGAATATTGATGGTTTGTCTGAACAAGAAATTATTAACAAAATGGCTCACATGTCTATGGTTGGTTTTGCATACATGAACAATCATAGTGATCTTGATCATCCTGATGTTGTTAACTTGCTTGTCACTGGATTCTCTGGTACTCTTCGCGGTTGGTGGGATAAACATCTCACAGAAGAATCTAGAGAACTTATTAAACATTCTGTTAAAAAAGATGATGATGGCATGCCTATTTTTGATGAAGATATTGGTCGAGGTATTCCTGATGGTGTCAATACCTTGGTCTATACCATACTCAAACATTTTGTTGGTACTCCATCTAATATTTCATCTCGCATTTCTGATTATCTGAATAATTTGAGATGCCCTACTATGTCTGATTATAGATGGTACCAAGATGTCTTTCTCTCCAGGGTTATGCTTCGGAATGATTCCCAAAAGGCTTACTGGAAAGAGAAGTTTATTGATGGCCTTCCTCCTATCTTTGCTCATAAGGTAAAACAAGAACTAATGGGTAAAAGTGATTCTATTGATTATGATAATTTGACTTATGGTGATATTTTCAGTACTATTAAAAAACTTGGTATTAACATGTGTAATGATGAAAAATATTTACGACAACAATTAAAAAATAAAAAGAAAGCTAAATATGAAATGGGTAATTTCTGTGAACAGTATGGTTTACCTCCTATTGCCCCTTCCAGGCAAAAAGGAAAAAGTAAACATGATAAGGTTTACAAAAGTTATTCTCATAAAAAACATAAAAGATACAGATCTCATTTTGTTAAACCCAATGATTATTATTCTTCTGAAAAGAAACCTGCTTTTAGAAAACATGTTAAACAGAGGTCAGGTAAAGGTAAGTGCTTTAACTGTGGCAAATTTGGCCACTTCAGTAAAGACTGTACCCAAAAACCTGGTAAACTAAAAAACAAATTAAAAATGTTGAACATTAATGATAATGATCAAAATGAATTGTTTCAGATTCTTGAATCTGCTGTTTCAAGTGAGTCTTTTGAAGAGGATTTCTCCTCCTCATCAGATTCGTCTTATCAGTCTTGTGATTCTTCTGATACACCTAATATTAAACTTGGTTGTAAAGGATCTTGCTGTAATGCTATGAAATCTGTTAATGTTTTAACTAAAGAAGAAGAACAAGAACATTTGCTATTAACCACTATTGCCAAAATTGAAAACTCTATGCTTCAAAAAGAACTCCTTGATAAGTTTAAACAAAACTTAACAAGAGACAAAACTGTTAAAAAACTCAAAGCTCCTATTAACTTTGAAGAAACTTTGGAAAGATTTAATAAAAATAAATCCAAAGAAATAACTGTTAACGATCTTCAAAAAGAAATTAACACTGTTAAACAAGAGATAATTCAATTAAAAAATGATGTTAAAAATATTAAAAAAGACAATGTTGATCTTAAACAAGAACTGTTAATTCTTAAAATTGATAAAAATTTGGATAAAAATTTATCTGACAATGATGAGCACCAAGATGGAGAAGGATCTTCTCAACAAACTCCTCCTTCTGGTAATGTTTCTGAAAATTTGATTCCTGATAATCTTATTACTTGGAATGATAATCAACTTGCTCTTGTTAAACATATGATGCCTCCGAAATGGTTTACTAAAGTTAGGATTGTTGTTTCACATGATTATGCTTTTGATACTATTGCCATGATTGATTCTGGTGCTGATGTTAATTGCATTCAAGAAGGTCTGATCCCTTCCGAATATTTTGAAAAATCAACTGAAAGATTGGTATCTGCTAATGGCACACAAATGAAAATTAAATATGAATTGAGCAATGCTCATGTTTGCCATTCTGATGTTTGTTTTAAAATACCTTCTGTGCTTGTTAAAAATATGACTGATAAAGTGATACTTGGACTGCCTTTCATTGCTGCTTTGTATCCCTTTCTTGTTGAACATGATGGTATTACTACTGATCCCTTTGGACAAAAGGTGAAATTCAAATTTTGTTCAAAACATGTTGACAATGATGTCTTTAATCTTATTCATGCTAAAGTTAAGCATCTTAATTTCCTTCAACAAGAAATTAAGCACAAGAAAATTATTGAACATCTCCCTAATAATTTGTTACATGATGTTTACTCCAAAATTGTTAAAGAAAGTCCTGCTAGGAACCACAAGTCCCCTAGGTCAACCATGTTCCCCAACAGCATTCAAAAAGCCTATTCCTCTGAGTCTACTTCTTCTTATTGCTGCCCTGCACAACGTATATATATACCAACATATTTAAATGATAAATTTAAAGCAAAACTTTTCAAAGGTTTTAATGCTTCATATTTAACTGATAAAGCAAAGCTTTTCAAAGGTTTTAATGCTTCTTTCCTTGCCCAGCAGGAGAAAGAAAATATTCAAACCCCACATAAGTGGAAGGTAATGACTTCTTCGACAGAGAAGAGGAACAAGGGGAAAGCTCCTGTTCAGGACTATCCTCAAGACAAAGGACTCCCAGCGGGACGATCCTTTGTAATGCATGAAGGCGCATCTTCTGGAGTAACATCCAGTTATGCAACATCCCTTCAGGAGAATGTACCAGCAGAGGTTGCATACTCCAGTAGTGACATGATTATTGCTCTGCCGGAAGTTTTGTCAAGAGAATTACAATTCCACAGTGGAATCTATAGTGAATTACCAGATTCCATAAAATACATTCTTGACAACCTCCAAGCTGCTTTCAAAACAAACCAGCACTATCTGTTTACAAAAACCCTCCAGGCCCTGGAAATCCACCTTGTTAACCTTACAGCCCAAAATGAAGCCTACAATGATTACATTATTAACTATACCCATGAAAATGAGACTCATAGGAGTCACCCTGCTCACCCTGATAACTTTGATGTTAACCTTCTTCTTGGTCAACTCCTTGGCAAGGAGGAAATCCATTCAATGGATGATCATAAGACCATAATGGGTACTGATTATGCACGATTGAGTCCTAAGTCTCAATCCGCCATAAGAAGTGCTGTTGCCAACTTGCCCCCAGAAATACAAGCTCGTATTTTTGAGAGCAAGGCTATGACCAAGGATCTTGATCTTTGGCTCAAATATTTCACAGTATTGATTCTGATCACTCCAACTCTTATGGAGCCTAATGGTCCCAGCAGTGTTTACTTGAAAAAGAAATGGGAAAAGCATTTCAAACATAGTCTCAGAGTCCACGAGCAGAGTCACCCTTTTCCTGGTCTTTTGATTAATTATGAGGATGATTCCAAGAAGAATGTTTTTGGTGATCCCTTCTGGTTATCCCAAATGTTTGAATCTGGCTTCATACGGTTCATAAAAATAACGGACCATAGCCAAATTAGTCAATTTCCGGATATTATCAAAAAAGCTATTTGAAAATGAAGGCCCTCTTGTTACTATTCGATGCTGGAGTACTCTTCCAAAATGGATGATAAATGATTGGATGAATGTTCAACCCTCCAAGCACCTTGTCCTTATTAACGGGTATACTTACCAAGGCCAATGGTATGATGGCAATACTTATGTTTCCCACAAACAGCCATTTGCTCTTGCTGAATGTTGGAGAAGCTATTTCAATAATCAAATTCTAGATGTCAGTCACGAATTATGGAAAGATTACCATTTCGTTGGCAGCACAGATAGAATTACTGTTTTCATAAATAAACCTTATGCTTCAGCTGTCCGCCATCTCCAATGGACAAGTCATGCTGACCCAAGAATATTCTCACAAGAGATCCTGTTTATGATCCTATGTTTTATTGTGGACTTTGCAATAAATACTGCACCTATCATGGTCACGAATGTAATGAAGATCCCCCGTGGGACCCTTGCCAAGTTTGGGATTATCCATCGGAAGGAGCTTCTACTGGATCCCATTGATTATTTGCCTAGCCAGCACAAAAGGCCAACAATACTTCATGCCACCAATAATGCCACATGATACATGCAAATTCATGATGATCTTCTTTGTTATGGTCTTCTTTGTTTACTTTTTGCCAACTATTGCCACCAATAATGTTCCATGGTACATACAACTTTATGGTGGTCTTCCTTGACTACATGATGGCAACTCTACGCATGCTCATACAAATATTCATTCTGACATGAAAATATTCATCTTGATGACTTTTGGCTCATCCTGACTACTTTTGGCATTTCACGCCAATAATAATGCTGCTACCTTCACCAATTTCTACCTGGAAATGATTCTCCTATTGATTTGATTCCCTTATTGACTACTTGTGGCACTCCACGACAAGATACTTTCAGCTCCTGAAAAGGCGCTCCTGAAGCTTTCTACTGTTTTTGATACCCCTCACGGGTCCTGATATGAATAGTAAAAACGTCACTATTCACTTTTACTATTCACGTCACTATTCACGTCACTTTTACTATTCACTACTTTTTCCCTATTTAAGGGGGGTTGTCCCTTATTGCAAACACAGAATTTTCTTTGGGAGATTTTTCTCTTTGTGAGAGACTTTTCTTTGTAAGCTTACTTCAGAGTTGTCTGAGAGCTACCCCTTAGAAATTCCCACTATTTCCCACAAAGCTTGTAACTAGATTGATGACTAGCCTTCAAGCCTTGTACTATTGATCACTGTAATCTAGTAACTACTACTGCTGTAAGTGTTTTGAACTACTTTCAATAAACACTTCTGTTTTCAATACTTTGTTTATTTTGATATAACTGCTTGGACGGCCCTGCCGCCATACAGTTCAATATAACTGCTTTTATTTTCAAGTATTTTGATATAACTGCTTGGCCGGTTCTACCGCCTTACTTTCAATTATATTGCTTATATATATATATATATATATATATATATATATATAATATGAGAGAAGCATGAATAGACATGGCAAAACGGGCGGGGCGGGTCGGTTCGGGTCGGGTTCGGGTCAATCGAGTTGCGGGTCAAACGGGTCACGGGTCAAAAACGGGTCATTTTAAGCGGATTAAAAACGGGTTCGGGTCAATTGGGTTGCGGGTCGGGTCGGGTTGACCCGTATTGACCCGTATTTTTCACATGATTTTTTTTTAAAATTTTTTTAATTTTTAATTTTAATTTTTTTATAAATAAAACAACATGTATTTGTCATGTGAAAAGTTATGCAACAAATTATTTTATGTAAAATGCATTATTTTGACTTCACCACTTATATCAAGAATGAATTCAGTTAAACTTATTAATACTTATTCAATAATTTTAAAATTATACAAATCCTAACATTGCTATTTCAAACAAAATAACACAAGCATAAGTAAAACAAATACACATGTTTTATTTCTACACAATATTAGCATTCCAAAATATAAAACAAAATTACAAATGATTTATTGGATAACTCATTTGATAAAGAATAAAAATATATAAGAAATTTACAATCTTGAAAATTAATTTTATATTCTATTATCAATTGTGGTTGGCACTCTATTTCAATTTGAGATATACATTAAAATTGGATTGCTTACTTATTTATACATGGTCTCTTTTATGAATATCATATCATTGTTAATCAACACACACTCTAGGAAATATCATAGTTTATTTTGAAAAGCCATTTATTTTGGACATAAAATGTTAAAAAATGAGTCTAAGCATTTATAATTTATGCTAATTTGATACTTTGGCTTCACTATTTTTACACTTGTAAATATTTCAAACACATATCTATAATTTTAAATCTATATTTTTAACTCTACTGTAACCATATTATCTTAGCATGTACTTTGTTATTTAATATTAAAAAATTTTTACTCATTACAGAATGCTCAACTTTTTATCTTTCAATTAATTTGCATATGTAAATGTATCAATTGTTTCTTTAAAGTTCATAATAAACAATTAAACTACTATTGTCTTAATTTTAATTTTTTTTTTACCAAAAAAAAAAAGTTTTAAAAAGGTGATTCGGGTTCGGGTCGGGTTGCGGGTCGGGTCGGGTTGACCCGCAAAAAATACGAAAAACTCGGGTCAGGTCACGGGTCAACCTGTTTTTGTTTCGGGTCAAAAAAATCGGGTTCGGGTCGGGTCGGGTCAGGTCAGAAAATTTTGACCCGTTTTGCCATGTCTAAGCATGAATCATCATATATATGTTCATGTCCAGTTTCTGGTTTCAAATATCTGTTATCTTCGGAGCTAACCCATAAGAGCACCCGCAGCAGATGTTGCAAAAATAATGTCATTTTACAACATTAAAATCCTACTTTATTATTTTACCACATCTCATTTATAAGATGTTTTATACTTCAATTCTATACATTAAATTAACATTTACAACATATTAAAATAATATATTAAATTCCTTCCCATCATCATCATCATCATCATCAACCCACCCACCGCCATAACAAAAGAGAACCACCACAGATCTTCTGACACCACCACCGCTGCACTCCACAGTTGACACCACCACCACCACTAGCAACTCACAATTTACCATTAACATTGAACACCAAAAAAATAAAAAATAAAAAACGCAACCCACGGTCTCCACCAAGGAAACCAACCCACGGCAAACAGAACACATACCCACGGCAAACAGAACACATACCCACAGCGAGCAAACCCAGACCCATGGCGGCAAACCCACGGCGAGTGAACCGAAAACCACAAACCTTAAACATAACCACCGAAACCCAGATCGCAAACCAAAAATCACCAACCCAAATACCACCCAAATTGGCCAGCCACCACCACTGAAACCCAAATCGCAACCCACTGACCAAAATCTCAACCCACTACACCCAAGTCACAAGACCCACCATCAATCCATAACCCACAACCCAAACCCACCCACCACCGATCTGCCCATCCAAACCCACCATTGCCCAACCTACTCATCAAACCACAGCCAAAAAATGTGAACGGAAAAAAAAAAACAAAAAAAACAAAAAACCCAAAGTGGAATAAAGAAGACAGATGGTCGGCGGCGTCGAGTGGTGGTCTTTGGTGAGATTGGCCGCGTCGAGTGGTGGGCTTTGGTGATCGGCTTGCTATGGAAGACGAAGAGAGAAGACAGAGACGAGATAGAAGACAGAGATGAGAAGACGGAGAGAGAAAAAGGAATGGAATAAAATAAGAGTATATTTTTGTTACAGCTCGTCCGTACCGTGGCAAATTTGCTACAGTACTGTTCAATGTTGCAAAAATTTGCAACATTTACAACATCTGATAAAAGGGCTTTTTTTGTATTTGGTGTGCTAAATGTGCCAAATATTTGGCATTTGGCACATTTAGCTCAACTGCTACGGATGCTCTAAAAATAAAATTGTTGTTTTTAGTTATTATTTGAACTTAGTACGTCTGTATATATGAGGGGAATCAAGAACTCTGCTTTACATTGAAAGAAAGGGTCAAAGGGATTGCTTAACTTTTTAGGGGTAGGGCATCATATTTCAAAATAAAAGCAATGGAATACTACAAATTAGTGAACCAATAAATTGTTAGAAATAAAACTTATGCAGGCTCCGGATGCATTATTTGTAACATAGCTATAAGAAGCAATACAAAAAGTACATCTTCATGATCAATGGTGGAGCCTTGGAGGGTGGTCCTCCTCATTTTTTTTTTTTTTTAATGGGAAAAATTTATTTAAAAAAAAAAAAAAAAACTAAGAGGGGATGACAAGAATGACTTTTTTACTTTGAGTATTACGATAGTGGCATTCATACCCGCTGTTTTTGGTGATAATCCTCCATTTTATTACATTTAGATTGTTAAATTTAAATATCTTCATTTTATCCCCTTCATATATATCATCTTATTATTGTATTGACTCTTTATGATTCAAATATATATATATATATATATATATATTCTATGTTATAACTCAATTTTGGTTGTATTTTTTTAGTTGTAGTCTTACTTTTATGTTCTTTTTCAATATAAATAATAAATAGTTTGTCATTTTTAGAAGGATATAGATTTCACTATAGTTTATCATATTATACTCGAAATTCCTTTTAATTAATGAAATTATAATGTGTATGAAATTTCGCGGTTTATTCAATAAATTTTTACCTCTTTATCTATCTATGCGAAGTTTGGATATTTGAAAAATCTACATTCATTTAGAAGATAAATGACATACCTTTTTAGACCAACACATAACCTTTTGTTTTTAATGAACATATATACTAAAAGATTTGTATTAATTAAGAAATGGATATGGTAGATCCTATTGCATTTGAGCAACTATCAGGTCAAATAGTTTCACTCAACCATTCTTGTCATCTGCAGTACAAGCATGATTGGCAAAGAAGTGGGCTACAGCCCATTGCCTTCTGTCAGAAGTTTCACCCCACAGGTACTTCCTATCTATATGATGGAGTCATCAGGTAAGTGGTAACTTCAAAGGTAATACTTTTGTATCATATAGCCTCTTCCGGTAAGAAAATAGTATTGCATTGCCTTGCTATCTCCTAGTTTCTTCCTCAATAAGGTGTGCCACGATTGGTCCATCCGTAAACTCAACTCTTAGAGACATCACTTTTATAAATTACCGATTGTTGCAAAACCTTAAGAAGTTAAGAAATGATAAATTTAATTATATATCTATAATTTTAACACTCTTTCTCACATGTGGGCCCAGACTTCCCCTTAATAAGTGGGGCTTAATACATTAGATTTTTAACATTTTAAATGAGAGGTGAAACAGAAACTGAGATTGAAATTATTGAATGAAAATGATGAATTTAATTATTTAACCATAATTTAGCACTTCCTCTCACGTGTGGATCTAAACTCCTCATGTGTGGGGCCCAACACATGAGATTTTTAATATTTTAAATGAGAGGTAAAATGGAGACAATGATTAAATTTAAGATCTTTTACTCTAAATCTGATATCATGATAAATTACTATTATCCTAAAATGTAAACTATTAGAAAGTGATAAATTTAATCATTTAGTTGAAATTTTAACACATTTTAACGATGATGCATCAGCTTTCATCCTTTCTTTGCTAGTATAGCTAAATTAATCACTTGAAAATTGTGAAAGGCCATACACCATGTAGTTAAGGCCGTACACCATGTAGTTTCAATTCAAATAGCTTTATAATTAAAGCTTATCCGTGCTATCTTTTTTTCTCTCTTGGTTAACCCCACCATAAGTTTTGACATTGAGAATCCAGTTCTCCACACAAAAATGGGAACAACTTAAGCAACTACTTTTATCAAGATTTCTCTACTAGACATAAACAACAAATTCTCTTTACAGCCTGATACTTTCCTTGACACTCATTCCTTGATGTTGCGGATATAGCTTGGTTAATGGTTTGACTACTAAGTTGAGCTCATAATCTATTTGTTGTTGTGGGTGTGTGGATATCCTACAATGGAAAACTTCTAAGGGCGTGATTCTCGTACCCCTCAAGCGTTTTCCTATTACCTTCCCGAGCAAGCTCCCTCTTTTCCTCTCCTCTTCTTAGTTTTTCTCACTCTAATTCTCTCGTTCGTCGCCCCAGAATCTCCAATCCCCCTTTCTTCTACTCTGCCTCTATTTATAGGCTTCCTTAATGGGTTAGTGACAATTATATTTGATGGCTTTTTGTGTAGGTGGGGCCCTTTGGGATTATTCCTGATAGAAGGGGGTCCCACTTTGGAAACAAGCATGTCAGTTTTGGGACTTGCAACAAATGTTGAATGTTGTTCGGCAGTGACCTCCCCCAAGGCATTATTGAGACACCTTGGAGCGGGCTCTGAGCAACACCAGACCCCAAGATTGAGATAATCCAGTTACTTCGGCCGAGTAATGTGGGCTAGGCCCGATGAATGAATTTGGTTTGACCTACGGCCCATGGGCCATCACACAATGGACTGATGACCATACACTTGATAATTGATATCTTTGAAAACACAAAATTTGTTCTTCTAATGACAG
Organism: Castanopsis chinensis; assembly: GCA_032878915.1. Taxonomy (NCBI): domain Eukaryota; kingdom Viridiplantae; phylum Streptophyta; class Magnoliopsida; order Fagales; family Fagaceae; genus Castanopsis; species Castanopsis chinensis. Next base: position 32,623,706 of record JAVQMG010000132.1, read on the forward strand.
AGAGCATGCCAAGAAATTTTTAGTGGGAATTTTTCCTAACCCTTAACATACCTTTGGGAATTTCCAATGTATAAAACATGTTATTTACGCTTATACATTGGGAATTTCTTTGATAATATATAAAGAATCTAGAATCTAACCATTTTTTCAAGTCACATACCTGATCCAAAAAAAGCAGCAACACATTAACATATCTTATCTTGACCATTTTGTAGCCTAGATAGTACTCAAGTCTCCATTGGCTACCAAGTGGATACCTCCTCCTTTAGGCTGGGTTAAGATTAATTTTGATGTGGCTATCATACCCCATCTCTCTATGGTTGTAGTTGTTGGTAGGAATGACCTTGGTGAGGTTCTTTTTGGCCATACATCCTTATTTCCTCCATCTTTGCCACTTTAAGAAGAAATTAATGATGCACTCCTAGCTTTGAACCTATTTGCTCTCCTTAATCTATCATATGTTCAATTTGAGGGAGATTCTAAACTTGTCATATTCTTCAACTCTTCTAGGTAATTGTTATGGGGTTTTTGGTAGCTTAGTTCTAACACACATTTTCATATTTTAAACAATATTACACACATTTCTACACACTTTTTCACCCACACGTATATCAAAAACACTCAAACAACATTACTCAAACTCCTCTACCAAATGGGCCTTAGTGATTGTAATGCCTATTATTATTTCTATTTTGAGATCCATTTCTTGTAGTTGGGTTTTTTGCTTTATACCCAAGAACTCCAATTTTTGGCCCATAAGAGCATTGAAAGTAGATTATCTAAAATAGGGTAAGATGTGAATATAGTTAACCAAAACCAAAAACACCCAAAAACCTACCCACATCAGCTTACCCATTCCTACAATTGCTCCCTATCTTTAGGGAGCACTATTCAGTCCCTAAATATCAATTTATTATTTTCCTGTTGTTAGAGATATATTAGCCCAATAGTGTAAGCCAAGGTTTTGAATTCTGTTCTAGAGATTGTTCCGGATTGACAATTAGGACGAAATTTCTGGCATCGATGTGTTTCGGTGCACTATTTCAGGATTACGTACTGGATATATATACACACACGTGCACACACACACACACGCACACGTACATAATTAATATATTTATAACTTCATATTTCATTATATCTAATTAACCAAAACAAAATTTAATATATTATATGGGAATAAAATGAGTCAAATGATGAATTTTGGGCTTCAAAGTTAAAAAAAAATCCAACACAATTTAAAATAGGTCAAAATTTAGAGACCAGAATAACCAGAATTTGTTTGATACACCTAGAATAGTCCGAAACAACTTGAAATTTAGATCGAAATGATATAAGGGGGTATGTGCACTGGATTAAGCACCGGAACGGAATATTCCGGCTAGAACGGAACAGAATTTAAAACATTGGTATAAGTCCCAGCCCAATTCTATTTTGTGTGTAAGCTAAGTCTTCTACTTATATGACAAATTCATTAATAATAATTGATATGTAGTTAGTCTAGGATTTAGCCTACTATATATACCAATGTTGGGTTCATTGTAACACATGATTTGTACTACATTCTTATATAATAAAGATGTAGCCCATAAGGGCTTTCTTTGAGGACGTAGGCCATAAAGCTGAATCACATAACTCTTGTGTTATTGTATTCTCTATTTTATGTTTCAGCTTTCATATCTATTCTAGCATATCTAACATGGTATTAGAGCTATTCAACACTTGTCTTGGTAACCATTATAAAGTAAAGTGTGTGTTTTAAAAAGTGAGAGGAATAATGAAAAATAAATGAAGAAACAATATTTAGTTTAAAATAGGGTTAAGAATAAGGAATTTGATGTGTTTGAAAAAAAATTGGTTAGCTAATACGGGAAAAGTAGGTTCTTATCAATGTTCTAATATTGTGAGTTGGATTGCTTATTGTAGCTGTGATGGGCCATTAACCCTCTCCTCTGTTCTTGATTGGATATTTTGTCTTGAAGGTAAAGATGAGTTCGAGCCTTCCTTTTTTTTTTTTTTTTGGAATACAATTATTATTATTATTTTTTTGAAGAGCTATACAATTATTTTTAATTATATATATAAAGGTATTATAGGTCATACACTGCTACGCCACAAGCATTTTAAAGTCTTTGTTTTGCATCTTTCCAAAAAAAAAAAAGGTCTTTGTTTTCTGTTTGTATTTTGATTAAGTAGGAAATCAGGAAATATGTTATAAATGAAGTCTTTGTTGCTGACTAAAGTGAAGCACCCGTGTAGTGTGAATGCTGTGTTTACAATTACCGACAAAACTTAAAATAAAAAGTGGCGGTTATAGGTTCGTTACTCTTAAAACTTAAAACTTAAAAAAGCCCGTTTACCTAGATTTAGTTTTGATAATTCGTTTACTATAGATTTTTCAAACACCCAGCTCCTAGTTTTTAGTTTTACATTGCAAGTGGCCCCAAGATTTTAACTTTGACATTCAGACATATATGTAGTTGGTAAGCAAGAATTTGACCACAGGCTTTTGTGCACAATAACCAGGAAGGTCAAGCAAGTTATTAAGCCCATTTGCTAAACAGATGTGCAATTGTGCATGTGCATGTGCATGTGCTTGTGCTTGTGCTTGTGCTATTGCTAATGAAAGTTCCTTCTAATTTCCAACAAGCAAAACCCTTGTTTCATTCCTGTATTTCTGACAGATTTTAATTTAAACAAGAGAGGGAAAGTGTGGCTCGAACATGTGAGGCTAATTTAAAAATTCCTTTTACTTATCACAAGTCGTACTGTCAGCCACCTGATAGAATATCAATACATGCATTATTTATTATTGATTAGTGTATTACATTACCTTATTTTATGAAAGAAAGAAAAAGATGCTTTGCAGTATTTTGTAATATGATTTTTATTATGTTCCCGAGTGAATATAGGCGGAAAAGGAAGCAGTGAGGAGGGAGAGGACTCGTACGGATTGACGACACTATTCTTTTAACACATGCGTTATCATCCAATGCAATTATGCTCACTTGTCTCCCTACAAACTTCAAACAACTCACCCCTCCCCCTCCCCCTCCCCCTCCCCCAAAGCCCAAAAAAAAGAAAAAAATGAAACCAAGCAATTTTATTTTGTAGTCGGCATAACATTATCACCAATTAAAATAAAAGAATATTGGGGTATAAAATGGAAATTAGTTAAATTTTCTATTAGAAATTTGGCAAATTACTTTTGAAGCGGCTTCAAAATAAACTCTATATAGTTTAAATATTTTCAAATTAAATCATACGAAGCTTATGTCTAAGACGATTACAAATTAAATCTCCACTCCATTAATTTCAAATCAAACCTTAAACTTTAAAAATTGTATCAATTTTAATGTATATCATTTTCCCAAATTCCAAGCACCAAATACCCTGACGGCTTCTCCTATATGTCATCTAAGAGCACTCACAACAGTGTAGCTAATATAGATATTTTAGCTACACCAAAACACAAAAAAAGGGGTTGCAGGAGTAGAGCTAAAGCTAAAATTTTTAGCTTCTCACCTACAGTGCACATCTATCTTTAGATGTGCACTATAGCTCAAAGGTAAAAAAAAAAAAAAAAGCTTTTATTACACTTCTCTCTCTCTTCTCTCATTAAACAAACATTTCCTATTTTCTTTCTCTCTCTCCGGCTTCTCTTCTTTCTTCTTTCTTCCTCAATTTTTTTTTTCTCTCTCGCTCGCTGGCTAGCTCCCGCATCTCCCTCATCCCTCAGCTCGCCGGCCAGCTCCCTCATTGACGATCTGTTCTGTTGACCCACCCCAAGCCCCATCGCCAATCTCCCCAAGCCTTATCGCTGAGTCGACCCGGTTCCTAAGTACCCAGATTGGTTACTGTTGTTTTCTCAGTTGGCAAGCTGTGGGCTGGTAGGTGTGGGCTTGGTTGATTTTTTTTTCTTTGTTGAGGGTTGTGGTGGTGGTGGTGGTGGTGGTGGTTGTGTTGGTAGATTGGCGTCGATGGGTGGTTGGGTTCGTCAGCATTAGTGGGCTGTGGGTGGGTTTGTGGGTAGATCAGTGTGTTCGTGGTGGTAGCTCGGGTGGGTTTTGTGGTGGTGGCTGTGGGTGTTGCTTGGTGGGTCTGGTGGGTGTGGGCTTGGTTGATTTTTTTTTCTTTGTTGTGAGCTATGGTAATGGTGGTGGTTATGGGTGTGTGGGGCTATGATGGTTGTGTGCAGTGGTTGTGTAGTGGATGTATTATTTGGATATATTATTTTATTATAGTAGATATCTTATTTTATTGTGATGTTTATATTATTTTATTGTGTTGAAAGCTAAAATAGATTCACTGCTGCAGCATGTTTTGTAAAGTGAGTAGGTAAAATAGATAAAGTAACTTTTTATGGGGCTAAAAAGCTAAATTTTGAGCTTCACTACTATGGATGCTCTAAGTAGCTAGAGTCATTTCGCTTTTTAGATGACTAGAAAGTGACGAAGGCGCCTCTAAGGAAATCCTGGTTCTCTAGCGTGAGATCCTCACCCTCGGCCACCAACCTATTATCATCAATCATGGGCACAAACTCCAAGAATATAGCCTCCTATTAACCCCACGTCTTCCATAATCGTTGCAATTATGAAAAATAAAGGAAATTAGGGGAAGATAGCTAGGCAAAAACCCTATATAAATATCATATCATCTCTATTTTGAGGTATGAGTGAAAAAAAAATAAAAATAAAACCCTAGAACTATTGCACTTTCTTCTTTTTTGGATATATGTGAGTTACTAACTTAAGCATTAGAGAGGGTTAGGCCAACACCACACTGACGCCTTCCAATGGTGTGACCATCCTTTTGCAGGTCTTCCAACACCCTGGTTTGGATGAGTGACCCATTAATTTTCCTTGCATTATCAAATTTAAAACCCGAATCAAACCTATAAAGTTTAGGGGTTCAAATTAATATAATTTAAAAGCTACGGTTTCACATGAAAGTAAAAAACTAAAAGGCTTTTTTTTTTTTTTTGCTCAGAGCAAAAATGGTAGTAGATTTTATTAATGTAAATCACTTTGTATAATGGGGAAGAGAAAAGAGGGGCATTCTTCTAACCAAACAATGACCTCTTCTTTCTTTTTTGCAGCATTAGCTAAAGCTAGTGCGACACGATTACATTGTGAAGGAGTACTAATAAAATAAATAAAAACAAACTTATCTCTAATAATTAAAATGTCTTCAAGGATCCAAGCAACCTCCAATGAGCATGTCCTGTCAGAATTTACTAAATCCTCCAATTCCATAAAGTTGCACTCCACCCGGACTTTAGTAAAACTGATGCTTTGGCAGAAGAGTAGTGTTTTCCTCATCACTCAAGCTGTTGTGCACAAAGGATTCATTTTTTTCTCAATTTTGTCACAAGAGGCAGCAAGCACTTCACCCAAATTGTTGCGAATAATGAGACCAAAATCCACTGATACCGGTGTAGATACCACATTTTGTACCTTTTACGACTTGGTCCCCCGTTCTCCAATGATGCTTGAATTCCAAGGCCCAAGGTTAGTTTAGAGCCCAATCAAATATTAAATTGACTTGAGGAGTACTAAAATAGAAAATATAACCTCTTAAATGAGCAAAAATTTATTTTTGGAAATAAAATGACCAAAGAGGCCCTTGGCCTGCGTATGTAAGCTAAAGCATGTGTATGCAGGCACATTCCTGCATACATAGCTAGGGTTTCAGAAGCATAAAAAAGATAAGTTTTCTACAATACTGACTGAGGTTTGGAATGAATCCCACATCGTCTGGGAGCCCTTCCAAACTCCATTTTTTCAACTATAAAAAACCTTACGTGGTACACTTTCAAAACACAAAAAACACATGGGAAAAACCTAAGATTTACTAGAAAATAGTAAATCAAAAGGGAGTTTTTCACAAAACACCCTCAAGTCAATTTTATATGATTGTGACATTTTTGACCTCAATCCTTTTAGTTTAATGTTGCTAATCACTTTCTTATTGATTTGTGAATAGATGAGACTAAGGGGAACGGTCAAAATCAAGCTTGGAAAGCTTTTGTGTGAGGTATTTAGTCTAAACTTTTATTTTTCCTTTTCTTTATTTTTTGCCTTTAAATCATCTTCTTTTTTTTTGTTACAATATGTTCTAATATGCATTCTTGGGTTAGATTTAAGTTTTTGTTTGCTTAAATTGCATGTTAGGGTGTTAGAATTGTTGTTTTAAAGTTCTGCTATGTTATTGCATTTTTAGGTTTTCTTGGCAAGGATCTGCGTATGCAGACCTATTCTAGTGTGCATGATGTCGTTGCCTAAAGACCTTAATTTTTTTTGTTTGTTTTGTTTCTGCCTTCACATGTTTGTTCTATTTGGTTTTTTTCATATAGTTTAGGCCCTGTAGGTTCTGGTTTACCTTTTCTCATGCTTGTTTGTTATCACATGCTTAGATTAAAGTTTGTCTTAGGGTTTCTTAGTTTTAATACCATTCATTCACATGTTCATGGGTGCTGTTTTGCCACAAAGTAAGTGAAAGGTAAGTCATGCATTGCAAATGTTCATGCATTTGTGATATGATCTTGTGTTGATGATTAGAGATGAATGTAAATGCTTGGATCTTTCCTTATGCTTATGTTTCTGCCTTGGTTTGATTGTATATGTTACTGCCTTGCATATGCAGTATGCTTTGATGCCATGAGCAGTACCATGTGGTCAGAAAAACCAAATGGAACATGTGAAAATTTTGTTAGAGGAAATAATTGTAACCATTCCCAATTATATAAGCCACGATCCAATCTTGCATAAACCAAATTCCCCTAAAATCTTCTTCTGCACCAAGTGAATTTCGGCCACTAAACCCCAAATCAAGTAAGAAACAATCATCTACAACCCTTGTGAATTCTGCTATCTGATTGTATGGTCAAGAAACACTCCTCCAGTATTCATCAGAGTGAAGAATTTCATTAAAATCACCAAGTAAGAACCATGGAAGAGAAAGGATGCGTGTATCTGACACAGTAAATCCCAAGATTCCCCATTCCTTAAGGTTTCAGGATGTCAATAGAATCTAGTAAAGTGCCAAATGACACCATTCTAGTTAATCAGAGCATCAATGTGGTGTGGAGAAGACGTTTGAACATCAATATCTACATTATCACGCCACAGAAGGGCTAAACCACCATCCAAGCCAATTCTAGGTACATCCAAGCCAATTCTAGGTACTTCAAAGCCATGCTGAAAGTCTAGTTTTCTCATCAATCTTCTAAAACCATCCTTGTCTAGGCTAGTTTTAGAGAGAAAGAGAAGTTTGAGATCTTTTTCACTAACTAAGCAGCGAAGCTCTTATACTGCCTCTAGGATCCCAAGCCTACGGCAGTTGAGGCTTAGGATTTTGGCAGTACCCTCAAAGAAAGGTTGGTCACTTTCTATTGCTAGTTTTTTGTGGATTGGGGATTCTAATGAAGATGATTCTGAGTTGGGACATTTGATATGGATGTGCAACAAAGGCTTCTCATTATCTTCAGAGGATGAAATAGAATTTGAATTTCGTAGCAACCGTTTCCAGGATCGAAGACTTGTTTTAATATGACCCGAAGAATCCTCAGTAATATTTGGGGATAAATCCATTTCAATATCATAGTTTGAACAATCCCCATTTGAATTTTTAAATCCCATCTCCTTGGAATTTATTGAAATTTTTTCGGGTCTAAGAAAGATTTCATCACCACCTAATTTTTTTTGGGCTATGGTATGTGTGTGTTGATGGGTTTTTGGATGAATTACCTTCCTCAAAAGTAGGGATAAGGTTTTCTGAACGTAATCCCATTAAGGGATATATCCGAGAATTTCTGCTGTGGATTCTCTGTCAATTTGGAATTTGAAAAGGAGTGGAATGTAGGTTTTTCAAGGTTAGGTGGACAAGTGTTTTGCTTAGAATTTGAATTCAAAAGGGGATTCTGAGATTACCTGGCTAACCGAGATTCTTACAGTTTCATTCAACAGATTGCTTACTGTTTCTTTGAAGAACTTTCTGGTCGACGGTGAGCTTTGCAGTCGACAGGAATATGGAGCTAACTCCTTGTCACTGTCATCCCCATCTAATTCCTGAGATTCACCATCCTTGGCTTCTCTAGATTTGGATTGATTGTAAAAAATTTCCCCCCAATTGGCCTTTGGACCCACGGCACAGAGCCAAGAACCAAATTGATAGTCATCCTCCTTTAAAGAAATACACCATTTCCTGGCGTGTTGACACTCACGCTCTTGATGTCCCAAAATTTCACACCTATAGCAAAAAATAGGGAGCCTCTCATATTTGAAATAAACCCACCATTATTCCACACCTTCAATATGGATCATCTTACCCCTCATTAAAGGTTTTGTACTATCAATATCCACCCTAATACGAAGAAAAGGGCCCCAAGCAAGGCCACTCTTAGAGCATCAACCAAAATAGAAATTCCAATCTTATTCGCAATATAATTACCAATAGTTGAGTTCATACTTTTGATGGGGATGTTGAAAACTTGAATCCAAAAGGGGGAACATTGAAAGGAGACTCTGTCTGGACTATCATCACCAGTGAACCGTATCACTAGGACCAATCTCTTATCTAAAGACCACGAACTCTTGTCTAAAATACGATTCATATGTTCCTCCGTGACGAAGATTGCCAGAAATAAATTGTTCCCCACATCTTTGATAGTTACATGATGAAAACCTCTCCACAATTGTTGAAGGATGGTCTTGAATGCCTCCTTATTAAAATCCTTGTTGGTTTGCAACCTGAACAAAAGGCTGAATTGAGCTTGTTCTTTAGATTGGGCTACATCCTGAGAGTTCACTGACAAAACACCTTTTTCATCTTCAGATAGATTAAATTTCTTCCATAGTTCCTCCAATGCTGCATCCATGTCGAAGACAGTGAAGAATGAGACTGGAAAAAAGAAAAGAGAAGAATGTGGAAAGGGAAAAAAATAGATGGTTGAGATTAACAGATCTTAAGAGTGAAAAGAAAGAAGAAAAGTAAATAAAAGTGAAGAAAGGATGGAGAAGGTGAGATGAGTCCTCTACTACAATCAAGAGTTATTTGATTGGAGAGGTTTGAATCTCGCATATGGAAAAACACAAGTTAGGAGCTTCTACTTTCCAGAGACTACTGAGAGCCGAGGAGAGAGAAATTTTTTTAACAAACTATAAGTTTTAATTTGTAAATGTATTAAAATACATCATTAAATTTGAGACTATAAGATTTAATTTGAAACAAACCCTAATTTAACTATAGGGCTTAAAATGTAATTTATTAAGAAATGGGAGAGTAGAATTTAAAGAATTTAATCCAAATGAATTAAATTTGAAATGAATTGAAGATGTAGGAAAAAATTAATGAGGATTCAAGATAGATAAGATAAAGGGAAAAAATACACAAATCCCCCGACCCTAAAACATGGAAACCCCTTGAGGTTTTGAGTTAATACTCAAACTCTTATGGTTTTGTTTTATGTATAAAATGTAAACCATTAATTGTGTAATACTTAATTGCCTCGGGGTTTTTAAGTGTGACATAAAACCATCTAGTTTTGTTTTATGTCAAATTTTATTGTTGTTTTAAATGAAAATGCATTTTGAATTTTCACATAAAACAATACTAGATGGTTTTATATTATATACTAAAAAAAAACTTACAAGAGTTAATCGTGATACAGATAACGCTATATACACATAAAACAACACTAATTTTTCCCTAAAACTTGGAAATTATTGGGGACCACAATTTGACTCCCTACAACCACTCTAAAAATAGGCTCATAAAGCGTGATATCAAATATCATAAAAGATTTGAATGTGTTTTCCTTTTCACCTATTTATTTTGAGGTGAAATGACACAGTTCATGGTCCGATAGAAACCCCTTGAGGTTTTGAGTTAATACTCAAACTCTTATGGTTTTATTTTATGCCTAAAGTGTAAACAATTAATTGTGTTATACTTAATTGCCCTGGGGTTTTTTAGTGTGACATAAAACCATCTAGTTTTGTTTTATGTGAAAATTTAGTTTTGTTTTAAGTGAAAATGCAATTTGAATTTTTCACATAAAACAATTCTAGATGGTTTTATAATATTTTACACTAAAAAAAATTATAAATAAAAAACCTTACGAGAGTTAAGTGCAATACAAATAACGCTATATACACATAAAATAATAGAAAGGAAGGGTTATGTTAGATACTCAGGGATAATTGTATTTTAAGGTGAAAGTATATAGGAGTTTCATGTACTTTTTCCATAAATAATTAAATTGAAAAGAAAAATAACTACAATATGAATATTCAGATTTGAGTTGTTAATTTATCAATAACTTCTCCCATTTTGCAAATGCCTTAGTTCTAAAAGAAGACTAAAAGAATCACGATAGAAATGATGCAAATATTTTGTAGGTTTTTGAATGAGAAGCAAGCCATATAGTTTGTGGTTTTAATTACAAGGGCAAATTAGTTAATGGCATTGCAATTTGGAGTCGGAGAGTAAAACAAAAAACCCATAGCTGTATGGGCAATTGGGCATGATTGATTATCCTATTCAAACCTCCATTGTGCAGAGTTCGTGGGAAACCATTCCAAATTTAGGCCTGAGTAATGAGTACACATTAGCTAGTCTCCAAAAATATTCTCTTTGAATTCAACAAGCATTTTATTTTATTCACGGCATTCGTAATTGTAGGTAAAAATTGGAATGGAGCTTACAATTTGATTGGCCTCGTGTTTAGTTGAAAAACTCAAAAATCGAAATTGCATGTGAAAAAGAGCTTTGGAGAACAAAAACAATTTTAGGAGTGTCTTAAAGGTTATACTAGTAAATAAGGTAAAAAAAAAAAAAACTTTCAAAGGAATCGTGGCTGGCCTCCAATATTCAGAGGCATTGATAACCATTCGCTGACAACTACAACAATTGTGCTGGAAAGTTGACAAACTAAAACAACCTCTGTTGAGTGTTGACTGAGTACGCACTGCTGAGAGTAACTTGGAAAAGGGCAAACGATCCCTCCTCACTCTTTCTTTTTAATTAGCAAATTAATTGGCAAATTAAAAGAAAAGGAAAATTAATAAAATAAAAATGTGAACGATGGAAGTAATTTGCTTTGTCCCAACTTAGAAAGGGTCTGCCTTATGTCCTAAAAGGGTCGAATCTCTCTCCCACAGACTGACACAGTCCCACACCTACATCTACACGCATGTGTGCTGGCAAAGTTGGAAAAGTGGCTGATTTTGATATTGAAATCGATGCTTCAAAACATCGAATTAAAATTGTAAAATATATGATGAAAAGAAAACACAAGATGGAATGTATGATTTCCGTCTATGTGCAATAGCTCGTGTGTGATAAGTTGCAAATAATCAAAATGTATTTTAATTTAAGAGTGAGAAATTTGGAAAGAGCAAAAGTCAAGTCATGCAGGCGTAAGCAGCTAGGCAATATATATATATATATATATATATATATATATATGTATATAATATAAAAGGCATGAAACGGTTGAGATGTGAGCCCTCTTAATTTATTACTACTCTATTTTCTCTCATACTCACACTACTCATAAATACAAATAAAATATAATCTTTTATCCTTCTAGAGAAAGAGACATATCACATATATATTGGTATTTGCATGACGCGTTTTTTTGGAGCTGCGAGACAGACAAGCAACAGCTGGTGTGTGAGATTTTTGCGTAGGCAATAGTATTTGCCTTTCTGCTAGCTACTATTAAGTTTGCGCGTATTTTGAGTATTGTGTTGTTGAGTTCATAATTAAATCTATATTGTTTTTGTTGTTGTGCATCGCATCACAGCCCACTTCAAAAACCAAAAAAAAAAAAAAAAAAACCTTTTACATTTTTAAGCATCAATCACAACCTGCAAATCCTGGAAGTTGCCTACGACAGAATCCTATGTTTCTCTCTCTCTCACTCTACGTACTTTTATATATATATATATATATATATATATATATATTATTGTGTAAATTAATTATAATATAAGATATGATATTGATCTCCCTAAACTAGCTAGAAGATATATAATAGTATTGTACATATAAAATAAAGTAAGCCATAGTGGTAAATTTACTAATATATGCCTATGAATTTTTTCCTGAGTCAAGAAATTTTTTATTAGAATATTTGGTGTCAACTGAGGAGGGGTGAATCTTCTTCTTCTTCTTCTTGTGTAATTTGTTAATCTTTCCTTTCTGGTCTCTCATTGGTCCATGCAGGCAAGAGGCAACAAAACATTAAATAGATTTGCTACGTTTTCTCAAAGTTACTGTGGCATTCTTGGAATTTTTGGACTCTGAATTATATTCTTACTTTTTATTCTTAGTCATACAAGCAACTGCCCATGGCAGCAAATCAAATTAGCTAGCAAAAAAGTCGTAGAAGAAGTAGTTGTCTAGTAATAGTATAATTTTATTTCAAGTTTTGATGAAGCATGCCACTTTGACACACTCACATATCTGAGATCAATCTTCCATATAAGTTCCAGCAGTTTTTTTGTTAGGTTAATAATTATGTGGTTGACCATTCAAAGCTCTTCAATAATTATTCCAGCTAAAAGATTATGGAGTAATTATAATGTTTCCTAGAAAAACAGATTTAAACAGACTTGTAATTAAGGCCCTATTTGGTATAATATTTTAACAACATATTTTTAATTTTTAAACAACATTTTATATATTTCTATATATTTTTTCACCTATATGTATTTAAAAAAAATACAAATAATGAGTTACTAGAATAACGTTATCAAGGCTTCCTAAGATGTTTGAAATATAAATTAAATAATAGTAATTTTCTAGCTCCAACTTCCTTTTAGTAAATGTGCACAGCCCGCCAACGGGGGTTGGCTGCGTTGGTTAGGACTTTCGTTCCCTGCTTGACAGGTTTGGGTTCGAGTCCTACTAACGGCCTTCTGTTGGTGGGTATACTTAGTGAGGGGTGTACTCAGAAATGAGGTGGCTCTCACACACGTACAATAAGTAAGTATCTCATGCTGCGACTCTCTGTCTGAAGGTTTAATATAACCATAAACACCTTTATTTTTTTTAACAAAAAAAAAAAGTGCACAGTCACGAGCGGAAAGGAAAAAAAATAAAAAAAAAGTACTACCTAGCTACTAGCTAGGTAGTACTTTGACTTTGACTACTTGGTAAATTAACATGGTGCACAGCCCATGAAAAGAAGGGAAAAAAAAAAAAATGCATGGTAAATTTTGAGCTCCTTCTACCATTTGGGTTAGTTTTTTTTTTTTTGGCTAAATAAAAATTTTATTGAAAAGCAACAGATACAGAGTCCTGGGTTAGTTATTTGGTCGGGGTTGCTTGGTTTGTTTTAAAGTCGGCTATATTTTTTGGGTTACTGATTTTCTTATATAACTTATTTAAATATGAACATCACCTTTTTGTCTTTTAAAATATGTGTAAACACATACAAATACAATGTTGCATGTAGTGTGTGAAAATAGAGTTTGAGAGAATATTTACAATTAGTCTTTTGCTTACCAAAAAAAAAAAAAAAAAGAGAGAATATTTACAATTTCATTTCTTTTGTGATATTTTTACTTTCCATTTTGTGATAGAAATGTGCATAATATATACTAGCCCTCTCTAATACTACTTATTTATTTATTTATGAATCTAATACTACTTTTACGGTGAAAGGGCAAATAGTCAATTCAACAAAAATTAAGGGATGGTAAATTTAATTAAATACACTAGAAAACATCTGTCACCCATATTCACGTTCATACGTTGAGAACCCTACTGTTCATTGACTAGAGAGATCCGCTCCTTAAAAAACTCAGACCCCCACCCATCTATAAATAGCTATCTTTTGTTCTCAACATTCAGTTCCTACCTCATTGCTTCCCTCACTTTCAGAACAAGAAAAGGGGGAAGAAAAGTCACCTTAGATATTAAAAAAAGATCATCATTCATCAGTGCTAGCTAGCTAGAGAGACTTCTTCAACACACTTTCTCTACCCAAAAGTATTGATTGATTCCTGAACACCCTTTTAATTTGTTCAACAAAGCATTGATCTTTGCAGCTTTAATTTCTACACAAATGGTGAAGACAGAGCTCAACAAGATCCTGCATCTAGACACATCAAAACCAATGCCATCAACAGCAGCAAGCAAAAAGAAGAAGTACAAGGGAGTGAGAATGAGGAGTTGGGGTTCATGGGTATCTGAGATAAGAGCACCAAATCAAAAAACAAGAATATGGTTAGGCTCTTATTCCACACCAGAGGCTGCAGCCAGAGCCTATGATGCTGCACTTCTCTGCCTAAAGGGGTCTTCAGCCAATCTCAACTTTCCTATCACTACTACTTCCTCTCATCACATTCCTCATTGTGATACCAATACCATTATGTCACCAAAGTCTATCCAAAGAGTTGCTGCAGCTGCTGCTAATAGTACTCTCAATCTCATTGACACTACTACTACTACTACTACTACTACTACTCCAACCCCACAATCACCTCCTACTCTCTCTTCCTCATCAGCTGTCTCATCTCCATCTATGTCCTTCTCACCTGGTGATCAACTTGATGATGATGTTTCACATTCACTAATGCCATCCTATGAGGTCAATTATGAGCCAATGGCCATGATGGAATCATGGTACAGCTTTGATAGCCTGCAATCACCAAAATTCATTGATCAAATGCTTAATGGTGCCTTGTTTGATCCACCAGCTGTGGTGGATGATCTGTATGAAGAAAGTGATATTCCTCTGTGGAGCTTCTGCTGAAAGAAAGATCGATCTTTTTCGCATTCATATTCGTTCATGATCTTCGATTATTGCTTGAAGACATTACTGACAGTGACCAAAAATTCATTTATTAATTAGTGTATTTTAATTAGGACAAGGGAAATTCACATGGAGATGAGACATTTTTTGGACTCTCCCTTGTGGTTTTCTATGTATTAAGAGGTTGTATGATTCAATGCCAAGTGTGTTATATCAAATATTATTTATAGTTTCTTCTCCAAAAAAAAAACAAAAACAAAAAATTATTTGTAGTTTATAGTGTAATGAAATAATACGAGGGGGAAAATTTTCATTTTATTAGTGTTCCCTTATAATTATATGCTTTGGCTCTTTCTTTCTTTCTTATTTTGTTTGATCTTGGTAAAAAAGAAAAAAATGCTGTACTTGTATAAGTATTCTTTGAAATTACAGTCGCACGCACTCTTAGGAGAGAGTGGGCGGCCATTTTTTGTATAGACAGATGTCAGAATTATGCCCATCTCATTAGGAACAAATTGCAGAGGATGTGGAACCTTTTTTGAGGATAAATGGCAAAAGAGGATGTGGAAACTTGAAACCATAAGAGAGTGAGTTATTTTATCTTATTTTTTTAATTTTTTAATGGGGTTTTTGTACCCCAGCTGCCGAGACTGGTAAAAATTCCTTAGTCCTAAAAAGCTTATATTCCTGTGAATTAGAATTTCTCTCTTTTATTTATTTATTTATTTTTTTTTTTTATAGGAGGATTCGGAACTTAAGCAATTATAAGCAGACCTTAAAAGTTAGTGCAAAAGTGGTGAATTCTAATCGGTCCGAAATGCTTGGATGATAAAGTGATTGAAGTATTCTGAGTCCATCCAATCATCCATGCTTGCTTCTGTTAGCTAGTTGTGCTGAAAGAGATGGAAATACTAGTAGAGTATTAGGCTTATCCGGACTACTCATATACTCTCTCTTTGTTTTTTTCTTTTCCCTTTTTCATCACGCAAAAGTGCTTATATGTATGGTCTAATTGAAGATTGCACTGTTTTGGTGGTGAACTTGTAAAATATATGACATTATGAAAAGGTAATAATTAAATGAGTGGGACAATAAAAGTGGTTAGATCTATATTGGATATGTCGCTCATGAGAGACCCTTGTTCCATTGGTGTAATGGGCCAAACCCATCCACCATGGTTGGATAGCCAATAATAAACAATGAAGGATTGTTACGCTTATTTTAGAATTTTCATTTAACTATCTCATAATAGTATTTGTAGTTAGTTTCAAGAAAAAAAAAAAGTCATGAATTCAATATTTAATAACAATTCAAAAACTACCAAAAGCATATTCAAGCAAAAGTCCTGATTCAATAATTATATAAAAAAAAAAAAGTTCAATCCTCACCTACACCAAAAACTTATTGATTCAATAATAGTTATTTATTATTAAGAGCGGATGCCATAGTTGAAACTCTCAAAAAAAAAAAAAAAAAAAACAAATGCAAGCGTTAAACATACAGAGACTCACATAATTTAACTATAATTGAAAGCTTACAGCCATACACATACGAACTTGAGTGGGTTTTGCTCCATGAAGAAAAATAGAGATATATAATCTTAGAGGAGTTCCATTAAGGCATTAATCAAAGAATTTCGAGTTGTAATCAAGTTGAGATTTCTAATAAATTATAAGTAAAAGAGATAAGAACAAACATATATGTATTTAAAAAGTTTTTAAAAAGGAAAATTGTTAATAACAAGGTGATAATAATAAAAGAAATTACAAGTAACCATGTGAGTATAAAAAACTAGTAACAAAAACATAATAGTAAACGTAGATTTTTAAATTATAGTCAAATTATAATTTATAATCAACTTCTACATTATAGAAGAAGGAGATGAAAAAAAAAAAGTAGGTAGGGTATCTACTCGGTGCAACTACGACTTTTAAGACTCAACTTTTGTTATATAGTATATGTTATAGTGTAGAAGTCCCAAATGGTTTGTTTTCAAAGCTTATTATTAGTTCATTCAGTTTATTTAATTTATATATAACAGCTAGGATTTTTTAGGTATAGTTGTACCTTTATCAAATTGTTTTTATGCCCAATAAATCAATAAAAATATGTTTTCCCAAATGAGTAAGGAGAACTTGAGAAATTAATGACTAGGTAAAATGTTTAAGTTTTTAGGTTACGTAGTATTTTACTGTATTATTCTTCCCCCCCCCCCCCCCCCCCCCCCGGTGGATCTCCCATGGCCCTCATCTAGTATTAGAATTGATTACCATGAGAACCAAATGTTTAGTTTTGAGGTTTTGTTTTGGTAAGGAGACAAGGGGGGGGGGGTTAGAAACTTAGAATTAGCAAAGGCATTCGAATCGGTATTTTCCATGGAGAGAATTGAGTAGTGCATGGAGGTGGGAAGAATGAGGAAATGAATTGCAACAAATATTTCGATGAGCATAGAGGTTGAACTCCCTACTGATTACTAAGGGGAAGTCTACAAAATGAGAATGAACTATTCACCATACTATTGGTTTGGTGTAGACTGTAGATTGCCTTAGATAGGATGCTCGATCGATTATGGTGCAACTTGGCTATTATTGGCCGCTCTAACCTAGGGGTTATGTTTAGGACCTCGATTGGTCTAGTAGTCTTGAGCTCGACATGGTGCTTGATGGCCAATGACCAATTGATGGTTGCATTTTGGGCCTTGGCCTTGGCTTGCTGGGCTAGGCTTGCCCCATACACAACTTCTGCTTTTTCTTCCCTCTAGAGTCATCCAAATACAATACTTTTGGTAATGTTTGGCTCTAGTTGATTCTAAACTTGACTATGATAAGGTTTAAGGTGATTCATAATCATCATATTATATGTCAGTTTTAAGTAAATCATGTGAGACAAAAAAAAAAAAAAAAAAAATACTGTAAAGGTGGAAGTGTAAAAAAAAATAACACAAAAATACATCAGGGTTTTGTAGTTTGATCTAACAAACTATTTTTATGGAGAAAATCCTTAAAGGCTATATCTTTATTATAAAAGTGAAATACAAATCTTATGTTACAATTAGCATGATAGAGGTATTCATAAGAGGTTAAACCTTAAACTAATTATACATTTACTATGGTTAATAAATTTGTAGTACAAGTAATATTCTCAACTGCACACCAAGCAAGATTAAGCTTGGGCCTAGGCTAACAGTAAAAACATGATACCTGCATTGGATTATTTACAGTGGGAGGAATAGATGGAATTTGACAATTTGAAGAAAAATTTAGAACTTGGTCAAGAGTCTGTAACTCTGGTTCAAGCCACATGAGGTGTCCTTTTGTGATGTGGATGAGGGCTTTCCTTTACATTGCATTCGGCCTCTTCAAGGTGTGCCCTTATGGCTATGGGCTATGGGCCATGGGCCATACTCACTTTGGAAATTAGTAGGAAGTTAGAGTGGCTAGTAAAGGACAGAGTAGAAGAAAATAAAATATTGGACCTAAAGTAAACATGCTACTGTTGGCCTACATCGGATTATGATCCCTCCATGAACTTTGTTTTCGGATTTCAGCACATGAATTCACTAACATGACAAATACAATTCCCATTAATTGAAGACAAGTCATGTGGAATAGAAGCATCAATCTATATCCCAGATTTCAAATACCCTGCTTAATTATTGCTCTAATGTTGTTTGTCATTAACATGTCATGGTCATGACTCATGCATAATCAATTTGTATGAACCAATTAAGTTCTATTTGTATTTTATTATGCATAATTGCAGTATCTATCTCGAACTAACCTAAGAGTTTTTCACAATAACCGATACGACTTTTTATAATCCAAGGTTGGTTAAGGAGTGTCCTACTCCTGTCTCCTAAAGGACATGTATTAGAGGAATACATAGAAATGAAAAATATACTTGTCAAAAAAAATATCATTTAATGGAGTATTATGTACCTTTATTTATGTTATTAGGACACTCATTAACAAGCCGAAAACTTAATATTAGAAATTTATTTTATTGAATGACTAGCTGAAAACTTTTGTCCCTGAACGAGTTTTCTGTATTTAGCAAGATTATATTCAAGAACAGAAAAAATTTAATGAGAGAGAGAGAGAGAGAATCTTGAAGGAGTGTAAACCTGATCTTGCTTAATTTTATTCTGATTATCTATTCTATATTTATTGATAGTAATTGAATAATTATTGGTTCCTATAATCACGGAAATGATCCGTGAATTAAGGGAGGAAGCTTAATAGAATTGCAACAAAACCAACTAACTTAGAAGTCAGAAATTGATTTTTGCACCAAGGAAGCCTGAGTAGTGTAATCAACCAATACGACGTCGCGCTGAGTTAAGCAGATCGATGATAAGTGAAAAGCTGCATTTGGCCACTCTTATCGCTTAATGAAACGCCGCGTTTGAACTAATTGACTGAAGGCTGCTGTTTTAATCAGACAACGTCGTTAGGCAGTAGGCACCTTCTTCTTCTTCGCATCAGTCATCACTCTAAGATTCCTTCTTAGCTTCAACACTAGCTACCGTTGAAATGCATTACCGGTGACACAAAAAGCAGGATAATGCTATATTTATAAACGGCTGATATGATGAGTAGTTATTGGTAGGTGAAAAAGTGATATTAATGATTGGTTTAGATAAAAATATATAAGAGTTAGGTACAACAATAGTTTGTGAATGTAGCAATACTCCAAAAAAATACTATGAGTAATGTTAAAAACATAAATTTTTTAACAACATTTTTACAAATTGTTGAAATGACAAATTCTTATTAATTATTATTTAAGCCTACTACTTACGTCACTTTTTTACTTACTAATATAACCATTCACCGTATCAGCAGTTTATAAAAAAACTTGAAAAAAAAAAAATTATAACCCTATCATTTTCCAAATTCTATTATTAAATTTTTTTTGTTTTTTGGTAGAATGCTCTTCTCCTACATCCTTTTTTGGGATTGTCATCTTGTAACAGTTAGTAAGTGTTGCCTTCAATTTCATGTAGGTTTTTAAAAAAAAAAAAAAATTATATGGCAACTAAGAAATACAAAGGATTCCAAGTGATAAGTAAGCCAGTCCAAATGATATTTTTTATGGTGTCTTTATGTCTGTGATTTGAATCCCATCCCCCTCCTCCGTCAACTACCCATGAAAAAGAAATAATAATGAAAAAATTCCAAAAATAAGGTAATTCTATAATTATTTTTGTTTGTATTTGGGGGATCATTAGACATTGGTAGATTGTCATGTGCATAAAGCTTCATTTTCCCAATAATTATGATGACAAAGAATACTAGTGCTGCCAATTGCGAATATATGTATATTGATAGGGAATCCAATTGCGAATATTGAAGACATCATACAAATCAGATCCCACATAAGGCATTAGTTTATTGATGCGGGCTTGGGCTTATTAAGACAGAAATCAGTATGATTATCCACTAATTAATCATTGTGTATACTATAACAAAAACCAAATATAACATTAGTATTTTTAAAAACATTGTTTTACAGAGGGGCTGTCGCGGTATCATGTTATTTTCAAAAAAAAAAAATCCTCTTCTACTTATCAATCCGTTTGTCTCCTAATATTTCCTCTCAAAATTAAATGTTTTTTTTTTTTTTTTAATAGGTAGATAGTAGAGGAAGAGGAATGGAGGGATTTGAATTATAAACATATGTGAAATTAGTAGTGATACCATTACCACTAAGAATGTCATTATCATGAGTATCATATACTTAAGCACCAAAAAAGACGTCATTACCACGATTATCACTTTAATGAATATTTCGCTTAAAAAAAAAAATGCACTTTTTTTTTTTAGAGAATTTCAACTTATAGTATCCACTCCTGATGATAACTTTTTATTATCAAACCAAGATACATAGTTTATAAGTTTTTATTTATTTATTTATAACAGAGTGGCATCCCCTCTTGACATTACCCCAAAAAAAAAATAAATAAATAATATACAGCCTACTAAAATCTTAACCCAGTCCAAATAACGACATTAAATCCAAACAAAATCATAATCTAGTTCTAATAACCATAATTATCGGTCCCAAAAAAAAAAAAAAAAAAAAAAAAAACCCCACTCCAAACAACAATCTTCAACCATTTTTACAAATTACAACCCAACCCAAACAAACCACTATTTAGTCAAAATTCATCACATTAATGGGGCACAGTGTATTTTAGTCAAAACCACTTGAGGATAATAAACTAATAGTGCTGCTAGAGGATAATAAATTGATAGGGGCACAATGTGTTTGGGTTGAGTATTTAATACACTGTTCAAATTATTTTTTAGACAAAAAGATTGAAAGATAAATTATAAAGACAAATTTACTTATATGTTGCTAATCTTGCAACTCAAATCCCTCTCATTGAAACCCTTAAACACTTAGTACATGGGGAAATACCAATTGAACTATAAAACTTTTGGCATAATGATGGTATAATTGATACCAAATATGTGGAATTAAAAGTTATCATCCATTGACAAAGAAAAGAAGATAAAACGTAAAACCCACCCTCCATGTTTAGAATTCATTTCAGTCATCTAATTTTGCTTTTGTTTATTTCAGTCATCTAGTTTTAATTTTTTTTAATTAAAACATCTCTATAAACTTCTGTTAAACGTTGCAGTTAATTGTCCAAATTTTTAATTTCTTCTTTCAAAATTTTAAATTAAAAATCAAACTAATGATTGAAAAATATTTTCTAGAATTAAAAAAAAAAAAAATTTAACAGAAGTTGGCGAAGAGGCCTTAATTGAATAAACTTAAAAATTACAAGACATAAATAAATAAAAGAAAATTAGAAGATTGAAATGAGTTCTGATGAAACTTAGACGGTGAGTTTTGTGTTTTAACCCAAAAATTGTTTGTGGTAGAAAATTTTAGTGCGTTGCTAACAAGGCCATTAGGCCCAAATATTCTAAAACTAATAAACCCAGTCTCAAAACTACAGGCCGTATTTCAGGAGCCAATGAAAATACAAACGGCAACGAGTTCGTGAGTCAGAGCTTGTGTGTGTGTGTGTGTGTGTGTGAGACTTTGTAGTGACCTGACCTATATATATTATATTATATTATATCATGTTTTAGTATTATCTTCTTCGCCGTTCTGTTCACCTCCTTTTATTTCTGGCGATTCCTTTTCATTTGATCTCCCTGAGAAATGGGTTTTTCCAAGGAACAATTCCTTGCGCGCTTACAGGTTTACTTTTCTTTTCTTGTTTTGCTAGTGCCTACGTTTAGTTTTTTTGATACTGTATTTCACTTTTTCTAGTTCAATTTGATCTGGGTATTCTTTATTTTGCTTTTATATCCATTTTTCATGTTCAATTGCTACTATCCAATCTTTATTATGTACATGATTGGATTGAAAGTAAGCAATTTCCGGTTATAACAGGATGGGATTTGTTTTTTGTTGTTGTTGGGATTATATGATGTAGGGGAATTTTTACGTGAATTATAGAAATAATGTTTTTGTTGGAAGTTGGAACACTGTAATACTAATACTTAGATAAATTATTCATTGTGTTAATTAGTTGAATACCCAGTACACTTGCATACTAAATTGTCCTATTGGTACTGTTACATTTTGGAGCTGGGATTTTGTTTCTTTCTTAATTTAAAAAAAATGTGAATCTATGTGATTCTGAATTACACCAATGGTCAATGGCTGACGTTAAGGGGTGGAGGGTTAGTCACTGGTTCAATCACCAATGGGGGGTGTGAGTATTTTACCTATCAAAAAGGCCCAGCGCAAATGGTACATTCTCTCCTCTTGTAAGAGCAAGGTGGAGGGTTCAGTACCTACTGTGTGTGTGTGTTAACTTCTTCTTTTTTTGGTTATGTTTTGGCTCAAGGGGAGAAGGATGAGAAGAAGGGGTGGTGGGAAGGGAATTCAAAGTAGTGATCTTCACTTCATGAGCCATGGACCCCGGCCAATTGTGCTATCCCTTGAGGTTGTGGATGTGTGTGTAACTTAACAATAATAAAAAAAAAAAAATTAACTATGGAAAAAATAAACCTTGATTTTGCTTTTCAGTGATTTGATTTGTATCTTTTGGTCTATTGTCTTGCAAGTAACTTTTCTATTTGGTTTTCATTAGGAGCTTCAAATTGAATTTTCCCAGTATGAACATCCTGTTGTTATGACAGTTGAAGATCAGGTAAAAGAATATTGAAAACAAAAGGGTTGTAACCCTTCCCCTATATACATACGTACTTATGTATTCTGAAGCAGGGATATGTCTTTTCTGGCAGGCGAAATATGTAGGAAATAGTGCAGGTGGACTGAGTAAAAATTTATTCTTGAAGGTAATGGTATTTTGAGACTTGAAAATACACCTTTCTGGTTGCATTGTGGTAAATTTGGGGTTTCACCTCTTGTTGACATGGTCTGTGGCCCAATGCCTGGATGTACTTGTATGTGCAGGACAAGAAAAATAGGTTCTATATTGTTTCCGCACTGGCAGATACTAAAGTAGATCTTAAAGGTAATATATTTATTTGCCCAATCTCTAGCACCATACTATGCATGGGCATGTAGAGATGCCAGAGGTTTTTGCAGTGTTTTGAACTGTCGTATGAATCGTTGTTGCTCACGAATTGGTTACATTTTCCTGGATATTAATGGAGTTTCTTATGACTTGAAACTAAGCAGTTCTATCTCAAAGGCTTGGGTTGGGGAAAGGAGGTTTGAGAATGGCTCCAGAAGAAGCATTGGGCGAAGTACTTCAGGTTGGTGTATGCTTAAAATTTTGGTTCTTGCTTCTTTGGCCCCCGCTTTCTGTCTACAGTGACACCTTGCATTAGTCTGTAGTTTTCTTTATTGTGATGGTATAGGTGCTGTCTTACCCACCCAGCATCTTGTTCCAGTTTTTTAGGAAAAAATTTTCTACTTGTGAAGCAGATTTTGGCTTTGTCTTTCATAGTTTTTTTTTTATAAATAACAGAATTGTATTATTCAAAAGTCCAGGTGCACCGGGGGTGTACATGGAAAACAGTACATCAAACACATAAATTACAAAGATCAAGCATTTCTAAAAAATTAGAATAAGGGAAAAGTTTAAAGGGAGAACTCCACTCTAGCAAGGTGTGAAGAAGAAGAGATTTAAATTTTGAAATAGACCATTCCTTCCCTCCAAAACATCTTGAGTTCCGTTCTCACCAAATACACTGTAGGACACAATATGGGATAGCTCTCCATAAATCAATGCTCCGATGCCCACCAAAGGAACCTTGCTAACTCGAAAATAAATCAGAGACACCATGCGGCATAACCCATTGAAGACCAAATAGAGCCCACACCATAGTCCATAATTCATAAGCAATAGGAAAGTGACGAAGAAGATGATTCACCGATTCCCCACTCTTTATATACATATAGCACCAATCTACAACTGCGACACCCTTATACCATAAATTCTCAATAGTCAAAATCTTACCTAATGCAACAGTCCAATAGAGGAAAGCAACCCTAGGAGGGACCTTTGAACACCGCACAAGTTTCCAAGGGAAAGAAATGTCAGGAGTAGAGGAAAAGGAGAGATAGTACCCACTCACTTTAAAATTCTTATTCCCTGCCGGTTTTCAGCATAGTTTGTCTTGACCTTCACCATTAAGGGGCATAGAATTGATAGGATCCAGAAAAGTGTAAAAATGTTCCTTTTCCCAATCTTGGGGAGCTCTAGAAAAAAGAAGATCCCAGTGAAGCCTTTGGTTAGGAAAGTGCATAACATCTGCAATAGAAGACTCCTTATTGCAACTAATGTTATAGAGTTCTAGAAAAGCCTCTTGAAGGCTCCTTATAAGTTCATTTTGTAGGGGAAACATCTGTATGCAGCTTCTATGTCTCTCCTCTTCAGCTCCTCCAAAAAAAAAAAAAAAATATATATATATATATATATCAAAGCAATGAAATGATATATGTTCTTACTTCAGGATTAGAAAAGAGAATGTGAAGTAAATACAATATCTTCCTTACTATATCAACTTAATTGCTTAACGAAGAGAGATGTTGTACGTGAAGAGTTGATATTTTAACCAAAATTGAGTTAACTCCATTGCATCACTTCACCCACCGGCACCAGTTACTTTTCATCAATTCATTCTTAATCTAATACTACTTTGAAGCAAATGAGTACGCACCTAAGATATCCAAGCTATTCAGGTATTGCATCAGCATCACAAAATAGTATAGTGTCATTGGTAAATAGCAACTTTAAAATCTCCATAAGTCCTCTCACCTTCAACCCTGCTAAAAGACCACCCTCCATTGTCTTATGTAATTCCCTAATTGGAATTTCTCTCACCAAAATGAATAGGAGTGGAGACACTGAACTTACCTCAAACCCTTGAGCTACTAAAGAAGCCTATTGGAGTACCATGGACCGTTATTGAGAACCAAGCAGTTGTAATGCAAAACCGAACCCATTTTTGCCATTTTTAACTAAAGCCAAGTCTTTCCAACAAGTAAAGCAATAAGTCCTAATTAATGTAATCATAAGCCTTTTCAATATCTAGCTTACAATTACCCCATAAATACCCCTTCACTATCTATTATCCAAACATTTGTAAGCAATAAGCCCTGGGTCAAGGATTTGTCTTCCAATAACAAAAGCATTTTGCGTAGCTGACACAAAAATCTGAGAGTTTGATTCAATTGATTGGCCAGCACTTTTTGCAATTAAGCTAATAGGGTGAAAATCCTTGATATTGATAACACCACTCTTCTTTGGTACCAGAGTAGCAAAAGTAGCATTCAACAATTTCTCAAAATTGCAATAATTATAGAACTCCTGAAAAACTGCATACACCTAAGATTTCCCAATAGTTTTTTGAAAATTGCCATGGTATACCCATCCAGCCCTGCAGCTATGTCCTCGTTGATATCTCATAAGGCTTCATGCACATTTTCCTTTTCAAAGGATTTTCCACTCCTTCTAGTATCTTCATCAATAGATTACAAATGCAATCTCTCGACCCTTGGTCTCCATTCAACTGACTAAGTATATAAATTCTTGTAGAACTGGGTCATTTCTTCCTTCACCTCTACACTATCTGAGTATTTTATTCCGTCAACATCAAGTTCACCAATAAAATTGGCTCATCAATGAGAGTTATCCATCACTGATCTTACCCAAAAAAAAGGAACCAAACTCAAGGGCATAGGCACTCAAAAAATATCTTCTGAAATTTGATCATTACATTCTTGTATATATATGTTGAATGATGACTTTCTACGTATAAGTAAAGGCTGGCATATTACCTTGCTGCCATTCTTTATTTATTTATTTATTTATTTATTTTATAAGTTACGTAAGAAGTTTTTATTAAAGAATAGCCAACCTAAGTACGCTAGAAATGTATTACAATGGCAGAAATTAGTAACCCAAATTACAATGATCAAGAAGAACAAGGAGGGACAAAGAAATGCATTAAGGTAAAACTAAGCTCCATTCAAGGGTAGTATGGAAGAAAAATGACTTTATATCAAGGATCGACTATTACGAGTCCTCAAAGCATCTAGCATTCCGTTCCTGCCATAAACACCAAAACAGGCAATGTGGCACAAATCTCTAGAAATCTATATTTCTATGTCTTCCAAACTTGCCCTGCCATGAAGCCAACAACTCAATAACTTTATATGGCATAACCCAATGGATACCAAACAAACAAAATACCATAGACCACAACTCATATGCTATCGGACAACGAAGAAGAAGATGATCACAAGTCATATACTTAATGTTTTACAGTGCACAGTCTTGAGTTATTTCTTTTCTGATATATGGTATTTGAGCATGATATTTGAGCTCTAAGGAGGTTGAGCCCTAGTTTGGCTCAGGCTGTTTGGCCACATTGTGTGATTGAGCAATTTAAGCATGTTTGATTGACCAATTGCTAGTTAAGTTATTTGTTTAGGTTTGGCTAATAGTAATATATGTCTATTACTAAGAACAATGACCATCTTGTTATATCAATGTTAAGTCAATATATATAAATACCTGCTTTCTGTTGTGACTAACTGAGGTGCATTTTCATTTGTTTTAATAAAATTATCTTATTCACACACACGCACACAAATCTGAAGTGCATTTTCTTTTCAATTTTATTTAAGGGAAGAATATTTACCTTGTATGAAATAATCATTAATTTGATTTGAATCTGCCCTCTGACATTTTCGTGTTTTTTATCATGCAAGGTACCTTTGGGTAGTGTTACTCCATTTACACTTGTAAATGATTCAGCAAGGTATGCAGTAATCTTTGTGCACATTGGGAGTTAAAGTTCTTCCTTGTTACAGTTTTTAAATTTTCATTTCATACATATCATGGTATTGTTATGCCTAGAATTTTATATTTCTATGAAATGATTCAATTTTTGTGTCAGTCATTTCTTTTCTCTGTTATTGGTGTTGTGTTGATATCTCCATCAGTATTGCTTTGAAATTTTTAATTTGCTTCAAAATAGAGAAATCTTGAGTCCTGACATTGCTTTATCTCCTCTATTACTAGACCAGTTCTTGAGTGTGTGCAGATGCACATGTGGGCATGCACTTTCATGTGTGCATAATTTTGTATGACAGATTAAGACAGACTATTTGTGAAGTGGGGTCCTTTTGGAATCCGCTTATTTTGTTGAAACTAAAACTTTTTGCTGAAAGTCCTGTATAAAGGAAAAAATTAACTGAAATAGTACAGTATAACTCATAAATAGTACTAAAAAGTGTAGTGGGACCCATGAATAGTAGCAAAAATAAGCTGAATAGTAAAATAAATTGACAAAAATAATTTCTGCCAAATGGACACTGATTCTTAATAGGTCATATATACTGCCTGCCCTTAACAACCTCAACATCTTAGCCCTTCATGACACACATAATCAGCAATAATCCGACTCATGAACAGTTACATGATAGATTACATAACTTTTAGAAGAATAGGACAGCATGTTGAAAAAATTAGAAACTAGAAAGTAAGACATAATTAGGACAAACCTAAACACAATAATAAAGTCTGGAGTGATGCTATCTGGTGGTGGATCCAAGTGGACTAGTAAGGTAAGCCCAGTTGGCTATGGACAGCTTCTTGCATGCTCCAGCATCACTGAGGAAGGCTCACCCAATCTCTTAAAACCTGAACTGTATGGGTGAACTGGAAAGGTGGTTTGTTAACTTGTTTAACCGTGGGTTCTTCTGGTTTAATCATCAACATATTTACTCTAACTAAATGAAATAAAAATAAAAAAGCTATAAATATTATTATAATATTTATATACTTATTTGAAGTATGCAAGTTTTATATTTAGACTTAAAAAAAATGCTAGATTTAGTGAATTTTAGAGGGAAAAAATGAATAATGTGAATTTTTATATTTTTTTGAAAAATTCTTTGGTTCAACTAAAAGAATGGTTTAAGGGGTTGAACCAGTTTAACTGGTTAGTCTGGTCTGGTATTAAAACACTGGGCACACCTCATTTGTCACTCTTCATTTTTCAGTTTGAGTTTCACATACATTTTCATGATGCAATTGACATAGTTTGATTGTCCTCTGGAAGTTTGTTTCACTTACTGTAATAGTAGAATTGGTTTGCTAGTATGAAATTATCCGGTTAATCGTTTTTTGTTCTTTTGTTTGGGATATATATATATATATAAAATTTATTTACCTTTATGTGGCATAGACTGTAATGTGCATCAAACCCCATTTAAGGAGAATTCCAGCAGAAATTATGCAACAATGTCCCCTCATTTCTGGTCCTTTCTTTCCATCTGCTCCTTTTGATGTTATCTTATATCTTTGCTTTGTGAAGAAATGTCTCCCTCCTGTTGGATCAAGGATTTAAAGGTCAGGAGCGCTGTTTGTTCCACCCACTATCAAATGATATGACAATTTGTAAGTGAGAATGGTATCTAGAAAAAGAAACTCTTTTGACATTGTTTTTGAGTATTTTCTCCAGCTTTAATTTTGAAACCAATTTCACCTCAATTATTATGTGTGTTATCCTTTGTACAGAATATTTTTAGAAGGGTTTTGAGGAAAAAAGAGAAAAGAAAAAGGGGGGTGGGTGGTGGGAAGGGTAGGTGGTTGTGCGAGTATGAAGGTTGTAAACTCTGTAAGTTTAATAGAATCATAACAAGTTTGAAGTATTAAATTTTTTGACCTCGATGATAATCACCATCTTTTCTTGTGAAGCTGTTTTAGTTAACTATATTATATAATTCAGTATCAACTCATAATCTATAAAAATTTGAGCAATTCAACACCTAGATTCCTCAAGTAACAGAGTATACCCTGTTACTTGAGGAATTAGTGTATACCTGATTTATAAACTTTCGTTACTTCTAAAATTAATAAATAACAGAGTATTCCCAGGAAAAGAGTGAATTACTTGGGACATGGAGTTTGGTGGAATAGGAATAGGAAGGGGTTGGACTGTGGTGTCTAGTGTGTGTATGGTATATTGGACGTTTTAACTGTTAACTATATAGGAGGACTATAAAAAAAGACGAAAGATGAATGAGATTTTCACTATCCAAAGCTAAATTCATTCATGTCTTGACTTGAGTTTTTAGTATGGTGCATGATTGGACTCATGCCACTTGATTGGAGATGACTTATCTTTCTGTACTGTGTTAGAGATTCTAAAAAGGAACTTTGTTGGGTTATAAAAAACAAGGAACTTTGTCTTCTATTTTTGACATCATCTGCTTTAGAGGGGCAGTTCATACTGTGATTGATTATAGGAATTTTATATGGTGAATGAGGTAGAAGATGGTTAGTCTCGTCACTCTATTTTTTTATTTAGTGGTGTTAATGTTAAAAGTATGCTGTATTTCCTCAAGTTTCATCTAGTTTGATAGTAGATTTAAATAAATTTCTGCAGTTGTAAAATTTTCATATGTGGAAATTTCATAGATGTAGGCCTAATGGAAGCTATGTAATCTATGAGAAAGTGATGGGTAATTAACCTGTTTGTCTATCTGTATGGGAATTCTGTAAGAACTTTCAGTGAGGGTAGCATTGCTCAAAAGACTTTACATTCATTTTTAATTGCTACCTACATCTTACTTGGCGATGTTTACTATTACACAATATTATGGTACATAATAATGCATCATGTTGCAAGGTACTGCATTAGTGAATGCATTTATTTTAGCGAGGCATTGCTTAGTTTATATTTTGTTTTTAAGTTAGCTCCTAATCCTTGAAATACTGTTTCCAGCTCTTAATGTCTGTGAGCTTGACAAATTTCTAAGATCAATTGGAAGAGACTCCTCATATGTCGACCTGGAGGTGATTTAGAATAAGATTTGTTATGTAGGTTCGCCAAATTACTTGTAATTTTTTTTTATGTAATCTTTTTTTGTTTTGTTTTGTTATTATTCTTTGCAGGCTAACCCTCCAGTAGGGAAAGATAATCCTCCTGATCTAGCTGCTCTTGTTCCATCTGATTCCATAGTTTTGCCAGATCTTCCAGAAAAAGCAGCATCTCTGCAAGCTCCTCCAAAAGCTCATGTTGTTTCAGATAGTAAGTCCACAGAAATTACAGGTACCTCTTTGGCCAAAATATGATATTACCACTCAATCATTTGCTTGAACAAAGATGAGGATATCAATGCTTGTGTTTTTCCTTTATTTTTTTCATAACTTGGAGGATTCTATATGCCATGTCAAAGATGCAAAGCCTTGCAGTTATTGGCAAATGATCTTTCCAATCTTTTTTTTCACATCGATATATCTATTTGTTGTATTGCATCATTGAACATAAGCCCTATTTTCTGAGACTATATATGATTGTTTTCACACTTTTAGTGAAGCTAAAATCTCTTTTAGCAATTGCTTTCTTCAATATTGAATTTCAGGGATTGAAACCTTGAGCCCTTTAATAGCATTTAAGAGGAGAGAGCAAATAAGATAAGGAATATAAAAGGTCTATATCAGCCTCGTTATGAATGAAAACATGTTATATTGGCAAGGGCTCAAGGTTATTTGCTCTCTCCTCTTATCATATCGTTAAGAAATTAGAGTCATTTCCCTTGAATCAATTTAGTTAAGATTTAGTGGTTATCAATTTTAGATGTTAGTTGTTATATAGGTTTTCATTAATCATCTTGGATAATTTAGTTACCCCATATTATATTTAAATTTAAATTAGATTGTATTTTTAAATGTTTTTTATTTTCTATTCAGTTACCTCATGAGCCTTTGACATGCCAACCACCGAATGAATCAAGGGAAATGTCTCTAATTTCTTAATTCCTCTATTTTCATTCCCAAATAGTTGGTATTGGTATTGTAGCTACTATTCTAACTGCAACATTTTGTTGGTACCACTATGGTGATCTCAGCACAAAGATGCCTTAGTTAATGGCTGTGATGCCTAACCTAAAGTTTTTTTTTTTTTGAGACACCAGTCAAGGATTTTACTCAAACCACAGCAAAACTACTTTCAATTAAAACAAGAGAGTGAACATCACTAGGGATGTCCTCCAACCAAAGTTGGGGGGTACAACAAGATACTTAGCTAATCTGTCTAATTTATCAGCCACAGCATTACCCTTTTGGCAAACATGGGGGAATGAACAATCACAGAGTTGCATAGCCAAGGTGATAGAATCTTCTATAACATTCCCAAAAGATACCAGGCAAGGTGAACTAGCCTGAATGCAGTTTAGGACAGTTGCCGAGTCCCCTTCAAACACAATTTGATGCAGCCCGTTTTCTAGCGCAAAAGCAATTGCTCTCCTACAGGCCAGAGCTTCTACGTCTTCCACTGTTGTAGGTAATTCAATCCTTTCCGACAGAGCACCTATAACTTTTCCTGCAGAATCCCTAATCACACCGATACCAGCATATGAAATATCCTGGAAAAGATCTCCATGGAAATTAACTTCAAGAAAAGGACTTGGAGGTGGAGACCAGCAGGTGGGACAGAGCATCGGTGCCATTGTGGGTTGATCAATCTATACTGCTTGAAACTCTTGCATTCTTTCAGTTGCATCCACAAAGATTTTTTAGTAAGGAATGGAATAGTTACCCAGTCTTGATGCATTCCTCTTTGTCCATATAACCCAAGCAACATAAGTGAAAACCTCAGCAAGATTTGGTTCTTGATTTCCCAGTGAGTAGATCTCTGAAGCAAGTAAAACGACTGGACAGATTGCTTTGGCAAAGTTCAACCTACCACCAAGTTTCTTTAAGTACCTGGCACTCCCATAGAGCATGGATAGTGTCTTCTACTTCCCTACCACAGCATTCACAAAAATCATTGTGAGTCACTTTTCGATTGAACAGATTCTTCTTTGTAGGTAGTGCTTCGCAGCAAGAACACCACAGAAAATGCTTAATTTTATTTGGAACGTTGAGCTCCATATTTCCTTCCAAAACCCATTGTGTGCTGTCGGATATGATTGGCCCGGTTTAATCAAAGCCTCAGTTTCGGCAAGCAATTGATAAGCACTTCTAGTGGAGTAAACTCCATTCTTTGTCTTTTGCCAAATCAGAGAATCTTCAGGCTAACGGTTGCTGAGGGGATGCCGAGGACAGCGTTAGCTTCATGTGGTAGCAGCTCTTTGCAACTCTATTCTCCAACCAGTAAGGACC
Organism: Castanopsis chinensis; assembly: GCA_032878915.1. Lineage (NCBI taxonomy): Eukaryota > Viridiplantae > Streptophyta > Magnoliopsida > Fagales > Fagaceae > Castanopsis > Castanopsis chinensis. The sequence continues at coordinate 32,656,096 of JAVQMG010000132.1, forward strand.
CTCCTCGTCAATTAATGCACGGACAAGAGTGTTATTTGGAAATTTTTTTGGGGGGGATATGACTTGCGTAAATGGATCCGGAAGCCAATTGTCACCTCTGATAAGGACCTTCTCCCCATTGCCAATTCGCCATGTTGAACCTCAGCGAACAAAACTTCTTGCTTTCAAAATGCTCTGCCAAGCATATGAGCCATTAGTCTTAACCCCCCCATCCAAGATTGAGCAGTTGGGGAAATATTTGGCTTTGAAGGCTTCGTAAAAAAGGGAGTCAGTGTTGTGAATTAACCTCCAAACCTGTTTGCCAAGAAGAGCAAGGTTGAATTGTTCCAAATCTTTTAAGTCCAAACCACCATGATTCTTTGGTAAGCATAATTTATTCCAGCCAACTTAGTGAATTTTGCAAGCATTGCCCCTATATCCCCACCAAAATTTCCAGATTAAAGCATTGCCCTAAAGGTTTGCGCCAAATACATGGCATTTATAACCCAACAATGTCACATGCAAGCTATGAAAGTTTGTGAATGTGCAAACTCTTTTTTTCCCCATGCATTTGTGCGTGTGTCTATACATATATATATATAGGTTGAGTTCAAGTTACACTTGGTGTTACTTTTTAAGGAATATTACACCACCTAATATATTTTAATTAGATGTGAATTTTGATAATTCGACCGCTGGATTACATTATTTTCATATATTCTTCATGCTTACAAATTTAAAGATGATCAAAGATTAATAACTATGTTATCAATCAATTTTTTTAAATTCAAGTATTTATTGTTTTAAATAATGTATAAAAGATGAGTTTATGGATCGAATGGTAAATTACATTAGATTGACATGCAAACTGGCATGCATGTTAAAAACATATAGAACATGTAATTCAACGGTTGAATTTTGAAAATATGAATTCACTTACAAGTTATTGGGCGATGTAATATTGTTTAGAGTTACGCTAAGTGTAACTTGAACACAATCTTATATATATTCATTGAAATTCCTTGCAGGAAAGTCATTAGGAGTTTTCATTTTTTTTTGTTCCTTTTTTGCTTGGACTTGTTAATTAGAAGTTGTGAGAATTATCCAGCTGAAGATATAGAAATGGACGTATTTAGTTCAAATTGTCCACTTTGATATATACCTTCTGAGAAGTGGAATTTTAAGAACCTGACTTGTTTCTGTTTTGAGAAAGGGAGTTTATTTTAATTTTTCTCTTTTCGGGAGGTGTTAATTTTGAGGGGAGATATATCATCGATTCTATACCAGTTGGGCTTCTAGAGCTCTAGTTCATTCATGGTAATACAAATATATCGATTCTTTATGATGCAGCAAAAGCTACTGAGCCATCCAGAAAAATGAAAAATGTAAAGGATAAACCTGTCAATAGTGTGCAACCATCAAGCTCCTTCAAAGATGTTGGGCAATTTGTGGAAGAAATTTTGGATAAAACATCAGCATTGTTACTCTCAGAGGTAAGATTGTTTTATTCTGCTCTTTTTAGACTTATAAGTGGTTCTTCTGGGTTATGCTAAAGAAATTGTCATGCAGATAACTGAGGAGACTATTAAGCAACATGGACAACAGCTAGGAGTTGTGGTATCAAATTGTATCAGAGAACGTCTTGCCTCAGAGTTGAAGACAGATACGGTGCGTTTTGGCAACCACATGTGAATTATACCTTTTCAAACATTCATGCATAAGGCTTGCATATTGAGGACTGGTTACATGCATGCTACTGTTGGTTATGTGGTTGCAAAATGTTTTTTCACATTAATTTGTGATTATATTCTTTGTTGCTGACTTAATTTGTGGTTTTACTATCATCACGATTATCTTTATTGCAGACGCTGTACATGCAGACAGCATACACGGAAGGTTTTCAGGTTGCCCGCAAGATGTTCCAGAGCACTGACACTCACCATCAATTCAGGTGTTTGTGAATGGTATTCCAGCACACCCATTCCCTGCCAATACCCCCACTCCCCTCCAAGAAAATGAAAAGATTATACAGAAAGGGAGGTACGAAGAGTGAGAATTTCTAGTGTTCAATGTTCATTGCAAAGGTTACTTATAATACTAAACATTCATCAAACATTCATGTAGACATTTGAATCTTGATAGAACATGTATACGTTCCTAAAGTGACTTAGGATGTTATGATTTTTATATTTTTTTGGGGGTATTTGTTGATCTGTTTTCACAGTAACAGTTTGCATCAGAACCATGCACCAGTGATCCATCACCATGAAAACAGACTAATGGATCACAGATTCATGATTGTCTTTGTCTTCCCAGCGATGGTAGCTGGAAGAATAGTGCCTTTTCTGGGATTCTACACTTAAAATTCTGATGTATTTTTGCATAACAAGTAACAACTCTGATGGAATTCTTGGTCAGCATTTCATTTAAATAGGGGGGAAAATAGGGGCAAGCTTTCTAAGATATGATGAGGCCTAATGATATTTTTCTCCGTTATCTGAAGGGGTTAGCTAGAGTTCATCTCTTCATGAATGTGGCATCTGTGGGTTATCAATTGATTAAAGAACTAGAAAAGAAGAGTTAGAATGACTGATTTCGTGGATGCAATCCAATGGCTTAGGCAGCCCCGTTGTCTTTGTCATCAGATGAGTCCTTGCATATGAGAATGACACTTTTTTTGAAGTATACGCAACTTACATAAATTCATGTACATAAAAACACTGACACGTTTAAGTATGTGTGTGTGTATATATATATATATATATATATTTATTTATTTATTTTTTTCATTTACACGGTAAAGGCGTAGTATTGTGGACAATGCCCCATTTATATGCAGATTTTACTGCAGTGGTATTATCATGACAAATAATAAACACAAAGCAATAGAAGCGGCATGTTTGGGCGACATGTCTCAGATATTCTCCAATTCATTATTCGGCCGTCATGGTGTATGAATTATGAGCAAGCTATATATAACAGCTGTGATATTCAATGTTTCAGAACGTTGAAAGGTTTTATAATCTACCGAAACCAGCTTGCTCCTGCAGAACAAAAAGTCATACTATTTGGTTAGTGCAGGAAATGGTGATGCACGTGCAAACTTTGTCTAGAAGCATTACTTAATAGTGACTTCTTCAGATAAAAAAAATAGAAACAAGAAAACTAAGGGGGCGTTTGGATGGCCTATTTTCATAATTTATAACTTTGTTTCCATAAATCATAACTCAAAAATAGTGGAACCCATAATAGGAACTTTGTTTAGGAGCAAGATAACTCAATTTTCATAACTCTGTTTTCATCACTCAATTCTCTGATTTTTGAGTTATGAGTTATGGAAACTGAAAACATATTTTGGCTGTTTTCAGTTTTCATAACTCATAATTCAATGACATTTTTATAATTAAACACACATTGGGGGATTCACAGCTGCAACTTTTAATCAGTTGACTTTTTTTTTTTTTTTTTTGGGTTTGGTCTTAACGTTAGTTTTTTTTTTATTCTTTTATTTTTTATTTTCTTTTAATTTATGGTTGGTCTTTTTTTTTTTTTTTTTTTTTTTTTTTTTGGGTTTGGATGATCTGGTACTGAAAAAAAAAAAAAAAAAAAAAAAAAAAAAAAGACATCTGACATGAAGACCGAACCCAGAAAAAAAAAAATGTAAAAACTGCTGATTGACAGACATGGGACCCAAAAATAGTGTGAAAAAACTGAGTGATAATGCCAAACGAGTATAGTATTTTTAAGTGATAAGTGATGATTGATAAATGATGAGTGAAGAGTGATGAAAATTAAGTGATGGAAATTAAGTGATCAAAATTTTTCATCCAAACAGGGCCTAAGTATTGCACATTTGAGAGAGAGAGAGAGAGAGGAATACAACCCAATTTGATTCTCAAACAAGTTTTCGGTGACAATAACTTGTATGATGTTCTCTCTTTTTTTTTTTTTTGCTAATAATAATAAAAAAGTTAAATAGTTTCTTCACGGAAGGTATTGCAAATCCTATGGTAATCTCATTTGTGTAAAGAACCAACTATCGAGCTTCTTTAGATTAATGCTCATGGATCAAACCTTATGTTTGGATCGAGAGAAGTAGAGGAAAGAGAGGGAAGAGTGGCCAGAATATTCTAAAAATTGGTACATTCCGGTCACTTTTCCCTTTTCTTTCCTATCATCTCCCTCATCCCAAGCATACCATTATAAGATATACAGGCCTAGAGAGTAGTCCAATATTGGTGATCTCATTGAAGTTCACTTTATTAGTCATTTTATTTCATGAAACAAGCTGATCTTGAACGTGACTAGCTCAAAGCTTTAATTTCATTGTAATCTACTCTAAAATGTGTCATTTTTTTTTATTGTTCTGGTGAAAAATATTTAAACATTGAAGCATACAGAGTTTTCTATTAGCTTTTGTTCAGTTTGGGAAACTAGTTGGGCAAGTATCATAAAATCTATGGCTAACACATCTCCCCAGAGTCATTTCTTCTACATTCTAAAAGTTGCATCTCAAAACTGAAACCCGCCAAGAAAAGAAGGAAGAAGAAATTACAAAATTAGAAACATAAAGCCAACTTTTCCTTTTTGTAATTTCTTCAGTAACATAAGATTAATGGAAGAGCAAATTTGCATACCGAATATTTAAACTAGCTACACATGATATTTTCCCCTGGTGCGCCCTCTCCTTATTTGCTTAGAAACTTACATTCCTAGTAAAAACAGTTTAACCACAAAGTCCATATCAATTGCTTCCAGCATAAGCAGCAACATTTTGGGCTAAAGAATATGGCAAGAATCCCAACATGAGTTGACTGCTTAAAAAGAAAAAAAAAAAAAAAAAAAAAAAAAAAAAAATGAAAAAAAGAAGAAGAAAATAGTTGAATTCAGTATAAAGAGTATAGTATAGGACGTATGAGGGAAAACAATGAAATTACAAAGTTCCAGAAAATCCGAACCATTAAAGCAGACATCGAAATATCCTATATGAAGTGGTCGCTTGTTTCTATTAAGGGGATTAGATCTGGGTTCAAATTTACTGAACTCTTTTTTTTTTGGGAAGAGGTAGAGGTACCACTTGAGCTATAGAGCTCAATGATTGTTCCTAATTTATTAGGACAATTCAATAGTCTTCTCAATGCATATAATGTATGACTTGACTTCTTTTTTTGGGGCTTTTCCATAATGTTTAATAGTCCAAATTCTGTAATCCATATTACTTATCCAAGTTTCCAAGATAAACTAATCCATTTTAGAATTGTTAAAGCTTTCTTTATTTATCCGGAATACATTGAATGAGTTTTACTGATTTCTTATTTATAGAAATAACCATATAAAATAAAGATAATTTATTTCTTGTAGAAACTAAATTCAAAATGATCAATATCTAGAATGTTAGCATGGTGTAAATTAATGGATCTATAGTGAAAGTGTGAAACTATAACAAGAATCAAGTAATTTTTAGCACAAGCTCTAACTTACCCCTTCGAGAAGTACCAATATTAATGTTATGATCAGCATGTGGATTAATCTGTCGATATCTTGGACGAAATGGCCACAGAGATGTCAAATGACTCCACCTCAAGCTCCTACGTCTCCTACTCTCTCCTCCAACTTGAGAATCCTCAGAATCATTCTCTACTCTTACCCGCTGCTGATCTTCAGAATCAGAAGGCACTGGCAGCTCATGCCGGCAAACAGGACAAGAGTTATGAAGCCTTAGCCAAGGAACAATACAATCAGAGTGATATATATGCTTGCAAGGCATTTCCCTAGCTTCTCCACCAACCTTAAACTCTTCCTTGCACACAGGGCAATATTGTGAGTCATTGTTCAAATGCTCTTCTGTGATGCTCACAGTTGGTATTGCATTGATTGCTTCTTCTGGTGCTGGAGAAGGCCCTGGCCTATCATTTTCAGTCAGCTGCTCAATCATTTCGTTTAGTCCTGGCCCAAAAAAGAAATTTGTATGATCAAATCCGGAAGGTATTGGTTGTGGTTGAAGTACTGGTCTAAAAGGGTCAGCAGGATCTAGAGGTCTAAGAATAATCCATGTCCGAGGTTGGCCTTGGATTTCAGGTTCTGTATCTGGGCTCTCTCTCCATCGCCGTCTTGAACGTGTCCGGGGTCTTGTTTCAAAACCTGGGGGAGGAGGCAAAGGATGGCCTAGGGATTCAGCTTCCGGGTCATGTAAACCATGGTGGAAGCGCCTAATTGGGGGGTCAAGCATGAGAGCAAGGGCCTCGAGTAGACGGGCTTCTGGGGAGGGATCGAAATCAGTGTGATCAACGACTAGTCTAGGCCTAGCTACGTTCATCTCAATGAGGAACTGCCCCAAACAACGTGGACAAATAACCTCTGATGGGTTTGTGGAAGCAACCCTGACCATTCTGTGGCATTGGTAGCACCAGTAGAGAGGGTAGGTTGCTGGGTTGCCATTGTTTCGGACACGAGGAGGGCTCAATGACATGATTAGAAGGGTTGTGAACTTGAAAGTTCAATTGGGTTTGGTTTTTTTTGCTCTCTGGGATTAAGTTTATAGATTGAAGATATCAAGTGGGGAAAGGCATATAAACAAGAATGGAACAAATAGAGCAAAGAATAACAGCTTTGTAAGGTTGTGGAAAGCAATTCTTTCTCTCTGTTGAAATTATGTTTGGATTTGTAGGTTTTGTGTTCACACTGTTTCGTTCTAAGGAAGGAAAGGATGAGTGAAATGTGATACATACAGAAGAGGTTTTTCTTGTGGGTTGGTTCTTGAAAGGTCGAATTGGGAGGGAAGGGTAACGGTTAACTTACACAGGAAGAGATTTCAGAATCTTCTACTTTCCGTGAAAATGCACTTTCTGTTTTGTTATAATGATAATCTAAAGAGGAATATGTGTTTAGCTAATTATGCTTGCAAATGTCATCTGCGGAATGTCAATTAGCTATAAATTATAGGACAAAATTTAGGTACAGTATCTTATATGCTGTTTCTTAGGTTTTCCTCTTAAAATTCAGCCATGTGGTTGCTTAACTGAAAAATACACTTTCTTCTTATGAAAAAAAAATCCACATGACAAAATTTTAAAAGGAAAACTTAAGGAATAACATCTAAGTACTGTACCTAAGTCTTGCTCTAAATTATATATCACAATAGTCACTAACCTGTGTGATGCACGGAAAAATTCAGAAAAATGTTGAAGAAATTCATTTTTTTTTTTAATTCATCTTCCTCTAGATTGATGAAAGCTATAAGATTAATTCCTAATATTCATGTACTTAAACAACAAGTTTAAATAGTTAAATGTTGCAAGCTTGATGAATCCATAATCATAGCCTTTGAAATACTCAATTCTAGACTTGTAAAAGCAAATTTATGAATCTTTACTCCTCCTTTGGCAAGCACAATTATTTTCTAATTAAATCGCCTTTCAAATAGTGGTTCTCATTATTGGTATATTTTGTAGTTGGAAAAGAGATATGCGAGTCTAATGTTTAGTTCATATTGAAAAGTTAAATGCTACTTATAATTTGTTTCAAACTTTGATGATTAATCTATTTAATGAGGCATATTATATAAACTAATTCATTAAAAAATGTCGAATGTTATTTGAAATTCAATTGGTTGAAAACACAATTGGTGCTATCTAACAAATTTTCACTTTGAATTTGTTAAATTTTATTAAAATGCAAAACCCCATTTGAGACTTATAGGTATTTGCTAAACTATCTAGCCATGTAACTATATAAGTTGATAGTGTATACATTGTGTGAAGGAATGTGGATATGCATACACAAAAACACACAAAATTAAAATACAAATTCTATGTTCCTACTTCTCTATAAAATCTAAAAGGGAATAAAAGCCGACATCAAAGTTGAATAAAAATTGTATCTGAAAGCATAATGTAAAAGACATTTCTTATTAACTTAAATCCCAAAATTTTAAGAAACATCTCAAGTAGCTTAGTAGCTAAACATATCTTTTAGTAACTATAGCATTCAGCAAGAAATTTCAATATCTAGCCTAATTTACATTTTTTTTTTCAATAAGTGGCCAAATTTACATACATGATAGCTTAGCAACTAAGAAAAGACTTCCACTGAAACTTCTATGGTATCATAAAACCCCAAAGTTGTCAACATGCGCTAATAGCCTCTAAGACTTTTGTGACACTTGCTCTCAATCAAAATGTTTCCTCTTTCCTTTAGATTCAATTTTTCTAAACATATTAAGTTACATACAATCATCATAGAACTCCTAATCATAACTTGAGGCAAGTTTTCAAGAACTCCAATTTATGGTTTTCTTCCACACTATCTATGTGTAGGAGTGCATCATCAAGTACACAATTCAATGTAAACATCCGTCTCTAGTTTAGAAAAAAAAAAAAAAAAGGTAAATAATCTTCAGTTGAATTATTTCCATTTAAAAAAGATTTTGGATGCATGTTTGATTCAATAACTCAGGAAAATAAATAAATAAATAATAGGAGTTTCTTTAAATATATTATGTTGACCCTATGTGTGGCAGGTAAAAGCGTTAAGACACCGTATGAGCCTAGGGCCTGGTCCGAGGACGTGGACTTCGCTAAAGGGGCCGTGAGTCGTGAATAGGGCCTCCTAAAACTTGGGCCCAAAGGCCCGCCGACCAGACCGCCAGCCTGTCGGATGAGGATTCGAGGAGAGGGTCTCCTCGGACATAAGAGTTAGGGACAGAAGAGGGTAGCACGACGTCCAAAGGAGAGCTCCTAAAGATCGGCGAGTCATCTTAAGCTTTAATGGGACGCCGAGGAGGGAGACAAGGGAGACGTGCACTGCATAAAGCTACTGCCACCGCATTAAAGACCTCTCACCTACCCGCCTGGCCGCATTAATAGAGAAATGACTTCTGAGGGGACGGTGGACAGCCTTATAGGCATTGGGGAGCGTTTTCAGGGAAAAGACAGATGGGAACCGGGAGTGGGAAGTATAAATAGAGAAGGGTGGACCAAAGGAAGGGGATCCGGATTTTCTCTAAGGAAAGAAGACTCTCTCTCTCCTCCCAGATAAAAGAAGGAAAGTCTGGACATAAGCTTCTCGACCCACGTCCGAGGAGAGGCGGAAACACTTCCCCAACCCCTAGCACGCCAGCAGCGGATTTAACCCTTCCCCCATAACTTTCCAGGGCCCCAAGAAGTTTAGGCCTTAAGCCCATTATCTACAAATTCTATTGTGTAGGCCACTTGGGCCGACCCGGTCATGCATTTGGGCCTAAGGCCAGCTTTGTGTCCTTACACTATGAATATAAATAGAATTTATATAAGATTAGTGGAGTTTTTTTTTTTTTTTTTTTTAATTTTTAATTTTTTTTTTTGTGTTTTCTATGTTTGTGTTTTGTAGTTCATATGATTTTCTGGATGTGAATGGTGATGTGGGGGACTTAGACGAAGATGATGAGCTACCTGTCTTCTATTTCAAGGTTTTTGTTTTTTCTTTATATTAAGGTGTAAATGAGTAATAGTTTATTTGAAATCTTATAAGCAGAAATACTATTTTCGTTCTTACGTTTTTACCCCATTCTCATTTTGGTCCCTATTTTTTTTTACCGCTTTTAGTCCCCAAAATAAAAAACTGTTCCATTTTGGTCCTTATCATTATCTCACTAATGGAAAATAGCTTACGTGTCAAATGGAGTGCATGTTGACACATAGAATATTAACGTAGCTATTAAAATAAAATAAAAAAAATTTATTTAACACTTAAAATTGCCACGTCAGCATATATAATTTTTCAAAAGTAATTTACCAATTTTAACTGAATAAAAAAATTAAAAACAGAATTAAAAACAAAAAATTACACGAATTAAGATCTGAGTGGATTTTGCACCTAAAAATTTTAAAACTCGAAAAATTATCAAAATTTTTTGGAAAGAATACGAAGAACTCAGAACAGAACATGAATTCATGTTCCTCAAGCTCTAGACAGCCCCAAATGGAAAATATAAACAAAACAAATATTATGTTGAAGAGCCCCACACTCTCTCACCCGATTCAAATCCAAAACCAAATTCAAAGCCTCTCTCTCTCTCTCTCTCTCTCTCTCTCTCTCTCTTTAGATCAAGACCCATGGCCTCCTCAAAGCCCCTCTCTCTATCTTCAGATTAAGATCTAGTCGTCACCTTCGCTGCCATGGTTTTCAAATCTCGTCTCTTCTTATCCAAGCTCTCTTCTCACACAAACCCTCGGCTCTCTCCCTCTCTCTCTCTCTCTCTCTCTAGATCGATCTAAACCCTGGGCCATTATTGTATGGTGTTTGGATTTGAAACCCATAAACCAAACCCAGAAAGGACCCATTGCCGTTCGTGGCTATGGTGGTCAACGGTGAAGGATTAAAGCTTAAGGAGTTTCCGCCTGAGTTCCTCGCAATGAAACAGAAGTAGAAGATCGAATGGTTGTGATTGCTTTGAAGATCGAATGGTTGTGATTGATTTGAAGATCGAATGGTTGTGGATGTGAATGGTTGTGTTTGTGTTCTTGCTAGAGATCAGTTTGTGTTTGGTTGACAAGAAAGGGTAAGAAAATGCTAGAAAATTTGGGCATGTGTTCTTAGATTTAAAATATGGGTTTGTGATCTTTAGTGGGTTTGTTGAGGATGAAGATAGATCTAAATTGATGTATTTTTTCGACTTTAATTTTTTTTTATTTAGTTATAATTGATAAATTAAATTTTTTTTAATTGGTTATTGACATGACATTTTTAATATTATTTTAATAGTCTATATAGGCTATTTTTCGTTAGTGAGATGATAGTAGGGACTAAAATGGAACGATTTTTTATTTTGAGGACTAAAAGCAGTAAAAAAAAGTAGAGAACAAAATGAGAATGGAGTGAAAACGTTAGGACAAAAATGGTATTTCTTGCTATAAAATTTCAAAGAAACTATTACGCATTTACAACTTAATATGAAAACAAAAAAAAAACAAAAACCTTGAGATAGAAGACAGGTAGCTCATCGTCATCTTTGTCTAAGTCCCCCACATCACCATTCACATCCAGCAAATTAACAGGAATTACAAAACACAAACATAGAAAACACATCAAATTTTCTCCACAAGTAAAACAATAGTACAGATAGAAAATAAGTTTGTCATTGAGTCCTTAACATTGAAACAGTAAGCAACAAAAATCAATAATTCAGAGAGAGCTTTAAAAAAGAGCAACAATAAATCTCATTTCCACCTTCATGTTTGTGTATTGAATTGATGTTAGTTGCATTGAAAACTATACATAAATAAAATCCCATAATAAATTTCATCTAAAATATGAAAATTTTGTTGTTTCAATTTCAACAAATAAATCAAATGGCAAAACTATATTAGGGGAGGGAAAAGTTATTAAGGTGTTCTTCCCATATGAATGGTGGTGTGAGAGTTCCCAAATTTGTTGGATTGAAATAACTAACGAATGTGAAATAAAATAGAATACCATATAAACAAAGCTATAGTTCATTGCTTTGTTAAGTCTCTCTAAAAAAAAATACCTACCAAAACCTACAAAGTAATTCAAAATTGGCAAATTAACAAAGCAAAATTCATAATTCACAAAGGTGTCTAAAAAGAATTTTCACAATTGATTGTGCTTCCATTTACTTTTGTTTCACTTTTTTTTTTTTTTCCCCTCAACACCCAAATAGATGCTCAATTAAAATTTTGAAATAATAATCCAACATGCAAACCCAAAAAAATTCTCTAAAAATCACAAATTTGGTCATCCATATAAAAACAAAAGTGTTTCCACCAAATTCATCAAAACCACAACATTTATACGTCTAATCAACCACAAAAAAAAACCCAGAAACTCACCAATAAAGAAAAGGCCAATACAATTGAATTATGTAAAGCAGATTATCATAGCATAAAGATTGGAAAAGCCATTATCCAAAGTGGGTGTCTTAGTGAAGCGTTGTTGAAATTGTGAGCAAAGCCAATGGAGGTAATCAAAACAGAGAAGCAAACCCTAGAGAGAAGGATATAGAGGATTAAACCCAGATTTTGAGAGAGGGAGATGTATGCATGTTGTACTTTTGAAATCAAAAGAAGAAGAAGATGTATACACATAAAATGAGAAAAGTAGTAACAACATTTTCATAGCAACTACTATGCTATCTTCACTAATGTTTTGTTTTCTGAATTACTATACTCTCTTTGATACATTATTGAAGCCCAATTACTATTGTACTAACAATCACAACAATGCAAAAGGAAAATAACTTGATTTCCTTAAAATTAATCTCCATCCCTGAAACCTAGAAACTAATATGCTATCTTCACTATTGTTTAGTGCAAATTTGTTTTGTAGTAATTTGAAAATATTCTTTAAATGGTGTGTGAATTCAAGTATACCATATTTTTCCTAGAATGAACAAGGTGCACACAAATAACATTAAATCTCATGCTCGATTTTTATGCCTAGTTTAATTATAGTTACTTGCAAAACCGTTGAATCTTTGACTTGTATAATCTCTTTCATATCATATCTATCTGAAGGAAAAAATGAAACCCAGGAAAAAAAAAATCATAATAGCAATAAACTCCATGTCTCTAAGACATTGAATAAAACATGTAGATGTGCAAACTCACTAAACCTAACCTTATGTTACACAACTTAATGACTTCTTATTTATCATTTATATGGACCATAACCCTATGTTTTGGAAATATCCAAAACTATTAAAATAAATAAATAAAATTAAACATTAGATAACTCTGTAATCATCTTTTAAAAAAATTAATAATAAAAAAAGTTCAAATTTGGTAAGGATTTAGTAATAATAATAATAATAAAAATCATCCAAATGATAGCTTAGAAGATTGACTAGCTCGTTTATGACCAAGAATTTAAACTATTGTGGCTTACTTGTTTGAAGACTAATACATAGAGTACAACTACAGAATGGTGGTTTTTAGGTAATTCAAGTGGACACATATATTGTTTGTTAATTAATGGATGAGAGTGTCCATAAACTAATGGTAAATGCAGCATGTATACTTCATACCAATGAGATTTAATACTAAAAACAAAAATGGTAGATGAGACTTGTGAATTAATACTGCTTGTTAAGATTTAAGATGCTCCACAAAAACGTACTTGGAAGCATAAGCATGGGCTTTTTTTGTTAGTTTCTATGATCTATTATCAATTTATCATAGCAGAATATGTCAATACCTAATTATGTGACAATTGATTAACGTATGTAGTTAAGTGACAATTAAATCAATTAGACATTTAAATACATCCAATCAATGCACAATCATCTATAGAAAACAAGAAATTAGTATTATTTGATTAAGATATGGATAAAGGTTTTGGTACAATCCATAATGAACCTCCCACATAAAATAGAAAGAAGCAGAACTACCAAATTGACACAGAGGATAGATGTACCTTTAACAAAGTCACATGTATTATTGCTACAATCTAAGTTTCAGATCATAAACTATCCACTATAGCGTGATGAGAATAATGTAAATCACATATGGAGATTGACCTGTAGGTTGCAACTATTAAAAAACCATGAATCTTGATTTGTTCCTTCTCATTGGTGGCTCCACATGCAACCAGGGTGGTTACAGGACCACCTTGACTTGCACCTAACTTGCAAAAAATGTATATATACACTTGCTAAATAAATATTATATGCTAAACTAACCTATTGTGACCACCCTAATTAAAATATTGAACACCTTGACTTGAGAATTACAAAAATTTGGGTTCAACAAAAATAAAAGTAATGTTACATTCACAACATTTTTACAATAATTTCACAACAAATTCGATGTAGTAAGCTATTACTAATTCTAATTTGACCCAAATACCGATATTTTTTTTTTATCCACCAATAACAATTTTTTGCATAAGATTTATTATAAAAATGTTGTGGATATAACATTACCCCAAAATTAATTCTACCCCCCAAACATAATCCTTAATCCCTTTTATAAACTTTTTTATTAAAATAAATCTTAAATAACAACAATAAATATTTGCCCAAATAACAACAAATATAAACCAAACAAAAACAAGATAAGACCAAACAACAACAAGTGAACAAATTGTTCAACAAAAAGTCTATTATAAAATAAAAGGATAAAAATTTCTAATCATATAAATTTGTAGACTGTTCAACCTATTTAATAAAATAATCTCTAATTTCATTTTTCCTTAAAAAATGATACTAAGAAAAATATTGTGGCTGTGAATTCTTTTTTATGGTGACGACAATTATACTATTTTTGGCTTTGCAATCGTAATAATTTTGCTCTCCTTAGTGACTTGACTCATAATTGTAGCAAATATTCAAGTTATTGCTTTATTAGATTTTGTATAATTTAAATTTCTCAGTGACTGATGCGGGGAAATTTTGACCAACCTCGAAAGGGACGACTAACCCTTAAAGGGGAAGTTCAACCCTTGAAAGGGAAGATCAACCACAATTGGGAAAATCATCCCCTGAAAGGGACGATCATTCTTAAAAGGGACGATCAGCCCTTGAAAGGGACAGTCCTCCTAGGGGCCGACGGATTAGATGATCCTTGGTCTGAATGACCCATCCCCTAGGGTTTCCCTATGGCTTATGTGGGGCTCACCCATACATCCTTACATGGAAATTGCTTGCACATCACGGCCAAAGGCCTTACCATGCAATCAAATCTCTCATATATGGAAAGGCAATCCCGAGTATTTTGGGATCCTTCCCTTTACAAGGAAATTCCCCCCTATCAAGGGATTCAGGTTAGCTCTTTACCACTATATAAACCACAAATCTTGCCCTTCTTAAGGTACTTGAATTCTCCCCAACTCTTGCACTCTTGAGTTCTTAAAGATTCTTCTATTACTGACTTAATCTTCAGAGGGTCTTTGGTTGGTACCCCACCTGTGCCCTTTGATTGGTTCTTCTCTTTTGTTCTTCAGGTACATCCATTGGCACGTGTGGGGACAATCAACTCATTGATGATTTTTGTGCATCATCAGTGATTATCGTAAAAAAAATTCTTAGAGCCACCACTATTCATTCTTCACAATGCCAGCCTGCACAAGGAAGGTGGAAACATTCTTCCTCTAATCTCCCTGAAGTTGTATAACCTCGACTTGATAGTATTTTTAAAATTAGGGAAAATTTTTAGTAAAAGTATTTGAAAATTAGGGAAAATTTTTAGTAAAAGTATTTGAAAATTATAGAAGAAATTCAGGAAAAAAAAAAGGAAATGACATGACGGCTGATATGGCTCAACGGGAGCGTAACAATATTAAATGCTATGCTACAATTTTTGGATATATATATATATCTATAGAACTATAAATGGGAAGCTACGAGTGGAAAGAGACAAGAGAGTGTTGGACTAATATCGAAAAAAAGCAATTTAAGAGTGAAACACGTGTGAGAGTGACATAATTTGCGTGCAAACACATAAGGGAGTGTTGTGAGGAATTATTTCTAACATTTCTCTATAGTTTCAAAAGTATGTGTCTTCCAGGGGTGATGCAAACCTCAATTAACACACTTTGAGACCTAACAAATAATATTAGAATATTTGCCTAAGAAAGCTAAAATTCAGATTTTGATAGAACCCTGACCCAATGATTATAAGTGAAACGCGAACCAAAAGTATTAGTAATAGACCTTGACCCAGTGATTATAATTAAATCATGAACCGAAGGTATAAAGTTTGAACGCCACAAGAAAGAATCCCTGATAAGTTCACAGTTCCTAAAGAACCAAAAGAAGAGCAAAGCCTCACCTTTTCTGATTGTCATTCAACCATTTTATGAAAAACTTTTACAGACTTAAGGGCCTATTTAAAGGCTCCATAAAACTTGACAGACAAGAAAATATATTCTAAAATAACTCCTAATTGATACTCAACCATATCAAGAATTAAATTTGACCTAAAAAGCATTAAATACACCTAAAAACAAGGAAATAAATCACCTAAACCTAAAATAACGTTTTTTTACATAAAAATACCAAAAATAATAAATTACAAAAATTAAACAGTAAATTGTGTCCTACATCAGACCCCTCCACTTGAAACAAACTCATCCTCGAGTTCGTCTTTGAAATCTGAAATCTTCCGCTCCAAATAAACAAATATTTCGAATACTTTAATGACTTGGTCCGGTGAAACTTGAATCCTTCATAACGTGTAGCATAAAATTTCTTCTCATCTACTTTCAATTTATTTGCAACATCAATCAACAAAGGGTTAATAATAAAATTAAAATTTTCTACTCCAAGAAAATCAACATATTGTGTAGTCATCTTCAACAAATCAACTGAGACTTGAGGATTGTGAGTTGTGAACTCATCCTCATATTTGACCTCTATTGAATCTTCCACAATGTTCTCAGTAATTACCATCTCTTCTTTTTTTTTTGTGTGTGTGTTTTTTTTTTTTAGCTT